>JAJHSJ010000017.1:11072275-11220121 GCA_021015155.1 Magnolia officinalis
CATCCCCCCCCCCCCCTCTAGGGCATTTACCTTGGCCTTTTTCAAGAGTGGTATCAAAGCCTAATAGCTCATTTTTGCTTTTTATTTGGATTTATTTCCTGAGCTAACGATCTAAGCTATATAAAAAGATGTCAAATTTGATAGCCTTTCAGTTACTAGACCTCCTCCCTTTGATGGCTCCAACTATGCCTATTGGAAAGCCAGAATGAGGATCTTCCTCAATCAATGGATGAAAGTGTGTGGCAAGCCACAGTAATTGAATGGAAACCTCCTATCACAGAAGTAACGGTGTTGATGGTTCAAATCTATGAAAATTACAACACAACCATTATCATGGACCACACTTCAGAAAAGTGAGAGTAGTGCTAATGCTAAAGCACTAAATGCAATCACTTGCGCACTATCACCGGATGAGTTCAAAAGAATCATATCCTGTGATACTGCAAAGCAAGCTTGGGATATTTTAGAAATGACACACGAAGGTACATCAATTGTCAAGAAATCTAAAGTCCAACTCCTCACAACTAAATTTGAAGAAATTCATATGGAGGAAAATGAAATGTTTATGGACTTTTACACTAGATTGAATGACATTGTGAACTCAATGTGGGGTCTGGGCGATAAGATCCCTGAAAGTAAAGTATGTGCAAAAATACTACGCTCTCTTCCTGAACGGTTCAATTCAAAGGTAACCGCAATCCAGGAACTTCGTGATACGGATAATATGAAGGTAGAGGAATTAGTTGGTTCTTTACAAACCTATGAATTAAGTTTTAAAGCTCTAAAGGTAAGTCTATTGCTTTGAAGTCATCTAAAAGTATTATTCAAGAAAATTCAGATTCAGAAAAGTCTGAAGATGATATGGCCCTTTTGGCGAAAAAGTTTTATAAGATTTTCAAAAGTAAGAAAAGAGTCGATTTTTAAAAGGGAAATGAAAAGAAACGTTCCAAACCTAAGTCTAAAACTTGGAAATCATTGAAAGATAGTCAATGCTACAACTGTCAAGAATATGGGCATTTAGCAAACAAATGTCCTAAAAAGGACAGATTCAAAAGGAAGGGTATGTTGGCTACTTGGGATGAATCGTCTGATTCTGAGCCTCTTCTGAGTCAGTCAGAAAATTCAGAAACCGAGTCGGGCAATGAACTTAAGGCCCTTATGACTCTAGCCAAGTTTACTTTTTCCGATCACGATGATTCAACAAGTGAAGAAAATTTGGATAGTGATCATGAATATGATGAAGATCTTCAAGATGCTTACATGCCTTATAAAGGAAAGTTGTAAAATTGCTGTCAAACTTAAACTTCAAAAAGAAAAGTTTTATAAACTTAAAGAATGTTTTGAAACTCTTATTTTAGAAAAATCTCAAATTTCAGATAGTTTTGAAAAGTCTAAGTGTGACCTAGAATTCAAAATCCTAATTGAAAATTTGAAATCTGAAAATGAGAAACTTAAAAATGAAGTATCTTCTCTTTTGAGTTTGAAGGACACATGGAGATATGCCCAAGGTGATCCAAAATTAGAAAATTGTTATCCGGATCAAGAAATGTGGCGATCGATCCGGGTTGGGTATGATAAAAACACAATCTCCTAAACAGAAGAAACTACTCCTTCCAATTTGTGAAAGGAGAGACTTCTAACTCAAAAGGAAAAGGTACTAGTCAAGTTTTTTCTAAAATACAAAAACTTTTCCTAAACCCAAAAACAGCTATTTAAAAATCAGATTCGAAACCACTAGCTGAAAAAATTATTGATTTACTTAAGGAGCTATTAAAATCTAATTCTGTAGGTCACTCCTACAACTATAAACATAAGAAGACCAATTATTCTCCTAAACCTAAAACTGTACTGAAATGGGTTCCTAAAGCTGTCTGTTTGGTTGCTCACACTGCTTTCAAAGCTACAAGCCATTCGAAATGGTACCTAGACAGTGGATGCTCCAGACATATGACAGGCGACAAAGCACTATTCACCGATCTTAAAGATATGACTGATGGGTCAGTCACATTTGGTGATGGTAGCAACTGCAAGATAATTGGCAAAGGTACGGTCCAACTCTATAACCTTCCCTTATTTAAAAATGTTTTATATGTTGAGGGTTTAAAACACACAACTGTTGAGCATATCTCAAATATGCGATAACAACCATAATGTTAAATTTTCTAATCAAGGTTGTGAAATAATAAATGAAAAGGGTTCTGTAATATTAACTGGTCGCAGAACTTCTGAAAACTGCTATATAGTAAGCGATAGTAGCTCATCTAAACAACGTGTTACATGGTCCATACCGATGAGACAGAATTATGGCATAAACGCCTCGGACATGTACACTATCGAAATTTATACAGATTGAGCAAAGGTGAACTAATTAGAGGTCTACCTAAGATGCAAAAAGTAGACAAGATTTGTGGTGAATGCCAGTATGGTAAACAACTAGGAGCTCTCAAAAAGGTGAACTCCAATACCACCACAAGACCACTCGAGCTTCTCCACATGGATCTTATAGGACCAACAAGAACGGAAAGTCGAGGTGGCAAAAATACATCTTAGTTATTGTAGATGATTATACAAGATTCACTTGGGTTTCATTCTTGAGAGACAAATCAGAACCCTTGATGAAGTGAAAAAGATTAAAAACGGATTCAAACTGAAAAAAGTTCTCAAGTCAACAAGATCCGTAGTGATCATGGATCCGAATTCGAAAATAGGGTTTTGAGAAATTCTGTAGCGATCAGGGAATATCGCATGAATTCTCTGCACCTAAAACTCCTCAACAAAATGGAATTGTCGAGAGGAAGAATAGAGTGCTTCAAGAAATGGGAAATGTTATGTTAAATAGCATGAAGCTCCCTAGAAATCTATGGGCTGAAGCAGTTAATACAGCCTGCTACATTATTAACCGTGTTTATATCTGTAAATCTAATAATAAAACGGCTTATGAAATGTGGTTTGAGAAAAAGCCTTCTGTCAAATACTTTCGAGTTTTTGGCAGTAAGTGTTATATTTTGCGTGACCGTGAAAATTTGGAAAAATCGACACTAAAAGTGATGAAGGGATCTTTTTAGGGTATTCTTTAAACAGTCGTGCATATCGTGTTCTGAACAACAGGACCGGTGTGATTCAAGAGTCAATAAATGTTGTGATTGACGATCTTTTTGAATACACCTGTTCCTAGTTCAGATAATGATGAAGTGCTTATACTTGAAAACAAGAAACTTCACCAAGTGAACCTAATTCTGAATTTAGGACTGTTAAAGATCATCCAACTTCTCAAATACTTGGAAACCCTCTCACTGGTGTGCGCACTCGTAGACAATTAGAGGACATATGTAACTACGTATGCTTTACATCCCAGATTGAACCGGTTAACGTAAAAGAAGCACTTTCGATGAAAACTGGATTCTTGCGATGCAAGAAGAGCTTAATCAGTTTGTCAGAAATGATGTTTGGTATCTTGTTCCTAGACCTAAAGATAAACATATTATTGGAACAAAATGGATTTTCAAAAACAAATCTGATGAACTTGGAAATATTATTCGAAATAAAGCAAGACTAGTTGTACAGGGATATACGCAAATTGAAGGTATTGACTATAATGAGACATTTGCCCCTGTAGCTCGTCTTGAATCAATCAGACTTTTATCTCCATTGCATGTTTTAGAAAGATTAAAATTTATCAAATGGATGTAAAGAGTGCCTTTCTGAATGGTGATTTACATGAAGAGGTATATGTTGAACAACCAACAGGGTTTGAAGATCCTAAATTTACTGATCATGTGTATCGTCTTAAGAAGGCTCTCTATGGTCTGAAACAAGCTCCCAGAGCATGGTACGAAAAACTGACTAAGTTTTTACTAAGTCATAATTTTCAGATGGGATGTGTTGATAAGACACTCTTTGTTAAGAAGTATAACGATGATATTTTAATGGTTCAAATATATGTTGACGATATTATTTATGGATCAACCTGTACTAATATGACTGTTGAGTTTGCAGATTTGATGAAGTCTAAATTCGAAATGAGCATGGTTGGTGAATTAAACTATTTCCTAGGGTTGCAAGTAAAACAACAACCTGATGGAATTTTTATCTCTCAAACCAAATATGCTCAGGGCTTAATCAAGAAATTTGGATTTGAGAAAGGTAAAAATTTTGATACTCCTATGAGTACAACCTTGAGACTCTCAAAAGACTCTGCAGGTAATGATGTGGATCCTAAATTGTATCGTAGTTTGATTGGTAGTTTACTTTATCTGACTGCTAGTAGACCAGATATAGCCTTGAGTGTTGGTATTTGTGCTCGTTATCAATCAAATCCTAAAGAATCTCACTTAACTGCTGTTAAGCGGATTATGCGATATGTCGCAAGTTCTACTAAACTTGGTCTCTGGTATCCACATGAAACTAATGTTCAATTAGCCGGGTATGCAGATGCTGACTGGGCTGGAAACATTGATGATAGGAAATCAACCAGTGGTGGTTGTTTCTACATTGGAAATTGTCTTGTTTCTTGGTTTAGTAAGAAGCAAAGTTCTATATCGCTATCAACAGCTGAGGCTGAATACATTGCTGCTGGAAATGCATGTACTCAACTTGTTTGGATGAAACGAATGTTGAGCGATTATGGAATTACTCAGGATTCTATGATTTTATTTTGCGATAATTCCAGTGCAATAAATATCTCTAAAAATCCAGTTCAGCATTCACGTACTAAGCATATTGATATTAGATTTCATTACATTCGTGAATTAGTGGAAGAAAAGGTAATATGTTTGGATTACATTCCAACCGAGACTCAACTTGCTGACATTTTCACTAAACCGCTCGACAAAAGCAGGTTTAATAAATTAAAGTTTGATCTCGGTATGTGCAATTTAAATTGAATTTGCATGATTTAGTGTATCATAATGTACATAGTTTGTTGATGATTTATTTGCTTAAATTTGAAAATTATTTAAAAAAAAATTGCAAATTTGAGTCGTACTCGACCAGTCGTGAGTGTACACGACCGGTCGTGCTACGACCGGTCGAACACGTACACGACCGGTCGTGAAACTCGGGTTTTCACTTTAATTTGGGGATTTTGACTCATCTTCCTCATTTCTCTTTTCCCACCAACGGCTCTAGCTACGACCGGTCGAACCCACCTTCCTAGTTCTTCAAGGTTAGTGGTTTCTTTGCATTTTTATTATAGATTCTTGATATTAGTGTCTCAAATCACTCTCTTATTGAATCTATTGGGTCGTTCATTGCAAGATTGGGGTTTTATCTTGAAAAATCTGATCTATTAAAACCTCATCTTTTATATCTTGCATATTGTTGTTTCATTGAAATCCTCCATTAAAAATGGATGCTAGAGGTAAAAAGAAAACTACTAGAGGTCCATCTTCTTCTAGATCAACTTCTATTGTACAACGTCATCTTCTTCGGTCTCCCGAAAATGATCCTCCAAATGTTCGGGATTTGCGTATGCGAAATATTATTGTTGAGCGTCCTGTGAATGTTAATCACATTGCTTCATATGGTATTCCTACTCTGTTGGAATCTGTGGGATGGGATAACATCTTGCATTGGGGTGGACCTGCATACCAGTCCATTGCCCAATCCATGTTTGCATGTATCTGTGATTTTTCTCTTGATAATTTAATTTTAAAGTTGATACTCAAGAAGGATTGTTTGTAGTGGATCGACATTTGATTGCTGATATTATGGAAATACCTGTCAATGATGAGAGCATTCCAATTGGTATTTTACATGACAGTCTCTCTGAATCTGAACGTAGAATGCTTACTAGAGATTTATGTATTTGGATGTTCATTGGACTCATAAAGGTCATGCACTTCCCTCAAGATTTTTGTTACCCAGACACAGAGTACTACATAGGATTTTCATCTCTAATCTTTATCCTCGTGCTGCAATAAAACCGAACTCACTGCTTTTATGGTTCGTGTTTTGCATTCTGTCATCTCTGGTGCAAAAATATGTTTACCTTCCTTAATTTGTCATTCCATTATTCTGTCTCGTCAACATCCTGGACATAGTGATATACCCTTTGGTTACTTGTTGACTATGCTAGCAAATCATATGCTCGTTGCTATGCCTACTAGAGAAAAACCCATCCATCATCTCCCCTTCAATAATTCCAATCTTAACAAGATGACTTTAGACTTGACTAATGGTCAAGTGGATGCTGGTGGCGGTGGTGCTGAAGCAAGAGATGCTGGTCAAGCTAGTGATCCTACTGAAGACGTGAATATGGATGATTTGTTTGAAGAACTTGAGTCAGACTCGGCTGATGATCCTGATTTTCAGCCCTCTGATTTTGATGAGAGATTGAATTCCCTTCAAGAGCAAGTGGCTCAAATTCGTGTTACCCAAGATACGCAATTCTCTTATCTACGCAAATATATGAGGCGTATTGCTAAGGGTTTACACAAAATTGATCCTTCTAATCCTGCTCCATCCTCTGGTTCTGACTGAATGTTTTACTAAGTCTGTAATATTTGTTTTTAACTTTACATACTCACTGCTGCTCCTATTATCTATTACTCAGGGGGAGTTAAGCTTCTCAGGGGTACCTATTACTCTGGGGTAGTTATGTGAGAATGAAATATTGCTAGTTAACTGTGCATGCTTCTCTATATGGAACTTGTGGTGTGTATGCTTCTCTATTGTTCAACTTATTGTGAATATGTTGTGAGGTACTTCATTTTAATTTGAAGTATTATAATTTGGATGTTTTGTCACAATTTTGACAAAGGGGGAGATTGTAAGTGTTATGGTCTCATGCTCCTTTGGTTGTCAAATTTTGTGTGCCAAAAACATCTATCGGTGTTCTGTACTTGTATGATCATTTATTGGAACTCAAGACACCTCAAGAAGCTACATGTTGAAGCCCCAAAAAGCTACATGTTGAAGCCTCAAGAAACTACATGTTGAAGCCTCAAGAAGCTACAATGTTAAAGTTCAAATCTGAAGAAACAATGCATGAAATAGTTCTATGTTGATGAAGATCTCAAGCATGATATGGTTCAAGATCTCAAGCCTGATATGATTCAAAGTATCTACATTCGTTGAATGGTTGAAGTTCAATGTCCATACGACATGGTTCAGGTTTGAATGACCTTAGGTTGACCCTTTAAGTAGGTCACTTTGGATACATTATTCAAATATTTAAAATACACATGGTTGGTCTAATCTACGACCAGTCCTAGCTCTTGTTCGACCAGTCCTAGCATTGGTTCGACTAGTCCAAGAAATTCCACCACCAGTCCTAAGTAGTTGAAGATTTTTTGGAATTTTTGGTACGCCCACGACCAGTCCTGGAGGTCCTTCGACCGGTCGTAGGTGTGGCTTCGACTCGTCCACGACCAGTCGTGGAGCTACGACTTAAAGTCCAGCAACGAAATCACTGGTCCTACGACCAGTCGTAGGGATCTACGACCAGTCGTAGGTGATCCACGACCAGTCGTAGGGTACTCACGACCAGTCGTAGAATGGCTTTCAAAGATCGCGCTTATTTTTTCAAAAATCTGTTAGAGCTACGACCAGTCGTAGGTTTCTAAGACCAGTCGTAGGAGCGATTTCTGCTTCGATAAATTGAACACGAAATTCAGAGTTTTCATAACTTCAACGCTATTCAATTCAAGAAATTTTCAAGTGATCACTCTGAGATAAGTTTGTGTTTATTTTAAGCTAGATTGTGCTTATTTAATATTCCTTTTTGCTAGCTTATTTAATTTGATTTTGTTTCTATATTCCAATCATATTTGAAAAGAGGAATTATCTTATTCCTTCTTCTTGGAATCAAAATCAATTTAGCTACGCCCAACGAGTTGAATCTAAAATCAATTAGAACTTAGAACCTTATGAATGTGAGTATTGGAAATTGAACTTTGACATTCAAATCATCTACTCCGTTTGGTTCTACCGGGCTGCTACGAAAAGGAAAATCCAGGTATTTTACAATTCTGTAAAATTCATTTACTTTTGGTTTTGTTTGAGGTTAAGCCAGAAAAATCTCATTGTTTGGTTGTCTGAGGAAAACCAGAAAACTCAGAAAAGAGGGGTTTTTGAATTGTGTAAGCCCAAGTGAAAAAGACACAATTGTAAAGGTTTTTGGTGAACCTGTGAAAACCTATTTGTTAGTAAACGCTAATATCCCCTGTGTGAGGATATTAGGAGTGGAGTAGCTTTTTGTGTGGCTGTTGGAAAACAGTTGGTGTACACACAAGCGAACCACTATAACTCTTTGACTTGTGGTTTGAATGCTTGCTTAATTTTCATATCTTTTATCATTTGATTGTGTGGAATGTACAAGTGGATGTGAATGTTGTAATTATTTACATTTCAAGCAAGTGTGGGGATTGTTGTAATAATTTAGATCTTACATCTGCATTTAAATTCAATTCCTTGCTATTTCATTTACTTATATTAACATTGAGTCCTTGATCCAAAGAGGTTCTAGAAATAAGGTTGTCCTACCATAAGCCCTTGTTGATTATGGTGTAAGGTTGTCCTTAGAACTGAATTTGCATCAATCTCTCGATATCTATTTATCAAGGTGATTTAAATTTAGCTTTGTGAATTGATTCGAGTTGTAAGGTTATTGGTTTATTTATTTCCGCTGATTTTTATTTTAATTTGGCATAGTCCTATTCACCCCCCCCCCCTCTAGGACATATAGCTTGGCCTTTTCAATATCCCTGGGTGAAAGTCTCTAAACCCTTATGGTACCAAGAGGTTGCCCCAACGTCTAGACCGAGTGGGTGCAGGAGCGCCGATTGCCGATTACCAGACGGCTGCGCTTTCCACTGTGTCGTGGTCGATTGGAAGGGGGTGCGGCCTTACCCGCCCGAGAGGAGGGGGCAATGCTAGGCTGAGTTTGACCAGCTCGAGGAATGGGTCCGCTATCGACGAGCCGAGCCCGATATTGGCAGGCGGGTAGTGAGGTCTCTTCCACTTACCTTATTGCGCGCGATGGGGCGACAGTCTGGTTTAGAGTGTACTAGACCCCGGTGATATCCCAGATTTTGAGTTGTACTGATATGTGGACTTAGATGAGGATTTGTATGCTTGACTTGCATCTTGCATCGCATAGCCTTGGTACGACCGACATCATTCATGCCTTGCATCGCATAGCCTCGATACGGCTAATGGTATTCATAGATTCACCAGCATGTTCCGCATTACTCTGATACTGCATACTGCATTTACTACCTTGCGCACACACTTTCACCACCCTCTATGCACGACCGTTGCGTGCAGGTGACGCAAGGACACAGCAGCGCTGAGGCAGGAGCGCAGAGCAGATCCTTTGGAGCTTTTTGTCCATTCTCATTGTATTTCCCTTTATGCTCATTGTACTTGTAAAGTTTTTTATCATAGTGGAAATGTGATGGAGTTTTTGGTTGTTGTTTGTGGGTTATGCCTTTGGTTATGCTTATTACAAATTAAACTGATGTTAAAAATCCTCCTTGTAGCATCCCAAGATCGGAACCTGGCGTATGGGCGCTGGGAGTCGAGAATGGGGTTCTACGGAGGCTGTCAGCGCCGGATTCGGCGATCGAGAATTTTGTGAGCCCGGTTTCCGAGTTTGGGGCGTGACAGTTGGTTATAGTCTTACGTGTATGCTGATCACTTAATATATGACTTTTAACGAGGGAAAATGCTTTTTTACTTTATGGGTTCTACTTTTTAGAATTCGATATCAACCATATAATCAGTTTATCCAGTGTACATTAACAGGATAGGTTGACGTGGGCATGAGAGAGAGAGAGACGGACGACGAGAGAGAGGACAGGGGGCATAGGCGGCCGCACACAAACGAGAGAGAGAGAGGGAGAGAGAGAGGAAAGAGAGAGAGAGAGAGAGAGAGAGAGAGAGAGGAGAGATGGACGACGATAGAGAGGGCAGGGGGCCTGGGTGGCTGCACGCAAACGAGAGAGAGAGAGAGAGAGAGAGAGAGAGAGAGAGACACTTAGGGTTTCTTTTTTTCTTTTAAAACTATAGTTCGGTTCCATGGTTTGGTTCCTGGTTCGGTTCTAGGTTCGGATCCATGGTTCGATTCGGATCTACATGCCCCTAAACTGAAATCGAACCATATCCAACGGTTCTTTGAAATTTAGAACCGGAACTGGTGCACTCTAGAACCGGACCAAATCGAACCATTGGATCGATTCCGGTCCGGTTCCACAGTTCTACCAGTTCGATGTGCACCCCTACGCATGACCGACCTAGAGAAGATTTTCAACCTTGGCTTCCAGCGATGTCGAGAAGACGTTCGGCAAAGATATCCTAACTTGGACTTGCGCTGCATGGACGAAGACACTCCCGAAAACCCTTCTACAACTGTTGCTGAGACCGAGGAGCCTCCTCAGGGATAAATCTTCCTTCCTTGTATTTTTTTGTAAATTTTTATAAAATGAAATTATGTTTTTTATTGATCCAGTCTTGTACGTACGCTTCTGTGTGTGATTAGTTAGTACAGTAGTTACTTGTATAGCTTTTTACTCAATAATCAAGTGAGTATATTATTAGGTTGTGAAATTAGTAGGCAAAGTAATATAAACGAAGAAAAGAACCTTTTTCCCTTTGTATATTTCTTTAACATCTTCATGGATGGTCGGCCAGTAGTACCCTTGTCGAATTACTTTGTGAGTCAAGACTCTCCCACTTGAATAATTACTGAAGAAAACTTCATGAATTTCTTTTAGGACATATTCGGCCTCGTCTAGTCACAAGCATCTTAAGTATGGCAACAAAAATCTCCTCTTATAGAGTACGTCTGCCAAGATAATATACCAAGATGTTCTGTTTTTTACTTTGCGGGCTTTGAGATTGTCGTCGGGTAGCTCGCCCTGCCGCAAGTAGTGTTTGATCGGATCCATCCATCTTGGTGATTCGTTTATCAGGAGAGTCTCTTTTTAATCGGGTCGGCTGATACTAGGCTCAAGCAAGAACTCGATCGATACGGTCTTGGTGAGGTCATCATCAATTGTTGTGGCTAGCTTGGCTAGAGCATATTCTTTGGAACTTTCTGACCTGGGAACCAGGATGACCTCGCACTTGTCGAACTTGTTGAGCAATTCTTGCACCTTTTGTAGATAGGTGATTATTCTTTCTCTCCTGGCTTGGTATTCTATGGTGACCTGGTTGATTATGAGCTAAGAGTCGCTATAGACTTTCAAGGCTCGAGTTCCTATTGCCTTAACTAGCCTAAGCTCGGCGAAGAGCGCCTCATATTCTGCTTCATTATTGGAGGCTGAGAATCCAAACCTTAAGGCATACTCTACATTGGTCTGGTCAGGTGTAATGAGGATTAGACCTGCCCCACTTCCCTTCGAGTTTAATGACCCGTCGACGTAGAGGGTCCATTCTTGCGGGTTGGCTACTTGTTCATTCTCTCCTGTGGGGGAACGGGATAGGTGAACTCGGCAATGAAGTCAGCCATGGCCTGACCCTTGATGGCAGCTTAAGGTCAGTATATGACATTGAACCCCGATCTCGATCGCCCACTTCTCCAATTGCCCTGATGCTTCAGGCTTTTGGACCACTTGGCGGAGTGGCCGATCAGTTGGGATAATGATAGTGTGAGCCTGAAAGTATAGTCATAGAGGCCATTAGGATATAATTAGTGCTAGTGCCAATTTTTCTATGTCGAGATATCACATCTCGGCCGGAACCATAGCTTTGTTGAAGTAGTATACCAGGAGTTGTTTGTTCCCGACCTCACATATTAAGGTCGAGCTGACTATTGTAGTTGAGACTACTAAACTTAACAACAGTGGTTCATCTAGTTCGGGTTTAGAGAGTAGCGTAGGTGATCCCAGATATTCCTATAACTGTTGAAATGATTGTTCGAAGTCGCTTGTCCAGGTCGGCTTCATGTTCCCTTTGAGTTGCTTAAAGAACGATACGCACCTATTCATAGCTCTAGAGATGAACTTGTTCAGAGCTGTTATCCTAGCTGTGAGGCATTGGATTTATTTCATGGTTTTTAAGGAGTTTATCTCCAGAAGGGCTCAAATCTTGTCGAGGTTTGCCTCTATCCCTCTCTGGTTAACTGGGAAGCCGATGAATTTACCCGAGTTGACGCCAAAAGTGCACTTGTTCGGTTTCAATTTCATTTGTTACTTTTTCAAGATCGCGAACATTTCCCCCAGGTGTACCACATGATTTTTCACTTTAGTACTCTTGACGAGCATGTCGCCGACGTAGACTTTCATAGTACTACCAATCTGTTTGGCGAACATCTTGTTGATGAGTCACTGGTAGGTTGCCCCGGCATTCTTCATTCCAAAAGGCATAACTTTGTAGCAATAGAGTCCGTTATCGGTGACGAAGGTTGTTTTTTGTTTGTCATGCTTATGCCTGGTGATTTGATTGTATCCTGAATAGGCATCGATAAAGCTAAGAAGCTCATCCCCGGCAGTGCTATCGACCAAATGGTCGATCCTTGGGAGCGGAAACTATCTTTTTGGCATGCATTGTTCAGGTCAGTATAGTCGACATACACTCATCATTTCCTGTTAGCTTTTTCACTAGTACAACATTTTCCAACTAGTCGGGATAATAAATCTCCTCAATGAACCTGACCTCGAGGAGTTTGTCAACTTCTTCACCAATTGTTACATACCTTTCAGGGTCAAACGTGCGTCACTTTTTCCTTACTGGCTTGTTGTCGAGGTCAACATTTAGTGGGTGGACCATCACCTCTGGGTCTATGCCGAGCATGTATTAGTGGGACCAGGCGAAGACGTCAGCGTTTTGCCTCAACAAGTTGATGATCTCCTCCTAATATCCTATTTTGAGTAACGATCCAACCTAGATGGTGTGGGTTGGGTTGGTCTTGTAAAGTGGTGTCGACATGAGGTCTTTCACTGGATATCCCCTTTCAGTAGACTCCTCCCGTGGATCCACGGAGGTGATATGCATTGTCTGTCGTCACTGTGCTTTTGTTCGGAGCACTGTCGAATAGCAGTATCGAGCTTCATATTAATCACCGTTGACTTGACGAGCACTGTGATTTTATAACAAGGTTTTAGGTGGATACCACAGCTCTCATGGTGTTTAGAGACAGTCTGCCCAAGATCACAATATTGTAGATTGGTGGACATTCTACTATGAGGCAGTCGATCATTGTAGTTGTCTGGTTAACATCTTCACCGACAGTCACCAGTAGTAGAATACTTCTTTTAGAGGTCACATTCTCTCCTGCGAAGCCGAGAAAGGGTGTCTGGATGGGTCATAGTTTGGATCTCCCAAGCCCCATCTTGTTGAATGTGGTGGCGAACAAAATGTCTGCCAAGTTGCAAGTGTCAACTAGTATTTAGTGTACCTTGTAGTTGGCAACGGTCATGGGATTACCAGGGCGTTGTCGTGCAGGTGGTGGAGCCCTCATGTATCTTCTTTTGTGAAGGTTAGGCAACATG
Organism: Magnolia officinalis; assembly: GCA_021015155.1. Taxonomy (NCBI): domain Eukaryota; kingdom Viridiplantae; phylum Streptophyta; class Magnoliopsida; order Magnoliales; family Magnoliaceae; genus Magnolia; species Magnolia officinalis. The sequence goes on from JAJHSJ010000017.1 coordinate 11,085,709, forward strand.
GGCTCATCCTCTGTTCATTTGTAAATCTTTTGGTAAAGTAGGCGTGGTGCTCTATCTCGCTGTTGTTTACGCTTCGAGCATTTGCTCGGTGTGCCCAGTTTGAGTCTCTGCCATCAGCTAGTCCTCCGGATATGGTGCATATCTCACCTATCACGTCGATATTATTCTGCTCGTCGTGTCACTCTACTTGCCTAGTCGGTTATAACGCCCCGATTCTCGAAACACAAGTATACTACTTGTTTTCTAAAAACCTAAGTGTTAACCTTTAAAGATAGCCTAATCTCATATATATATATATATATATATATATATATATATAAAATTTATTTTTTCTTTTCCTTCTTTTTTAGAGTGATTATTTCAGTAGAAGAGAAAACAACTTTAGCATAAAGGAAAGTGTTCTTACATATTCAAAATACTCAAGCAGTTGCCCATAGGACTTATACAAACTAATATCTCAATACTCACAAATGCATGAAATAAACAATTTATCATGTAAAGAGAATAAAATGCAGCTAGACTTGAGCTATAAGATCACACAACTTCTCTTGTGCAGCTACAGACACACATTCCTAATGTGTGTACCCTACTTCTCATCAGTTTGAACATGAATGTAATTCAAATCACCTACACCACATGTATGGTTATATATTCTAAGAATGAGTGGCCAGTTCAGTGTGAATTCTCCTTAAGATTATAAACCACCGCATTAGTTAAGTATAATTAAACAAGAAAACATACAAAATAATCCACAATGCAATCTTTTTTAAATACATGGATGCATGAATGCACACCAACTGGGGATGCTATCTAGTTGGCTTTTGGGCAAAACCAATGCAAGTTGCGAGCCACCGGCGAAAATACATTAAGTATGTGCATAATGACTAGCTCACCTAAATTGGGTCAATTGTCAATGGTCTGGGAGCTAACGAAATAATACCACGACAAATGGCACATGTTATAGTATCCAGAATTAGCCACCTGTCATCGCTCATATACTATGAATGCATAATTAGCCCAATCGTTATTATTCCAATTGCAAACAACCAATTAAAGAAAGCTCAAAGGTCATTATGGGGGGCTCGTCACCTAGTATAGGCCGACAGTTCGAACATAGTGTCCCATACCACCATCTCCACCTCAAGAGACTCCCAACTAGGATATTTAATAGTAACCTCCTCAACTAGTGGTCGATCGTAATTCAACAAGTGGAACTTACTATTGTAGGGTTATACAAAAATAATCTATAAAGCCACTTAGGGAAAATATTCAATCAAAGCCACATGAGGCAAATATCAAATTGAAGCCACATAGGAAAAACATCAAATCAAAGCCACAGAGGGAAAATAGTTCATTAAGGAATGCGATGAAAAGGGATAATCACCAAAAGCCACATAGGCACAACAATCCATAAGATGGTAAGTCAACAACAAAATTCCATTTAATCCGTTAGGTAAAATGGCCACTAGGTTGAGGGTCCATTATAATCACAATCAATCAAGTTACATCCAAAGTCTAGGTGCACATATATAAGTGCAATTTTCCACTAATAGATATAGAAATTCAAGTTCCACAAAAATCCATAAGTATGAGAAGATATTCGAGTGCAACATGTAGGGTTTATATAATATAAATGTTGAGCATACAATTTGATAATCTATTCCAATAATAACACAAGTAATCATGAAATAATGATATCAATTTATCAATCAAGAATTAAAATAAAACTATCACTTAATCCATGAAAGCGGAAAGCCCAAGGGTAAATGTCATCACCTTACGATTCGAATCGCCTACTATTGTCGCTAGGAGGTGCGTGCACCCTTAAACTTAGATCCTACCATGAATTGTAAAATTGTATGGTTGGATCAAAGTTCCACACACCATCTACGATTAAGATCTTAACCACGGGCTTTGATCTACAATTTAGATTTAGGGTTAGTCGTTTTACAAATTCTGAAATTTAAGTTGTGCAACGGATGGAAACTAAAAATAGAAGTTATAATCGATGGTGGTAATAATAATAATACTAGTTAATACAACAATTTAATATAAATTTATAATATTAATTAATAGTAATAAAATGACACTAACCACTAACATGTCAGATAACTAATAATGATATTGATAATAAAAGTAATTAGTGTTGAATCTGATTTGTGAAAGGAAATGAAAAATGACTCACCTACATTAACTCGGTTCGACCCACAAAATCGACTCACTCTTAACTAGAACCAAACTCAACGAGTCACCCGGATGTTGTTGGATCTCGACGAGCATTTGTTGGAATGCTGGACCGAATCGGCCCTCGAATCCCAACTCACTCGCTACTAACTTGTTGAGACTCAAATATCGCATAATTTTCCCCATTTATATCTTGGTTTTATGAACATAAATCATCTTAATATTTTATTTTACTCATGCATGTGTTGCAAGGTGAATTTATGTGCTTGGATTGAAAAAGGGTGTTAAAAGCAAGAATTTGATGATAAAAAATCACCAAGGCAAGAGATGAATCTTAGGAGACAAATATTGAAGAATTCACATGCCAAAGATCCAAGAAAACCGAGGGAAGAATAAAGAAAATTGAAGATTTGAAGTGAAGAATCATGAAATTGTCCTGAAAAAGTGTATTCTGAAGCTGTGAAGTTTATTTTGAAAAACTGCGCAGCAGGAAGTCTGTTTTGAACGAACTATGCAGCGAGAAGTCTATTTTGGAAAAATATGTATATTTGAGGCGATTTCTAGGGTTTTTCAACTTTATACAAAAATTGGAGTTCCCTACTTATAAATAGGGGTTCCTAGGGCATTCTTAAACATTATTCAAGGCATCCCAAAGCAAAATTTAGAGTTTTTAAAGAGTTTTTAGTTTTATTAAAGCTTTATAAGTTGTTTTTTTAAAGATCTTTTCTATTTGCATTTTCTTTCTTTATTTCTTATTGCTTTTTATTTCTACAATTTAATTATGTTTTTCTAAATTCCTTTTAGCCTAAGCTAGAAGGGATGCACATGGGTTTAATGTTTCTTTAAGATTATGATGATTGATTGTTTTAATGATGAGAAGAATGGTGTATGCATGTTATCTATTATTTAGGTTTTATTTTTTATCCTCTTGTAAGATCCATATGGTTCCATCATATGAGATCCATATTGATGGATAGGCTTACCCCAGATCAATCAGATTTCCTAGATAGGAGAGGTTCTCAACCTGTTATATTTCTTTGATATTTATTATCCTATAGATATTGAATACTTAAAATCACTGGCGCTTGAGAATATATGTCAATGGTGCAAATCCATAATTTTCTAATATTTTATATCATTTATTAAAATATTTAAACTGTTTTATTTTCCGATTTAGCTTACCATAGTGATCAGATCCTAGTTGTGTTATCCAAGTCATCATGATTTTGGAACATTAGCCTATGTGTGGAACTTTGAAGCTTGGGTATTATTTTAATTCAGTTGAATTACATCCATTCAAAAATTCCAAAATCAAATCATCAGTTTTAGTTTTTATTACCTAGTTTGTTTTGCATTTAATTTTTTCTTTCTCACAATTTATCTCCTTGTGGGATCGATCCTGTATTCACAAAATATTACTTACGAACCTCTGCACTTGAGACAAGCAATCAAGTTTTTGGCGCCATTGCCGGGGAGAGACTTAGAGAGATCAGATCTGTGCAAGATAACTAAGGTAAGTTTTTTTTCTAAGGTAAGTTCTCTTCTAAACCTTCCAAATTTTCTGTAGATTTTTTTTTCTTTTCTTTTTCTTTGAAAATAAATTCAGTTGGGTCTTTCAAGCACTAACTATGACATAAGGTTGCCCTGCTTAGGATTTTATCACCCAGGTGCTATGATTGTCCTACAGTTGTTGTTTGATCATAAAGATCATCCACTGAATCTATTTTCCAGATTAGCACAATTTAATTTCTACATTAGTTTTACTTATTTATTTATTTATTATTATTATTATTATTATTGTTATTATTTATTTTTATTGAACCCTCATGGTCGGCCCTGCCGCCTGGATTGTTGATTTATTTTTCCTTTGTGGACTGAACCCTCATGGTCGGCCCTGCCGCCTGGGTTGTTGATTTAAGTTTTTATTTTTATTTTAAGCATCATACTCGCTATTTGAATTAATGGTATTTTTTGTGTGGTGTGGATGGTTTATGTCCCGTTGGAGTAGGGATCAAAACAATCGACTCTCCTCTGAAGGCGGACTAGTTCCAGGCCTTAATCATTTACTTAGAAGAGGCACTCAACATCACTTGGATTCCATGACAAACCTAGTTAATAATCTAAATCCAAATCTGTCAGATCCAACTATAAATCAAAATAGAGAAAATCAATTTAATCCACCTCTTGAGGATGAAAATGAAGTTCATAGGAATGTGTTAAACCAACTATGGACTTTACATGAACATTTACACCCTGAAAGATCAACTTTACCATCTTGCATAGTATTCTCTGCTCACACAGGGAACATTGATTTTAAACCAGGTGTGATTCAATTAATTCCTAAATTTCATGGCTTGGATTCTGAAAGCCCATACTTGCACCTCAAGGACTTTGAGGAATAATTGCAACGTTACAAGTAAACAATAACAATATGGATGTACTTAAGCTTAAGTTATTCTCATTTTCTCTAAAGGATCGGGCCAAAGCATGGCTCAACTCTCTAAGACCTAATACCATAACTTCATGGAAAGCCTTAAGTAGAGAGTTTTTGAAAAAGTTCTTTCCCGAGCACAAAACAAATACGCTAAAACAAGAAATCATGTCATTATCCTAAAAGGGGAATGAACTATTTTTTCAAGCTTGGAAGAACTACAAAGGCATTCTAATTACTTGTCCACATCATGGTTATGAACCATGGCACGTGATTGATGCTTTCCAAAGGGGCTCACCATGGATACCCGTTAATTCATAGAGATGATGTGTGGTGGAACCTTTCTTGACAAAGATCATAATGAGGCTTGGGATTTTCTAGATATGTTAGCAGAGAATACGCAAACATGGGATGTCTCTGCTAAATCAGACCAAACTAGACCCATTCCTAGAGAGAAAGTGGGGATGTATATCCTAAGAGAAGAAGACGACCTTAATGCAAAATTCGCTGCATTAGCTAGAAAGGTGGAAGCCTTGGAAATTAGGAAGGTTGATATGGTTAAAGTAAACACTTCCTTAGGTAATTTTTGTAGCATTTGTGGTGGTACAGACCATGACATAAAAGATTGTCCAATAATCTCAGTTGTACAAAATATCACGCATGAGCATGATCAAGCAAATGGTATAAATAATTACCAAAGGTCAGTTATGCAACCAATGGGAAACACGTATAATCCAAATTGGCGTAATCATCCTAATCTTATTTGGAGGAATGGACCACAAATTAATGCGCCCAATGCACCTCAAATGCCTCCACAAAACAACTTCTTTGGGACACCTAACAATGCACCATATGTGCCCCCACCAAAGCGATCATCTGTGGAGGATGCATTGACCGCATTCATGAACTTCAAAATCAAATGAATCAGTCTCTAATCCAATCAAATCAAGAATTAAAGACAGTCGTGGCTAGGATTTAGACTCAACTAAATGCTAGGGTAAAAGGCACCCTTCCTTCTCAACCTGTGCCAAACCCTAGAAACACACATTTCTTTGGAGACTCAAATCCAAATGAGTTACATCATGAACAAGCTAAGGTCATCATTACCTTGAGAAGTGGAAAAGAGATCGATAATAAGATAATGCAACTGGTAGAAATACCGGAGGATGAGCCACTGTCTCAAGAAAATAATGAACCGGCTATGGTTCAAAAGCTACAACAACAAAAGGATAAAGAGACTAAGTCATATGAGCCTCCAGTTCCATTCTCATCTAGACTTCAAAATCCGACTGTCCCCATGAAATATCAAGAGGTGTTGGATGTGCTCCAAAAGGTTACTGTCAATATTCCTCTACTTGATGTCATTAGACAAATTTACTCATATGTTAAATATCTCAAGGACTTGTGCACTGTAAAGAGGAAATTAAATGTGCACAAAAAGGCCTTCCTTACTGAGAAAGAGAGCGCTATCATTCAACAAAGGGTTGTACCCAAATACAAAGACTCGGCAAGTCCCACTATTCCTTGTATTATTGAAAATTTACAAATTGAGCATGCTTTGCTATATTTGGGTGCAAGTGTCAACTTAGTACCTTATTCAGTTTATAAATAAATGGGGTTAGGGAAGCTTAAACCAACCACGATTACACTCCAACTCGCTGACCGCTCCATTAAGGTACCAAGGAGAATTTTAGAGGACGTGCTAGTCCAAGTGGAGAAATTCTACTTTCCCGTGGATTTTATTGTACTCGACACTGAACCATGTGTAAATGCTAGCGCTCAAGTTTCCATCATTTTAGGCCGCCCATTCCTAGCAACTTCAAATGCAATCATAAATTGTAAGAATGGAATGATGAACTTGTTTTTGGTAACATGACTCTAGAGCTAAATATTTTCAATCTATGTAAGCAGCCCATTGATAATAATGAAATCCATGAGCTGAATTTCATGGACTGCTTGATAGAAGAAGAGGAATTGGAACCTAGTTTGACTGAGGAATTGATTCAAGTCATTGGGGACTTGAAAAATTCTGATTTAGAAAAAGTGCTTGCTGAAATTTGTGATGATAATGAGAGCATTACCACCTAGGGCATTAGTATGTACCAATGGAAACTGCGCACTCAAATCCTATCTATCGAGGACTCGTGACCTCTGACATCACCAACCAATGTTCCAAAGCTTGATTTAAAACCACTACCAAATGAGCTTAAGTATGTATACTTAGGTGAAAATAAAACTTATCCTGTGGTGATCTCTTCATTTTTAGACAAGGATTAAGAGATTAAATTGTTGAATGTTCTAAGAGACTATAAAGGAACCTTGGGCTGGACCATTTCTGACATCAAGGGTATAAGTCCTTCCATATGCACCCATTGGATCCACCTCGATGAGGACGCCAAACCAATTAGACAACCTCAAAGGCGTCTCAATCCAAACATGATGGAAGTTGTAAAAAATGAGGTGATCAAATTATTGGATGTGGGAATCATCTACCTAATATCCGATGGTGTTTGGGTGAGTCCAACTCAAGTAGTCCCAAAGAAATCCGGAATAACTATTGTGCAGAATTCTAATAATGAACTCATACCAACACGTGTTACCACAGGTTGGCATGTTTGCATTGACTATAGAAAATTAAACCATGTTACAAAGAAGGATCATTTCCCTATACCATTCATTGATCAAGTTTAGAGAGGGTAGCTGGTCACTCCTTCTATAGTTTTCTTGATGGATATTCTGGATATAACCAAATAGAGATAGCCCTGAAAGACCAAGAGAAAACCACGTTCACTTGTCCATTTGGCACATTTGCTTTCAAACGGATGCCATTTAGATTGTGTAACGCTCCAACAACTTTCCAACGGTGTATGTTAAGTATTTTTTCAAATATGGTTAGAAAGTTTTTTGAGGTTTTCATGGATGACTTCTCTGTATTTGGAAGTAGTTTTGAGGAATGTCTCAACAATTTATCTCTTGTCTTGTCTAGGTGTGAAGAGAAACGTCTTGTCTTAAATTGGGAGAAATGTTATTTCGTGGTTCAAAAGGGAATTGTTTTGGGTCATGTTATCTCCAAAAATGGAATCGAGGTAGATCGCTCAAAACTTGACATTATTGTTAATCTACCTATCCCCCGAACAGTTAGAGATATTAGATCACTTCTAGGGCACGCTGGTTTCTATAGAAGATTCATCAAGGACTTTAGTGTCATTACTAGACCCTTGACTAATCTTCTTCAAAAGGATGTTCCATTTAAGTGGACAGATGAGTGTGCAAGTGCTTTTAATAAAATTAAATCAACCCTTACCACTACACCTATCATGCGTCCACCAGATTGGACACTTCCTTTTGAACTAATGTGCGATGCAAGTGATTATGCCATAGGGGCTGTTTTGGGCCAAAGGAAAGATAAACGGCCCTATGTTATTCACTATGCGAGTAGAACTCTAAACTCGGCCCAAGTGAACTACTCAACAACTGAAAAAGAGTTACTTGCAGTAGTTTTTGCTTTGGATAAGTTTAGGTCCTACTTGCTGGGATATAAAGTGGTCATTTTCACGGACCACTCGGCTTTGAAATATTTGCTATCTAAGAAGGATGAAAAACTGAGACTTTTGAGATGGATCCTCCTACTCCAAGAATTTGACTTAGAGATAAAAGATAAGAAAGGAGTAGAAAACGTAGTGGCCGATCACCTTTCCATATTGCTGTTAGATGATTCCACTGAGGAGATGCATATCCAGGACACTTTTCCTGATGAACAATTATTTACAATCTCCAAATTGCCTTGGTATGCAGATATAGTGAACTATCTTGTAACAGGAAAAATGTCATATCATTGGAAGTCACAAGATAGGAAACATTTTAAAACCGAGGTTAGGAACTTCTTCTAGGATGACCCGTATTTATATAAATATGGGACTGATCAAATTTTTAGACGTTGTGTCCCAGAGGATGAAGTTCAGAGTGTTATTTCTTTTTGTCACATAGAAGTATGTGGTGGCCATTTTTCTGTTAAGAAAACCACTGCAAAAATCCTGCAGTGTGGTTTTTACTGGCCTACCATGTTTAAAGACACCCATGCTTTCTGTATTGCTTGTGATAGATGTCAAAGGTTGGGAAGAGTGTCTCGGCACAACATAATGCCTTTATCCTCAATTTAACCATTGGAGATTTTTTATTGTTGGGGTATTGATTTTATGGGCCCATTTCCATCTTCTTTTGGATTTCTTTATATATTGGTTGGTGTAGACTATGTTTCAAAGTGGATTGAGACAATTCCAAGTAGGACTAATGACAGCAAAGTGGTCATATGATTCCTCAAGGAAAATATTTTTTTCTAGATTTGGAACTCCAAAGGTTATCATTAGTGATGGCGGGTCTCACTTTTGCAATAGGACATTTGAGGCTTTGATGAAGAAATATGGCATCAAGCATAAAGTGAGCACTCCATACCACCCACAAACGAGTGGGCAATCTGAGATTTCTAATCGGGAAATCAAACACATTTTAGAGAAAACTATAAGGCCAGATAGGAAAGATTGGTCCCTCATACTATTTGACGCGTTATGGGCTTATAGGACTGCTTATAAGACCCCGATTGGAATGTCTCCATATAGATTGGTGTATGGGAAGGCTTGTCACTTGTCTGTGGAATTGGAACATAGATCCTACTGGGCAATAAAGAAATTAAACTTTAATATTGACCAATCAAGTGGACAAAGGAAATTAGAGTTGAATGAATTAGAGGAGCTGAGGAGAGACTCCTATGAAAATTCTAAAATCTATAAAGAGAGGACCAAAGCTTTTCATGACAAAAATATCCTGAGGAAGAATTTTGAACCTCAGCAAAAGGTCCTATTGTACAATTCCCGTCTCCAGTTCTTTTCGGGAAAGTTAAGATCAAGATGGACAGGCCCCTTCATTGTGAAGAATGTTTATACTCGTGGGGCTGTTGAAATTGAGAATCCACGTAATGGCAATGTGTACAAGGTTAATGGTCAGAGGTTGAAGCCTTCCGTGGAAAACTTTCATTTGGGAGAGGAGTCATTCCTTCTTCATGAGCCAGAATATTCAAATTGATGCTCTTAGTCTGACGGAGCATTTGTGTAGGATTTGTATCATATTTAATTTTTTTGGTGTCACCTAGCAGGTGAGTTTTTCATGGCAGGTACTATCCACCATTTCTTTTATTTTTATTGTTCTCTACATTACATTATTTTTTATAGGTTTATGGAGAATTTTTTATTTTTTTTCAACATTTTCAAAATAATATTTTTATATACAAGAATGTGAACATGATATTATACGAATTCCAAAAGTAAAGTTAATACTTAGTCTAGGTTGATAGTAGTCAGAATTCTGATAACTGAAAATTATAAACTTGAGTTCAATTATCTAATCACTGGTTTAAAGTAAGTTATAATTTGATGTACTGAATTCACAATATACCCTAGCTAAGTGAGGAATATGATATGTAAACTAGAATAGCAACTTTTAATTCAAACATGGTTGAATGAACAAGTATCATTGATATATGCTTAAAAGAGAGAATATTGAAGAAAAAAAAAGAGCGATGGAAAAAGAAAATTTTATTATAGAGTATAAATGCAATGACCATAGCAATCGTGTCAGTAATCCGGAGTAAGGATACCTAAGTATCCATTACTGTTACCATTACAAGTACAATACCTTAGGTTATGAAGCAAACCCGGTGGGAATCTTCATCTAAGGGTGGTCTATAATAATGAGGATATGATGATAAAAGAAGAAATGACATGAAAAAAAATGAGATAACTAGAGATTTCATACTCCTGGAATGATTGAAAGGAGTTAGGATAGAGAACATGCATATTTCTCAAAGTTAGACTAGTGTCATGGAGCACCTAAGGATATTGGATCATAACTATTCTAACTTTTGATTAGGTCTCTGAACTTAATGATGCAATGGATTAGGAAATTGAGATTCTAACTAACTTCAGCCTTAGGGTAAGTATTGTTTTGTTTTGGAATTCATATGATGAATGGAAGCATAATTGTATAAATTTCTGAGTGTTGAACTATTTTTCATGTTTTTAATGTTTGTGGGAAACATTTCTGGAAACCCTCACGAGACTATAACTCGTCCTCTAGGGGAAACCTAGGGGTTTAAAGGCTTGTTGCATATATGCTAAATACAATCGAGATTACCTGTGAAAGTGGTGAAGTTAGAATTTTTTTTCGTTTTAATTTTATTTTTAAAATTAGTTTTATTCTTATTTTTATTTTTCGCTTATTTTGCTCGGGACTAGCAAAATGCTGGTTGGGGGGGTGTGTTGAGACTCAAATATTACATAATTTTCCCCATTTATATCTCGGTTTTATGAACATAAATCATCTTAATATTTTATTTTACTCATGCATGTGTTGCAAGGTGAATTTATGTGCTTGGATTGAAAAAGGGTGTTAAAAGCTAGAATTTGATGCTCAAAAATCACCAAGGAGACAAATATTGAAGAATTCACATGCCAAAGATCCAAGAAAACCGAGTGAAGAATAAAGAAAATTGAAGATTTGAAGTGAAGAATCCTGAAATCGTCCTGAAAAAGTGTATTCTGAAGCTGTGAAGTTTATTTTGGGAAACTGCGCAGCAGGAAGTCTGTTTTGAACGAACTATGCAGCGAGAAGTCTATTTTGGAAAAATATGTATATTTGAGGCGATTTTTAGAATTTTTCAACTTTATACGAAAATTGGAGTTCCCTCCTTATAAATAGGGGTTCATAGGGCATTCTTAAACATTATTCAAGGCATTCCAAAGCAAAATTTAGGGTTTTTAAAGAGTTTTTAGTTTTATTAAAGCTTTAGAAGTTATTTTTTTTAAAGATCTTTTCTATTTGCATTTTCTTTCTTTATTTCTTGTTGCTTTTTATTTCTGCAATTTAATTACGTTTTTCTAAGTTCTTTCTAGCCCAAGCTAGAAGGGATGCACATGGGTTTAATGTTTCTTTAAGATTATGATGATTGATTGTTTTAATGATGAGAAGAATGGTGTATGCATGTTATCTATTATTTAGGTTTTGTTTTTTATCCTCTTGTAAGATCCATATATTTCCATCATATGAGATACACATTGATGGATAGGCTTACCCTAGATCAATCAGATTTCCTAGATAGGAGAGGTTCTCAACCTGTTATATTTCTTTGATATTCATTATCATATATATATTGAATACTTAAAATCACTGGCGCTTGAGAATATATGTCAATGGTGCAAATCCATAATTTTCTAATATTTTATATCATTTATTAAAATATTTAAACTATTTTATTTTCCGATTAGGCTTACCATAATGATCAGATCCTAGTTGTGTTATCCAAGTCATCATGATTTTAGAACATTAGCCTATGTGTGGAACTTTGAAGCTTGGGTGTTGTTTTAATTCAGTTGAATTACATCCATTCAAAAATCCCAAAATCATATCATCAGTTTTAGTTTTTATTACCTAGTTTGTTTTACATTTGATTTTTTCCTTCTCGCAATTTATCTCTCTGTGGGATCGACCCTGTATTCACAGGATATTACTTACGAACCTCTGCACTTGGAGGCAAGCAATCATAAGTCAATGAGCTTAGAATGAGTCAACTCAACAACGAGTTAATGCAAGCAACGACGACTCAACACGACATAACTCGGACCTGAACCGAGCTCAACAGAGAGCATAAAACTAGCCTGCTAGAACGAGAACTAAGATGGAATTCCACACTAGATCTATTAGCCTAAAGCGGCTCAACTCGGTTTCAATAGGGGGGTTTTGACTCGACGAAAATCGGTGAGTTAAATCGGTGTCAAACTCAACCACACCTCAGCTGCCCACTCTTCTTTCTTCCTCTTTTCTTTCTTTCCATCTTCTCCTTCATTCTTCTACTAGAAGTCCATTAATCTCTGGGCTTAGACAAAGCCTGACCTAAACTCGGTGGAATGATAGCTAAGTTGACTCAACAGTGAGTCAGGTTACAAACCACCAAACCTAACCCAGTACTCAGACTCAGAGAGCGGATGTTGTCCGACCTCCCACTCTATTCTCTCTTCCAATCTCTTTCTTTTCCTTCTTCTTGCTGGAAAACGTCCAGCAATGGCCGCCAAACCCGGCCTGACTCAACCTCGGTCGAGCAGAGTCGACATGGCAACTGCACCAACCCTAATCCCATCTTTCTTTTATTCCTTCTCTTCTTCTTTCTTTCTTCATTCTTCATCTTTTGTCTTCCACCTTTCTTTCTGTCAAACACATCCAGCAGATCTGGACCCAACCTAATGACTCAACGGTGAGTCGAGTTGGTGCAGCATTGACTCGAAAGGTGCAAAGATCTAACTCGGCAGCTCTCCTTCTTCTCTATATCTCTGTTATACCTCTCCTACTTCACTTCTTTCTCCCCTGAAATTCTCGGAGTCCGGACTCAACCGAGACTCGACTTGACTCGGCAAGAGTGTCGCATCACACCGCAAGCAATGGCTCACCTTCCTCATTCCTTTCTCCTTTTCTTATTTTTCTTTTTACTTCTTTCTTCTTCTCCTCATCTTCCTTTCTCTCCTTTCATTCCAACTACACCCAAAACACGTCCATCAACAGATCAGCGGCCGAGGTTTGTCGGGGAAGACACCAAACTCCAATGGCATTTTTTTTCCTCCACCATGGATCTCGGAGTTCCGATCATTGTGGATGGTCCGGATAGCTTCATAGGAGCTTGCAGATGTGGATTTTTGAAGATTGGAGAGGGTTGGGTCAATGGGTTTGAAGGGAAGAACAAATTGGCTAGTTTTCGAGCGCAGTTGTAAGGAATGGAGAAGAAAATGTTGTTGTTTGATCTTCTTCCTCTAATAACATCGCCCTAACAATCCTAGACTATTGGATAAAGAGTGGATGTCAAGATTCAATATAGGGATCCCATCTCTCTAATGGACTTCGTCTTTTATTTGAATAGCTGGCAATCCATGTTTTGTGGTTTTAGACAGCTGATATTAACTCCAATGGATGGCTAAGATAGCAGGAGAAGAATCCTCTTGGATTGCCAATGTGGAACCGAAATAGTTTCCATTTTCGAAATTTCAACCACACGCAGCACCTGCTTACAGTGAAAATTGTGTGCATGCATATGTGTTCCAGGGTGCGAAACTAGGTGGGGTTTGGTCGGATTTTAATTCTCTACAAGATGAACAGATTTGATTTCCTCAACGACTCCAAATGGTGGGCCTCAACTGATGTAAATGGGCATTGTCAGTTTAAAACAGTGTGCGACAGGAAAAAAAGGGAGAAAGAGAGAGAAATCTCTCTTTTCGGGTCCTGGTTGGGTTTGAGTGGCCAATAAGATGGATGGTTCTAATCATTTGTACGATCGAAGGTGGTGGGCCCGGTTTCAAATAAACGAAAGTCATCCGTCCACTAATGTGAAAACAGAATGAAGGAGAGAGAAATCTCTCTTTTTCTAAAAGAGGTCAGATCAAACCCTATTTGACCCAATTCATGGTATGGTGCACAGTGGGTGCATGCACAATTTATGTGTACAAATCAGCTCATAAAAAGAGGCTAAAAAAACTTGTTAAATCTATAAATGAGGATGATAGAAAGGTATCTCCACCATTCGATTGAGTAGAGGTGCACAGTGGGTGCATGCACAATTTATGTGTACAAATCAGCTCATAAAAAGAGGCTAAAAAAACTTGTTAAATCTATAAATGAGGATGATGGAAAGGTATCTCCACCATTCGATTGAGTAGAGGAAAACAAACATTTTTTAGACACCTCTAACTCAGACTGATTAGTCCAGAGTTCTCCTACAGTTCAAGCCGTAAAAGGAGAACCAAAGGATGATTTTGGCGACGAAGATGGAGGAGGGGGTTACTATTATGGACAAGGTTACTCGGGTTACATGCATTCATCATATAGAGGATATTGAATGGATGAATGGTTTATTGGTTTGTATGTGGAACTCCATATGAGATTCTTAACATACTTTTGATTTTTTATAATGTTTATTTACTTTGCTCCTTTTATGGACATAGTTTATTTACTTTTGATTTCAAAACTGGATTGGGCCGGGTCAACCCTAACTCGGTCCAACTCAACTCGATACCCAGCTTTAGGAGGAGTCTTCTTTGCATTGCAACATGCAACAAATGCAACTAGGCTCATTTTAATTTTTACATGACTAATCTCATACCGCTAAATGGGAGAGGAAAGGAGAAGTGGTCAAAAAATGTAGGTTTGTTTCATACACATGATTTTGATCATTGAAATATCTATGGTAGATCCAAGAGTACTTTTAAGAGATGCCTATATTTTAAACCATGTATGTCGTCAATTACTTTTAAACCATTCATTCTTTTTATACAGGAGTGAGCCACTTAATGATTGCACTGAGCCATTCACCACTAGCATAGTCTGGACATCCTAGGCCTAAATTTTTAATCTTCGGTTCAGCCCTTGGGTCAAGTGTTTGATCCCAAGCCCTTACCCTAGTAACCCAACCAGGCGACCCGGTCTGACTCGGTGCCCAACTCGACCCGACTTGGGATTTCTGACGAGTCAGACTCGATCCAGATCGATCAAGGCTAGACCCATACTCGGATCGAGTCAAGCATGCTAGACTCGGTACAGAGTAAAGTCGAGTTCGAGTCAGGCCTATTTCAAAACCGGATCAAGTCAAGTCAGCACTAATTTGGTCTGATTCGACTTGATGCCCAGCTCTATGCGGAAGCTCGCCAAAGTGGGTCCCACGAAGGTGGCAATAGTCCTAACGACCAAATGGTCCCCTCCCATTAAAAAATGAAGAAAAAAAAATGAGAGAAAATGCTAGATGACCTTCCCATGTAAGGGACCCACATATTGAACCCATCCCACATCTTGTGTGGGTCCCATTGGATCATCTTATAGAAGATCCAAGTCATCCACATGAAAGGGATTTTAATTTCATGTCAATTGCTTAAGTTTCAGGGAAAAACTCATCACTAATGGACCACACTAGACGAAACATTTTAGAATTAACTCACAACGTTAATACAGTTGTGGGCTACAAACAACTCCAAAATTTTTTGAAATGACTCTATTGCGGGTTCATGGTTGTTCGATTAAAGTGAACGGATTACATCAGCCAAGGAGTGGCCCCAATCGTTGATTTAATAAGGCCTACACCGCCATTCTCAAAAGGTACTCTCGACTTCCGCGAAAAAATACCGTTGTACAAAGGGACAGCCAATAAAGGGACATTTTTCGTTCTAAAAAATGCAAAAAATGCCCATATGTCTAAATAAATGATGACTTCAAATGCTGAGGTTAACGCCTTTATTACATCATAATTAAGATTTTTTTAATTAATTTCCCTCTGCTTTGGCAGATTAAGTGCGCCCCCGCCACACCCAACACGGTGGGCCCTTTAGGGCTTACCTTGATGTATGTATCGTATATCCATGCCAATGATATATTTTGCTAGCTCATTTTAGGACGTGAACCTAAAAATGAAGGAGATGTGGGCCACACGATAGGAAATAGTGGTGATGACCATTTAAAACTTGTTGTGGGCCACAAAAGTATTGTATCAAGCTGATTTTTGCTTTGTTTTTTCCTTCATTCAAAATTCTGTGACCTTACCAACAGATTGGATGGCAAATAAACGTTATAGTGAGTAGGGGTGTCAATGGGCTGGCTTGGCGATCAGGCTTCTGGGATTGGGCCGAGCTTGGGCGGGACTCTGAGGCCCAAGGGTTAGGCTCGAGCTTAACTTTCAGGCATGTTTCTAAATCAGGATGGGCTTGGACTTAGACATCCAAAACCTTGTGGCCTAGCTCGGCCGATAGAGTATAAAAATTGATTTCAAATTTTAAGTTTCAGTTGCTTTTGAGGGAAGGGATCTCTGGCTTAGGTAGGCTCACCATGGTGTTTATGTTAAATTCACTCAACCACCAGGTGTCACACCCCAGGTTAAGATTAGGGCCTAAAAATCAATTCCGTTCATATTTCTGGAGGACCATACAATTAAAACCTATACACGGGACAACACTCACCCTACAAACTTTTTCACTTGGTGTAGCGCACTTGAATCACAAATCACTCTAATGTTTTAACAATTGTCATAATTTAGGATTTCACATTTAATTAAAATGAGATGAACTCATTTTTAAGTGGCAACCAAACAGGGCCTAACTTTTTTATTTTGTTTCTAAAAATAATTTTGATTCTCCACTTTATTGTAAAGAAAAAACTAAATGAGGGTAGTGATGTAATACTCCTCTAAAAAACCACTACCTAGGTATATCAGTTCCTGAGGCACTATTTGGTAAAATCTAAATCTTTGAGGTATTTAATTTGTGGTAAAAAAATCCAATTAAATTAGAATAAACTAGCGTTCCACATAGGAATTTTTATTCCTCACGAATAATGCCTCTACGAAACGAAATGTTAGAATTGATTTTTAAGTGCAGAAATTAACATAATACCCATTGTATATCTCCTTTTTTTTTTTTTTCTTCATAGAAAGTGGTAAATTGGACAATTATAGGGGTCATGTGATATTTATATCATATCTCACCCTTCCAATAAATGTAATCTGCCATGAGATTCAGAATAACAAAAAAAAAAATGATCAATCTAAGCATGAGATGAGCCACAATATCAGAAATAATATACAACTTGAAACAAAATTCACGTGCAACCCATTTGATGATTTGATCAGAAAGATTTTTCGTTGATGAGGTTAACATAGATGGGTCTATATGTTTGAAGGGTTGGATGTCATATCAATACCATGTGAGCTCTAAAAATTTCTACTTTATTATTTACTTTTTTTAGAAAAACAGTATAAAAAGGTACTTGGTAATTAACTTCGCTTACTCAGAAAGCACAATCCATGCATTTTTTATTGTGTAGAGTACTTCTTTGGTAAATATTGGAATCATGAAGAATTTTTCCGGAAAAATGTCAAAAACAAAATTTTAACAAGGACCTTTACTCCAAAATTCCTCTAAAATGCTGATTTTAGCAAATAATGCCTTACAATTTGAATTTATGAGGCAGTGATTCTTAGAGAATACAAGTACTAAATTATCCTCGTATGCTTTTTTTCTTCTTCTTCTTAAAAGTAATAAATTTGAGAATTCTAAACCCACCTGGTAAGTATTTGACTTCCAACCCCTAACATATGCAACCTACCATGACGATCAATTGAACCAAAAATCTGGTCGATGATCAAACCATAAGATGGGTTAGATGTGAATTTGAATGTTTTTGGTAATGTATATTATTTTCTATGGTGCGGTCCGTCTTTTGGTAAGAACAGATAAAATTTTCCAATCTTATGATCTTCATGATATGATTCATCTATTGGACGGGTTGAACATCATACAAGTATACATGAGCCCCACAAATCTTGACTTTATCACTTAAAAAATAAAATTAAAAAAATAAAAATAAAATAAAAAAAAATAAAAAGGAGAAGAAGAAGAAAAATGGATGAGCGCATTTTGTTATTTTATTCTTCGAAAGACATTTCACTGTCTTTTTTATTCCTGTGGGGCATTATTTCGAAAAATTGAAACTCCTTGAGAATTTTGTGGTAAACTTTGGTAAAATTAGGCATCGTGCACCATGTACTAACTCACTCAAGGACCCTTATTTTTATTGTAAATGGTAGGCTAGACCAACCAAGTGAGTTGTGACTAGTCTGTGACTCAGATAACTCTTAGTCTGACCAAGTTGGGATTCAGGCCCATCCCACGAGTGAGTTGCTCGATGACTCAGCTCAAAATCTCACCGCGAGAGTTAACTGGGCTGAGTTTTGAGTCGATTCAGTGAGTTTTAGAACCATGCGTGATCCAAAAATTTGTTAAATTGGACTGTCAAGAGGGACCCAGGTCAACTTTGGCCTGAATTTCAAACTAGTTGAACTAATTTATTCAAAAATGTGAATTTTCTTGGATGGGCCTGGACCATTGACATCCCTTCTAGTCAAGTCAATCATCTATTAAGAAAAAAACGTGGATGTCACGCCCCAAATTTGGAACTCGGGCACTACTACTTCCCTAGTCCCGAACTCGGGTCGAAGAACTTCCTCGCCACTTACCAAACTTGGTGAATGATTAATAAACTTCCCGAACACCAAACCCAACTCATGACGGATGAAATTTTTCTCTGAATGGTTAATCTGATTAGGCAGTTATACATTTTGTACATGGTATTAACGCATATCGAAGAGATAAACCTGTTCGACATATCACATATAATATGGTGCACCAGCTCAACAGTAATGAAGGAAACAATGGCAAACTCCAATAGCTCTTACATTCATTCTGAAAAAGTGTTAGTCATCTGTATGAGCAAACCACAACTCGTGAGTCTACTACGTGCCGGGAGTAAGACACGACTTATTAGGGCGCTCCCATAGAGACATCCAAAACAATCATACACACATTATCAATCGAGCACGTTATCATTGGTGAGCAGGTTATCCATCAAGCATCTTGTATAACTACACAGGTTATCATAAACATGACATCAATGTTAGGCATGCGAGACTCGACGAGCGACCATAAATCATGAGAATAGCTAATCATTGTGTACAAGATAATCAAATTCCATATTCTACTATAGGGCATACGATGGAAATACAATGGCAAAGCTGGCATGTGGAGTCGAGATGATAGCACACGGTATCACAAGCCGTGGGGTTCATCATAAGTGACTTCTATCCAAACCAGTCTCATACCAGATTTAGATAGCTATAATCAATGTGGTAAACTCGTGATCTCAAGTTAGTCCTATACATAACCAAAATCATAGTCATTGCGAATGTACATATAATGATTTATTTGCACACTATCAACTCGAGTGAATACTGGATGAATGATTCCATGAGTCAAATGCTAAACATCCCTCATTTCTGTGAGTACATCTCCACAACACATAATACATCTCCACTAGAAACCACGAACATACCACACAAGGGTAATCCACCATCCTTGCATAAGAGTGGGACAAAATCCATCATCATCTGCTAATACATTTCCACTAGAAATCACAAACATACCACCATTCTCACATAAAAGCGGGATAACATTTCCAAAAAGCAAAGTATTTGGGGTGTCAACCCCTACCCATCTAGCCATCAGCTTAACAATGGGGGACCCTGATTTGTTTCACCCTACCTGGCCTCAACAATCGAAATACCACTCACCTCGACCCGGCACAGGATGGTAAGTAGGGTCGTCACACCTCTTCCCTTTCTGGTCCCGGCAGTGGAAAGGACTCTTGCAGCCATCCTACTGTACTCACCCCCACTCGACACACGATAGAAGAGGACCCGATTTGCCAATCTTAGCGGGTTCATTAGAGGATATGCGTCTCCAATATCGAGATCTAAGCCCAGGGTGGCCATAGCACACCATTTTCAAAACTTCTCAATAATATCAACACTTGGGCCATCACAAGGCCTCAACATAAACCATATTGCCGAATTAGCCATCACATGGCCACCATACAAAACACTTGTTCATAAAATACATCACCATGAAAGCCCACACAACCAAGCGCATAATCACAAAGCCATATACATACCCCAACTCCTCTGGTCTTTTATACAGGCCCAAGGACCAACACAAGGGCTCAAATACTATCATACGGACCAACACTGTAACACCCCAAACTTTTCAATACCCGAGTATTGAAAGTTCTCGAGTGTTGCCATGAAATTTAA
This sequence comes from Magnolia officinalis, assembly GCA_021015155.1. Classification (NCBI taxonomy): domain Eukaryota; kingdom Viridiplantae; phylum Streptophyta; class Magnoliopsida; order Magnoliales; family Magnoliaceae; genus Magnolia; species Magnolia officinalis. The sequence goes on from JAJHSJ010000017.1 coordinate 11,106,039, forward strand.
CTTATTATGTACATGTGTACAATACTAATCTAACTATTCTAACCTTACATCTATTCTCCAACACGAATCTGACCGTTGAAAATCATATACATTCATAGATCAAGCCATCTGACCGTTGATTTTGAGATAGGATCATCATATACCTAAGTATTCTCATTTGTCCATCATAACCGACCGTTCAGTCAACTATTCACCGCTAGGTAAAGATATCTAACTGTTCACTCTAAGTTTGGACCACCTGACTATAGTAAACTAGCTACTTAATCTCTGCATCCACTCGTACAATATTGAATTGAGATTCTGATCCGTTCATCTTCTTCACTACCTATGAATATGCTTAACCCACCATCAAAACTACAATCTGAGGAACTTACACATGTGAACACGTTACTTTAATCTAACGGTATACATGTTCTGCCTCTTGATCACTCCAAAAACTCACTTGTGATCATCCGGTTACAAAACTGACCGTACACTCATTTACATACATGATCAGAGTACTAACCATCAACGGTGTAAGATCATAATTTAGACCCCGATTATGTTGGTTGATATATGTACATTCTCTTAATTAATTTGGTGAATAAATTTTTTTATTTATAATTATTTAGATATGAATTACTTAGAAACATTCCTGTAATCATGTAGAATCATTAGATTTTATAAAACTCTTATATCAACAATAATTACGAAAATGTCATTAACTTAGACCATTGAATTCTAGCTCACATGGTTCCCATGATCCGTTTCATGTAAAATTTTATACTATGCCTACTTATCATAAATTAACCATACACGTCGAATTTCAGCGCTTAGATCATTGTAAAAGTGGCCCAATTGATAAATCAGCCACGTAACCGTTGATTTTGGTGTCCATCTAGTGAAGAAACCTCATGGGTAGTCGTAGTAGGATATTTCCCTTCATATGAATGATTAGATTGCCCATAAATGGACCAAGTTTGAAATATGAAGATCCCGCTATGGTAGGTTTTTCCTTATACGTGAAGTTATCCTTTCAAGACTTACCAACTCATTATAAATCTGGATCTTCCAATTTAACCATTTTCTGCTGTCCATCGCAACTCAAATTTGGACCATAATTTGGTCTCATATCATTATGAGGTTATACAAAATTTAGACCCCGATATATGATCTTACACCGTTGAATGTTGAAGTCAGTTCCTTCCTTTTCGTACAAAAGGTAAAATTTTAGATTTAGACTTTTTCCACCATCGATCAACCACCAAATTTTGTTTAACTGTTTGCCTATCCAGACTACACATTTCTCCCAAAATTGGGCCCTAATCATTAAGTGAGGACCGTTAATTGAGATCAAGTTCGTTTTAGCACCCGTTAGGAGAATTTTCAAGATAGGTCCATCTAAATTTTGAATAACCAAGAAAATCATATACCCCGTCTCTATTCGATGACCTTGACATAATGGACGAATTAGATTTAAAGAAAGATCGTTAAAAAAGAGAAAATTGGAGAAACCCAATCCGAGTGGGATTTGAAATACACCTCTCACATGCCCACTCCTTTTAAAAGGGGTTTGCGTGCCCTTCTCCACTCACACGCCAATACCCCCAACGTCTAAGGAGGAGAGAGAGAAAGAGAAAGAGAAAGAGAGAGAGAGAAAGAGAAAGGGAGAGAGAAAGAGAATGAGAATGAGAAGCCTGGACGCCCTCTTCCTTCTCCATATGTTTGGTGTCTCCGATCTTTCTCAAGCAATGTCGTGATTCATATGGAAGCTTTTCATGTAGAAGCTTTCATACATAGATATTTACCTGGGTTTAAATCTAAGGCTAAGGTGAGGGATTCCTTTAAGCTTACATTAATTTGGGTTGATATTAATAAAGAGACTTCAAATGGGTTACTTTTTTGGAAAATCGAAACCCTCTGTGTATTGCTAGACATCATCCAAGTAAAGTTAATGCCATTGATGATTAGACCGTTAGATGGCTATGAAATTTGGCCCAGAGTTAGCTTATATTGTGTTTCATATTAATATCAAGTTTCAACTCAGATCTTGACATGATTGATTTTATACGAGTTTTACAAGTTTCTGTCCAGATACAAAAATGGGATTATGTATGAATGTAGTGGATATAATGTTTATCATGGTAGACCATACTGACATGGGCCACCTTGCTGACCACCATAGATAGTAGTATATGAACACATGTGGCTCCATAACAGTATGCCCCACATGCATCAAAAGAATACAAAATGAAGAAATAGGAGGATGAGGAGGATGAAACGAGGGGGTATAGACTCACCTCAAATGGATGGATGGTTGGATGGTGATGTGCGGTCTACTCCCTCTATGATTGATGGTGGGCCACACCTTGGCCCCACTTTCTCTCATTCTCTTTTAAAATCTCAGAAATTTCTAAGTATAGCAAAAGAATGAGTATAAGAGAGCTCATACTCTTATATAGGGAATTGGGGGTTGAGGTGGCAAGATGATGTGGCAAGTTTATGGGGTCTTATTGGTGCTAAAAGTAAAGTGGAAGGTGGTGTCTGATATGGGTAGTGGATGGATGAGGTGGATGGTGTTAAGTATGCATTGGCCAAGGTGGAAAAAATTTAGGCATGCATTGGCTAATGGGTGGAAAAGGGTTGTGGGTTGTAGGTGATGCATGGTGGATGATGAAGTGGAGTGTTGCAATTGGTTGTTTGAAGTGATGTCGCACAAATCAAAACATGCATTGGATGCATGTGTAGGATGAAGTGGACATGGGCCTTGATTAGTTTCTAAGGCATGGGGAGAGGGCTAATAATGGATTTGGGGATAGAATCCAATTTTATCTTATAGTGCATTGTCTTATATATGCTAGCTCCTAATTTGTCATGTAGAGATTGTCCTATCTTGTGATAATTTTCATGTTCTAGAAAGTGGGCTTTAAGCCCACATGGGCTTAAGTCCAATGGGCCTAGCATAATAAAGGTTTCTTGTATTACGTGATACGCAATTTGGGCTGTGAATTCGATATGTCGTATCTCACTAACGGAATGTCGGATTGATGCACGGTTTTTGCCATGGCGACTGCAACGATAACATGATCCTTATGACAGAGGTCTCAAGGTCGTCCGAGATAAATCACTTGGGTGGGGTTGCTGGGTCACTGGGTTGTGGTAGACGGTCTATCAATGGTGCGAGTTGGGACATGTGTATACACGAGCGGTGTTACAAAAGACGAAGATCCCACAATGGATTACCCACCTTTCACAACTTTTCTTTAATTTGACCTGGTACTTAACCATTAGCTAGGGCCGGCTAGGCTCGAGCTTGACAAAATCAAAATTTTAAATTGGTCCAGCCCATCAACCCAGCCTGAACAGTTCAAAACCCGAGCCAAAGCTAATGTAGAGCGAGTCGCGAACACTTTCATATCTAAGATAGACTAGAGAAGGCCCGATAGGAGGTGGAAGTGATAAGGATAACCCTAAAACAGGCATATCTCACAAACTAGAATGAGTTAGTCGACGTACCATATATGATTTTGGGGTAGGAGAAGCTACTTTAGCCACCCAACCATGCTATGCCAGGTTTTCCATGCCGAATTTATGAGATTCCATCAGATCCAAGGTTGAAAGTCCTTTTTAATTTCTTTTTTTACTATTTATAATAAGTTTTACTTCAATCATAACTCTTGATCCTTTGAGCTTTTAGAGTTGTGCCCAACATGAAAAGGGCTTAGAAATTTTAGGAGAATAAAGTAGACACTTATTATTTTTAGCCGGAAACCATGAAGTCTACTTTAAATCACGGTCGTCTATAAATTGTAAGTTTACTATTTATAGTAAGTCACAAATTTTAAGGAGTTTGACTTGGAGTTTGATTCTAAAACTTCTTCCTACGTTTCGTATCACTATTTAAAGAGTTGTAAATTCATCTTTATCATCAATCAAGCTATTTTCGAATTTATTAGAATTATTTTTATTTTTCTATTTTTCCTCGTGGATTTAAAGAATTTATGTGAGTCCAGATAAGCTCCATGAATTCAGAGTAGTTATCCATGAGGAAGACGGTGATCGACCTCATCATGTCCATCCATGCGTCAGAAGCCAACCCGAGGGCCAGCCCGTTGACAGACCTAGTACCATTAGCTATTTTCATTTCCACATTGTCTTTGAGTGTAATCGATGGCGCTATTCAAAAGGTGTATGTTTTTAAGCATAAGTAATCCATGCCATGTACAGTTGCTCGATAGACATGGTGAAACATCACTTTAGTATATGAGTTGGGCGGTCTTGTGGTTAGTCTTTTGATTTAAGGCCCATGCGTAAGCCTGTCAACACGTATGGCATGGGGTTGGCTTTCGCGTGGATTTTGAACTATTCAGGCCAGACTTATTGAAATTTTAGTTTTGCCTAGCCCAAGCCCGGCCCATTGACAGACCTATCAATGAGAATGGGCCTTGTCCTTGGTTTGATTAAGGTTTCATCATCATCAGCATCTAAGCTAATCCCAACTAATTAGGGTCTGCTAAATTAGTAGAATGTTTGCAAAATATAGGCTCAGGTGGGTGGAACTCATTTAATAATCAGGATACAAATTTCGGGTAACACCCACCAATGAGCCTCAATGCCAGTCCCGGAGCCCAAACCGTATTGGGCCAGGACTCAAAAGCCATCCTTGCTACGAGATGGGAGAGTTCCTCTTCGGTTTCTGTGAAGGGTACGGGTTGCGTCCAACACCCGGGCTGAAATCAAGGCTATTCTCGATGGTCTTCATCACTGTTTCAATAGGGGCCTTCTCAAGGTTATCGTTGAATCTGATTCACTGCTGGTGGTTAATTTCCTTTCCCTCAATAGCCTCCCTTGCTGGAAGTGGAAATACTGGATTGGCAGGATTCAGGGGTTGAAGGAAGTGGGGGAAGTGATCTTCCAGCACATTTTGAGAGAGGGGAACAAGCCGGCCGACAGGATGGCCAAGCTGGGGAGCGCATCTCAATCTTCCACGTTATTTCTCGATGTTGGCTTCATTCCTAGAGAAGTGAAGGGCCTCATTTTCCTAGATAGGATGGGTCTGGGCATGCCCAGGAGATGTTGTTTTATGGTCTGCTGTCTCTTTTCTTTTGCGTCATATGATAGGTTCCGTGTAGGGTCTTCGTCTCCTTTGGAACCCGAATGTATAGCAGGTTTCTGGTATGAAAAAAAAAAAAAAAAAAAAAGCCATCCTTGCTAGCCGGTACAGCTCCTTTCTCTAACAATCAAGAGTTATTGGAGGTAACAAAAAGGCCCCTTTTCTATTGCCACAAATAAAAATGAAATGCATCATGTGACTCTGTCCATGCCGATGTGATGTATCGTTTGGCCTTGCTCGTCCACATGCTGTAGACATTTATTGGACAAACAACACTTTACCACCTTTTCTAGTACTTAATATCTCATTTGGATACTACCAAATACGTAGCTTTTCAAAATTATGAAAGCTAATAAGTTACTTTTCTTAATATAACTTAGTTTGATTGTTAAACTTAAATAAGTAACTTTTAATAAAAAGTAATTTATTTTTTTCAATTTTTTCAAATTTCATAAGGGTGACATAGCAACTTATGAAATTTTAAAAGGAAATATGCTCTCTGTTGCCATGAACCTGTCCATGAGATCCAAACCATTCATCCACATGATAAACAATAACACTGATAGTGAACCCCACATGATGGATGACCAACATATCAGAGATAATCCCTACAGAATAGACGGTGAACATTAAAGGTTGGCCACTAATGATGAATGGCTTGCATCCAAGGTGAGCCCTGCATGATGAACGACTCACATCAAAAGTGGGGCCCACACAAGAACAGTCCACATCAAAGGTTGTTTGCACATGATGGACAGTGGGGGACCAATCATACTTGAGAGATAAATACTTATGATATTAGAAATTAAAATTACTTTTTTACTTTTCATATCATACTCATTAGTGAAATATGGCAGCATCAGTAGATTATCTAAGGTAACTTACGATCCAAACACCCACTTATTGTTTTAGGGACTTCAATCTCACAAAACGAGCCTATAAAGGAAAGAAATTAAGAGGGAAAAGGAGAGGAGAGAAAATGGAGGAAGGGAAGAACAAGAAGCACTTTATTCTAGTTCACGGTGCTTGTCATGGAGCATGGTGTTGGTACAAGGTCACCACACTACTAACATCCACAGGAAACCAAGTCACGGCCTTGGATCTTGGAGCTTCGGGCACCAATCCGAAGAAGTTCAACGACGAGTTCTGCACGTTTTCTGACTACTCTCAGCCGCTGCTGGACATCATGGCCTCTCTTCCTCCACAACAAAAAGTGATTCTGGTGGGCCACAGCCTTGGAGGTCTGACCCTGGCTCTAGCCATGGATAGGTACCCAGAGATGGTGTCGGCCGCTGTCTTCGTGACAGCATTCATGCCGGATTCTTCTAACAGGCTCTCTTTTGTCTTGGATAAGGTTGGAGCTTGTCAATTGCTGCTTATGAAGATGTGTGCCATTTACCATTTTCCTTTATTAATTTATTTATCTTTTTTCTTGAATGATAGTTTTTTGAGTCGAAACAGTACAATCTCATGGACACTAAATTCGACTTTTATCAAGGACAAGAAGAGCTTCCCAGGATCTTATTCAGCCTTCAGTATCTGTCGCAACGTTTATATCAACTCTCCCCTCCAGAGGTAAATACGTAATGAGAAATAGCCCCATGCAAGCACTGTATGTGAACTTAGGTGGGATTTGAACTATTTAAACTAGGCTGCCAAGGGTTATTTAAATGGGAATTTTTAAAAAAAAAAAAAAAAAAAAAAAAAAAAAAAAAAAAAAAAAAAAAAACCTACCTCTTTAAGGTTGTAAAATATACATTCAGGTACCTTTAAAATGTTGAATTAATGCACTTTTGTGAAAAGGCACTTTTGTGAAAAGGTTCATGTCTCTTTGGAAAAGGCACTTTTGTGAAAAGGTTCATGTCTCTTGTGAAGAGTCATGTCCCTTAGTGAAAAGGTTCATGTCTCTTTGTGAAGAGTCATGTCCCTTAGTTTTATGCTATAAATATGTGTATATATTTCATTTTCATATATGAAGAAGCAATACAACAAAAAATCAGCATTCTCCTATTCCCTTCTAAGTTATTTTTTTAAGTAAAAAGGCTACAATAGCCTACAAAGTGGTATCAGAGCCACGTTTCGGGTCTTGATTGGGTGTTAGAAATTCTAAAGAAGTAGAATCGATGGCAACGAATGTTTGCAACGATTCATCCCGCAATTCCCATTTTTGGAGGGGAGAACTTTGATCATTGGAGCATCAAAATGAAGACCTTGTTCCAATCTCAAGGGCTATGGGAGATTGTTGAAATCGGTTATCCAACTACAACCGATCTCACATCTCTCTCAGCCATACAACAAGAACAACTGAAGGAGAATAAGAAGAAAGATGCGAAGGCCCTCTTCTTCATTCAACAAAGTGTCTCTGATTCTATCTTCTCTAGAATCATTCCATCTCAAACTTCAAAGCAAGCTTGGGACACTTTACAACAGGAGTTCAAAGGTACGTCTAAAGTAATTGCCATCAAGTTACAAACTCTACGGAGAGAGTATGAAAATCTGAAAATGAAAGACTCGGAAAAGATGAAAGATTATCTTTCACGAGTGATTGAAGTGGTGAATCAGATTAGGATCTATGGAGATTCTATTTCTGATGAAAAGGTGGTTCAGAAGCTTTTAATAAGCCTCCCTGCAAAATATGATGCTGCCGTTGCCGTAATAGAGGAATCTAAGGACCTTTCAACATTATCATTGATTGAGTTGATGGGCTCTTTAGAATCACATGAACAAAGATTGTTGAGGCGTGAAGAAAAATCAGTTGAAAGTGCGTTTCAAACTAAACTTTCAATTGGTTCACAAAGTTTTTCCGAGAAGACACAAGCTAGTCCCGGAAAGAATCAAGGCAATTACAAGAAAGGTGGAAAATCGATGCAAGGGAAATGGCAAAATCGAAACAAAGGTAAAAATTCAAATCTTACATGCGATTTTTGCAAAAAGTCTGGCCATATTGAAAGTGAGTGCTGGAATCGAGGCAAACCTCAGTGTTTTAACTGTAAAAAGTTTGGACACGTGAAGAAGGATTGTCGTTTCAAGGACAATCAACATGCTGCAAACTTCTCTGAAGAAAAAGTTGAAGAAAACATGTTTTTTGCATGTCAATACTCACTCACTCAAACTGAAGACATATGGTACTTGGATAGTGGTTGCAGCAATCATATGACAGGTGATGATCGGATATTCACAAATATCGACTCATCCGTCAGATCTCAAGTCCGTATGGGAAATGGTGCTATTGTGGAAGCAAATGGAAAGGGGCCAATTGCCATTGAAACCAAGAAAGGGGTCAAGTATATAAAAGATGTTTTACTTGTTCCTGACTTGGATCAAAACTTGCTAAGTGTTGGGCAACTTGTTCAAAATGGGCACTCTATATGCTTCGAAAATGATTCTTGCATTATCTATGACAAGAATGGCACAAATCAAGTGATCGCTACGGTGAATATGGAGAAAAATCGTAATTTTCCTATTAAGTTGCGATATTCGATCGATTGTGCACGGAAAGCCGAGACACTTGATGAATCTTGGCTTTGGCATAAAAGACTGGGGCATTTGAACTTTCATGGATTGAAGTTGATGGATCAGAAGAATCTGGTAGATGGTTTACCGTCTATCAAAATTAAAAATGACATTTGCTCGGGTTGTGCATTGGGAAAACATCATCGTGCACCTTTCTCAAGAAGTGCGTGGAGAGCAAAGGCGCCCTTGGAGTTGATCCACACTGATATTTGTGGAAAAATGCAAACTCCATCACTTAGTGGAAGCTTGTATTTTATCATCTTTGTTGATGATTATACAAGAATGATGGGGTGTACTTCATAAAGCAAAAGTCAGAAGCTCTTTTGATCTTCAAGGGATTCAAATCACAAGTTGAGAGACAAAGTGGTCTCAAACTCAAGATGCTGAGAAGTGATCGTGGTGGCGAGTATGTCTCTAAGGAATTTGAGACATATTGTGAAGAAGAAGGAATCAAGAGGCAACTGACTGTTGCTTACACACCTCAGCAAAACGGCGTTGCAGAACGGAAGAATAGAACAATTGTCGAAATGGCTCGTTCTATGTTGAAGGAGAAAGGCATCCCGAATACTTTTTGGGCTGAAGCTGTGTCGACAGCTGTTTACTTGCTTAATCGGAGTCCTACAAAAGCTGTGGATGGCAAAACACCGATTGAAGCATGGTCAGGTCACAAGCCTTCTGTAAAACATCTCAAAATTTTCGGTTGCATTTGTTATGTTCATATTCCATCTCAAAAGCGTCAAAAACTTGATGTAAAATCTGAAATTTGTATTTTCATTGGTTATAGTACTTCGTCAAAAGGTTATCGAGTATATAACCTTGAGACGGGGAAGCTAATGATTAGTCGAGATGTTTTGTTCAGTGAAAGTACAGGATGGGATTGGAAGAAAGAAAAAAATATACAAGAACAAGTTGTTCTTATACAAGAAGATGAACCGAAAAGCACTCAAGATGTGGAAGAAGAAACAGAAGTAGAAAATGATGAAGAAGATTATGGACCCACAACTCCATTCTCTTCACCAGAAGCTACTTCATCTGCATCATCAAGTTCTCCATCAACGACTTCAAGTATTTCATCTGAATCGCCCCCAAGAAAAATGAAGAGTCTGAGAGACATCTACGAGCGTTGCAGTTTTTCGGTTGTAAAACCGGAAAGCTTTGAAGTTGCAGTTCGAGAAGACAATTGGGTGAAAGCAATGGAAGAGGAAATTTGCATGATCGAGAAGAACTCTACTTGGGAGTTAGTTGATCGTCCAAGCGGCAAAGATGTTGTTGGAGTAAAATGGGTTTACAAGTCTAAACTCAATTCAGATGGCTCAATCCAAAAATATAAGGCAAGGCTCGTTGCAAAAGGTTTTACACAACAACCAGGTATCGATTATAACGAAACCTTTGCACCGGTTGCTCGATTGGAGACTATACGAACCCTCATTGCACTTGCAGCTCAAAAGAAGTGGTCCATTTTTCAGCTAGATGTCAAATCAGCCTTCTTGAATGGTGTCCTCGATGAAGAAATTTATGTTGCTCAACCACAAGGATTTGTGGTGGAGGGCAAAGAAGATAAAGTCTATCGGTTGAAGAAAGCGTTGTATGGACTAAAGCAAGCGCCGCGTGCTTGGTATAGCCAAATCGATGGTTATTTTGTCAAGAATCAGTTTCATCGGAGCAAGTGTGAGCCTACCTTATATGTCAAGACTGAAGGTACATCTATTCTCATCGTATCATTGTATGTTGATGATTTGATACTTATGGGAAATGATCATAGTATGCTCCATCAGTTCAAACTCGATATGATGAAGACATATGAGATGAATGATCTTGGCATGATGCATTATTTTTTGGGAATAGAAGTTTCTCAAGACGAAAATGGAATCTTCATTTCTCAAAAAAGGTATGCTGAATCTATTCTTATAAAATTCAACATGGAAGGATGCAACCCAGTTACTACTCCTCTTGTAGTAAACGAGAAGCTGATAAAAGACGATGGTTCAAAAAAGGTGGATGAATCATTGTACAGAAGTATCATTGGAAGTCTCTTGTATCTCACTACTACAAGACCTGATATTATGTTTGCTGCGAGTTTACTCTCGAGATTCATGAATTGTCCAAAGCAAACTCACTTAGGAGTTGCAAAAAGGGTGTTACGATACATCCAAGGATCGTTGGATTATGGAATCATGTATACTCCTATTCCAAACTCAAAATTGGTAGGTATACAGATAGTGATTGGGCAGGATCCATAGATGATATGAAAAGCACATCGGCATATCTTTCTCTCTTGGATCCGGGATAATTTCTTGGGCGTCAAAGAAACAAAGTACCGTGCTCAATCTACAGCAGAAGCAGAGTATGTGGCGGCATCTCTTGCAGTTTCTCAAGCAATATGGTTACGAAGAATTCTTGAAGATATTGGCGAAAAGCAAAATGACAGAACTACTATATATTGCGACAACATGTCAACCATTTCAATTGCAAAAAAATCCAGTATATCATAACAAGACGAAGCATATTGCGATCAAGCATCACTTCATCCGCGAAGTTATTGAGAGTGGCGAGATCGAGTTGAAGTATTGCAAGACGAAAGAACAAATAGCTGACATGTTCACCAAGGCACTCCCTAAAGAAAGTTTTTGTCATCTTCGAGAAATGTTGGGAGTAATTCAGAAAGTGCATTAAGGGGGAGTGTTGAATTAATGCACTTTTGTGAAAAGGCACTTTGTGAAAAGGTTCATGTCTCTTTGGAAAAGGCACTTTGTGAAAAGGTTCATGTCTCTTTGTGAAGAGTCATGTCCCTTAGTTGAAAAGGTTCATGTCTCTTTGTGAAGAGTCATGTCCCTTAGTTTTTATGCTATAAAATATGTGTATATATTTCATTTTCATATATGAAGAAGCAAATAAAACAAAAATCAGCATTCTCCTATTCCTTCTAAGTTATTTTTTAAGTAAAAAGGCTACAATAGCCTACATAAAAAAAATAAAAAAATAAAAGTTATGGAAAACCTACCTCATGTTAAAAAGAGGGTTTACAGCTCAGGTGGGTCCGCCATGATTTTTATTGGTATGTCATCCCTGTGAAGCCCAGGGTCCAAAACTCAGCTCCATCCGTGGTTCAAGTGGACCACATGAATGAAAATAGTGTAAAGGGCAACACTCACCCACCAAACCGTTTTCCTTGGTGTGGCCCACCTGAATCAGTGATGGTCCTAATTTGTAGGACCCAGACTTATGGGCCTTGTAAAAATTAAGGGTGCACGTCTCACTCCCAACTGTTTCCTTTGGTGTGGCCCACCTAAATCACTAGTCAAGTCAACAAAGAGAGGGGAGAGATTGAGAGAAAGTGAGAGAGGAGAGGAGAGAGGGAGAGAGAGGGAGAGAGATAGAGATGAAAGAGATTGATGGTCCTGATTTGTAGGACCAGGCCTATATTCTGATGTGGTATCTACGGTTGGAGTTGATTCCATTTGGGTGGGCCTTGTGAAAATTAAGGGTGGACATCTCACTCCCAATTGTTTCCTTTGGTGTGGCCCACCTAAATCACTAGTTATGTTAACAAAAGAGAGGGGAGAGATTGAGAGAGAGAGAGAGAGAGAGAGAGAGAGAGAGAGAGAGGATGGTTGTGCCACACGCGATGACTGTGGGTGGCAATGGCGGCCATGGCGGCCTCTACTGCAGTTTCTTCGACGACGACATGGGAAGGGGGAAAAGGAAAAGAGGGGTGAGATAGAGATTTCGCCTGTGGCAGTGGGTGTTGTCACTGCTGCTGCCGATGATGGTGGTAGCAACTGCTACTATCATTGTTGCTGCCTCGGCAGTGGTAGAAGTTGGCCGGCAGTGCCCGCTGCCACTGTCTGGTGCCATTGTACTGATGACATAGGTAAGTCGTGTTGCCACTTCTTCTCCTTTTCCCTTCCCATGCATTTATTTATTTAATATATCTCTTTTCCTCTCCCATTCCAAACCTCATTCCTTTACCTTCTGAATCATTATTTAATTTTTATTTCAATCCCGATTTCCCTCCATCAAGATGACCGTTTAATGATTGGGTTTTTTTTATCAGAATAAGTTCACTGACGATCAATGCCTGAAATTTGAAAATGGGACATCAAATAATAAAATTTGAAAAAGGTAGCAAATAATAAATTTTAGGAAAAGAGTAGTTACCCTGATCATGAACACAAAATTGATTAGAGATCTTGTAGTCTCTCTAGGACTACTTTTTATTAGATGTCATAAATTTGTATATAATTAGATCTGTCGATGGCAACGATCGACCACTCAATCGCACTGATAGCCTATTCGATCTTATCAAAAAAAAATTCCGATTTATTGCAATAGCTCATTAGCTTGTTTTTGGATCCAAATCGATATGATCGAATATCGCTTCGATCCCATTGAAGAACCTTCAATGGGTGTCGATCCCATCGACATAAGTTTTGCAGAATTGTGGGAATTGTTTCCTATTCCAAGTACGACACTATATATGGGTGTTATTGCGGGATTAGGGTAATACTAAGAAAACCTAATCTATTCTAAGGAGAGCTAAACCTTTTGGGGGGCTTAGGGATTAGGGTGGGTTCATCTAGTGGTAGACCATCACATGAACAGCCTATTAGGTTGTAGCTATATTAAAACTTGTTATAAACTTAGGATAAATCTCATAAATTAGAAATGTTCATAGAGAGAGTGTGCAATGAACTTCCTTGTACATTCCTAGCAACCTATCACTGTTGTAATAAAATAATAAAAATTAAAATTTTAAACAAAAAAAAAAAAAGCACCCTAGCCGTGCAAAAGGTGGGCCACAACATGATGATTACCTGATGCAAAAATCAGTCTGGTCCATTCACAGAGCAAGCTGCACCATATCAAAATCTATGAACGCAGATGATCTTCTCAGCTCGAAGCTGTGGCCCACCTGATGATTAGATGGGCTTAATTTTCAAGTCAGGTAATCTTTTTGGTGTAACCCATCTACTGCATGGCTCCGATGTCCAACACACAAAACACGTTGGCAGAAAAGATGAGATTAAATGTGATCATTTCTCGTTGAAAATTTTGTAAGCTCTATAAAACTACCCATCTGCCCTTAACAAGCATTGTCTTTTCTTTTTTCTTTTTTCTTTTTTTCGCTGTTAACAGGACATTACCTTGGCAACAACACTGTTAAGAGCGACACCATTACCACGAGAAGAACAGTCAGATGCACCGATCCTTTCGAAGAAGAGATATGGATCTGTTAGCCGAGTTTACATCGTGTGCGACGAAGATATATGCATTACCTACAATTTCCAACTTTGGATGATTGAGAATAACCCAGTTAAAGAAGTGAAAGTGATCAATGGTTCCGATCATATGCCCATGTTCTCTAAACCACAGGAACTATGCCTTTGCCTCTTAAAGATTGCTGAGACATACTCTTGATTGATTCACTACAATTACTGTTGCTGCTGCTACTGCTGCTTCTGCTATTATTTGCTCCAATTTATTATTCTTATTATTAGATGGAACATCCAAACATAATGTTAAATCCATTAAATAATTTAATGTTTGCATAAAAGATTAGTTGAGTTCAGTGATTTAGGGTTTGATGTGGCTGCATTCGGTGCTCTATTCAATTGAATTGAAATACTTAGAGATATAAATAACCAAATAGCAATTGCCTTTGTTGGTATTTACATGGAAGAAGTAACCTTTATATCTCAACATCGCTCCTTTCAGTGTGAAAGTGCAATTTAGAGCCTACTCCAATATAAATACTACAAGAGGAAATTGCAATTTAGTTGTAACTCAGTATTGCAAATTCAGTTCAATTTAGCCTTTTATTTTTATTTATTTTGGAGAAAAATCACACCACTTATAACTTTGTGAAATGATAAGGGGCTGCACACTCTCTTAGAAAAGAGATCTGTGTCTGGCAGGATAGGTACTACTGCCACCAAGACCTAACTATATACTGACGGTCCTATCAAGGGCTCTATGGGGCCAGCCTGATATATATGTTTTATCCAAGCCATCATTCATTTTGAAAGATCATTTAAAGGCATGAGCTTAAAAATATATAGAGAGATTGAAGGCTCAAGTGGACCACAATACTCAGAAGCAGTTCTTGGGGCAACTAAGCTAATATTTATGATTTCCCTTGTGATGCATCTATCTGACCTTATGAACAGGTTGAATGGAAAATAAGCATCATAGTAGGCTTAGGAAGTTTTCAATATTAGGAATTCAATCCCTGATTATTCCTATAGTGTGGTCCAGTTGATCCTTCAATCTACGGCATTTTTTGGCTCATCGCCTAAAATAATCCTAAAAATAGATGATGACATTGATCAAACATATACGTCACGGTGGGCCCCACAGATATCCTGGCAATACCGTCTCTCTATAGATACGTTGTGGGGTAGTATCCAATCTGCGGCCAGATTTAAACGGAGACTTCTCGTCCGACTGTCGCACCGAAACGGATTCCCATTGATATTGTATGATGCCCTATGGTTCCATCATGACGACGTATATGTTTTATCCACACCGTCATATTCAAGATCATTATTTCAAGATCATTTTAGGGAATGAAACCAAAAATATGGCAGATCAAAATCTCATGTGGACCACAATAGGAAACAGTGTTGATTGAACGGCCACTATTAAAAACTAACAGGGACACGAACAATTTGGATGAAGCTCATATTTGCTTTTTCAGTTCATCCTTGTCTGTGTGGCCTAATCAACGGATCAGATGACAAATACATTACAGTGGGCCTTATGAAGTTTTTAATGGTGGGTGTTCAATCATCACTGTTTTCTTGTGCTGTGGCCCAGTTGAGATTTAGATCTGTCTCATGTTTCAGCTTATGTACTAAGATGATATGGAAAAATAGATAAACGGCGTAGATAAAACATATACATCATGGTGGGGCCCACAGTACTTTCCGGTAGCCGCTCACTGCTGGCAGCGCGAGTAGGCAATCTGCATCCCTCCAGCACAGATTTCAAATTCCAACGGAGCGCGGCTTTGGTGGATGCTGTGGGTTGCTCACAGTAGGGCCAACCTTGATGTATTTTCTTACATCCACACCGTCCATATTTTTTGAAAGTTTATTTTAATGCATGATCCCAAAAATGAAGTATATCAAAGTCTCAGGTGGACCCACCACAAGAAAAATTGGTGATTGATCATTAAAAACTTTTTGTTTGCCCCAGAAAATTTGGATCAAGCTGATATTTTTTGGTCCCTTAATCCATGTATTTTCGACCTTATCAGCAGGTAGGATGGAAAATAAACAATCCGGTGGGCCCCAAGAATTTTTAATGGTGGGCATTAAATCACCACTATTTCGTGTGGTATGGTTGACCTAGAATTTGTATCTACTTCGGTTTTGTGATGAAGCCCTAAAATTAGCTGGAAAAATAGATTGACGGCGTGGATATGCAATGAACGTATTGAGGTAGGCCCTGTGGTCAGGGACGCACCACATCTCTAGTTTCTAACCGGTTGGCATCCCCGGGACGCAGATTGCCTACTGACGCTGGACGCGGATTGCGTCCTACCCCCGCCCGGACGGTAATCCGTCCGGGCAGGGCTCTGTGGAGCCCACCGTGATGTAACTGTTTTATCCTGCCGTCCAACGATTTTTTCAGAAAATTTTAATATGTGAACCAAAAAATGAGGCAGGTCCAAGGCTTGAGTGAACCACAAAGTGGGGATTGAACGTCCACCATTAAAAGCTTCTTGGGAGCCAGAGAAGTTTCAGACCAAGCTGATATTTGTGTTTTCACTTCATCCACGTCTACGTGACCTTATGAATAAGTTTTATGGTAAAAAAAACATCATATAGGCCCTTAGAAAGGTTTCAACGGTGGGTGTCATATCAGTGCAGGTTCCTTCAGTGTGGTCCACTCAAGCGTTGGACCTGCCTCATGTTTTTAGTTCACATATTAAAATTTTCTGAAAAAATCGTTGAACGGTGGGATAAAACAGTTACATCACGGTGGGCTCCATAGAGACCTGCCCGGACGGATTACCGTCCGGGCGGGGGTAGGAGGCAATCCGCGTCCACTGACGCTGCCAACAGGAGTGACGCGGATTTCCTGCTAAAGCCTTTCGCAGGAAGTTCCTGCGCAAGGATGCTGGGTGGGGCCTACTACCATATTTTTGGGAAATATGTTCCGTTCATTCGTTTGGCGAGATAATTTTAGGACAAGTGACCAAAAATGAGTTGGATCAAAACTAAAGTGGACCACACCAGAGGGAAAATTGGGAAAAGAAATACCTACCGTTGAAACGTTCTTGGGCTCCACCTTGATGTTTATATGCCATCGAAACCGTTTGTAAGGTCATTATTTTTATAGATCATTTCATGCATGAATCCGAAAAAATGAGATAGATTCAAATCTCAAGTGGGCCACACCATAAGAAAGTCAGTAGTAATTGAATGCCCACCATTAAAAACTTACTAGGACTCACCTTAATGTTTATTTGCCATCTAAACTCGGGTTGGGATGGCATTCACCTAAAAATGAATACGTGAAAGGAAATAAATGATGATTATGGTGCATGGATTAATAAGGTAAACGGAGGTCTTCATAGTAGAGTACATGATGCAAGTATATACGTGGGAGGTCACCGGGAAAATTATCTGAATTCACAGAGCTTCTCTACACTCCACACGAAGATCCCTCCAATCCATATGGAGAGATACAAAATAGAATTAAATTCTAATAAATTTGAAAATAAATTGATTGATAATAAAAATAAAATTACAACCCTTCAATCCTTTAAATTGACAATCATGATTTCTACTAGACTTAATGGTTTTCAGCCAAAAATTGTAAAGGTACAATTTGGCCTAACCAGGTTACTCTTCTAAATTTTCTAAGCCCTTTCATGTTGGGCACAACTCCTAGAGGTCAAAGTTATGATCAAATTAAAACTTACTATAAATAGTAAAAATAAACTCAAAAAGAATTTTCAACCATCAATCTAATAGAATCTCACAAATTCGGCGTGGGAAACTCGATATAACAGGTTGGTTGGCTAAAGTAGCTTCTCCTACCCAAAAAGCATAT
This sequence comes from Magnolia officinalis, assembly GCA_021015155.1. Taxonomy (NCBI): domain Eukaryota; kingdom Viridiplantae; phylum Streptophyta; class Magnoliopsida; order Magnoliales; family Magnoliaceae; genus Magnolia; species Magnolia officinalis. Next base: position 11,123,707 of record JAJHSJ010000017.1, read on the forward strand.
ATGGTACATCGAATAATTCATTCCGGTTTGCTCTGTGCCCAGTCAGCAGTACTCGATTAGAGGCTTGGCAAAATTGAACCAAACTTTATGTCACCCTTGAGCGGTCGATTTTGCCTATTTAAAGGGATCTTAGTACTCACAAAAGAAAAGGATAGAAGGTATCTAGAGTCTTTTTTAGACAAAGAGCAAAGAGAGAATAAGAAGGAGAAATTCGAGAGCCAATCACAAAGAACGAAAGCTCCCAAGAATCTGCTTCAGGCTTCCTTTCTAGATCAAGCTTCAAGCCTTTCTAAGCTACTTTCTCCTTTTTTATTTTCCTCAACGGAGAAATCAAAAGCCAATATTTAGCCAAGGGCTAACCTTTATTTCTATCCACATATTCCGGCTGATGAATCCAAAGTACTTGCATGCACCGGCATTTTATTTTGCTTTCATTTTCATTTTCGTACACTATTACTAGTAGCATCTATCCTGATATCACTTTGAATATGCTCTACAGTTGCCCCTTTAGGGGATCTTCTATATCAAAAAAGCTAGTTTAAAGGAATAACCAAAAGTTTAGTGTCATCCTTTACTTTACCTTTTTTCTTGGCAATTCATACATTTACTTTGTTCAAATTCTTTTCTTTGTTTACAAAAACTTTATAGGATATTATAATATTTTTCTTTCTCTAATTTTGTTGGAAGCTCCTTGAACCCCCTTTTAAAAATGTAAAGCCTCGCAAAGTAGAGACCTGCTCTGCACGGACGGATAAAGGGTGCTTGACCCCTTTTTTTTTGTAAATAAGGTCATTGCCCAGAATCTACGGTGCAAATCAATTTAAGAGTCATTCAAGGCAAGGATTCTTTGGATTCCTTTATCTCTAGGCAATTCTACGGACCCTAGTCGACTGTAGATTCTTGAGCCTTTTTTCTGGCTAGTGGCGACTCCTAAGTGCTCAAACGAGCAATTTTATTAACCCTAAGAAATGTATTACACCACCAAGGAAAAAATCTAATTAAGTGAATCATTCATAATCTAAAGATTCCATGCCAAAGGAAATGACTGGGGTGCACTTGATGCGAGTGATATTCATGACATTATTATTTTCTTCCTCAACCCCTCTTCCCTACATTTTTATTGGGTCTATGCTTTGAACTTGTTGGAATTTCGAATCTTGTCTTATCATGCAACCCGTGATAGCCTATATCTCATTTTTTTTCAAAGATTTTTTAAATATATATAAAAAAGAACACCCCTTAAAATTTAGATACTCCACTAGTTGTAATTATGTGACTTGCCGAAATCTCGGATCCTGTCTTATTTAAGCTAAATGTAATCTATATCATCACGAATTAGATAATGAACATTCATTGGATGTATGCTTTGTGACTTATTAGATTTTTGAATCCCGTCACATCATAAATATGTATGTCTAGCCCTATATTTATTATCCTATCATACATGCTCACGCTTGGCATGTGCAACCACAAGTACCGATTCGATAATGATGCGTGAATGCCCGGCGTTGGTGTTTGTCCTTTTGCCCAATGTTCACTGGATCATGCCCTAAAATAAGATAGTAAAATGGATGGACAACATGGAAATACAATCATACATTGAGGTGGGCCCCACAATCAGGGTCCAACTCACATCGTTTGTTCTTTGGGGTCACTTTTGCCCATTGGTAGGCTGCCAATGAACGCGCCCCTAGATCTTATGATGTGGGTGGGAGCCTGACCATGGGGCCCACTGTGGTATATGTGCTTTATATTTATGCCATCTATCTATTTTGTTAAATCATGTTAGGGAATGGGTAAAAAAAATGAACCAATCCAAAACTTAGGTAGACCACAACACAAGAAACAATGGTGATTGACCATTAAAAACTTTTTGTGGGCTACAAAAGTTTTGGATCAAGCTAACATGTGTGCTTTCCCTTCGTCGAGGTCTTTACTTATTGCTCAGTGATAGACTCAAAAGAGTTTCGACACTAAGGTCATGGGTTCAAGTACTCATTGTGGTGTGTGTGAGGTGAAAAGAAAAAAGAGTCCGTGACCTTATCAACAATTGAATGACAAGTAAAAATTATGGTGGTCTTTGACAAGTTTTTAATGGTGGGTATCTAATGACCACTATTCACATTATATTTCTATCTACTTCATTTTTTGCACAATGCCCTAAAATGAGCCAACAAAACAGATGGATAGCATGGATATGCCAAACATATATTGAGTTGGGCCCCGACTAGGCTTGCTCATCAAGCTCCCAAGATTGGCCCACTTTTGGACTAGGGCTAGCATATGTGGCCCATGGGCCGAGCTTAGGCCTAAAGGTGAAGCCCATTTATTAATTGAGGCCGGCTTGGACTGTGTTAAAGGCCCATCAGCCTGGCCCATGTCCAACCCAAAACATTTATGGCTTCCACTAATATATTCAAAAGTTTCATCTTCTTTCAATGTATTTTTTTAGAGATTCTATTGGAAATTAAATTCCTCTGAGATATTATTTTTACCATAAAATACTTTAAAAGTTTATATTTACCAAATCATGCTTCCTATTTTATACCAAGGGTGAAAAGATGTTTTTCCCCACCATTTTAATCCATCCTCTCACTTGAAGACTGGTTGCAACGTGTTGCAAATGGGCCAGGTACATGTATACTCGGCTCCAATAAAATCTTAAATTCAAATCTTGCATTCTCCATACATCTTTCTTTCCCAAGGTTAGTAAATTGTTTAGACAATGCCAAAATCGTGAATTTGCGACGGACCAAATCCATCGTAAAAGCAAATAAACGATGGATTTCGTCCATCGCTTGGTCCGTGGCTGTTTACTGGGTTGCTTTTTTTTTTTTTTTTTTTTTGCGATGGAAAATCCGTTGCTAAAATTAAAATTCGAAAAAAAACCTGCTGAATTATTCAAAATATTGGGGACGGATAAGGTCCGTCGCGAATTCATTGGTCCGTCACTAAAATATCTGTGAATTAAAAAAAAAAAAAAGTACCAGATTTTTTTTTTTTTTTTTTTTTTTGAATCTTACACCTGATAGTCATTCAAAAATAATTCACAAGATTAGGCTGAATATGAAATTGGACTAAATATCAATTTATGTTTGGATGCTCAAAAGGCCTGAATAAGAAACTGATCTAAATATATAGTAAATAGCCAAAATTACGTCAGATACTGATGAAATAAGGTAATGTAAAGAATATCATTTGCCCTGAAAACTAAACAAATGATCATCGTAATTATGTCCCATCAATTAAAATACAAATCCAAGAGATGCAGGACCTTAATTAGAAATGGTTTGATGTATTTGTTGCCAATCAACCACCCTTTGCAGCAAGTCCCTCCTTTGTCACCTGTTGCAGTAACAAAAAATCACAAAAAATAAATAAATAAATAAATAATCCATTTTCTTCCCTTCCAAACTCTGATTGTAGAAGAAAGATTTGAAAATAAAATGAGATCTAGAGTTTTTTTTTTTTTTAATCAATAAAATAGGATCTAGAGATTCACAATGTTATGGTAAGTAAAGCCTCATACACATCATTTATTAGTAATATTTTGTCTGCACCTGCCATTTATATATTTTTTCTTCCATAGTTCCATGTGCCATCAAATGATATGCATAAACTGGCTTTGTTTGTCCATACATGCAAGAATGCAATACATTTTAGAAACAAAGAACAACGAGAAAACTGCGCTCCAAAAGATTAAGCATTAATTTTTTTTAGAAAATAAATATCTCGATTATGTCATACCTCCAAACCCGAGCCTGAAGATCATAAGCAGGGTTCCACGAACCGTCAACAATGATTACATGGTTAGCAGCGTGTAGGTTGATGCCTCATCCCATGTTCAAACAACTCCTTCCAGAGATGCAACTGTACTTCACCACAACTTTTGCAATACTGCTGCTCTCCCATTCTCGATTGGGTCCACCATATTCAGCCCATTCTTCAAAAGTGCCACTTGAAATTCCAATGTGATTACTTTCCAGTCATCACAAATCAAGAGTTGTGTTGCGATAATCCAGTCTCACCAAACAAAATATTCAGTGCAGTGTTATACTGTTATCATCTTAGCTTTACATACTCTAACCAAAAGCAGGCACCAATATGGCTTAATTAATGGACCACAATGGAAGACATTCTACCACCTTTTTTTTATTTCGACCTCATTCAACAACGAAAGCCAGCAACCTGCTAGTAGTAACCTCCCCAATCCATACACAACACTAGAGGTCAAATGATTTGAAAACCAATAAAAAGGCATTTAGTAACACACTTTACATTTTATATTAAAGCTATAAATTAAAGATCCAAAAACCTCTTCAGCAATCTAATTGCTCAACCAACAATCACGTCTCCCAACCTCTCCCATCCATCGGTGGTAAATAAAAAATAAAAAATCAATATGTTCTATCCATGAACAGATGTGATCCCCCAAAAACAATACCCACATCAACTAACAGTGACCGTGTGCAAGCCTTTGACCCCTCAGACATGCTTCATGCTCCATGCCCCCATTCCCCTCACCAAAGAATCGATGCAAACAGCTTTGATATTTCAAACTCGAGCACTGTAATCCCATCCATTCTCACCAAGTTTGATCTCACCCCCACCCAATGATGGACTACAAACTGATTCAATGAACTAAGTTGATTTGAGACCACTGTCAATTCACCTCAAATAAAAAATCGGCTACAACCAAAACCCCAAAATACCTTACCCCACTACTGAATTGATCCTGTTGGTTTGAACTCAAACAAAAGATTTACTTCAATAGTGACCTGGTTTGATATCATAATTTATAAATACTAAATTGGAAAATGGAAGAGAACTCATCTTTAGAACGAGGTAATCTTTCAAATTTGAACAAGCTATTGATTATAAATTCTTATTCTTAAAAAGTTATAAGATATTTAGGGAAAAAAAAATGGACGGAGTCAATAAATTAAACTTGAGGTTTCACAGTCACCTAAGATTTCAAACGAATGCTCACAAACGTTTTAAAAAGACTAGCTGAGTAGAATGTTACAACCATTACCAATTCTGTTAAACAGTACTTTTCTCATAAAAGAAACTTGGTTTTTTAATCTGCAATTCAATTATCATGAAGTACTGGGTTGTTGTTGTCACATTCTGTTGTCATCTCCAATTGAAGTTGGATGATTCATTGGAAAGGATGGGTTAAAATTAATCATTCAACAGTCCTGTTGCAGTCAAAGAATCTTGAATTGATCTTTCATCTATGGGTGGATGCCAACCAGAAATATCGGAATTGATGAATCAATTGTCACTTTTAAAAAATTTTAAGATGGAAACTTTTAGTGAATTTGACTTTTTAGAACTTCTAAGATTCAAGTAAAGAAATTCTTTTTAATGCATGTAATTGGACAGGAATCTGTAAGAGCAGTGCTCTAGAAGTAAGCATGTGTGTCTTAACGGGTCAACAATTACTAGTTGATGACAAAGACGTATAAACGTCAAAAAGTATAAAAAGTGAAGCAGACTCCTTAGTCTACTTGATCATGACAAGATTCAATTTCATGTTTTCTGTGACTTTTTTGAAAGAACATGCTGATTACAGAGTGGGAGAGAGAAGGAAAGTGTAGTGGAGATGGTGGAATTTGAGTATAGAGCAATGAAAAGTACAACAGATCAACTAACGTTCTTTTGAGAAAACTTTTCACTTGAGCATTATCTACATGAGATATTTCAGGTTCATCACACAATGAACCAGTCTTCGATGTTGGTAGGCCAATTGGATAGTTCATGAATATAAACTGTCCATTTAGTGGGCCCTTGCATGGATGGCTCATGGCCCATGGAGCACAATAAATGATTTTAGGTATTGTCGTATACGAATCGCTGGAGTTTTTTTTTTGGTCCGCAACAAAATGAATCACCAGATTGATAAGAGACCGAAACAGGTGAGTTGGGTTAAGTGATACTACTTTCGGTCCTAAGTGAGTTGCAGTTGAAACTGCCATTTAAATCAGTGGAGCAAACAGAACACCAATTGGAGAATCCAAGACATACATTAATAGATTTTCCCATTTAAAAGTGGACCAGTTATCCTCTTTTTTACTTCTTTTGTACCCTCCAGTTAAAGGTTACAAATTAGACAATTAAGCATTTTTGTTCAGTGTGCTTTTAAAACCAAGAGGCATCAACGGTAGAGCCCACCACTCGAACAATTGATGTCAAGTTTGATCTCACCTGTGTATTTTTAGACATACACCCCATCAAACTTCTATCCAGTCATTGTCCCAAGTCATCTCATACTTATCTCACAAATGCTCATGTTAGGCATGCAAATCTGCATCACCTGATACATGGACCAGCCCATTTTTCAGTAAGACATTTTCGCGGGCCCACTGCTTGATGAATTGCCTAAAATAACAAAAAAAAAAAATTAGCCACATACAAAAACTATTGAACCTAATATTATCTACTACATACTAGTAACATACAACCAATATTGGGGCACCATACCATAAGCTATAAGAATTTCATGTACCCCTAAACCAGGTATCCTCCATTGATATATATATATATATATATATATATATATATATATATATCAATGTTTCAAATAGCGCCCATAGCATAGTGTTCACAACCCAAGTATAGGGTTGTGATGTAGTAATAATCTCGGTAAGACTGAGGTCGAATCCACAGGGATTGAACCTTGTACGTAATCTGAAAGTAACTCGAACTAGAACTAGGTGAAGATGTAATCTAAATCAATGAATTTTTAAGAGAATAATTGTGAACTATTTATCTATAACTTGTAAAATTCAAAAGAGGGAAACTAGGGTGCCAAGGATCCACTTGTAGAGATCAGGGAAATCTATGCTTGATTCATAAGAACAACTGGATTCAGAGTCCCACCTTCATCCGGTTGGAAGATATTCCATTAAAATCCAAATCTGAACTTCCTTTGATCTAGCTTTCAAGAGATGAGAGGGATATGAATTAGAATTGATTCCATCACAAAACCATGCCCGTGAGATAAAGCAAACAACAGAATTTAGCCAATCCACAAATAACTAAGAGGTATGAACGTTAGGAATGATTCTATCATCCAACCATGTCCAGGGGGCAATGGTGAACAACAGGGCTTCCTAATTTCATAATCATAATAATGAAAAGGACATGTTCAAAGCTATCGCAGATCTATTGTAATTTAAGTCACAACGAACCATTAAAAACTAAAGGAATTCTTTAAAATCAAACTAGAATCAAAATCAGTTCAAGAATCAAAAGGCATAAACAAAAAATCTCCCATCACGCTACAAGCTTTACCTCTTACCCTATCTAAGAGGCTTAGTCGATCATAGGCATGATCAAACTAAAATCTCTTAGAAAATATAAACAAAACAAGGATTAAAGAAAAGAAGGAAAACTCCACAGCTAGTCGGCCCACTTCTCTCTCTCCTTCTTCACGTGTGCCAAGATACCCCTTCACGGTCCTTTCTTTCTCTCTTTTATAGGGGATATAGTCGGCTGGAATGAATGGTCGGTCGTGTGCATAAGCTTACGCAACACGATTTTAGAAACTACCTGCGAATTGGCGTTTCGCGTAAGCTTGCTTGCGCACAAGAGCATATGCTTGCTGCTGATTCAATCATGCATCTGGCTGCACGGTGATGATCCACACACACTACTGATTTCTGAGTCTCTGTCCCACAAAATGGACCATTCAGATTCACGAATGTGGCCCACTAAGAGGGAATGGATTTCTTGCTTAATCCAAGAAGAGGCTTGAGCAAATCATGGCAGATTTTTGGTCGTGGGGTTTTTCTTCGAGCTGATGTTCGGAGACGGCTTGGATGGGTCACCGGGAGCTTGTGGGCCACCGAAATCAGATGCTCAGACGGTGGTTTTTCGCAAGAGGCTCCTCGCAGAACCGTAGCTTACGGGTTCATCCAGGAATCCCGAAACTTTCGGTGTAAGAAAGTTTCCTCCCCGCTTTTCCTTCTCCTTCCGCATCATGAGGTCGGTCGGACGTGTCATGACCCCTTAACGAACGGATCTAATCAGTGAATCTGATCAGCATGTAATGGTGGTGGGCCCCTTAACGTTCGCACCCTGTTTCCTGGTTTGAAGGGCGATGGAAGAGGAAGTGGATGGAGATCGTTCATCTTCTTGATTTAATCTGGGACTAATCTGATCTAAGGTGTGGTCGAAACAAGCCCATGGATCTGATAAACGATTCCGATCATCATGAATGATGATGGAAGTGGGCCCAATCAAGTCCCAATGGACGGTTTGCGTTAAAAATGCCCAACGGCGGGAAACAGGGAGAGAGGTTTCTCTCTTTGTTTGGAAAGTGCGGGTCAAACGGTGTTTGACCAATCAGCTGGCACGGTACACAGCGAATGCACTCTCGCTATGTATACCGGCCACGTAAAGTGGGGCCCACCTTGATGTTTCAGGTCAATCCCCTCCGTTCATTCACTTTCTTCTCATTTAAGGGGTTAGGCCCAAAGTTGAGGCATATCCAAGGTCAAGTGGCCCCAATATCGATGGTTATTGTCTGATTTTGCCCATCGGGTTACTTAGATACTGATCCCAGGGATGAAATTCGACATGAACGGCTAATTTATGATCCCCGGGCATGCTATGAAATTTCGTGCTAATCGGATGGCGAGAACTTTATGATCTAGAATTCGGGATGATTTTCTTGCTCCTTATCTTCAATTCTTTGATTTCCTCGGATCTTTGGCATGTGAATTCTTCAATCTCAGTCTCCTAAGATCCATCCCTTGCCTTGATGATTTTTTAGCATCAAATTTATGCTTTTAGTACCATTTTTCAATCCAAGCTCTTTAAATTCACCTTGCAACAAAAACACGATTAAAATAGAATGTTAAGCATTATCATGTACGCAAAATCAGGTAATAATTGGGGTCTAATATGCAATATTTGACCCTCAACACGAAGCGGTAGCCTACGCTACGTAGCGTGGCTGTAACACAACGTAGCGTCCCAAATAGCATAAATCCCCTGTAGTGTACGCTACAGGGGTCATAGCGCGTAGCGTGAGCTACAATATATTTTTTTATTATTTTAGTTTTTTTTTTTTTTTTTAGGTTTTCTTTGTTTCTAATGTTGAGAAATGTGGCACTTGTATTGTACTTGATACTTTTAACCTATGGGATTTTTATTTCTTTTCATAATTGTGACTTATGGTTTCAATTAGACATTATTAATTAAAGTGGTTTGCTTATAAAGTTGTTGATGTGATAATTATTTGATTTGACTTATATATGTGGATTGGCTTTTGATAAATGATAACTAATAACTTTTTTGAACATGCTTATAATTGATAAAATGAATATCTTTTAGGCATTTTTATAAATTTTTTTCTTTTTTTTCACTATTTATTATATTTGTCCTATTTTAAAATTAAAAATAGAAGTATCGTGTAGCTTATGCTACATGCTTATATATATATATATATATATATATATATATATATATATATATATATATATATATATATATATACACGAAAATGCACCCACACTACGAGAAGGGATAATAAAAAAAATCGTGGTTGCACTAATACGGTCTAGTATGAAAGGCTGCCTAAGTACCCAAGGTTCGGAATATTGGGATCAAGCCACTACGTAGTTCTTAATATTTAAATCAGAACATTTTACAAATAAGTAGAGAAAAAATCAAAACAAATCATAATAGAAATGTGTACCTTATTTTACGCATAAGAAGATGAAAAGCTTAAACAAATCACAACAGAAATCTGTGTAGATTAGTCAGGAAAAACTACTAAATAATTCAAGATAAAGATACAAAGCTGTCATTTCAGGATATTTATGGTAGCAACAGGCCTAACTCAAGTTTCAGACCTTGTTTAGTTTAGTTTTATTAATAATATTATTATCATTTTTGGAAGGTAGTTTCATGGCAAGTTGATTCAAATGATCGATTATCTCGTTGATCTGATCTTCCAACTAGCCAATTCATTTACATCAATTGTATGGCTAAAGTGAAAAATAATCAAATTCATCCAGCAACCATAAGTGGGAAAAAAATCACATTAAACTCACTTGATCAATGAGGAGCTTCCATTTTGATAAGCCTCAGCAATGACCAGCGTTTACTTACCTGGAATGGACCAGACTGTCGGATTGGTTGGGATCAGAACTCATCACTGAAACAGGACGGGTTTTGGCTGGGACCGAAACTCCTCAGTGAAATGGGTCAGTTCACTAAAAACACAAGAATACCATTTTATTAAGAACATGCAAGTTCACCAGTCAAAGCTCAAACACAACATGCATTCACAAGAGTCAATACAGGTCAGGCAACCAGATCAAAATCGAATTGAACTTGAACTCAATGATGTTCTATAAGGAAATAATCCATACTTAGCATGCATTTGACTTAACACAACACAACATAGATCAATACCGGAGGGCAAAATGTGCAACAAGACCATGAAAAAGAATAACAAAGAATCCACTAATCTAAATCGCAGAAGCCCCATACCTGCTAGTAGCTTACCTCCAACAAAAGAGGGTGTATCACTACAACAAAAAAGGCCTTTAGCCTCAATTCAAAGCTCAAGTGAACCACACCACAAAGATAGCAGTAATTATACATTCACTATTAAAAACTTGTTGGGGCCACAAAGGTTTTGGATCAGACTGATAGTTGTGTTTCCCTTTCATCTAAGTATGAGTGACTTTATTAGCAAGTTGGGTCCTTAATCTTGTCCTGATGGTAGATTCATGAGAGTTTCAACACTAGGTCAAGGGTTCGAGTACCCATAGGTGGTGAAATCCTACCATGGCGTCAGTGTGTGGGCATGGAAAAACAAGTGAATGGTGTGAGTATAAAAACGAGGCAATCCAAAGCTCAAGTGGACCAGATGACATAAACGGTAGACATTGATTGTGTATCATTGAAAACTACTTCTTGGAGGTGGCAGAAATTTTGGATGTGGTCCACTTGAGCATTGGATCTACTCCTTTTCTGGGCTCATGTCCTAAAATGATTTGAAAAGAATGAATGGACAGGCTAGATAAAACAGATACATCATGGTGATGCCCACATAGCTTTTTCTAATGGAAATGCACTAGAGGACTCCCTCCCCTACTAGTGGTTGTGGGCCCACTATAATGTATGTGTTTTATCCATGTTGTCCATCCATTTTATCATAATATTTTTTAGCATTAGCTAAAAAATGAGGGAGATCCAAATTTCATGTGTACACAATCCATTTATTAATAATTATAAAACTAAATTAAAATTAAAATATTAATATATAAAATATAAATTTTAAAAATAATAATAGTAATAATAAAATAAAAAACCTCCCATATATTCAGAACACATTATTACTATAATATAAATTCAAGCCCTCCATATAACCAAACTACAATAAATAATTATTATTTTTTACTGTTAAAAAACACATTTTTGTTAGAGAACACAATTTTAATAACCCAAAACCTATGAAATTAGTCATGAATGAGTCATTCAAGTGCTGAAGTTACCTCATCTTCCTCAGCTTCTTCTGCATGCTCAAAGAACCTTCTGATGCTCTCCCCTTTTGTTATTGTGACAAATCCAGCACTATGTATTACACGTGCTAGGGGAATTTGCATTCAGTCAAAATTTGAGATTTTGCTGGGGGAAAGAATTCCTACCTTCTAAGAACTTTGCATTGTTTCAGAATGTATGAAGGGTTTTTTTTTTTTTCAAAAAAAAAAAAAGAGGCATGTATGAAATGCAAGTCCAGCACTATTTTCACAACCTGTGTATGGGATTTTAACAATCAAAGTCTGAAGTGAAAATATCAATAATTCACCACATGTATTACACGTGCATTACCCAATGGTGTAAAAAATTCTCATCCATAGCCTGTAAAATGGACGGTGAATCTTGGCTTGCTTGTAGTTCATCGAAGAATCCTAACAATCCCATCTATGGTTTGTATAAAAGGGTGCCTATAAAAGAGAGATCCAACTTGTGGATGGATTGGATCATCCCATTAGCGTCAATTTGATGCTGCAGCATATGCAATACACGTTGAACCTAATGAATGGTCTGGATCTATTGAATGCGCTGGCCATCTGTCCCCATGCAACTAGGAGTTGCTTGGTCAGTAGTAGTCTTGGAGCACTGGATCATTTCTTAAATAAATAAATAAATAAATAAAAACAAACACGGTGAAAGAATAATGGGCCTGGATAGATTTCCAAAGCCCAAGCCATTTTAACCTCTAAATCTCATTGACACTGCTGCCACGCCATGGCCGTTCCTTTTTCTCACATCATCAACCCTCTGACGTAGGTCCCTAATGGGATGACAAACCTACTTTTGGTGGATGAGAAACCTAGGGTCTGCTGCGCCCATCATATAATATGAGGGATGGTCGTGATCGTGTAGTGCAACAGGGATGGCACTAGTCTTAAGGTATTTGGATCATCTTCCATGTGGTGAATGCACACCACATGAGGATGAATCTCCATCTGTCGGGAGCTATGAACAGTTGCTGCACGTTGACGAGTGGTTGCTCAATGTCCAAGGAAGCTGTCAATCAGATGGTCATCAGCTCAATCATAGAGCTACATGCTTATCGTCCAAGATCTGGACAGTGATTAGGCCATGCAAAGGATAGAAACAGGGCTTGAACTGATCGTGAGATGAACAGCATTCCGAGAATGACCTAGACATCAATCAGACCGTAGCCAAGCATGATACGAGCTTTAGATCTGAACATTAAAGGAGTCCAGATCTAATCCGCAGCGATTAACCTAAATCAAATGCATAGCAGGGGCTCGATCGTACAAGCATTATGTTAAAATTTCAGAAAATGAGAGGGTACTTACGGAGCAGAGGGGAAGAACCCAGATCGAAAGAGGGGCCGCTGTCTGCCTTTCTTTCGAAAATGAAAGAGAGATGAGGTGGAATTCCGAATAGGGTTTTAGAATCCCTCTTTGAAATTGGACTTTTATTTAATCCGCACGAGTGTTTGTTTTACATCATTTATGCTATATAATAGGTTATCATCCGTACAATTAAGGGCCCACCTAATAGACGATTAAATTATATAATATGGTAAAAGTTTAAATGTTAAACATAAACAAGTGGAACCACTATTTGGATGGTCTGGATAACTATACATCATTTCTGTAAGTGATATGAACGAGTCACCACTATTTTACGTTATATCCAAAACTAACACATTAACATCACCTTCTTCTTTGGCTAGTGAGGTTGCCGGTCGTAGCCGGTGATATGTGGGATCCACCATGATGTATGTGTTTTATCCACACCGTCTATTCATTTTTAGATATTATTTTAGAGCTTTATCTTAAAAACGAGGCAAATCTAAATCTCAGGTGGACCACACCACTGGAAAATAGTAGTATTGAATGTCCACCATTAAACCTCCCAGAGCCAATACAATGTTTATTTGACATCCAACTTGTTGATTTGGTCATACAGACCTTGATGAAGGGAGAAAAACAAGTATCAATAATTTTACATGATCTTGGGTCATACAGACCTTTTTGTGTTGTTTAATCCCAAGCGTTGAAAATAGGGTAATCCCATTTTGATCGCATTGGATGGGCTTAGCGATTTGTTCATCAAATGTGCTTTAACAAGCTGGTGTCCCACTCGAATGGATGGTTGATGGGGATGTGGCCCTTCTCCTGCAAGCTCTTGACGATGCCGTGGAGGGATTGCCGAACTGGGGTGAAGGTCAGGCCCAGATCCTTGCCTTGAGCCGCTGGTTCGATAGATTGTAGGGCTTTGCCCTTGGCTCTATTTGGTCTGAGCACCCGCATGTATGTATGTTGATTATGAGGACATTCCATTGATCATATGGTCAAGATGTAGAGATGAAATGGGCCATCACAATTGGGCCTTTCTTTCTTAGCATTTGATAGGGGTATGCTTCTTGCGGCGGCTGTTGCTGAGCCGTCTACACAGTGAATGTGCTTTATCAAAGAAATCGGAATGTTAGAATTTTTGTCTTGGTTACATCTGTGAAAAATGGATGGTTAAGATGATAAGTGCTGGTCCACATTGGATTATTGATTGGCCTTGTTGATGAGTGGGATGGTCACACTCATTATGCTGGCACGTTCACTTTTGGCATTCAAAATTAAATGTTAGAATTTTTGTCTTGGTTCCATGCAAACGAGGCTAAAGAGTTGACTTGTAAGTTTACTTTTCTAATAATGGATGCTAAAAAGTAAATTTTTAACTTTCATTTCTTATTAGGGTAAAATGGCAGATTTTTAGCCTCAGCTTTTATGCAACTGAGGCTAAAAAAGTTAACTTATAACTTTACTTTCCTACCAAATTGAGGCTAAAAAGTAAACTTTTATAATCTTCAGTTTCATACTAATTGAGACAAAATTATAAACTTTTAACTAATGTTTAACCTCAATTTTCCACCAATTAAGACAAAATGGTAAACTTTTAGTTTCAATTTCTCACCAACCAAAGTAAAAAATTAAACTTTTAGCTTTAGTTCCTTTACAACTAAGGCAAAAAAGCAAACTATTAGCCTCAATTCCTTTACAACTGAGGCAAAAAATTAAACTTTTAGCCTAAGTTCCTTTACAACCGAGGTAATAAATTAAACTTTTAACTTCTTCTTAACAATTGAGATTTTTTTAAAAAAAAATAAAAAAACAAAAAAACAAACTATTAGCCTCAGTTCCTTTACAACTGAGGCAAGAAAGTAAACTTTTAACCTCAGTTCCTTTACAACTGATGCAAAAAAAACAAACTATTAGTTTTTCCTTTACAACTGAGGCAAAAAAAGTAAACTTTTAGCCTCAGTTCTTTTACAACTAAGGCAAAAAAAAAAAAAAAAAACTATTAGCCTCAATTCCTTTACAATTGAGGCAAAAAAATTTTAACTTTTACTCTCAGTTCTTTTACAATTGAGGCAAAAAAGCAAACCATTAACCTCAGCTCCTTTACAATTGAGGCAAAAAATTAAACTTTTAGTCTCAGTTCCTTTACAACTGAGGCAAAAAAGCAAATTATTAGCCTCAGTTCCTTTACAACTGAGGCAAAAAAATTAAACTTTTAACCTCAGTTCCTTTACAACCGAGGTAAAAAATTAAACTTTTAGTCTCAGTTCTTTTACAATCAAAGCAAAAAAAAAAATTAAAGGCTAAAAAGTGCACTTTAACATTGGTTTCTTATTAAATGAGGTAAATTAGTATATTTTTAACCTCAATTCTCATCAACCGAGGCGAAATGGTATGCTTTTAACCTCGATTTTTCACTAACTGAGGCGAAATGCTAAATTTTTAGCCTCAATTTTTCATCAAATGAGGCAAAATAATAAACTTTGAACTTCTATTTTGCACCAACCTAGGTTAAATAATAGACTTTTAGTCTCAATTCCTTAGCAACCGAGGTTGTCATGTTATATGGGTCATGGTCGTCATGTTATATGGGTCGTGGTTGCCACGAGTCGAGATTATCATGTTATATGGGTCGTTGTTGTCATATTATACGAGTCGTGGTTGTCATGTTTTATGGGTCATGGTAAGGGTTAGTAAGGGTCGTGGTTTTAATGTGGTAAGGGTCATGGTTGTAATGTAGTAAGGGTCGTGGTTGTCAGGTTGATGTAATTAATAACTTGATTATTTTTAAACAATATAGGTCGAGGCCCACAATGGGGTGATCCGTTCCATCCACCTTATCAGCCAGCTTGTCATGGGGTCAAAAAGTCTAAACTTGGGTAGTGTCCACTTTTAACAAACATAACAGTGTGACTGGAAAGCTTCAACAGTGCGTGTCACTATCATCATTATTTTTTATTATGTAGCCCACACGAGCTCTGGAACACGTTGATATTGGGCCCTAGTCCTAAAATGACACGGCAAAAAGGATGGGCAATGTGGATTATACACATACATCAATGTGGGCCCCACGAGGTGGGCCTTGCCCACGCCCAAAAGGGCTTCCATCCAGGTCACTTTCTTAACATTAAATACGACATAACTTCTTATTCACTCAAAATATATACAATTACTAGGGCTGTTCACGAGTCGAGCTAGCTCGAAAAACTCACTCGACTCGGCTCGAGTTAACTTAGATTGACTCGGCTTAAATGGCCAATTCGAGCCGATTCAAGCTAATTATTTGAAGCTCGAGTTGAGCTCAAGCCAAGTTCGACTAAGGGGCATTTCAACTCAACTCGACTTGAACTCGACTCAACTCGAAGCTCGAACTCGACTCGATTAATAAATATATTAAAATTGTGGGGAATACGGAGAAAGTTGAAGTGGAATCTCTTTGCTTTTACCCCAACAGCAAAGAGTTTGATGTTGGTGTTGATGATCTCTTGAATCCAAAATGGTATATTATGTGAGCACTCACATGAAAAGACATATCCTTCCTAAATATGTTATGAGCCACAAGTCCTCAGATCATCTACAAGATAACGGAAACTGCGCTTTTGTCTTAGCAGCAACAATACAGGTGGGTCTCACTTTTCTGTGGTCCCAGGTCTATTTAAAATCCTATCCATTGGAAAGTATGGCCTTGATAATGGGTAATTCAGAACATACAATTGAGGAGCTTTTGGCCCCATGGTTCTTCTATCATAGGGCCTACACAGATGGATTTTTTGGACTGTCGAAAGATGGACTACACCCTGTTTTGGTTGCCGAGCCAAACTAAAAATGAATTTCACTTGGTGGAGCGTCATGTAAAATGCCTCTTTAAAATTTTTTTATTTAACTTCTCTTCTAAATCAATGGAGGAGGATCAAGAACAGAATCCATTACTTTCTCACCCAATAAACTCGAGCTCGACT
This sequence comes from Magnolia officinalis, assembly GCA_021015155.1. Classification (NCBI taxonomy): domain Eukaryota; kingdom Viridiplantae; phylum Streptophyta; class Magnoliopsida; order Magnoliales; family Magnoliaceae; genus Magnolia; species Magnolia officinalis. The sequence continues at coordinate 11,140,529 of JAJHSJ010000017.1, forward strand.
CAAGGGAAACTCGACTCGGCTCGAACTCGACTTGACAACTTTGACAAACAAGCCAAGCTTCAATGTTGAGCTTGAGGCCGAGCTCGAGCTCAAACTCGAACTTGAGTACAGCATGGACAAGCTGAGCTGAGCTTGGCCCACCTCGACTCAACTTGGCTCGATGCCCACCCCTAACAATTACTAAACCAAGGACAAGAGCAATTTGGTCTAAAAGATTTTTCAAGACCTGTCAGAAGGCTACCCTCGGAATATTTGGAAAGTAGAATCTCTTTCGAGAATTTGACCATACAACGATGCCAATACGGTCAATATTCCTTAAAAATTCTCTCTGTTTTCTATGACGGGTCCCCTTGAGCTTTGAATATGCATCATTCTTTGGATCATGTCGATTTTGAATTTTAATGCACTTAGAACTAAAATAAATTGCTAAATATTTTTATTTTTAATTAAGAAATAAAACCCAGCTAATAGTTGAGTTGGCAGAGACACTCTTAGTTGAGAGAGAGGTCGAGGGATTAACCCTATAGAGGATGTGCTCATCCTATCTTATTTAGAAAAGTATTCTTTAAAAATGGATATAATAGAGGTTTCCTACTGAAGAAAAATAAAATATAGAGAAAATCTTACAGAAAATAGAGAAGAGATTCTAGGAGGGCTTAATCAGGAAATTAAGTTCTAGCCCTTAAATTTATTATTATTTTTTTAAAATTTTGTTCATCCCTACCCGATCTAGGCAATAGATGGTGTGGATCATCCACATGATTATTGTATAGATGCATAGAGAATTTTTAACAAAGAGATTATTTATAATTTTAAATCTAAGCAATAGTATTTATTTTTTTTTAAAAAGATTTAATTGGTTACATCCAACTGTATTAAGATAGATCTGAATTGGTTACTTGATCCCAAGCGCCAAAAGATACCAATGCCTTAAATTCGAAATCAATTCGATCAGTGGATTGACCATTTTTATCAGATTTAGCCATAAGAATCATTTATACTTTAGATTCTAAAATGGTGATCGGACAGATCAGATCAGATCCCCACTACATATGCTCATTCTGGAATAGATCTAAATTCTTATCTAGAGAGTATGGGTGAATCTAACCGTTTGATGGGTCATAATTAAGGATGAAATGTTAGGATCGTACTTATTGTACTTTCAATAAGTTTTTTAAGAAACATAAATGGTCTGAATCTAAGCGATCTATTAATCCATTATTGTCATGCTCCAAACTCGGAAACCGGGCTCATGAAATTTTCGATCGTCGAATCCAGTGCCAACAGCCTCCGTAGTACCCCCATTCTCGGCTCTCAGCATCCATACGCCAGATTCCGATCTTGAGATCCTACAAGGAAGATTTTCCAACGTGCTTTTGTCTCGTAATAAGCAAAACCACAAGTTTACCCAAATCACAAAGGCAACATCATCATCACATATCCACTAATATAATCATTTGAATACAATGCTGAAAGGGAAATACATATATCAAAAATCGAAGCTCTAGATGACCGCTGCACGCTCCATACTCAACGCTGCTACGACCTAACGCCACCTACACGCATTTATCGTGCATAAGCTTATAGAAAGCTTAGAGGGTGGTGAAAGTGTGTGTAAGGTAAGTGACAAGTATACAATAAAGCCCATATATCATACATCATCGGAATAAACAGAAATACTGACAAGATCATGAATCATACGATATCAGAGTAAGCAGAAATATACTGGTAAGTCCACGAGGCATATAATATCAGAGTACACAATGCAGATCATAATGAACCAAACATCATATACTGCGGATGCAATGCAATATACAGATCCTGCCAAGTCCGTCTAAGCCATATAAGTACAGAAACGTAGCAATCCAAAATGTTATATGCCGTGGATGTAATGCAATATGCGATGCGAATGAAATGACTAAGCTGGAGTGAAGTCGGGATGATAGTACATAATATCGCAGGCTACGGGGTCCATCACAAGGAACTTCTATCCAAACCAGTCCCATACTTAAATTTGGATAGTCAGACTCAATGTGGTAAACTCCTGATCTCAGGTTAGTCGTGCGCCCAACCGAAATCCTGGCCATGGGGAGGTACACGTAACAAATGGTTGCGCACCACCAGCTCGAGTGGATAGTGAATGAATGAGTATGCAATTCCTGCTCAATAAGTCCACATATCAGTACGGTTCCTCTCTGGGATAATCACTGGGGTCTATTACACTCTACGCCAGCTTGTCGCCCCTATCCGAGCGCATAACTGGGTAAGTGGAAGAGATCTCACTATTTGTCGGCAAATATTGGGCCCGGCTCGTCGATAGCAGACCCATTCCTTAAGCTGGTCAGACTCAACCTAAATATTGCCCCCTCAGTCAGGCGAGTAAAGTCACACCCTCTCCCAACCGACCACGACACAGTGGGAGACGCGACTTACTATTATACGGCCCTCATGCGCTCATATACATCAATCCACTCAGTCTCAACGTTGGGGAGTCTCCTGGCCACGGAGGTTTAGGAATTTTCACTCAGGGACATCTATAGCGCCCGTATGCTAGAATCAAACATTTCTGGTGTCCCATCCGGCTATCCACGATATGCTTATAGAGGCCACAGCCCTGATATCGCTAAGGCGTATAGTAGTCATATCACAAAATGTGTGATGCATGAGTCATACATCAATCCTGCGCATGTCGTGCGCTTATGTGAGCTAACCTCCGCCTATTAGGGAGTCTCATATCAACCTGCCCAATGACATATGCAATGGTCAATTATATCTAATAACAAACATGTAGATGATGCGTATGGGCATGTATCATGGTGCTATGTTGTCACATACTCATAATTGGCATCGAATGATATACTCGTAATCGGTATCGATAACCGACACCAATAATCGACCTTAACAATGTGGACATTTAACCAAAATTGCCCCCAAGGAATGGCCCACATAGAGCCTAACATATAATGGACCCATGGCCTCACACGAGGGTCAAATATACAACACCATGGGCCTCACTTAAGAACTTAATACACATCACGATGGGCCTCATATACATCACAATGAACTTCATCGCCTGGCCCTCAAATGCATCACAATGGAACTCATCACATAGACCTCATATTCATCACATTAGGCCTTAAACACAGGCTACATATACGTCACGCAGGCCGAATACACATCACAATGGGCCTCAACTAAGGGTTGTATATACATCATATAGGTATCGACAATCGGCCTTCGCAATCGAAATCGGCCTCGGCAATCGAAATCGGCCTCGACAATCAAAATCGGCCTCAACAATCGGAATTAACATTCAGAATCGGCCTCGATACTCAGCCTCAACAATCGGAATCGGCCTCGACAATCGAAATCAGCCTTGTTACCCGGCCTCAATAGTTGGAATCGACCTCAATACTCGGCCTTGACAATTAAAATCGGCCTCGACAAATTGGAATCGGCCTCGATACTCGGCCTCGGCAATCGGAATTGGCCTATACAATCGGCCTCGATACTCTGCCTCGAAAATCGGAATCAGCCTATACAATCGACATCGACAAATCAGAATCGACCTCGATACTCGGCCTCAATAAGCAGAATCAGCCTATACAATTGGCCTCGACAAATCGGAATCAGCCTCGATACTTGGCCTCGACAATCAGAATCGGCTTATACAATCGGCCTCGACAAATCGAAATCGGCCTCGACACTCAGCCTCAACAATCGGAATCGACCTATACAATTGGCCTCGACAAATCGGAATCGGCCTCGATACTCGACCTCGACAATCGGAATCGGCCTCGACAAATCGGAATCGGCCTCGACAATCGGAATCGACATTCGACCACGACAATCGGAATCGATCGACAATCGGGATGGACAAATCGGCCATGTCAATCGGAAACGGCAATCGGTCACGATAATCGGCCTCGATCGCTAACCGAGAATCGGCCACAACAATCGGAGTTGGCCTCGATGATCGGTCGATCAATGCTTAAGGGAAGGTCAAAATGTAGCCCATCAGTCTGGACATTTAACCAACATTGCTCCCAAGGAGTAGCCCACATAGGGCCAAACATATAGTGGGTCCCTGGCCTCTCACAAGGGCCTCATACACAACATAATGGGCCTCATCGTATGGGCTGAAAATATATCACAATGGGCCATGAATACATCAAGTTGGGCTTTATTCAAGGGTCAGAATATATGGTCTTCAAATACACAACAGGTGGGCCCTGTACATAGGCCAGAAATACATCACATCGGGCCTTGCCCATGGGCCGAAAATACATCACAATGGGCCACAACCATGGGGCCATAAATACACCACAATAGGTGGGCCCTACACATGGGCCTAATATATATAGCAAGTGGGCCCTGCACGTGGGCCTCATAACATGAAGTGGGTCGTATCAATGGGCCTAATACTTTCCAAAAAAATGAATCATATCGAAAGATCATCTGAACCACACCCTAAATAGCGGCGGAGATGATGATTGGAAAATCATCTAGACCATACCACAAATAGTAGTGGTGATAATGTTTTCCGCCGCTTAAAATTTTTAGGGCCCACCATGATGTTTATTTTCTATCTAATCTGTTCATAAGGTCACAAGGGCCTAAACTAAGAAGAAAAGTAAATTTCATATAAATCCAAAACTTCTGCATTCCCAGAAGGGTTTCAATGGTAGGCGTTCAATCTCCTATTGTTTGTAGCGTGGTCCACCTGATAGACAGTGTGGATATAGAATAAATACATCAATGGTGGTGGTGGGGTTCACGCACGTGGCCCACAAGCCTAAGACGAGCTCGCCAAATGAATGGACGGTTCAGATATAACACTGGCGTCATGGTGCAACCAGCATCGTCCCCATGCATGGACAGTGTGAATGTACAAAACACCAAGGTGGGCCACACGTCCAACCTGATGGATGGAGTGAAAGCCACATGAGTAGGGCCCACCGTTCCAATGCACGGACGGTGTGGTTACAACACTACATCATGGTGGGCCCCACCTGCCAAGTGGATGGACGTTTTGAATAGAACAAATACCTCATGGTCAGACCACTACTGACGTCAATACAACAACTATTTAGCTGGTCGTGAGGTACATCAGCCCATCTGCTTCCATCTCCCATTCAGATGGACGGCTGGATATACAAGGCATATCTCAAGGTGAGCCCCCCCCCCCCCCCCCCCAACACGTGCAGCACATGTGGGGTGGGTCCCACACCCAAAAAAGGGACGGGCGGTGTGGAGAAAAACACATATATCATGGTGGCTTTCCACACAGCACCGTCCAAATGGACGGTGCAGATATAAAATAGATATATCAAGGTGGGTCCCACATAAACCGGATGGTCAGGATGAAGCACAAAATCAAGGTGGGTCCTATCCCACACGTACAGCATGTGTGGGCTGGGTCCCACGTGCTGTAATGGACAGAGATAACACATACATCGAGGTGGTCCTACAGGACCTGTTGCGTCAAAACAGCAGCTATTGCTGCTGGGCAGCAACAGATGGACGGTGCAGATTGGGTGGGTCCACACGCGTGGACACCATATATCATCAAGGCGGGCCCCACGGATGATGGCCACTATGAGTAAAACCCATACATCACACGGCCTAAAGGGCCGGACGGTGTGGATGGGATCCACACAGCGGCTGGGCCCCACATGCTGCTGACGTCAAATGCAGAGACCGGAGGCTGGTGCGTCTAAGCTAAGGACCATCAAAATGGTGGGTCCCACCCGTTCAACAGATTGGACGGCGTGGATGAGACCCTACATTACGGTGGGGGCCACAAAGCTTGCTGACGTCTAGTACGCCAGCCAGTCCATTTCCAAAATAGGTGGGTCCCCACGTGGGGCCCACCATATACCATATATATATATATATGTACATATAATATATGTATTATATTATATGGGTCCAGCGTGTGGGATCTCCACCATCCCAACAGTGGATGGTGTGGACCTCCACCTGCAATAGGATGGCCCACACCATCTGATGGACTGATATATATATATATATAACACATTTGTGGGGCCCACTCCATCATGATAGAGAGAGAGAGAAGCGGTGAGGAGGAAAGGGACCCCGCCACTATGGGCCCTCCCTATATAATACATACATCAAGATGGGTCCCACATATGTGGGCCCTCAAATCATAAAATCAATAAATAAAAGCACCCACCTTGAGATCTCTTCTTCCTTCTTCCACCAATGCATGATAGAATCCCAAAGGGACAATTTTAACGGTTGAGATGGGCTTAGGATGGTGGGATCGGATGGTAGAAAGGTGGGCCACACTACTCTCTCCCATGGAGCTTGGACGTGAGTTGCTCTCATGGAGCTTGGGAGAAATGAGAGAGATATGAGAGAGAGAGGCGATAGGTGAGAGATGTGAGTGATGGGTGACTGAGTGATGGGAGTATGTGTATAAGAGAGAGATAGTTGACTTTAAGGGGGGTGGTTGTACTTGGGGATGAGTGTGAGTGATGGGAGTGATGTGTACTTGATTGATGTGATATTTTCTAAGGATTACAACGCGCGGCGTTTATCCTCGAACTAAACGTGGGCCCACATCTCCTGGCCTGGATATCGCCTCGGCAAGTAATACACGGCATCAGAACAGCGGTGATGGTGCGGTCGCTAGGGTACAAGTCTCAGGTTGAACCGACTCTGGAATACGGGACACGACTCAAGGTTATGCGCAACTACTGATAACAGATCGCGGGTCGCCGAAATTCGACCAGGAGGACCGCAGAAGCATATGGAACGGTACGGTCTAAGATACGGACCTCACAATTATTAATCTGAGATTTTGTGATGTCAATGAATGGTTTAGAATTGTCTTATATGATCAGTGGATCGTTTAAAATAAGAAAAATAAGAAAACTTAAAATGTTAGAATTTTGGATCATATGAAAATTTCGGTAAGATCAGTTCGACCGGTCGATAATACACTGAATTTTCTATTTTTCTAAACTTTGATATTTTAAATTTTGTAAGAAATTAGTGACAATCTTTGATCATCTAAAACTAATAAGATGATCAGAGCGATTGGTTAATCAAGTGGACCCCACATGATAAGATGACTAACTATAAGTATGCAATCTAAGAGAATTCAGAATCTAATGATTGAATTCTCCATATGGGTTGTCCAAATTAAGAATTTATTAAGCAAATGTGAATTGATCAGATAGGTTAGATAGATGCAAATTGTGAACTAATTAATCTATGTAATCAGGTAATTGCTGATCGATTGATCTCGAGGTAACATATTGAAATCCAAATCACCAGATATCATGTGAATGATCCCAACATATTTCCTTTTCGTTGTGATTAAATTAGTCATCTGATTATTTTTGTTGATTGTGATTCCTTGTGTTGAATGCTTGTTTACTTAAAATTAAAATAACATATACTTTTATATCTACGATAAATGTTAACATGATGCATAAATCATTCTTACACACCTGCGTCATGCATCGCATAACTGCGTTGAATACCTGGGGGCACTCCCTAGATGACTTGTAGGTACTTATAGTACCAAGTGATCTAGGGGACCATCCCTTGATGCCCACACTATATGTAAGCCTACCAAGATGGTGGAAGCTTACCCAAAAATAGGGAGATGCAGGTTGATGATCCAACCCAAGCAAGTGGACTGATCAACCTACTTAATGCATTCACTTATCAATGCATCTCATGACATTCATGCATTTTTATTTTAATTATGATGTGCACGAACCATGATTGGTTCACTCACTAAGCTTGCCCGGCTGACATTTTATTGATGGAAAAACCATACATATTTAGTGGATGATGAAACAACCGCTCAAGTTTTAGGGTAGGAAGGTGAACCAGAGGACGATTCATAAGGGCTATGGTCCTCTCTTGATGAAGATAAGTTGAATATGTTAACTCACTAACATATCGCGTTAAACTCACGTTATTCCTTTAATTATGTCTTTGAACAAATTTTAAGTTGAGTAAGTAAAAGTTATGAATAGTTAAATTTTTTATTAGTAAATGGTTTAATAAAGCCCTAAATGGGTGGACTGTGATACCATGCTTAACTTTTGTGAACGTTATTAATATGTGTATTGAATGCCCCATAAATGAGCGTAATTGTGGATATATGTGTATGTGATTGAAATAAATGAATGTGAGATGTCTTGCTGAAGGTTTGAGTTTGGAAACTTAGTGTAAATTTTAATTAAGCCTGTAGAAAATAGAATGAATAAATGGTTTTATTACACATGGTGTACAAGTCATGTGCTGTAACTCGAGTCTGAGGGTGCACACTCTGTATCCGAATTTCTGGGTGTGACAAAATTGTATCAAGTTAGGATTTTTAAAAAAATTAGAGTGACCTGTAGTTTATGTACCCCACAAAATTTCATAAATTGCAGACCTTTAAAATTAGAAACATTTTATCAGGGTTTCTCTTTTGATTGATGTATGATAAACATAGAGACCCAAAACTAATTAGTTTCCTATTAATTTTTGTAAAACATAGAAATAAAAACTTAGATTCCTTGCTCTTTGATTTGAATAAAATTTGGATTAAGATTAGTTAGTGTAAACCAAAATAAATTTTAGGCATATTTAATTTACAAAATTCTGTTAGATAGCAATTGGCAGCAGAAATGACCTAACTTGTAAAATTTGTAACTATAAAAGTATTACTATGATTGAGGCAATTTGAAAGCCTGATCGAAGATAGACAAGTCTAAATTAAAATTAAAATAATTTAAAATTTCAAACTTAATAATCAATGTGTTGATTCAGGGGGTTAATATAAGCCAGATATAATTCATCAAATTCCGGACATGTCTAACTGCAAGAATTTTAAAAGTTTTCGTGGTTTAAATATTGAGCAAAGTTTTTATAGAGACACAATGAACTTATAATAAGATCTCTAGAAAAAATTTAAATCTAATATGAAATCTCAAAATACAAGAAAATGTGATAGAAATAACGGTCATCAAATCGATAATCAATCTACCCAAATCGGTGTCATATCGGTTTAACTAACAAAGTTTTTCATTTTTATAATTAAATTTGATTAAATTAATATTTTTATTTGAAGTACTTTATTTAAAGAAAAATAATATTAAGTGTAAAGTGGAAAAAAAAAACATAATCTTTACGAAATTTCAAATTTTCTTTCTTATAGGATCATAAGCACGTAGTTGGTGAATTTTTTTTTTACTAATTTCCCATTGTAATTTTGTTGAAATACGATCTAGACTTACTAGATATGCAAATCTGGACCCATAATACTTTTAAGAATTTTTGCTCCCCACATTTTATTAGATAATGGAAATCATCTGATTTCATAAACTCATGACTAATTAAGTACAGGTCCAATTAAGGTGATTCATATTTAGGGGACTGCGGAAGCATGCAGGGATTAATCAAGAATAGCAATCAATAGGACTAAGCAAACATAAGAAGAACACTACGATTTTAATATGGAAAAACCCTTGTGGGAAAAAACTATGGCACAAAGTGACAGATATCACTATGAAAGTAGAAATTACAAAGAGAAAGAGATTACCCAATTCGAACGACCTCAAATATCACTCTTGGTACACCCTTTGAAACCCTTAAATTACCTCTCAATCCCTTTTACACCTATTTTTTTAAGCTCTAGAAGAATCCTAAACAAAATTGGAAACAAATCTCGCAAAATCGTAACTTTGCATATTCTACACAGAATCTGTCAATGACATCGAACACTCATTGATGACATAGAAATTAATCCCTCGATGGCATCAAAGTCATGTCGATGGCATCGAACTAACACCTCAACTGTTTGAAATTGCGATTTATACACTGATACTGAAGAATGTATATGAGGCTATGTCCTAGAGGGAAGTGAATAAGACTTTTCATTTATTTTTGCCTATTTAAAATCTTGATTGCTTAACTTAAATAATCACTCAGTTTATAGCAAGTAAGGTAATATAACTTTAATGACTTCCAAGCCAATTAGAGGTTCCAATCACAAAGGTTATCTAAAGGTATACATATATAACAACTAACCTAGTGTTGTGAGCTCGTGTGTGAAATGTGCTTCCTATCAATTAATAGCATTCATTCGATCATGTACAAGAATCTAAGCATTCAAACATATATAAGCATGATTAAACAGATGCGCAAATGACAATCACAAATACAAGTATGTATAGTGGTTCGGCTATGTACCTACTCCACTCCCGGCGTCCACACTCAATCCCAGAGTGCACCGGATTTCACTATTAATGGTTAAAAAAAAAAGGCTCACCAATAACATTTACAATCCTATACTAAAGACACAATTTATGCTCTGCATAAGAGCAAAGGTCCTACACCTAAAACCCACGTTTAGACCCACCGGCCAAGGTCTCACACAAGGCACCTACTTTTAGGGCCACCGGTCAAGGTCCCACACTAGGAACCTAATCGAGTTTGTTGATAGCAAACTCTTAGTCTCAATCCTACACGAGGAAAGAGACTAAACTTTGAACTCTTAACAATGACACTTGTCGGATTGAGTTCTCTTTTGTAGCTCGTCTTGGGTTACTTGATCTTCACGCTTCCATGCTTAAATCAGCTCCTCGATGCGCCCCCGATCACGTAACTTGGATTTTCATGTTGGTTCAGCTTCACGATCAAGAACCATGTATAAGATGTAATTATAAAGGTGACCAAGGTAATAAGAGCTAGTTGAATCTCCTATCTAGGATAATGAGTGGATTTCCTAAGGGATTCAACCTATGAATGCTTTAGAGTATCAAAAGACAAAGGATTTTTCTATTGGTTTGGTCTTTATACTATAGAGAAGGCACGAGTTCATGTTCTTCATTAATAGGAACTTTGAATGCTCATGAAGTGAAGGATCACAATGAAGAAAGCATAGAACTCGTATGGATAGAGTCTAGATGGGCTAGGATAAGCTTGGGGTATACTAGAGACTCTATGATGTCTATTTCCACTAATTTTGTAAGTTTCTACAAGTCACTTTTATGGATAAACAGTTCCAACGAATAGAAAACGGCTAGTTCATGGTGCTACTGAAGTCAACTTAACATCACCGAACTCGCTTCAGTGGTACCGAAATATCTTTTAGTAGTACCAAATTAATTCCACAAGTTGCTGAATGAAAACGGTCCCTTTCGGTGGCACCGAACTTTGTTTGTCAGTGGCAGTCGGTGTCACCGAAATATCCAATCGGTGACACCAAATTAACGTTGTAACCTTACTGGACTATTTTGAACCCCTTCGATAACACCGAAGGTATCTTCGGTGATACCGAAGGTGCTATTCAGTGGCACCTTCTTCCTACCAAAAGTAGACAGATTTTCCTGTTTGTCCATTTAATCATTCACCAACTTGGGACTTGCTAAAGCCAAGACTAAATGATAGAAATTATGAACTCGAAATTGGCTTTGAATAGATGACCTAAGTAGGTTTTTCTATTTGGGTTGGGATTATCTATTTGCAAGGTCAAGATCGTAGAAGCAGTTATTTGTGCTTCTGATCCAATTGCGTCGCCGGTTTTCATTTGTCAAGGACTCATCCGACTACTAGACACAACTAGTCACATGATTGACAAACATGAGTGCAAATAAGTGTACTAATAATCTCCCCCTTTGTCAAATACGTGACAAAAACAACCCATCCTACGACCGTGTCATGGTCTATACTAAGGACATACCAAAACAGTAAGACTTATATATCAAACATATAAATTTACAACTCAAGACTTGACATGTAACGTCAAAGACACCGAATTCATGTTTTCCTAATATCACGACGTACTTTGTGATAATTGTTCCACTGATAGAAATGTCTTGTTTATGCCGAGCAGAAGATTCGAATTAGAACATCAACATCACGCGCCAATTAATTGCTACCCATATTCGGCTCTCGGATGGGCGGTGGCAGGCTATTTGGCTCGTGGAAGTAAAAGGTTTTACTGAATTGGGTTTCAATAACCAGTGGATAATAGCCTGGTGGTGTTTGGGACTCATGCTGGGATTGTGGAAACCACCATCCAAACATCCCATGGGATTTGGATGTAACAGGTGGTATATGATCTTAAGCCATTCAAACGCTGGGACTCAGAACCCATGCAAGCCCAATACTCCTGCAATTCCAGGACAATGACCTGACAAGGGTAATAAATGGATGTTTTTAAAACCCATCTCACCTAATCCCATTTATGACCATGCACCAGACACCTGCTGAGGCGCCAACGTGATGCATTAATTTTATCCACACCGTTTATTCATTTTTCTATATCATTTTAGATTATTCTTTCAAAAATAAAGAAGAAACAAACCTAAAATGAATCACACGGTGGGATTAAATTCCTATTGTTGAAAAATTCTTAGGGACCACCGATGTTTTGGATTAATATGATATTTTTTTCTCACTTCATCCGGATGTATATGTCCATATCAACAGGTTGGATGGAAAATAAACAATACAGTGGACCCTATTAAAGTTTCAATGGTGGGAGTCCTTAGCCCCATTGCTTGTTGTGGTGTAATTCACTTGAGCCTTGGATCTACCTTCTTTTTAGTCTAGTACTCTAAAATGATATTGAAAAAAAAAAGATGGACGGTGTGGATAAAAGTCATACATCACAGTGCTACTCGCGGTCTATCGAAATATTTTCCATATAAACTGTTGATAAGGTGTGAGACTCGACCTGAGTCCGCATGTGTGCATGTGCGTGTGTAAGTATGCATCTCGTTTATTTTGGTCTCGCGGTTCTACTAGTCAAATTTCGGTGACCCGCGACCATCGGGTAGTGTTTGCGTCATCCTTGAGTTCGGTCACGTAGACCCGACTCAGATTGACCCGAGACCTATGCCATTGTGTCCGCCTCGTCGCTGCGATTCCGTCGCCGCGTCCCGTGCGTTAATCCGATATGTACATCTCAAGTTATGAGCATTGATCGATATGGGCCATTGATTGCATGATTGGCGGACCCCACCATGGGTTGCACGTTTTCCCATGCCATCATTTCACCCTAGGCTGAGATTTCTAGAAAGGCTATTGCCCTAAGCCTTGTTAATATCACCATAGGCCACCATCATTGCCTAGGAGAGAGAGAGTCATCATTACAAGTCTTAAAAGTCTCTCTCTCTCTCTCTCTCTCTCTCTCTCTCTCTCTCTCCCTCTCATTTCTCTCTCTCTTCTCTTCTTCCCTAGCAATTTTCCTCCATTTCTCCAGCCCATCTTCCCTCCATTCCAGCCCCTTCTCCCTAAAATACCTCCTCATCTACCCCTTCTCACTTGATCTTATCCATTGATCCATGTTGCTTGGAGCCTTTAGATGATGGTGATGTAAGTTTCAAGGTTGATCTAGGTGGGTGCTCTTAGATCCTTCTTCATTTCTTTCTTAGGAGCTTGTGGGACCCATCAAGTGGTGATGGAGGTCCCTCGTGTCTCCATGGTTGAGGCCAATGACCCTTTTTCCTTACATGAATGATCCATGGATGAGGCCATTCTCCATGGACCCCATCATGGCATTTTCCTTTGATGCATGTCATTTTCCTCTCTTGTGGCTGGATTATTTTTATTTTCCATTATTCTATTCTTGATTTCCTGATGTGTGTGGCCCACTTAGTGGTCCCGGAATATCCAGACCGTCCAAGCAAAGTGGACGTCTATGGTTGTCCATTCCTTGGACGTTGACACTCTATTTGCTCCATTTTGGGTACATGCAATGGGTTTCATGAAGGGGGTATAGCCTGGATGTTTGTGGTGCCCACTAAGGTGGATCTTAACACAAATTTTGTGGGGTATTTTCCCATTTAATCAGAGGTTATGTTCAGTTATTTTCAGACATACCTTGCTGTCCAGAAAAACTCTGGACTGTTTTTGGGTTATTTTTGGCACAGATTATGGACTGATTTAGAGGATGTTTTACCTCCAATATTTGATTATTTCTGGAGGTGTGGACCCCACCTAGAAGTATGTTGAATTTCACCTTCATCCGTCCCTGTTTGATCACCCATAAGAGTGGGCCAAGGAGGGTGGATAGTCCAGATTTTCTGGACTGTCTAGCAACCCTGCTTGCTGTACAAACATAATTATCAGTTTGTTTCTGAAATGGTGGGCCACCTTTGTGGACCCCACCTTGTTGTATACTTGTGTAGGGATGTTGGTCCTACATTTTCTTAAAATTTGGCAGACCTGGGCCCGCTTTAATGGGGTGCACAAATCAGGGGCAGCAGCATTGTTTCACCAGTAGCATTGTTTCAGAAATACCTTGCTGTCCATAAATTGTAGGAGTTAAATAAAATACTTTTACTATCCCAAAAATTCTAAAATTTTGCAGTGAGGTGTCCCACCTATGGTAGGACCTACCCAAAAATTTTAGGGCCAATGGACCCCATTTGAGCATCCAAAAGGGTGGGCCAATATAGTGGGCTGCCAGAAATTTCTGCTATGCAGTCCAGCGGCATAGTTCCATAAAAATAAATTTTAAAAAAATATTTTCTCAGAAGGTGGGCCATATTTATGGGTCCCACCTTGTTTTGGGCTTGATGATAGACCTTGGGTCCAAATTTCAAGAATTTTGGAGGCCCAAAACTCACCCATTTGATGGCCCAAATTCAGAATAGTTATATTCCAGCAATATTTCACCCTGGACAGATTGTATTCTTTAAATTAATTAAAATACTTATGAGTATCTAAAAATTATGAAAATTTACAGAGAGGTAGTCCACTCATGGTGAGATCTACCTACCAAATTTCAGGTCTAATGGACCTCTGTGTACACCGTGACAAGGACCGGACTGGCCCACCACGTTGGGACGTCTAGGCCAGTCCGATTTTCTGGACAGCTTGTTTCATTCAAATTAATTAAATTATTTATAGATGTCCAAAAATTCTAAAATTTTGTGGGGTTGCGGTCCACCTATAGAAGGACCATCCTGAAAATTTTTAAGGCTATCAGGCCCCTGAACTGACCGTGGTATGACCTGTAAATTGGGTCAATTTTGGGCTAAATACCCAGGCCCATATGACTAACCACCATAGGATGCCTCTACCTTGGGCTGCTGGGCCTGCATTCTAACGGCGTGGCCCATTTGAAGTAAGTGTTGTATATCGCCCTTCTCATCTGGTGGGACCCACTATGATATGTGTGGGTCACCATGGGTCAGTAACCCATTTAAATTAAATAAATTTCTGGACTCCAGCAGGCCTAGGAAGTGGGTGGGCTGAAATTCTAGCAAGCGGCCCAAATTTGTGCATAGTTGATCTTTTGGAGCTGTGGCTGCCCATCAGATTTAAGGGAGTGTTGCACACACTCTTTGCTCTCCTTCCTTAGACATTTTGGGCTTAATTAGTGCCTCTTGAGGCCCACCTTTGTGGTGGTTTGTGGGCTAGCCTTAACCAGAATTTTTGATAGTTTTATAGGCCCAATGGGCTTGAAACCAATCCCTTGAGCCCATGATTGTGCAAGGGCTGACCTTATTGATTCATGGGCCTAATGGGCCGTCTACAAGCTGATCATGCGTATTTATTAGCCTTGATTCCCTCATAAAATGCTTAATTGTGGGCTGACTTGCAAGGCCCACATAAATGTATATTGTGGAGGGCCTTGCTAAGTCTTTGGGTTGGTGTGGCAAGGCCCACACTGTGATCAGTATAGGCCTTGCCCATGTGTACTCTTGGACTTATGAGCTGCCCTCAAGTCCACCATAATGTATGAATTGGATGACTTTTATTTTGGGTAATTTCTTTAGGGCCCATTATGTGATATAGTTTATGCATGTTTGTGTTAGCAAGTAGGCCTTGTGGACTCAGCTCTTTTGGATAGGCCCATTGATCTCGAGCCTATAGTCTCCTATCTATTGTGATAGGCTTAGGGGCAATAATACACAAGAAGTTGGGCCCTTGGCTGCCCACTAAACTGACCCTGTACTTGGGCCAAAAGTGAGGCCCAACTCACTTGTGTTAAATGTGAAACTTGCCCATGTAAATGAATTACTGGGCTGCCCATGAAGCTCACCACAACATGTGGAATTATGACCTTTGTGGTTGGGCCCAAACCTTACTTGAGGGCCTACTATATGGCCTATGAGTTGGGCTTAGTGTATGGCCCATTAGGCCATGCATTGCTTAGGCTTTAGACCTTACATTATATGAGTAGTGGCGGGCTACCTTTTGGAAACCAATTGAGGTTGGATGTCCTCCTGGGTGATCCTAAGGTAGGCCCATAGGTTTCTCTATGGATGGTTAAAGGCCCACCATAGACCCTAGGCCATTTGTTTAAAGCTCAATGTGTATGTATGTGGAACCTACCTTAACGCATGATTGGTCCAGGCCGTTCAAGCCTTGGATCGCCCGATTATGGAAGCACTCTCTGTCTTGGGTTGCTGCTGGATTCACAATCCAGTAGCAGGCCCACTTGATCTTTTCTTGATGTATACACACCCTCCATCTGGTGGGGCCCCCTGTGAATATTGTTGGCCTTCATGAGATCATTCCCACTTATTTGACTAATTTCTGGGCTTTAGCAGGCCCAAGAAGCTGAGTGGGTAGAACGTTTATCAAGGGGACTCAAATGTACATTGTTATGGTTGAAACTTTATTTGACATGGGACCCACCATATTGAGAACTTGTGTACGTGTTGCATGCTTGGAGTTTCTTATAATCTTTGGGCTTAATCAGTGCATTCTTTTGGGTCACCTTTAGTGATCACACGAGGACCCCATCTTAGATCAGATTTTTGGGACATCCCATGGGCCCAAAGTGGGTGGGGACGTCCCAGCTTGGCCCAACCATATATTGGGTCAGCTTCCACCATTTTGATGTACTTGTGGGCTAAGATAAGGATAGTATTAGGCCCTTTGTTGCCCACTTAAATTGCTAGTCATTGGGCTAATGTAGTTGGACACATTTCATCATCCAAACTTAAACTTATTTTGGGCCGTATATTGTGTATGCGGGCTGCCTACCAAGTCCAACTTAATGCATGGATTCTATGGCCATTGGGAATTGAGCCTTGGGCCTTAATTTCTCTCTTGGGGCCCATGTTGTTAAAAGTGGTGTTATATCTTTTTATGGCCTATTATGAGGAATGTATGTATGTGGTTACCTGTGTTCTTATCTTGAATGTAGGGCCTTGGGCCTTGTATCCATATAGTTCGTGGTTGAGATGCCTCTTTGGGAATGGTGGTTAAATATTCCCTTTATGGACCCCTATAGGCCCGTTTGTATCTAAATGTCATTAGATGCTCATCTTAAACTCTTGCTAGACTCATTTCTGTGTTACTTAGACATGTACTTGTATGCTTAGTCTTGTGGGCTACCCCAGGTAAATGGGCCCCCACTAGAGGTGGGATTCCTTGTGGATATTATCTAAATACCTAGTCTTGGTCCCTTCTTAGATAGGAGTGTACTACATTGTATATCGCCATATAGTGTGATTAAATTCATCTTCATAACCCATGTACATCATTGTATGCTTGGTTGACACTGAACCACTGTGCGTGTATGGTCATATTGTGTCATTGGGCATTGCATGTTACCTTCTTCGAGGGACATAGTATTCCCTCTTGAGCACGTTGGATGCTTGAAATTGATGCATGGTTGATTGTGTGATTCATGCATCTGGCATTGCATAACATATGAGCATTTTTGCCCTTGCTTCATCAGGGTTGTAGCCTCCACAGATATATCATGGATGGCCATGTTTGGACCCCGGAAATGTTACTTGAGCATACCGGGTGCATAGGATGCCCATGGGTGAAATTTCCAAAACTTCCATGGTACCAAGGATCTGCTCCAGCGCCGTGACCGGATGGAATATATGAGCGCACGAGGGCCTTATACCGTTAGGCTGCGACTCCCACTATCGTGTAGTCGGTTGGATATGGGTGTGGCCTTACTCGCCTGATGTAAGGGGGCATTGCTAGGCTGAGTCTGACCAGCTCGTGAATGGGTCCGCTACCGTCAGGCCTTGCTGGTGATCGGTTGTCCACAAGCGGGTAGTGAGGTCTCTTACACTCGTTTGACTGTGCGGGGTCTGTAGAGCGGCAGTCATCCAGTAGTGTAATGGACCCCGGTGATTTCCTTATGATGGAAATGTATTTGATATGTGGATTGGATATGAGCACTGACATTATTTCACATTGCATTTGCATCGGCTGTGTAAGCCTCATATCGCAACGCCTTGGCATGGTGCCCAGTACCCATTGCATTGTAGTACTCGCACTCATATTGTATTACAGTACTCATTACATTACAGTACTCATCGTATTTCAGTAGTAATTGCATTATATAGCCTTGGTATGGCTTCCTGCATTATCGTACTGCTTTGGTATAGTTTCTTGTATTTATTATAGCCTTGGTAAGACTAGTGGTATTGGTATTGATCATGACTGCTTTCTGCATTCTCTATCTTCTTCTGAGCACCATTGTCACACACCTTCACCACCCTCTAAGCTTTCTATAAGCTTATGCACGATTGATGCGTGCAGGAGATCCTAGGCAGGCGTCGTAGCAGCAAAGCGTGGAGTAGAGTTGAGCTTGAGGACTCCAGTGTTGCTGACTCTTTTCTCTCTTTTCCCATTATCTTATGTATGTCCTTTCGGACTTGATGTAAGCTTGTAAAAGTTCAAATTCTTAGTAGATTTTGTGATGTGTATCCTTTGTTACTTCCAGATGTACTTGCTGTAATCTTGGGTGTGCTTATATTGGTAATGATTATACTGTTATGAAAATCCTCCTTGTAGGATCCCAGGATCGGAACCTGCCTCAGGAGCCGAGAATGGGGTATTACGGAGGCTGTTGGGGCCAGAATCGGCCATCGGGTTCCTTGTGAGTCCGGTTACCGAGTCTGGGGCGTGACAGAAATTGGTATCAGAGCATAACAAGTAATTTTGGAATAACTTGGGATAGTATCACATATCTGTTGTGAGCTTAGGACAAGTAGTGTCCCGAGTGCGTTTCCTTTGTTCCGGTTGAGCCTTCAAGGATTCTAATTCCTAGGTGTCCTGTAACGCCCTGAAATTCGGGGGTCGAGTATGAACTCAACTCCCGAGTTCTAGTGCATCACTTATGCAACATACACAATGATGGTTAAATGTTGTCTGAGTTAGAGCAATAAACATGAATGAGATTATACCAAAACAGTAAATCATACTCTAGTTCAATTGTATAAATGCAAGCGGAAGACTGAAATTTTATATTCAAAGTATGTAAAGTAACAAAATTTTATGAACTCCAGATTATGAGTACTAACTGAGTACCAATATACATGTATTGTTTCTAAGTCAAAAATCAAAATGCAACTCCGTATGTAAGCCCAGGAATCCCCGCGATGAAGTCGGCCTAAGCGAAGCCGTCAGAGTACTGCATAAAAGAGAATTCGTCATGATCCTCATCGAAGTCGGGCTCCGGCTCCTGAACCGATGCACCATCTATACCTGTGACAGAGTCTGGTGGGTGTTGCAAACACCGTCTCGTAACGTGGGAGTGAGTAGCTAACTCAGTGGAACAATAAAGCATAGGTTAACATGTTATCAATTCAATCAAGCAGTAATGATAAAGCAGTACAAATCAAACATTTCTAACTACTCTTGTTAAGTGCGAAAATGAAATGACATGATGCTGTATGCCCTTGCCAAACCACCCTCAAGCTACATCATCTTACGTTCGCGAATGCTTAACTCCCTCAGTGCGCCACATCTACTAAGCACATGCGGTGCGATGATGATCATGATTTCCTAGTTATTATTAGTCCATTTCAACCAGCAGTATTGGGAAACTAAGGTACCTCCCTTGTGGCATTCCCAAACATGATCCATTCTAGGGTCGTCAATCCTAGCTAATCTCATACGATATTATGGTTTGAGAAGCGTAGTGAAGGCATCGCAAAGGGCTCGTCACCTGTCAGCGTGGATACAGATCTCATCGTATGCGGCTCAATTGCTGGCCGTCAGCTCGAGTACAGGTCTCACCGTACTCGGCTCAATCACTAGCCGTCAGCTCGAGTACAGGTCTCACCGTAGTCGGCTCAACTCATACTCTAGTTGCTGTGAAAGACTCGTCGCCAATCACAGACCCTTGGAGTATACTCGAAGATACTACGGAGGACTCGTCGCCCGTCAGCACGAGCACAGGTCTCACCGTACTCGGCTCTCGCCGTAAGTATCGACAGCTCGAATACAGTGTCCCATACCACCGTATTCGGCTCACGAGTTTGGTTGCGCAATGGTCACTACGGGGAGGCACATGGCCCCAGCGTAGGCCGACAGCTCGACCACGGTGTCCCATACCACCATGCCCGGCTCATGCTTCTTAGCGGATCGAGGTACCATGGTTAACGGGATCGCCACTGGTAAGTTTAGTACCCTAGGTTCAAGCAGTAGCGACCAAACATGGTGAACACACATACACATATCGGTTTACTTGACGAGCCTGACTAGCTCGAGCGCACCACAAGTTGGGCGATATGGAGCGCAAAAGCACTCCGTGTGGCCAACCACTATCGCCAACCGAAGTATGACTCGGGTTCGCCAGACACATCCTTTGTGGCGACATGAATCTCAGCCACAATCTCAAGCCTGGTACCGAATGTTTGGACTATAGACATAGTCCCAAACTCAAACAGTTCTCATCAATAGCATGTGGAGTAAAGCATGATAAACAAGTAGTACAAGCATGTTAGTAGGCATGTTATAAAGCATGAAATAAAACATGAAGTAAAGCATATTGTAAAGCATGTTGTGAAGCATGTTGTAAAGCACTATACAGATAGGGATACAATTACATACACATCACAAGTGAGTGGTTATAGTGAACCACCACATGGAGGGAATCCTACATGTCTCTAAGGTAGTTGGAAATCCCATATCAACGCCTCTCTAAGGCACTAACACTCAAGCATTTACACACACAAGCAATTACACAAACACTTGGAATACGCTATTCCAACATACATGACGTATGTTAGAAAAATACGTATTAGGGCTAACCTTTCGCCACGTGAGTATTTTATCCATGTATATCATAATCATACAGCAAATAATCATTACAATTACATTTCCAAAATTTACACATATGCGGTATTTCTAGAATACACAATTTCAACATACTAGGCATTTACAAGCGAACATGTATTTCAGCGATTCCTTTCGCCAAACTAGTATTTTATCCATATATTATATAATCATACATTAAATAAATATGTCAAACATTATTCCAAAAAAAATACATATACGGTATTTCTACGTATACCTAGAGTATGTGAAATTCCATATTCTACAACGTTAATCGAAACAGGAAACGGAAAGCACTTTGTACATGTGCAATTGCATGCAGATCATGAATCTATCATTATCTGACATTGAAAGTGTTGAAAACCATAACCTATACACTTAAAGTCCTCACCTTTGCCCTTGGAATCACAACGAATCAGCAAGGGTTGTAGAGCTTCCGTATACGGGCGTTTTCTAGGCTAAAGAGTGAAATCAGTTAGCCTTTTTCACAACCTACAAACTACATACTTCAAATCAGACCTAGGGTTAGGGTTTCTCACCTTCAAACGGAGTGGATACCGTCGGGAGAACGCCTGGAATGAGGCGGTGTAGGCCGTGTGATGAATGAAAGCGGTAGGAGGAAGATCTCCCACAAATCCCAAGCTCTTCTCTCTCTTTTCTCTCTCTCTAGATTTTTATCCCAAATTCGTATGGCTGTGAGAGGGGCTGTTCTAAGCTCCTTTTATAGCCAAAAACCTCCCCAAAACAGACTCAGGTTCAAGGGTTACTGCCTATATAGGCATTTCGTCACTTTTCCAGCTCAAAAGAGAGGTTCTGGTGGCCTTCTTTGAGCCAAACGTCAGACTTAAGCTCACCACACATGGATCTATGTGGGATTACTTTTTCGACTCGATCGGATTCCCAGATCGTACGTGGCGGACCACTTTCAGTTCAACGGTCAGTGGGCCACGATCCGAAATTCCAAGTACATGTAAATGTTCCTGAAATTTTTCTTAATCCGAGGGTGTAATTTGGTCTGATTCTGACGGTCTAGTTGCTTAATACTGATGCGCAAGCGAATGGTGCCAGATCACTATTCCAGATATTTTATTTTCAAAGGGAATAGTGTTTTTCACACTCCCTCGCTCCGAATCGAAATGAATGGCCGTGGGACATCGGCCGGACCTGATTTTTGAGATGACTGTCAAGCCCAGTGAGGCGGTCCTAGTTCCTTAACTTCCTGTTAATCGGACTTTCGATGTGCGATCTAGACCTAATACGACGTTTCGTTTCATTCCCGAGAGCAGCCGGGTAATGAGTTTGGTTCTAAACTTTAGGGTAACCTAGAGTCACTGATTTTGCAAGTTTTGGGTCTTGCAGATCGTATTTAAAACGATCCCAACAGATTTCATGGCTAATCGAGTTTAGCACTTAGTTAACTTTGTTAAATTTCTAAAGGATTTAATCCTAATTGATTTCTGGTCGAGGTGGTACTCGAGCCAACGTACGGAAATTTACGGGTCGTTACATGTCCATCACCTTTATTCTTTCTGTAGACCATGCTGTCTAGTCGAGGTGGCCATGATTGTGACGCCTGTAGTCGTGGTGCCCATGGGCATGGTTCTCATTTCGCTCCAGCGATCCGAGTGTCTTTTACTCCACCATCTGAGATTCATGTTTCGTGGAGCCTGTTGTACCTATTCCTGAGGATCCCGCCTTACCTGTGCCTCTACCAGAGGCCAGTTCTACCCCTGCTTATCTGGCGATTCCTATAGGAGCTGAGCATCTCCAGCAGTTGATGCAGGTCGTCACTGATGTTCTTCAGACCAGTCATCCTGTTCTTGAGGTGCCCGGATGGGCGGAACAGGAGCGTGCGAGTCCCCTTTTGCGAGATTCGACTCTGCAGCGTGCTCCGTTTGCGATATTTCTACTTCAGGGCGAGGCAGAGTGGACCAGTTCGCAGAGGGTTCGTGATCAGAGGAGAGGCCGGATTAGGGAGACCCCCTCCGGTAGCTCCCGACAGCGTCAACAGCGACAGAGGTGCGTAGCCTATCGAGCCGCCAGAGCATCAGCATCGCATATAACATCTTCTTCTTCTAGGCCGTTTACTGACATTTGTTATGGATGTGGGCAGACGGGACACCGTAGGTGCGAGTGTCCCCATCAGCAGGATGGACCTTCGCAGCGACCGCAGTAGCAGCAGAGACAGCAGATGCAGAGGAGATAGACACCTCCCCAGCCACCTCAGCTTGATTTTGCGCGACTCATCAGGACCCTTAGTTATTAGGGGAGTTGTTATGGGTATTCTCCTTATCTCCGTAAGTAAGTCTTGTGTTTTGGTGAATCGCACCCTTTTTGTATCTAAGGGCTTTTGTTCACTCAGATTGCCATTAGAGTCTGCCGTAAAGGATTGTTAGTATCGACATTTTTGAGAAGATCGTTGTTTTAGACCGATGATATTATCGTGTTCCGTCTTGGTTGGTGAGATGTTCTTGCCCGCTAAATAGTTTTGTGTTGCCGATGTCGGGCTTGTTTTATTGTCAAGGCAGTATTCCTGGTTAGGGATGGTAGGCCAGATTACTAGTTTTATGGCCAAGTGTGATGCTTGTCAGCGAGTCTAGGCCGATCATCTGAGACCCTCCTAGTCCCTTGCAGCCGTTGAGTGTCCCAGAGTGGAAGTGGGAGCACATATTGATGAATTTCATCGCAGGTTTGCTGAGATTAGGGAGCGTTATCCCTATCTGTTCAATGATTGATTGCTTGTATTGCCTCCTCTTGTCATTAATGATTGTGATATATATATATATATGATGTTATGCTTTTTGATGTCTCAGTGTTATTAATTTCGAGGACAAAATTTCTTTGTCGGTGGGGAGGATTGTGAGACTCGACCTGAGTCCGCATGTGTGCATGTGCGTGTGTAAGTATGCATCTCGTTTATTTTAGTCTCGCGGTTCTACTAGTCAAATTTCGGTGACCAGCGACCATCGGGTAGTGTTTGTGTCATCCTTGAGTTCGGTCACGTAGACCCGACTCAGATTGACCCGAGACCTATGCCATTGTGTCCGCCTCGTCGCTGCGATTCCGTCGCCGCGTCCCGTGCGTTAATCCGATATGTACATCTCAAGTTATGAGCATTGATCGATATGGGCCATTGATTGCATGATTGGTGGACCCCACCATGGGTTGCACGTTTTCCCATGCCATCATTTCACCCTAGGCTGAGATTTCTAGAAAGGCTATTACCCTAAGCCTTGTTAATATCACCATAGGCCACCATCATTGCCTAGGAGAGAGAGAGTCATCATTACAAGTCTTAAAAGTCTCTCTCTCTCTCTCTCTCTCTCTCTCTCTCTCTTTCCCTCTCATTCTCTCTCTCTTCTCCTCTTCCTTAGCAATTTCCCTCCATTTCTCCAGCCCATCTTCCCTCCATTCCAGCCCCTTCTCCCTAAAATACCTCCTCATCTACCCTTCTCACTTGATCTTATCCATTGATCCATGTTGCTTGGAGCCTCTAGATGATGGTGATGTAAGTTTCAAGGTTGATCTAGGTGGGTGCTCTTAGATCCTTCTTCGTTTCTTTCTTAGGAGCTTGTGGGACCCATCAAGTGGTGATGGAGGTCCCTCGTGTCTCCATGGTTGAGGCCAATGGCCCTTTTTCCTTGCATGCATGATCCATGGATGAGGTCATTCTCCATGAACCCCATCATGGCATTTTCCTTTGATGCATGTCATTTTCCTCTCTTATGGCCGGATTATTTTTATTTTTCATTATTCTATTCTTGATTTCCTGATGTGTGTGGCCCACTTAGTGGTCCTGGAATATCCAGACCGTCCAAGCAAAGTGGACGTCTATGGTTGTCCATTCCTTGGACATTGACACTCTATTTGCTCCATTTTGGGCACATGCAATGGGTTTCATGAAGGGGGTATGGCCTGGATGTTTGTGGGGTCCACTAAGGTGGATCTTAACACAAATTTTGTGGGGTATTTTCCCATTTAATCAGAGGTTATGTTCAGTTATTTTCAGACATACCTTGCTGTCCAGAAAAATTCTGGACTGTTTTTGGGTTATTTTTGGCACAGATTATGGACTGATTTAGAGGATGTTTTACCTCCAATATTTGATTATTTCTGGAGGTGTGGACCCCACCTAGAAGTATGTTGAATTTCACCTTCATCCGTCCCTGTTTGATCACCCAAAAGAGTGGGCCAAGGAGGGTGGATAGTCCAGATTTTCTGGACTGTCTAGCAACCCTGCTTGCTGTACAAACATAATTATCAGTTTGTTTCTGAAATGGTGGGCCACCTTTGTGGACCCCACCTTGTTGTATACTTGTGTAGGGATGTTGGTCCTACATTTTCTTAAAATTTGGCAGACCTGGGCCCGCTTTAATGGGGTGCACAAATCAGGGGCAGCAGCATTGTTTCAGCAGTAGCATTGTTTCAGAAATACCTTGCTGTCCATAAATTGTAGGAGTTAAATAAAATACTTTTACTATCCCAAAAATTCTAAAATTTTGCAGAGAGGTGTCCCACCCATGGTAGGACCTACCTGCAAAATTTTAGGGCCAATGGACCCCATTTGAGCATCCAAAAAGGTGGGCCAATATAGTGGGCTTCCAGAAATTTCTGCTATACAGTCCATCAGCATAGTTCCATAAAAATAAATTAAAAAAAAACATTTTCTCAGAAGGTGGGCCATATTTCTGGGTCCCACCTTGTTTTGGGCTTGATGATGGACCTTGGGTCCAAATTTCAAGAATTTTGGAGGCCCAGAACCCACCCATTTGATGGCCCAAATTCAGAACAATTATATTCTTGCAATATTTTACCCTGTACAGATTGTATTCTTTAAATTAATTAAAATATTTATCAGTATCGAAAAATTTTGAAAATTTACAGGGAGGTATTCCACTCATGGTGAGATCTACCTACCAAATTTCAGGTCGAATGGACCCCTGTGTACACCGTGACAAGGCCCGTACTGGCCCACCACATTGGGACGTCCAGGCCAGTCCGATTTTCTGGACAGCTTGTTTCATTCAAATTAATTAAATTATTTATAGATGTCCAAAAATTCTAAAATTTTGTGGGGTTGTGGTCCACCTATAGAAGGACCATCCTGAAAATTTTTAAGGCCATCAGGCCACTGGACTGACCGTGGTATGACCTGTAAATTGGGTCAGTTTTGGGCCAAATACCCAGGCCCATATGACTAACCACCATGGGATGCCTCTACCTTGGGCTGCTGGGCCTGCATTCTAACGGCATGTCCCACTTGAAGTAAGTTTTGTATATCGCCCTTCTTATCTGATGGGACCCACTGTGATATGTGTGGGTCACCATGGGTCAGTAACCCATTTAAATTAAATAAATTTCTGGACTCCAGCAGGCCTAGGAAGTGGGTGGGCTAAAATTCCAGCAAGGGGCCCAAATTTGTGCATAGTTGATCTTTTGGAGCCGTGGCTGCCCATCAGATTTAAGGGAGTGTTGCACACACTCTTTGCTCTCCTTCCTTAGACATTTTGGGCTTAATTAGTGCCTCTTGAGGCCCACCTTTGTGGTGGTTTGTGGGCTAGCCTTAACCAAAATTTTTGATAGTTTTATAGGCCCAATGGGCTTGAAACCAATCCCTTGAGCCCAAGATTGTGCAAGAGCTGACCTTATTGATTCATGGGCCTAATGGGCCGTCTACAAGCTGATCATGTGTATTTATTAGCCTTGATGCCCTCATAAAATGCTTAATTGTGGGCTGACTTGCAAGGCCCACATAAATGTATATTGTGGAGGGCCTTGCTAAGTCTTTGGGCTGGTGTGGCAAGGCCCACACTGTGATCAGTATAGGCCTTGCCCATATGTATTCTTGGACTTATGAGCTGCCCTCAAGTCCACCATAATGTATGAATTGGATGACTTTTATTTTGGGTAATTTCTTTAGGGCCCATTATGTGATATAGTTATGCATGTTTGTGTTAGCAAGTAGGCCTTGTGGACTCAGTTCTTTTGGATAGGCCCATTGATCTCGGCCTATAGTCTCCTATCTATTGTGATGGGCTTAGGGGCAATAATACACAAGAAGTTGGGCCCTTGGCTGCCCACTAAACTGACCCTGTACTTGGGCCAAAAGTGAGGCCCAACTCACTTGTGTTAAATGTGAAACTTGCCCATGTAAATGAATTACTGGGCTGCCCATGAAGCTCACCACAACATGTGGAATTATGACCTTTGTGGTTGGGCCCAAACAAACCTTACTTGAGGGCCTACTATATGGCCTATGAGTTGGGCTTGGTGTATGGCCCATT
This sequence comes from Magnolia officinalis, assembly GCA_021015155.1. Taxonomy (NCBI): domain Eukaryota; kingdom Viridiplantae; phylum Streptophyta; class Magnoliopsida; order Magnoliales; family Magnoliaceae; genus Magnolia; species Magnolia officinalis. Next base: position 11,167,840 of record JAJHSJ010000017.1, read on the forward strand.
AGGCCATGGATTGCTTAGGCTTTAGACCTTACATTATATGAGTAGTGGCGGGCTACCTTTTGGAAACCAGTTGAGGTTGGATGTCCTCCTGGGTGATCCTAAGGTAGGCCCATAGGTTTCTCTATGGATGGTTAAAGGCCCACCATAGACCCTAGGCCATTTGTTTAAGGCTCAATGTGTATGTATGTGGAACCTACCTTAACGCATGATTGGTCCAGGCCGTTCAAGCCTTGGATCGCCCGATTATGGAAGCACTCTCTGTCTTGGGTTGCTGCTGGATTCACAATCCAGTAGTAGGCCCACTTGACCTTTTCTTGATGTATACACACCCTCCATCTGGTGGGGCCCCCTGTGAATATTGTTGGCCTTCATGAGATCATTCCCACTTATTTGACTAATTTCTGGGCTTTAGCAGGCCCAAGAAGCTGAGTGGGTAGAACGTTTATCAAGGGGACTCAAATGTACATTGTTATGGTTGAAACTTTATTTGACATGGGACCCACCATATTGAGAACTTGTGTACGTGTTGCATGCTTGTGGTTTCTTATAATCTTTGGGCTTAATCAGTGCATTCTTTTGGGTCACCTTTAGTGATCACACGAGGACCCCATCTTAGATCAGATTTTTGGGACATCCCATGGGCCCAGAGTGGGTTGGGACGTCCTAGCTTGGCCCAACCATATATTGGGCCAGCTTCCACCATTTTGATGGACTTGTGGGCTAAGATAAGGATAGTATTGGGCCCTTTGTTGCCCACTTAAATTGCTAGTCATTGGGCTAATGTAGTTGGACACATTTCATCATCCAAACTTAAACTTATTTTGGGCCGTATATTGTGTATGCGGGCTGCCTACCAAGTCCAACTTAATGCATGGATTATATGGCCATTGGGAATTGAGCCTTGGGCCTTAATTTCTCTCTTGGGGCCCATGTTGTTAAAAGTGGTGTTATATCTTTTTATGGCCTATTATGAGGAATGTATGTATGTGGTTACCTGTGTTCTTATCTTGAATGTAGGGCGTTGGGCCTTGTATCCATATAGTTCGTGGTTGAGATGCCTCTTTGGGAATGGTGGTTAAATGTTCCCATTATGGACCCCTATAGGCCTGTTTGTATCTAAATGTCATTAGATGCTCATCTTAAACTCTTGCTAGACTCACTTCTGTGTTACTTAGACACGTACTTGTATGCTTAGTCTTGTGGGCTACCCCAGGTAAATGGGCCCCCACTAGAGGTGGGATTCCTTGTGGATATTATCTAAATACCTAGTCTTGGTCCCTTCTTAGATAGGAGTGTACTACATTGTATATCGCCATATAGTGTGATTAAACTCATCTTCATGACCCATGTACATCATTGTATGCTTGGTTGACACTGAACCACTGTGCGTGTATGGTCATATTGTGTCATTGGGCATTGCATGTTACCTTCTTCGAGGGACATAGTATTCCCTCTTGAGCACGTTGGATGCTTGAAATTGATGCATGGTTGATTGTGTGATTCATGCATCTGGCATTACATAACATATGAGCATTTTTACCCATGCTTCATCAGGGTTGTAGCCTCCACAGATATATCGTGGATGGCCATGTTTGGACCTCGAAAATGTTACTTGAGCATACCGGGTGCATAGGATGCCCATGGGTGAAATTCCCAAAACTTCCATGGTACCAAGGATCTGCTCCAGCGCCGTGACCGGATGGAATATATGAGCGCACGAGGGCCTTATACCGTTAGGCTGCGACTCCCACTGTCGTGTAGTCGGTTGGATAGGGGTGTGGCCTTACTCGCCTAATATAAGGGGGCATTGCTAGGCTGAGTCTGACCAGCTCGTGAATGGGTCCGCTACCGTCAGGCCTTGCTGGTGATTGGTTGTCCACAAGCAGGTGGTGAGGTCTCTTACACTCGTTTGACTGTGCGGGGTCTGTAGAGCGGCAGTCATCCAGTAGTGTAATGGACCCCGGTGATTTCCTTATGATGGAAATGTACTTGATATGTGGATTGGATATGAGCATTGACATTATTTCACATTGCATTTGCATCGGCTGTGTAAGCCTCATATTGCATCGCCTTGGCATGGTACCCAGTACTCATTGCATTATAGTACTCATCGCATTACAGTACTCATATTGCTTTACAGTACTCATTGCATTACAGTACTCATCGTATTTCAGTACTCATTGCATTATATAGCCTTGGTATGGCTTCCTGCATTATCGTACTGCCTTGGTTTAGTTTCTTGCATTTATGATAGCCTTGGTAAGGCTAGTGGTATTGGTATTGATCATGACTCCCTTCTGCATTCTCTATCTTCTTCTGAGCACCATTTTCACACACCTTCACCACCCTCTAAGCTTTCTATAAGCTTATGCACGATTGATGGGTGCAGGAGATCCTAGGTAGGCGTCGTAGCAGTAAAGCGTGGAGTAGAGTTGAGCTTGAGGACTCCAGTGTTGCTGACTCTTTTCTCTCTTTTCCCATTATCTTATGTATGTCCTTTCGGACTTGATGTAAGCTTCTAAAAGTTCAAATTCTTAGTGGATTTTGTGATGTGTATTCTTTGTTACTTCCAGATGTACTTGCTGTGATCTTGGGTGTGCTCATATTGGTAATGATTATACTGTTATGAAAATCCTCCTTGTAGGATCCCAGGATCGGAACCTGCCTCAGGAGCCGAGAATGGGGTACTACGGAGGCTGTTGCGGCCAGAACCGTCCATCGGGTTCCTTGTGAGTCCGGTTACCGAGTCTGGGGCGTGACATAAGGTTACTTGATAAAAGGACCACAAAAATACCTTCTTGATCCAAAACTTTTGTGGTGCCTAAAAGTTTTTAATGGTCAATCACAACTCTTTCCGGTAGTGTGGTCCACCTAAGATTTACATCTTCTGAATTTTGGAGCTCATATCCTAAAATAATATGGAGAAACAGATGAACCGCTTGGACATAAGACACATGTGTCACGGTGGACCCCACAATTAGGGATGCATCGAACCGAGTCTGCAGGGGAGATAGTTTCGTCCTACACAAACTTTCGGACAACTCATTCAGTGGGAGTGGAATTTAATCAAGTAAGGGGTAAGAATGTCTTCGGCCCCTTTAACCATCTGGCCCGCCTTCATATATGTGTTGTATATCTTGCATGTTCATTCGATCATTGTAAGCTTCAGACTAAGTAAATTAAGCATATCCAAATCTAAGGTAGACCATGACATAAAAAAAAAAAAGAAAAAAAAAGTGATGATTGAACGCCCATCATTATAAGGATTGAATGTCCACCGTTAAAAATTCTTAGAGGCAACAAATGTTTTGGATCAAGCTGATATTTGTATTTCCCTTTGTTTAGATTTATGTAACCTTCTCACCGGGTTTAATGGCAAATAAACATTAAAGTGGGCCTAAGTAAAATTTTAATGGTGGGTGTTGATAACCTTATCACTGGGTTTAATGGCAAATAACCTTATGGCACATTAATGGTAAATAACCTTATCAATAGTTTAATGGCAATTAACCTTATCACCGTCATGCCCCAAACTCGAAAATCGGGCTCGCAAAATTCTCAATCACCGAATCCAGTGCTGACAGCCTTCGTAGTACCCCATTCTCGAATCCCAGCGCACATACGCTAGATTCCGATCCTGAGATCCTATAAGGAGGATTTTCCAACGTACATTTATCTCGTACGAAGCAAAACCACAAGTTTATCCAAATCACAAAGGCAACATCATAATCACATATCCACTAATATAAACATTTGAATATAATGCTGAAAGGGAAATACATATTTAGAAAAATCAAAGCTCTAGAGGACAGCTGCACACTTCAAGCTTAACGCTGCTTTAACCTAACACCACCTGCATGCATCTATCGTGCAGAAGCTTATAGAAAGCTTAGAGGGTGGTGAAAGTATGGGCGTACGGTAAGTGCCAACCACACAAATATCAGAGTAAGCAGAAATACTGATAATTCCATAAATCATATAATATCAGAGTAAGTGAAAACGTACTGGTAAATCCATGAATTTTATCAGCCATACTAAGGTTATACGATGCAAGGTATGAATGCTAACGGACATATCAAGGCTATGCGATGCAAAAACGTAATAAGCAAATATCATATACTGAGGATGCAAAGCAATATCCAGTGCAAATGAAATGACCAAGCTGGAGTGAAGTTGGGATGATAGTACGTAGTATCACAGTCTATGGGGTTCATCACAAGAGAATTCTATCCAAACCAGTCTCATACCTAAATTTGGATAGTCAAACATAATGTGGTAAACTCCTGATCTCAGGTTGGTCACGTACCCCACCAAAATCCTGGCCATTGTGAAGGTACACAACAAATTAGTTGCGCACCACCAACCCGAGTGGATAGTGAATGAATGAGTAAAATGCTGAGTATATAACTCCTGCTCGATAAGTCTACATATCATACCGTACATCTCTGGGATCATCATCGGGGTCTAGTACACTCCAAACCAGATTGCCGCCCCATCAGCCCAACAAGGTGAGTGGAAGAGACCTCACTATCCGCCTGCCAATATCGGGTCTAGCTCGTCGATAGCGTACCCATTCCTCGAGCTGGTCAAACTCAACCTAGCTTTACCCCCTCCTCTCGGGCATATAAGGTCGCACCCCCTTCCAACAGACCACAACACAGTGGGAGACCCGGCCTAACAATATACGGCCCTCATGTGATCATGCATCCACTCGGTCTAGACGTTGGAGCAACCTCTGGAACCAAGAGGGTTTTGGTTATTTCACTCAGGGATATCTATAACACCCCATGTAGAAAAGATTTTCGGTATCCCAACTGGCCATCCACGATATGCCTGTGGAGGCTACGGCCCTGATGTCGCTAGGGGGTATGGTAGTCATGTCACACAAATGGGAGATGCATGAGTTATATCATCTAGTCATGCATCAAACCTGCGCGTACCGCGTGCTCATGTGGACAAGTCCTCCTATCAGGGACTTCCATAATAATTTGCCCAATGGGATGTGCTATGATCAATCACTCCTCATATCAAGCATACATATGATGTGCATGGGCATGAATCGTGAAGCTATACTAAGCATGTTATAAAATGATGGCATACTCTCCTCTTATCAAGGATGGGCTTAGACAACCTACTCATGACAAGAATGGGCCTCATAATGGGCTCCAAGGGAAGGTCACAATGTGGACATCTAACCATTATTGCCCATCAATGTGGACATTTAACCAACATCGCTCCCAAGTAGTGGCTCACATAAGCATCATTACATACCTTATAGTGAAATCACACATTACATCGGTCTGCACATTCATCGCATTAGGCCTCACTCAAGGGCCACATATACACCACATCGGGCCTTTCTATATGGGCCACAAATACATCACAATGGGCCTTATCAAATGGGCCACAAATACATCACAACGGGCCACATTCCTGGGCCTCAAATACATCACAACGAGCCACATACCTGGGCTAAACATATTTCACAATGGGCTGCTCAATGGGCCGCACCAATGACCCTCATATATATCAAGTGGGCCACATCAATGGGTCACACCAATGGGCCTCAAATACACAATAGGTGGCCTCAAACACATCTAATCGGGCCCACCGTTCTAGGTGAACTATCTACACCATACATCTATTTTTAGAGATCATTTACCCAAAAATGAATCATATCAAAAGATCATCTGGACCACATCCTAAATAGCGATGGAGATAACGATTTCCATTGTTTTAAAATTTGCTAAGGCCCACCATAATGCCATTTTCTATCCAACCTATTCATATGGTCATAAAGATCTATATTAATAGGAAAACGAATTTCATATTAATCCAAAGCTTTTGTAACCCCAAAAAGGTTCAATGGTGGACATTCATCCTTACTGTTGCAACATGGTCCACCTGATAGACATCGTGGATATAGAATGAATACATCCATGGTGGGTCCCACCATCCAGCCATGTGGACGGTGTGGATAAGACCCATATAATCAAGGTGGACCCACAGATCCTGCTGACGTCTAAGCAGCGGCAATGACTACTGGGTAAGCCATCAAATGGACGACGTGGCTAAAACACATGCATCAAGGTGGGCCATACATACTCATGCCCAAAAATTCTGAGTGTTAATAATGTATAAATTTGATGCTTTAAAAACTGCACCATAATTTTTTTCATTTAGATCACATCTAGTTATATTCATGAAGATAACCATTCACGAGAATAAAATCGACTGCACTTATTATTTCATTTGAGTAAAAGAATTTAACAAATTATCAAATGCCCTCTCAATGGGAGCTTGTTATATTATCGAGTTTACTGCGGAAATATAAAACTGAATCATTAAACTATCTTCATATTCATTTAGTATAATCTTCCATAGGGAGATGGTCCTCTAGGTCTTCAATCTGTACATCACCTGCATCATCTATACAGTTAGAGAGGGTCAATGCCCTATGCATAGTGATGGTTATCCTTTAAGATTAACAATTATTCAAGAGATTCATAAGAGTAATGTAAGGGTTCCTATACGTCTCGTACTCACCACTACAAGTGGTATCAGTATTCGTAACCAATATATATGAATACATGCTTAGCAAAGTGTGTGCAGCTCATCATACGTAGTGATCATCACAATGTGGAATATAATTTATAGAAAACCTGGCTAGCCCCACATTCTCATGCTATGTATATTCGCTAGCATGTCTAATGCTACCATGGATTTACGTGAACACCTCGAAGCGACACAACACATGAGTCGAATGAATTACGTGACATGATTTGTTAATGAAGCAACTATTTGCAACATCCAATCCCTAAAGTGATGTAACACACATTGGGAATTACTTACATCGATTTGTGCTATACTACCCAAACCTATGAAATTACGCGTCGACCAAGAGGATCTTTACCCAGAGCGCATTACGTCCATGATAAAATATTTAAATCACTAATTGTGATACCTTTAACACATTACTTACACTAAAGGGAATGTAAAGTGAATCATGTGAGTTTTGAAATTCCAAGATACATGCCCATGCCATAAAGGTATATAGCGTAAGGCTAACAAATAAGGATTAAAGTAACAATGGCTAACCCAACAAAGAGGAGAGTAGCAATGACTAACTCGATAAAATTGATAAAGGCAAGGGCAAGGCTTGTATCCATCACCCCACATAAATTAATAAAGATCATGCATAATTAAATCATGCCTTAACCACCATTCCTAATGGATAAATAATTATTGGTAGTAAATCAAACAATTGCAAAGAGAGAATCATAGTAATATGAAAGCAAAGCATGTAAGAGATAGGATAAATCATATCAACTTAAATCAAGGTAAGCTTAAAGGAATCTCTCACCTCTAGCATTGTTCCTTCCTTGAGCGTAGGTATGCGTCGAAGAATTTAATCCTTAATATAGTATTTAACAATTTTGGATGGTTAGATTTGGTTTGAGCTAACTGGTTTTTTACTTGATTTTAGATCAACTTATTGGGGAAAGAGGGAGAGAAAGAAGTATAAGGGAGGAAAGGCTAGACACGAGCTTACCTTGGACCTCAACTCGCTGACTTAGTGAGTTGCTACCTTAAGCAGCACCCGGCCTCTTGGCTTCCTTCTCCACTTTCTGTCGCTGCCGAACTTCTTTGCAAGCTCTCTCCCCTCTCTCTATCTCTCTCTCTCTCTCTCTCTCTCTCTCTCTCTCTCTCTCTTTCTTTCTTTCTTCCTTCTTGCTTTTACTAAGGGGATTCCTTTTCTATTCATTTGTGGATTCCAGAAGGTTTGTGCATAGAGAGTGCCCTGGCGATGTGCGTAAGGTCGAGCGGATGCTCGCTGTTTAGTGGTCGTCTACCTCGATAGGACGTTTTATCCTCCTTTTAAGGAGTTGGTCGGTTTTAAGAGGGCCTACAGATGGAAGGTGGTGATCTCGTTCTTGGGTACAAGAACGTCCATCCGACTGATTGAAAGGTGGCCTTGCTTCAATGGTGGATCTACACGAACATGGTTGTCGCATTTTACGGTTTATCAACGTGGAAGTCAGCAGACACCGATCTCTTCTCTTCTTTCCTTCCTCTCCTACCGACGTGGGAGTGGTCGAAACTCCCGCCTTTGAGGACTGGACGGTTTGGATTGCATCCAAATCCAGAGGTCCCAAGCAAGGAACTTATTTTAGTCCAGTTTTCTCGGTCGTTGTTCCAGTCTTGAGCCCGCAATGCCCGGCTTCCGGCGTCGTACGGTTTTGTCCGACTTATATGGGATTTTAAGTTTGCATCGAAACTCTCATTGCTAGAGAATGAATTGCTTGGAGCTGGTGGATCTGATGTGGTCGGATTTCTTGGACGGAGGAAATCTCCATGTGCGAGTTTCTTTCAGACGCTATTACAGCTCTGACTCTGCTCGTTTTGGAAATGGATGGGGCCTGCTGGTTCGACTTTTGTGGTTTGATCCAACCTGGCCATCAGTTTTATCAGGTTTATTTAGGGCACGGCTCAAGTTTGGAGTGGATTCGTTCATCAGGTGGTCCACACATACGGCATGAAGGTGGGGTGAAACCGTTGTTCACCCGCTGTTGTTGCATGCGGAAGAAGGCCTTTTTAGGTGGTTGCTCAAAAATAAGTGAGGTCCACTTCTAATGCCTTTTCGAAGGATCCACACCGTTCACTGTTTTCATCACGTCGTGTTGCCACATGAGCCCAATTTTGAAGCAGAGTCGAGCCTAACATAGGTTTATCTTAGAAGTTCTCCTTGTGTGTGCCAAAACATACTCGATCTTTAGTTAATGGTCCACGTCCAATGATCGAGGCCCAATTTTTGGGGAAATATGTAGTTAAGGTAGGTAGATGGATGATCAAAGTTTGGTGGTTGATCAATTGTGGGGAAAGTCTAAATTTAACATATCATCTTTTGCGTCAAAAGGAAGGAACTGGCTTAAACGTCTGATGGTGTAGGATCAAAGATCGGGGTCTTCATATTTCACGCTTGGTCCATATGATGTGAAATCCAAGTCGTTCATATGAATAGAAACGCCCTCCAACGACTACCTACGAGCTTTTCTCACTTGATGGAGACCAAAATCAACGGTTAAGGGCTGATTTATCAATTGGGCCACTTCTGTGATGATCTAATGGCTAAAAATTGACATGTATAGTTAATTTATAATAATTAGGCCTAAGATAAATTTTTACATAAAACGGATCATGACAACCATGTGATTTGGAATTTAAGGGTATAGGTTAATAACATTTTCGTAATTTTTGCGGATCTAAGAGTTTTGTGAAATCTAATGGTTCTACATAGTTATATGCTCATTTCTAAAAAATTCTTACAAAAGACTTACATCTAAATCATTATGGATAGAGAATCATTTACCGATTTAGTCCAGGGAAGGTACATATATCAAACCACATGATTAATGGTTGGGTTCATGACAGAGAATAGATGCGGGGGTTAGGATAGCTAAATCGGTATTTTTCACATGTACATATTGAGTTAATCTTCATTGTAACACTCGAGAATTTTTAATACTTGGGTATTAAAAAGTTCGAGGTGTTACATATTCATACGTGGTGAACAAGATGAATGGATCAGAATCTCAATTTGATGTGTACGAGCATATGCAGATATCAGGTAGTTAGTTTACTATGATCGGGTGATCCAAACTCAAAGTGGACGGTCAAATATATATCTTTACCTATCGGTGGATAGTTGGTTGAATAGTTGGTTATGATGAACGAGTGGGAATACTTGGATATAAGATGATCTTCTCTTAAAATCGACGATCGGATGACTTAATCTATGGATGAAGATCATTCTCAATAGTCAGATTCATGTTGGAGAATAAATATAAGTTAGAATTGGCTAAATTGGAACTAAAAATATGCACATACTAAGTTACATTTTATGGTAACACTTGAGAACTTTCAATACTCGGGTATTAAAAAGTTCGAGGTATTATAGAGAGACATCACACGTGTGGAGGAGGATGATGGGTGAATAAGCTTTCTCTTTCTCTTTCTCTCTTTCTCTTTCTCTTTCCCTTTTCTTTTATCTTTCTCTTTCTTAGATGTGGGATCACGGGTGTGTGAGAGGAGAAGGGGACGCACTCCTTTTATAAAGGAGTGGGCGAGTGAGAGGGTGTGTGTTTCACATCCCACTTGGATTGGGTTTCTCTAATTTGACCTTTTCATGTAATCTTTCTTTAAATCTAATTCATTCAGTGTATCAGGGCTATCGAATAGAGACGGGGTATATAATTTTCTTGGTGATCTGAAATTTAGATTGGTGTATCTTGAAAATTCTTCTGACTGGTGCAAAAACGACCTTGATCTCAATTAATGGTCCATACTTAATGATCAGTGCCCAATTTTGAGAAAAATGTGTAGTCAAGATAGGAAAATGGTTAGACAAAACTTATTAGTTGATCAATGGTGGAAAAGGCTTAAATCTGAAACTTCACCTTTTGCACCAAAAGGAATGAACTGGGCTCACCATTCAACGATGTAGGATCATATATCGGGTTCTAAATTTTGTATATCCTTGTAGTCATATAAGACTAAAATGTGGTCCTGTAACGCCCCGACTTTTCAAGACCCGAGTATATGACCCGCGTCCCAAAAACTCGAGTGTTAACCTTAAAAGATGGTCAAATTTGAGTGTACATTTTTTTTCAACTATCAGAGTAAGCAGATGAGCGTAGTATGGATAAATCGACATAAAGGAAAATTTCATTATCATTCAAATATACAAGAAGTTGCCCATAATGACTTATACAAACCAATGTTTCCAAAATTTACAAATACAAGAACTACATGATCCAATACATAAGAAATAGTAGAATGCAAGTAAATTTGAGCTGCAAGACCCCTCAACTTCTCAAGGTAGATACAGTCATGCAACCCTGACACTTGAACCCGACTTCTTATCAGCCCGAACTTGAAAATCACTTAAGCCACCTGTGCTACCTGTACGATTATATTTATTTGACGGATGAGTGGCCAATGCAGTGTGAATTCCCCTGAAGATTATACACCGCCGCATTAGGTAAGCATAGTTATAAAGTAAAACATAAAAAATAATACATGATGCAGGTCTTATTAGATGCATGGATGCGTGAATGCAATCATCGCCTCGGGGATGCTCATCCGTGCGGGCAGTGGGCTCGTCACCCATGCAATCATAGAACATGGGTACATCATCCAGTCGGAATCATCGAACCTGGGTACGTCATCCAGTCGGAATCATCGAACCTGGGTACATCATCCAGTCGGAACAATACGTACATCACGTACGATAGCAATAGATGTTGGTCTGTGCTATGTGTCATGCCCCGAACTCAGAAATCGGGCTCACAAAATTTCCATTTTTTGAATCCGGCGCCGACAGCCTGCGTTGATGGAAGAAGAAAGTCCAAGAAGAAGGCCGATCGGTGGGTGCTTCTTTCTCTCTCTCCCCTCTCTCTTTCAATATTTTGGTGTGATGATGTGGCCGTGTGGCCCACCCGGATGTACCCACCTTGATGTATGTGATGTCCAAGCTGTCCATCAAATGGACCACATGGCCGTCCAAACCATGTGGGCCCCACCTTATGAATGTTGGGAAAACATAAAGATCAGATTGATCAAGTGGGCCACATCCATGTGGGACCCACCTTGATCAATATTTGAACCCAGTCCGTCCAGCATCCATGGACGCTCTGGACGTGTTCACTGAAACGTGAACAGGCAGTGAGGTGTTTTAACAAGCAAACAAAAAAATAAATAAATATCAGTTGGATTTTAAACCTTTTTGGTGGGCCACTCATACAGGCCCCACCTTGATATATATTTTTAATCCAAGCCGTCCATCCCCCTTTCTACCCCATTTTAGGCATTGAGCCAAAAAATAGGGCCAATACAACTTTCTAGTGGGCCATACCTTTGAAAACAATGATTTTCACCGTTGAAACTCACCTTAATTTTTCTACACACCAAAATATGCCCAATATTGGGCTTAATGGATTTGTTATGGACGGTATAATCCATTGGCGGACCTGGATTCACCTGATGCGGGCCCCACATGGGAAAAATCGCGATATTACATGTTTAAATAATAATAAAAAAAAATCAGCAGCAGCACCTACGACTGCTGACCTCCCTAAGGACGGATGCGTGTCCTGCGCTGGACGTGAAGGGGTCCCCGCCGTGGGCCCCACCATGATGTGTATTGCACATCAAAACCATGCATTTAGTGGCCCCCTTAGGGCAGTGGGCCCCACCCCAAAAATCAGCTCCATCGGGAACTCGGGTAGCCCACATCATATGAAATAGTGTGATTTAACATCTGCCATTGAAACCCCTTTCTGGGTCACAAAAGTTTTGGAAGATTATGAAATTTGTTTTTTCTATCCATCTGGGTCCGCGTGGCCTTACTAACGGGCTAGATGGAAAATAAGCCATTATGGTGGGCCCCACGTGGGACCTAAGGATGTATGTGTTATATACCACACCGTCCACGGACGGTGGAACCCACCAAAATGCATGTGTTTTATCATGCCGTCCAGCCATTTTGATGGGTTGCTGGACGGCTAGTGGACCCCACCATGATGTTCGGGTCCTATCCTCACCGTCCATTACTTGGACGGTGGGACATACCCCTGGTGCAGGCTACACCTTGATGTGTGCATTCGTCTTGGCTGTCTAGGGCCTGGACATTTTATTTTAATATTATATATTTATATATTATATACATATATTATGTATATATGTGGGTCCCACCTACTTCATCCACACCGTCCATCTGTGGGACCCACTTGTTTGGTTGGCTAGGGTATCTCACACCAACATATGTTATATCTATGCCATCCATCCCTATGGGATCCACAATGATGCATGTGCTGCATCCAAACCATCCAACATTTGGCAAGCTTGTCTTAAGGCTTGAGGTTAAAAATAAGACAGATCTAGGATTAGGTGGGCCACACTATAGACATCAGTGGGTTTGACCGTCCACCATTAAAACCCCTTTCAAGTCATTGTGACCTTATGATCAGATTAGATGGAAAATAAATGTTATCGTGGGCCTTGGGAATTTTAATAGTGGAAATCATTACCGCCACTTATCTTTGGGTATGGCCCATTTGATATACATGGGGCCCCATTTGGTGTGGCCCAGTTGATATACATATGGCCCATGTAATGTGGCCCACTTGTTATATTTATGGCCGTCCATTGAGGCCCACCTTGGTATATGTATGAGGCCCATCTTGATCAATTTGTGGCCATCCATTGATGTCACGCACTTGATGTGTATGAGGCCCGTTGTTGAGGCCCACCTTAATGTACTTTGTGGCCCATCCGCCAGACCTACTTTGATATATTTTGTGGCCCAAACGAGAGGCCCACTTTGATATACATGTGACTCGTCATGATGCATCTTTGACCCATGAGCAGGGCCCACCTGTTATGTGTTCTGAGGCCCATGTGCAGGGCCCACCAGTGATGTATATTAGGCCCATGTGTAGGGCCCATCCATTGTGTATTAAGGCCCATGGGTTGTGGCCCATTGTGATGTATTTCCAGCCTAGATGGCAAGGCCCGATGTTATGTATGAGAGGCCCATGGGATATGGTCTATTGTAATGTACACGCGGCCCGTATATGAGGACCATTATGATGATACATATGGCCTTGTGTGAGGACTAATGTGATGCATGTGAGGCTTATGTGATGAGGCCCACTTTGATATACTTGAGGCCCATTAGTGCGGCCCATTGATGTCACGCACTTGATGTGCATGAGGCCCATTGGTGTGGCCCATCCATGAGGCCCATTGGAGCATTCCGATTTGATATACATGAAGTCCATTGGCGCGACCCATGTAATACAGCTCATGTGAAGTGGCCCACTTGGCATGCGAGGCCCATTATGATGTATTCAAGGCCCATGGGCGAGGCCCATTATGATGTATTCGAGGCCCATGGGTGAGGCCCAATGTGATGCATATGTGGCCCATGAGTGAGGCTCATAGCGATGTATGTTAGGCCCTTGTGTAGGGCCATGGGTCCACTATACGTATGACTCTATGTGGACCACTCCTTGGGGAGTGATGTCGGTTAAATGTCCACATTAATGGGTAATGGTGGTTGAATGTCCACATTATGACCTTTCCTTAGGCCGATTGTTCGGCCAATTTCGATTGATGTGACCGAATTGCCAATTCTGATTTTCGGCTGATTCCGATTGACGTGGCCGATTTGCCAATTTTGATTATCGATCAATTCCGATTGTCATGACCGATTGTCGATTCCAATTAACGTGACCGATTTACCGATTTTGATTATCGATCTATCCCGATTGTTGTGACCGATTTGCCGATTCTGATTATCGATCGATTCCAATCGACGTGACCGATTGCCGACTCCGATTGACATGACCAATTTGCTGACTCCGATTGTCGAGGTCGAGTATCGAGGCCGATTCCAAGTGTCGATTTCGATTGTCAAGACCTGTATGGTGTATATGCAACTCGTAGTTAAGGCCCATTGTGATGTATGTTAGGCCCATGTGAAAGGCCCATCGTGATGTGTATTAAGCTCTTGAGTGAGGCCCATGGTGTTGTATATTTGGCCCTTGTGTGAGGTCATGGGTCCACTATATGTTAGGATCTATGAGAGTTATTCCTCGGGAGCAATGTTGGTTAAATGTCCACATTGTCGAGGTCAATTGTTGATGCCAGTTATTGATACCGATTATGAGTATGTGACAGCATAACATGATACATGCCCATACGCATCATCTGCATGTTTGTTATGAGATGTGGTTGATCATTGCATATGTCATTGAGCATGTTATTATGAGACTCCCTGATAGGCGGAGGTTATCTCACATGAGCAAACGGTATGCGCAGGATCGATGCATGACTGGATAGTATGACTCATGCATCTTACATTATGATTACTGTACGCCCTAACGACATCAGGGTAGTAGCTTCCACAGGCATATCGTGGATGGCCAGACAGTGCACCAAATTTGTTCTAGCATCGGGCTGCCATAAATGGCCCTTGGTGAAAATCCCCAAAATCCTCTTGGTACCAGAGGACGCCCCAACGTCGAGATCGAGTGGATACATGAGCGCCCGAGTGCCGAATACCAGGAAGTCGCGTCTCCCACTGTGTCGTAGTCGGTTGGGAGGGGGTGTGGCCTTACCCGTCCGAGCGCAGGGGGGCATTGCTAGGCTGAGTTTGACCAGCTCATGAATGGGTCCGCTATCGACATGCTGAATAGGTATTGACAGACTATTGGCCAGGCGGATAGTGGGGTTTCTTATGCTCACTTGGACTGTGCTGCTGTGAGAGCGGCAGTGCCATTTGGAGGATACTAAACCCCGGTGATGATCCCAAAGATGAACCGTACCGATATGTGGACTTATTGAGTAGGATTTGCATACTCATTCATTCATTTACTCACTATCCACTCGGGCTGGTGGTGCTCAACTATTTGTTATGTGAGCTTTCGCAATGGCCAGGATTTTGGTTGGGGCGCGCGACTAACCTGAGATCAGGAGTTTACCACATTGAGTCTGACTATCTAAATTTAGGTATAGGACTGGTTTGGATAGAAGTCCCTTGTGATGGACCCCATAACCTGCGATACTACGTATTATCATCCCGACTTTACACTCCAGCATGGTCATTCCATTCGCACCACATATTGCATTACATTCGCGGCATATGACATTTTGGGTTACCTGTGTTTCTACATTTATATAGTTTAGATACAACATCTGATATTTAACTCTTTATGACTCCTCATTTGTATTGTTGATCTATATCGCGTATTCTGATATTATTCCTCATTTGTATAATTGATCTGTATTGCGTATTCTGATATTACTTGACTCATGGACTTGTTAGTATTTTCGCTTACTCTGATAACGTATGATTCATGACCTTGCGCCTATTTCGACATTGTATGATTATGACATTGCGTTGAATACTTGGCACTTACCTTGTGCACACACTTACACCACCCTCTAAGCTTTCTATAAGCTTATGCACTATAGATGCATGCAGGTGATGTTAGGTTGCAGCAGTGTTGAGCTTGGAGTATGCAGCAGTCTTTTAGAGCTTGATTTTTTATTTATATATTTCCCTTTCAGCATTGTACTCAAATGATTATATTAGTGGATATGTGATGATGATGTTTCCTTTGTGAATTGGATAATCTTATGGTTATGCTTATTACAAGTTAAATGTAAAAATAAAAAATAAAAAAATTCTCCTTGTAGGATCCCAGGATCGAAATCTGGCGTATGAACGCTAAGAGCTGAGAATGGGGTATTACGGATGCTATCGGCACTGGATTCGGAGATCAGGATTCCTGTGAATCTGATTTCCGAATTTGGGGCGTGACACTATGTATGCATGATTAGTCAATCTATTATTAATCCAATTACAACCAGCCATTTTAAATAAACTCAAAGGTCACTACGGGGGCTTGTCACCAGCGTAGGCCGACAGCTCGGGCATAGGTCTCATACCACCATCCCCAGCTCATGAGACTACCATCTTAGGATGTTTAATGGAAACCTGTCAACTAGTTACCAATCATATTATAGTATATAGGGCTTACCATCGTATGGTTGCACGGTATAAAAACACGAACCCATATAGGAAAATTACCAGAACAAAGCCACATAGGACGATATCAAACAAGCCACCTAGGGCAATTATCAAGATAAGCCACATAGGGCGAGTATCAAAACTATGCGATAAAAGACCATCCTTGAAAACTATTGGACACAACAATCCTTGGTGGTAGGCCCACATCAATGATTAATTTAAATCACCACTCAATAACCACCAAGTCAAAGGTCCATCACGGTCACAACCAGTCAAGTTACATCCCAAGTATGGGTGTACATTTATATGTGAAAATTTCTCACTAATGTACCAGTTTAAATTCCATAAGCAATCCACAAATAGTTCACAGGCATGAAATAAATATGCAAGATAAACATTAAGAATGTAATATAGAAATTCGATCCCAACAGTTAACATATATGGTTATAAAATGGAGACATCAATTATGAATTTAAATAAAAACTATAACTTAAGCTAATGGGGAAAATGGAAAGCTCATGGGGAAGGATCATCACCTTATAGATCGCCACTAATGTTGCTAAGAAGCACGTGTGCCCTTAGAACCCATCCTACCATGAATTGTAAAATTGTATGATCATATACAAGTTCTATACGTTCCCTATGGTTAAGACCATAACTTAGGGTTCAGATTACTTTTAGGGTTTTAGTATAAAATTAGAGCTTCATGCTAGAGTTTAGTTATAGGCTTTAGATTCTAGGACTTGAATTCTAGATTATTATTATTATATTATTGTGCAATGGGTCAAATAATATTCGTAGTAGGAGTATCAATCCATCAACGTAACGATGGTCCATAAGTTTATATTTAAACGTACCGATATTATCTAATATGCTCATAATGACTAATAATCTCTCAGATAATATAAGTAATAATGATAGGATATTTTCTAATGATAATACAATAAGGACTAATAATAATTATTATATTAACAAGTATATGACTAATCCCATAAGGGAAATGATAATGTTTTCTAATGATTTTAAATCATGACTATCAATAATAAATCTAGTCATGATACTATGATCTATCATTAAACAAAATATTATTATTTGATAATTACAATTTTGTTTACACTAACTAGGTTATATAGTAGATTTGGCCCATATTTAACTTAAGGTTAGGATTTGTATGCTTACTAAGGTAAAATTCATTGCCATGCTAATCTAGTAACCATAGTATAACTATCCACGTTAACGATATAATTAATATTAATTAATGTGACACTATTAGTCATTGTAATGGAAGCAAATAGTATGCTCTACTATAAATGATGATCTTTAATAATGATAAAATAAAACGCTAATATTTACTAATAATAATCTCTATACGTAATATCTAATATCGATGTAGATAATTTACTAAAGGCCATGCATATCTAATATTAGTAATCCCAATAATGATAACAATGACAACACTAAAATAAGTCTAGTGTGGGTTTGAAGGGTCCCATGAATGAGGTTATTTGGGCTACACTAGAGTGATTAGGCCCACCAGATTCTTGTCCAATAAATGGCCCCAATTTGGGCCCAAAATTCTGTCTAACCAAGGGCCGAATTGGTCCTAGAATTGCTCATCACTAAAGCCCAAACTGGGCCTGGTTTTGACCCAGATGCAATGCCAAAAGTAAGCCCATAGACTAGGTTGGACTCAGCCCAAACCTGAGGCCCAAAAGTTGCCCGGGGAGTTGGATAGCCAGATTTGTTCCCTTTGCTGATACCTAATGTTGGGCCAGCTAAAGGAGGTTTTTTAGCCCAAATCATGGCCCGATGAAGGCCTGGTTCCATGGCCCATTTGAAAGGCCGCTTTGAGCCCAGCTAGAGGCTAGTTTTGCTTCAAACTGCGGCCCAGTTGAGGACCCAAATCAGCCTCAAATCACAGCACCGTTCAGTCCTGACAATAGCCCACCTGAAGGTGGTTTGCTGTCAGCATTGTTCAGTCCCGGCTCAGCCCAGTTCGGTGGCTGAAACCAAACCCAAACTCGGTCCACTTACTATAGCTGGAAGCCTGGTTTTCATGGCTGCACATGGCCAGATTCTGACCCATACATCAGTCCTCCTCATGGCCTGATCTCAGCCCATTTTTTAGCTCATTCAAAGCTTAGTTGAGGGACATTTTCAGCTCCATGTATGGCCTGATGGAGGCCTGCATCTCAGCCCTACTCCCGGCCTAATCTTGGCCCTGTTAGCATGGTGTGGCCTACTGTGAAATGGTTACTTGACAAGCACCTGGGCGCGGGTGAATGGATGGCTGCCAGGAGGCCCACGTGGTGTTTGTGGTGCGGCCCATTGACGACAGCAGCAGCGACAACATCATCCCTCCACCACGCTCTCTCGTTCCTTCTTCTTTCTTTCCTTCTCCTTCTATTTTCTCTTTCTGTTTTTCTTTCTTCTTTCACTTTCTTTCCCTATTTCTTCTCCAAAGAAGTCCAAAAGAGACTGCCGCAACCTCAGCAACTGTTTATTCTTGATGAAGATGGTGATGACCATTAATGGCAGATTCTTTTGCACAACACCTTTCTTCGAACCGTCTCTTCTAGGCAGTCTAGATGAACCCCATGGATCTTCTTGACGCATTAAAACGAAAGTTGGAGGTGGTTAGGCAGATGGGTTCGAGCTTGGAAGCTCTCGGCTGAATTTTGGAAAAAAACCATGAAGAATGGTTGTGGCTGGAATAGGAGCTATGACATTCGTTGTTCCATCCACTGTCCGTTTATATCAAACCTAGGTCTCCTTGACCATAGGATCGTGATCAAACGGTCGGGATATGATTCAACCGAAAACGCCTTCAAATATTGTGGGTGAAAACTGAAACGAGCCACGGTTTCATTTTGGAAAACCCTAAGCAAGATAGATAGCTACGATGGGTTCATTCCAGTGGCTGAGATTGAGAGAAGCAATGTTACACAGATCGCCCTCGTGGTAGCAACGGAACGAAATTTTCATTTCTGGAAAGTATGTGAAAGTGCACCTGCTAGTGCACTAGTTTGTCGAGTTACGTGTGTGGTGAGTCAGACTGGCTGCAAAACCCGATAGGAAGATTATTTCAAGCGTCTGCCTCAACCAGATGTGTGGAAGCTCTCAATAGGTAAATCATAGCCTCACATCCCATGTCCCAAAACACCAGGTGATTAAAACCCTTAAAACAAGATAGACATCTTAGGGCTTTGTGGTGAGAAAACTTTTTGCAAAATAGGAAAATCTCTAAGTTTTTCTCGCTCTGTCGATTTTATCGAAGCACCCTCGATATGATCGACCTGTACTGTCGATGTCCTCGATACCTTAACGATATTATCGATAAAAGGACCAAAATGTCCACCAACTAAATATTCATCTAGATGGATTTATTGATATATCGATTCACCTATCAATATCATTGATAAAAGCACTAAATATGTCCAGCAACTTCATAATATATCTGGACGAATTATCGATGTATCGATACACATATCGATATCATCGATATTCAAAACTCGAGACCATCGAGAGTGGCTCAATAAGATCGACAGGCTGATTTCCAGCACCCCTGTTTTTTAATGAAAATCTCTAATTCCTTCGATATATCGATGACCGTCCGATATGATCTAAAATCAAGTATCGATAAGATCAGAGGTCCATCGATGATATCGACAGTGGGCGCGCATTTCTTACAGTAGTTATTTCAGGTTATTTTTAACTATGATCGGGGGCCTTTCGATTTAATCGATATTCAAATATTGATGATATCGACACCAAATCGATTACATCGAATGAAGCCATAATCTGTCTAGCAAGTTCAAAGATAAATCAGCTGGATTTATCGATGCCTCTACTCTAATCTCGATGTCATCGACATTCAAATTCCGATGACCTCGATAGTTCCCCCGATCATTCATGAAAACCTGAAATATCTCAAAGTCAAGTCTCTCTCATTTTTCAAGTGTCGATGGATCGAACCTGTCATCGATGGAATCGGAGTTCGAAATCCGATGACATCGATAATAGCTTTGATTCATCGACCTATTGGCAAAGAGTTTCAAAAGCGTATTACATCGAGTCTGAGTCATCGAACAGACCATCGATACTATCGAGAGTATACGCTCGATGATATCGAACTTTATCATAAATGTGACCGTTTTATATCTCTTGGAACTTTTTGCCTATTTATAGAGGACTTGTCTTTTGTTACTTGAGAGAAAGAAGAGAGAGCTTTTGAGTGTTTCAACTTGTATCTTATACCTAAAGCCCTTTCTCTCAAGGGAGTTCATCCTCCAATCCATCCTCACGATTGATATTCAATAAAGTGGATTGGGGAATGAACTTCCGCATTCAAGGATCCTTCAGCTACTACCTTAATGGCAAATCATTATGCTGGGATGCCTTGAATGCATAAGAGTGGAACTACTCTACCTCCCTTATAGGAAAATCTTTAGAGAGTAGGATTCCATCTCTACCTTGACCTAACCTTAAGCCTAGTCTTGGTATATCTTTTGTGTTGTGGATCAAGGGAGCAGAAGACTCTTCGTCAACAAGGAGGAGGAGATCTTCGGCATTATGCTTAACGGGACTCATCAACTTATTTGTAAGTATCTAGAGTCTAAGAGGACACTTGTGATCATTCCTTTCTAGGATTGGGTCTTAAGTGGTTCTCACCCTTTGAAGCCCTCGTAGGAGGCCTCCAACGAGAGTATACGTTGTGGGTGCATAGAGTGGACCCTTGCTCTTGTGTAGGGCATAAACTGTTAGGTCCTTGTGTAGGTCATTGACCTGTGTGGTCTAAAATCCGGGTGCATTGTGTGGACCCTTGCTCTATGGAGAGCATAAACATCTGGTTAGGAGTGAACTAGCAAAACTCTGGGTTTGAGGTGAACCGAACAAAACCTCGGGTTTGAGGTGAACCGCGTAGAAACCTCCGTGTAAAGGTTGAAGGTGAACCTGATTTAAAACCTTAGGTTTGAGGTGAACCCTGGGAAACCTCCTTAGTGAAATTCGGTACACTCAAGGGTTGAGTGCGACAGCCGGGTATAGAGTAGACTTATCGTCGAACCACTATAAAATGGCTATGTTTGTGATTGCTTTCTCTATGTGTGATTTATGACAATGCATTTATATTCATATATCTAATCACATCTCACACACACACAGTCACATCCAACATAGACTAAGTTGCATATTGCTATATCTTGATTAGTTTGTGATTAGATCCTCTATAAGGCTTGGAAGCCAGTAGAGTTACATTTGAGTAATCCTGAGAATTGCAGGATTAGAGTGATGGGATTTTGAATAAACCATAAACACTTTAAAAAGTCCTATTCACCCCCCTCTAGGATATATTGACATATTCCTACTTCAACTAAAGTGGTCTTCACCGCTATTTCAATTGGTATCAGAGCGGGTCTCTCTTTAAGGGCTTCACTGCCTAGAGAGTGATCTTGAATGAAGAAGGAATTTTGTTCAAAAGTGTTCAAGAGGAGGTGACAGACCAGAACAATTGCCTTGTGATTCACACTGCTCTGAAAGTCGGTAATAGTTCGAAGTGGTATCTTGATAGTGGATGCTCCAGACACATGACTGGTGATCTAACTCACTTTTGTGAGTACTTAAACTTTGATGGAGGATCTGTCACATTTGGTGATGGTAGGTCAGCCAAAATTGTTGGACAAGGAACAATAGTTGTACCGGGTCTTCCTAAGATTAAACATGTCCTCCGTGTAGAAAGTCTAAAACATAATCTCCTGAGTATCTCCCAAATCTGTGATAAAGAACATCTTGTCACTTTCTCAAAAGATGTGTGTAGAATTCTAGATCATACAGGAAAATCTCTCATAAAAGGTTTACGCATTGACGATAACTGTTATGTCATTGAAAGTACAAGTGAGAATGTGGTAGCCGCAAAATGTAATATGGCCGTAAAGAGTGAATCCAAGTTGTGCACTAAAGGCTGAGACATGTCCACTACCGAAATTTAGCAAAACTCAGTTCCAAGAATTTGGTTAGGGGACTTCCCAAGATTAGAAAAGAAGAAACAGTTGTCTTTGGAGAATGTCTAAAAGGAAAACAGATAAAGGTTGGACACAAGAAGACAACCTCCATAGCAACAACAAAACCTTTGGATCTGCTACATATGGATCTAGCTGGACCAACTAAAGTGGAAAGCCATGGTAAGAAAAGATACTTCCTGGTGGTAGTAGATGATTACACCAGATTTACTTGGGTCGCATTTTTTCGAGAAAAATCAGATGCATTTGAGGAATTTGTGATCTTGGCAAAGCGACTCCAAAATGAAAAAGGATACGGGATCAATCTCATCAAAAGCAATCATGGTGGGAAATTTGAAAATGAAAAATTTGAAAAATACTGCAATGAGAAAGGAATTCGTCATGAATTCTCAGCTCCAAAAACCCCATAACAAAATGGAGTCGTTGAAAGGAAAAATCGTGTATTACAAGAGATGGGGTCAGTTATGTTAAATGGAAAGGATATGACGAAAAGTTTTTGGGATGAAGCTGTCAATACTGCTTGTTACATCATAAACAGAGTATACCTTAGAGCAGGTCTGAACAAAACTCCATACGAACTATGGTATGGGAAACTGCCTAATGTGAAGTATTTTCGAGTCTTTGGTAGCAAACTTTATATCTTAAGAGATAGAGATCACCTAGGGAAATTTGAGTCTAAAAGTGATGAAGGAATCTTCTTGGGATATGTCATGAATAGTCGTGCGTACAGAGTATACAATCTAATAACTCTCACTATTCAAGAATCAGTCAATGTGGTTATCGATGATCAACTTCATGAAGAAGATGCACCTGTGAATGAATTAGAAGATGATGTAGATTCACGCATACTGGAAAAACCTGAAAACAAAACTTTATCACCTAGTGATCCTCAACCATCATCTGACATTCCCATTATAAAAGATCACCCTCGAGAACAAATTATTGGAGACCTTATGCTGGTGTAAAAACTCAACTACAGATAGAAAATATCTACAGTAATTTTTGTTTTACCTCAAAGATTGAGCCCAAGAACATTGTTGAAGCTCTTCAAGACGAACACTGGATAAATGCTATGCAGAAGAACTTCAACAATTTCAAAGAAATGAGGTATGGAAATTGGTTCCTAGACCACTCGATACAAATGTCATTGGAACCAAATGGGTCTTCAAGAATAAATATGATCAATCAGGAATGTGATTAGAAACAAAGCAAGTCTTGTAGCTCAAGGATACTCGTAGATAGAAGGTATTGATTTTGATGAAACATTTGCTCCTGTAGCACGCCTTGAGTCTAGCAGAATTCTTTTGTCCATTGCATATGCATTAAAATTTAAACTATTTCAAATGGATGTTAAGAGTGCTTTTCTGAATGGGGATCTGGCTGAAGAAGTTTATGTGGAACAACCCAAGGGATTTTCAGATCCTAAGTGTCCTCAATATGTATATCGTCTAAACAAAGCCCTCTATGGTCTTAAATAGGCACCACGAGCTTCATATGAACGATTGACAAAATTTCTTTTGGACCATAAATTCTGCAGAGGGAGTGTTGATAAAACCCTGTTTACCTAAAGAACAAAAGACTCACTGCTCATAGCACAAATTTATGTGGATGATATAGTCTTTGGTTCAACATGTGAAGATATCGCATATAAGTTTGCCGATCTCATGAAATCAAAATTCAAAATGAGTATGGTTGGTGAACTAAACTTCTTTCTAGGTTTGCAGGTCAAACAGCTACATGATAGAATCTTTATCTGTCAAACTAAGTATGCAAACGATCTGGTAAAAAGGTTTGGTCTTGAATTTGGTCATTCCTATCACACTCCCATGAGCATCATACTCAAACTCTCCAAAGATACAAATGGCAAGAGTGTGGATCAACATCTCTACCGGAGTATGATAGGTAGTCTACTATATCTTACAACTAGTCGTCCCAACATATCTTTCAGTGTTGGAGTATGTGCTAAATATCAAGCAGATCCTAAGGAATCTCATTTAACGGCTGTTAAGAGGATCATCAAATATATAGCAGGAACTTCCTCCTATGGACTATGGTATCCATTTGAAACATCTACCATCATCGCCGGGTACTCTGATGCCGATTGGGCAGGAAATTTGGACGATCGAAAATCAACAAGCGGAGGATGTTTCTATGTTGGAAACTGTCTGGTCTCCTGGCAGAGTAAGAAACAAAATTCAATATCATTATCCACTGCCGAGGCTGAATACATTGCCGCTGGAAGTTGCTGTGCACAACTCCTTTGGATGAAGCAGATGTTGTTGGACTACGGGATTGAACAACCTACGATGAGTCTTTTCTGTGATAACACAAGCGCAATCAATATTTCAAAGAATCCTGTTCAACATTCTCGGACTAAGCACATTGATATTCATCATCATTTTATTCGAGAACTTATTTAAAACAAGATTATTACATTGGATTATGTTTCCACAGAAAGTAACTCGCAGATATCCTCACCAAACCTCTTGATACAAACAGGTTTAGTGATCTTCTGAAATCCATTGGTGTCTGCACTCACTAAGAACATATCCCAGTAAACGTGTGCTACAAAGTTAAATCTCCACACTGGGACATTTATGGTTATATGTCAGTCACACGTCTAAGCTCCCTGTATTAACTATGAACATTTTTGGAAGCCAGGTTATGATATTCTCAATGATATCCAAATAGTGTCAAAACTTACATGAGCATGGTGAATTTTTGGATAACTGTTAGATTACTGCTGTCTGTGGCAATATGTGTGTTGGATAGTTATTATTTTTTTTTTTTTGTTATTTGGTCTTTAAATGTACTGCTGTATAGAGTTGAATATTTTGTTTTGGCTGGGTGTAATTCGTATTTTTACTGTCATGCTTATGATTTATAGTCCTCTAGTTTGTTTGATGGAATACATATGATGTGTTTAATGCTAAATTGATTTACTGTTCTCACTGCTTTCCTTAAACTAATATGCATACACTTGTTCTGACCACAGATGACTTCTTATAATATTTTGATCATTACTCATCTGTATCTTGTATGAATGTTCTCTCACGTACTTTACGCTTCAGTCAATATCACTTACTATACCTTTGCCAATGACTGACAAAAAGGGGGAGAACAATTCAAAACACCCCGAGCGGAATATTGTATATCTAATGTGTTGCAGGTGTTAGGGGGAGCAGCTGCACCAAGAAAGGGGGAGTTTTTGAATTATGAGCAGATACTTCTAGAATGTGTACATGGGTTAGAAAAAATTGTAAAATTGTGTAAATGCATGTACACACAATTTAGAGTATGTCTAGAAGTGTTCTAGGGTATTTTGGGTATTTTGTCACGTAATTGACAAAGGGGGAGATTGAAAGTGCACCTGCTAGTGCCCTGGTTTGTTAAGTTACATGTGTGGTGAGTCAGACTGGCTGCAGAACCCGATAGGAAGATTATTTCAAGCGTTTGCCTCAACCGGATGTGTGGAAGCTCGCAATAGGTAAATCATAGCCTCACATCTCATGTCCCAAAACACTAGGTGATTAAAACCCTTAAAACATGATAGACATCTTAGGATTTTGTGGTGAGAAAACTTTTTGCAAAATAGGAAAATCTCTAAGTTTTTCTTGCTCTGTCGATTTTATCGAAGCACCCTCGATATGATCGACCTGCACTGTCGATGTCCTCGATACCTTAACGATATTATCGATAAGAGGACCAAAATGTCCAGCAACTAAATATTCATCTGGACGGATTTATCGATATATCGATTCACATATCAATATCATTGATAAAAGCACTAAATATGTCCAGCAACTTCACAATATATCTGGACAAATTATCGATGTATCGATATACATATCGATATCATCGATATTCAAAACTCGAGACCATCGAGAGTGGCTTGATAAGATCGACAGGCTGATTTCCGGCGCCCCTGTTTTTTAATGAAAATCTCAAATTCCTTCGATATATCGATGACCGTCCGATATGATCTAAAATCAAGTATCGATAAGATCGGAGGTCCATCGATGATATCGACAGTGGGCGCGCATTTCTTACAGCAGTTATTTCAGGTTATTTTTAACTATGATCGGGGGCCTTTCGATTTAATTGATATTCAAATATCGATGATATCGACACCAGATCGATTGCATCGAACGAAGCCATAATCTGTCCAGCAAGTTCAAAGATAAATCAGCTGGATTTATCGATGCCTCGATTCTGATCTCGATGTCATTGACATTCAAATTCCGATGACCTCGACGGTTCTCCCGATCATTCATGAAAACTTGAAATATCTCAAAGTCAAGTCTCTCTCATTTTTTAAGTGTCGATGGATTGAAACTGTCATCGATGGAATCAGAGTTCGAAATTCGATGACATTAACAATAGCTTTGATTCATCGACCTATTGGCAAAGAGTTTCAAAAGCGTATGACATCGAGTCCGAGTCATCGAGCAGACCATCGATGCTATCGAGAGTATACGCTCGATGATATCGAACCTGCTCAATGATATTGAACTCTATCATAAATGTGACCGTTTTATGTCTGTTGGAACTTTTTGCCTATTTATAGAGGACTTGTCTTTTGTTACTGTGAGAGAAAGAAGAGAGAGCTTTTGAGTGTTTCAACTTATATCCTATACCTAAAGCCCTTTCTCTCAAGGGAGTTCATCCTCCAATCCACTCTCACCATTGATATTCAATAAAGTAGATTGGGGAATGAACTTCCGCGTTCAAGGATCCTTCAGCTACTACCTTAATGGCAAATCATTATGCTGGGATGCCTTGAATGCATAAGAGTGGAACTACTCTACCTCCCTTATAGGAAAATCTTTAGAGAGTAGGATTCCATCTCTACCTTGACCCAACATCAAGCATAGTCTTGGTTTATCTTTTGTGTTGCGGATCAAGGGAGCAGAAGACTCTTTGTCAACAAGGAGGAGGAGATCTTTGGCATTGTGCTTAATGGGACTCATCAACTTATTTGTAAGTATCTAGAGTCCGAGAGGACACTTGTGATCATTCCTTTCTAGGATTGGGTCTTAAGTGGTTCTCACCCTTTGAAGCCCTCGTAGGAGGCCTCCGACGGGAGTGTACATTGTGGGTGCATAGAGTGGACCCTTGCTCTTGTGTAGGGCATAAACTGTTAGGTCCTTGTGTAGGTCCTTGACCTGTGTGGTCTAAAATTCAGGTGCGTTGTGTGGACCCTTGCTCTATGGAAAGCATAAACATCTGGTTATGAGTGAACTAACAAAACTCTGGGTTTGAGGTGAACCGAGCAAAACCTCGGGTTTGAGGTGAACCACGTAGAAATCTCCGTGTAAAGGTTAAAGGTGAACCTAATTTAAAACCTTAAGTTTGAGGTGAACCCTGGGAAACCTCCTTAGTGAAATTCGGTACACTCAAGGGTTGAGTGTGACAGCCGGGAGTGGAGTAGACTCATCGTCGAACCACTATAAAATGACTGTGTTTGTGATTGCTTTCTCTATGTGTGATTCATGATAATACATTTATATTCATATATCTGATCACATCTCACACACACACACAGAGTCACATCCAACATAGGCTAAGTTGCATATTGTTATATCTTAATTAGTTTGTGATTGGATCCTCTACAAGGCTTGGAAGCCAGTAGAGTTACATTCGAGTAATCCTGAGAATTGCAGGATTAGAGTGATAGGATTTTGAATAAACCGTAAACACTTTAAAAAGTCCTATTCACCCCCCTTTAGGACATATTGACATATTCATACTTCAACTAAAGCGGTCTTCACCGCTATTTCAGTATGTGTTTGCAGGCCTTGCTTTCGCTGGAGATTGTGCTCGCGTGCTTACATACCAGCATGTGAGGGAGGTTAGGTTTTGGCTAGCTCACCGCCCTGAACAAAACGGACGGTTCAAATCACCCGTCAGATCCAAGATGGTGGGCCATGGTGCATCCCAAAAAGACACTAACCGTCGGCTGGCGTAAAATGAAGAGAGAGAGAGAGAATCTCTCCTTTTTAATTAAAACACGGGTCAGACCCGTGCTGACCGGTTGGTTGTTGCAGTGTGGTGCGGGAGTACACAGGTTGTGTACTCCGATCTCTGGTATGGGGTCCATCGTGATGTTCTTTGATTAATCTACTCTGTCCATTTGCCTGGGAGGCTCAAATGAATGTCTTTGACCAAAGACCAAGCTGATCTAAAGCTTAGGGGGGCCGTACGAACTAGTTTCTAGTCCTAATGGTGGATTTTCGTTAATCTACTGGTTGGATCATTCCAAAATTGAACGTCAACGGTTAAAAGGGCCTAAGGCGCCATTTAAGCTACAAATCAAAGGCTAAATCATGGACATGTGATCTATTATGTTTTTATATTATTTAGTATCTTGTTATAGTATTTTTAATAATATTATTTATTATTATCATTATTATTATTATTTTCTCTTTCACACATGCATGAAATTTTAATTCATGACATGGGTCCCACTCTATAGGTTAGGGTTTTCCATCTCATGACTCTATGTTATTAAACGTTTAATTATTATCATAATTACCTATGCATTTTATTTATTTGTCCCTTTTTTTGTTTATTTATTTATTATTATTATTGTTACCATCTTTATTATTCAAATCATAAATTAAGCTTCTCTGATGACTCGATAATCTATTTTAGAAATGGACGGCTTGATTGGTGTTTATACTAGATTAGGTTTACATCCTAACACCCGAGTAATAAAAGTACGGGGTGTTACATGTCCAATTTTGAGTTGCGATGGACGACAGGAAGTGGTTAAGTCGAAAGATTCAGATTTATAAGGAGTTGGTAAGCCTCGAAAGGATATATAAATTTGAGCCTAAGGATAAACCTATGAAAGTGTGGTCTTCATATTATGTGCAATTCAAGTCATTCATATGAAGGAAATATCCTACTACGACTACCCATGAGGTTTCTTCACTCGATGGATACTAAATCAACGGTTAAGGGGTCGATTTGTCAATTGGCTCACTTTTACAATGACTAAGGGCTGAAATTTGACATGTATAGTTAATTTATGATACATAGGCATGTTATAAAATTTCACATCAAACGGATTGTGAGAATATTGTGATCTAGAATTCAAAGGTATGGGTTAATGATATTTTCGTAATTATTGCTGATATGAGAGTTTTACAAAATCTAATGATTCTACATGATTATAGACATGTTTCTAAGTAATTCTTACAAAAGAACTTATATTTAAATCACGACAGGAAGTGGTTAAGTCGAAAGATTCAGATTTATAAGGAGTTGGTAAGCCTCGAAAGGATATATAAATTT
Source organism: Magnolia officinalis (assembly GCA_021015155.1). Taxonomy (NCBI): domain Eukaryota; kingdom Viridiplantae; phylum Streptophyta; class Magnoliopsida; order Magnoliales; family Magnoliaceae; genus Magnolia; species Magnolia officinalis. The sequence continues at coordinate 11,197,753 of JAJHSJ010000017.1, forward strand.
GAGCCTAAGGATAAACCTATAAGAGTGTGGTCTTCATATTATGTGTAACTCAAGTCGTTCATATGAAGGAAAATATCCTACTACGACTACCCACGAGGTTTCTTCACTCGATGGGTGCTAAATCAACGGTTAAGGGGCCGATTTGTCAATTGGCTCACTTTTACAATGACTAAGGGCTGAAATTTGATATGTATGGTTAATTTATGATACATATGCATGTTATAAAATTTCACATCAAACGGATTGTGAGAATATTGTGATCTAGAATTCAAAGGTATAGGTTAATGACATTTTCGCAATTATTGCTAATATGAGAGTTTTACAAAATCTAATGATTCTACATGGTTATAGGCATGTTTCTAAGTAATTCTTACAAAAGAACTTATATTTAAATCATTATAAATAAAGAATTATTCAACTAATTAATTAAGTGAATGTACATATATTAACCAACATAATGGATGGTCAGATGACATGTTAAAAATAGAAACACTTGATGGTTAGTAATCTGATCATGTATGTAAGTGGGTGTGCGGTCAGTTTTGTAAACGGATGATCAAGAGTGGGTTTTTGTCGTGATCAAGCGGCAGAACATGTATACCATTAGATTCAAGTGACTGGTTCACATGTAAGTTTCTCATATTGTAGTTTTGATGGTGGGTTAAGCATATTCATAGGTGGTGGACAAGTTGAACGGATCGAAATTTTAATTTGATATGCATACGAGCGGACGCAGATATCAAGTGGTGAGTGAACTATAATTGGATGGTCGAAACTCAAAGTGGACGGTCATATATCTTTATCCACCGATGGATAGTTGGTTGAACGGTTGGTTATGATGGACAAGTGAGAATACTTGGACATATGATGATCTTGTCGTAAAATCATTGGTCGGATGACTTAATCTATGGATGAAGATCATTCTTAATGGTCAGATTCATGTTGGAGAATAAATGTAAGGTTAAGATAGCTAGATTGGTATCGTACATATGTACAAATTAAGTTAAATTTTACAGTAACACTCGAGAACTTTCAATATTTGGGTATTGAAAGATAGTTATAAAAGGTAAAATTAGAGAAACCCCATCCAAGTGGGATGAGAGAGAGAGAGAGGAAGCCTGGACACCATCATCATCTTCCTTCTCCACGCGTGTGATGTCTCTCTCTTGCTCAAGCAATGTTGTGATTCTTGTAAAAGCTTTTCTACATCGATATGTACCTAGGGTTTAGATCTAAGGCTAATGTGAGAGATTTATTTAAGCTTACACTAATTTCAGTTGATATGATTTATCTTGTTTTTGCATACTTTCATATTAGTGTGATTTTATGTGCAACTGATTGATTTACCATTATCAATTATTTATCCTTTTAGAATTATGGTTAAGGTATGATTATAATTATGCGTTACTTTTATAAATTTATGTGGGGTGATGGATATAAGGCTTGCCCTTTGCCAATTTTGAGAGCGACGCGTACTTCCACTTTAGATCGAGTTGGCCTTTTACTCCTCTTCCCTTATTCTTTTTGAATTAACCTATTTGCTACTCTTCTCTTTTATTGAGAGCTTAATGTTACTCTTCTCCTTTGTTTAGTCAGCCATGTGCTACCTCCCTTTATGACTTGGGCATGTGTCTTGGAATTTCAAAACTCCCATGGTTCAATTTATTTCCTCTTTGATGCAAGTGATGTGTTAGAAGTCTCACATCTAATGACATATATTTTTATCATGGACGTAATGCGCTCTGAGTAATGACCATCTTGGTCGACGCATAATTCCATGGATTCTGGGTAGTGGTGCACAAATCAATGTAAGTAATCCGCAATGTGTATTATTTTACTTCCGGGATTGGATGTTACAAATAGTTCCATGAACAAATCATGTCACATAATTCATCTGATTCATGTGTTGTGCTGCCACGAGGTGTTTACGTAATTCCACGGTAGTATTGGACATGCCGACGAATCTCTGTAGTTATGGGATGCGGAGTGAGCCGGATTTTCTATGAATTATATTCCGTATTGCGATAATAACTACGTATGATGAGCCGCACACACTTTGCCAGGCATGCATTCGTGTAGATTGGTTGTGCATACCGATACAACTCGTAGTGGTGGAGTATGAGATGTATCAGAACCCTTATATTACTCTTATAAATCTCTTGAATTATTGTTAATCTTAAAGGATAACCATTACTATGAGTACGACATTAACCCTCTCCAACCGTAAGATGATGCAGGTGATGTGCAGATTGAAGACACGGATGACAACCCCCCTATGGAAGATTATTTTGAATAAATAAAGAGATAGCTTTATGTTTAGTTTTATTTATTTCTGCTGCAAACTTTGATAATGTAATAAGCTCCCATTGAGAAGGCATTTGATAATTTATTGAATTCTTCTAATCTAATGTAATAATAAATATAGTTGATTTTACTCTCGTGAATGGTTACCTTCGTGAATGTAACTGGATGTGATCTAAATGGAAAGAAAATTAAGTTAAGATTTTGAAGCATCTAAATCTTTACATTATTAACACCCGAAATTCTCGGGCACAAGTATGTGCTCAAACCGTGAAAATTTGGGATGTTACAGTTGGTATTAGAGCATGAGAATGAGATTTACTAGGCCTGAAGGCATAGACCATCATTAGCTTTTCGCGAAAAGAATAGAATCATAAATTCGATACTTATACTTAAAATTATTTCCCCAAAGTAGTTAAGAAATCAATGAATTAAAAACCATACCTAGGTTTCCCATTAAACTTGCTAGACGTGGAATTTAGAAACTATGAGTCTAAGTACCTCAGAACAAATCCCCAAAATCCTGAATAAATTTTTTTGAGCTAAGAGTCATCCATAAATAGGGCCACAATTAAGAAGAACAAGTCTCCCATATGAAAATAGCGATTTCTTAATTTGTCCAAAATTTCTGATTATTTCAATGAAATTCTGACATACTACAAAATCTCCACTCGTTATAGTAAATGGACATATCAGAAAAATTTAAACATTTTCTGGTAGCTCACTTAAGCCCCCATAAATCTCTCCCTAAAATTTTAACCCAATTGGATTTGTAAAGAATTTTATAAAAATCCAACAATAACAAAAAATGGTAGGAATTAATGCTGGACAGCAAGATTTTATACAACTCACAAGGGTGAAACAACACCCAAACCATGAAATATCACCTCATAAATTTTTTTGTAACTTTAAAATAAGTCAAGGACTTAATTTCAAATCTTTAAATAAATTCATTTCAAATTTTTAAATAAATTCAATGTATGGATTAGAAATTAAAATTCTAGGAGTGATAGGCTGTCAATATAAAACAATTTTGGGAATTTACAACTATACATATAAACAATAACAATAAAGCTTAGGTTCAACATGGGATGGACCATTGGGGCTTACCATTTATTAAACCTAGGATATTTTTATGGTGAAAAAAAAGCACATGATATTTCTCAAGGATTTGGAATGATCGAGACTACGGATTTACGGAATCATATTCAAGCAAATTATAAGCGGTTTGATCTGAGTACCAAATCCCGAGCGCTTACCAATGAACTCAATACCCTAATCAAGCAGAAGTTCGAGACTCACCTTGAATGGAGGATACCGAAGAACTCACCGCCCTGGCCAGGCAAGAGTCCAGAGTATCAGGATTACCCATACGATAACAAATTTTCTGAGTTGCTCCGAAACACTAAGAACAAAAAATAAATAAAATTACTTTATATGTGGGAGAAAATAATATGTGAATTACCATAAAATTTAATACTTAAATAGATTTTTATTTAAGGGGAGTAGATTACAGCGTCCTGATTTCATGTAGCAAATTATACATTGTCACGCCCAAGACTCGGTAACAGGACTCACACGGGACCCGATGACCAGTTCTGACCGCAACAACCTCCATAGTACCCCATTCTCGGCTCCTGAGGCAGGTTCCGATCCTAGGATCCTACAAGGAGGATTTCCATAATAGTATAATCGTTTCCGATGTGAGCATACCCAAGATCACAGAAAGTACATCTAAAAATAACAAGGGGCACACATCACAACATCCACTAAGAATTTGAACTTTTATAAGCTTACATCAGGTCTAAAAGGACATACATAAGGTAATAAGAAAAGAGAGAGAAATCAGCAACACTGGAGTCCTTAGTGCTCAACTGTACTCCACGATCTGCTGCTATGACACCTACCTAGAGTCTCTTGCACGCATCAATCGTGCATAAGCTTATAGAAGCTTAGAGGGTGGTGAAAGTGTGTGACCATAGGTGCACAGAAGAATAGCAGGAGGTACAAGGAGAGAAACATGCTCAATGAGAATATCACTAGCTTTACCAAGGCTTGTCATGAATACGATGCAATGAGTACTAGACGCCATACCAAGGCAATGTATGAAGGGGCTTATACGGCCATTGCTAATGCGATGCAAGTAATGCCGGTGCTCACACTAAATCCACATATCAAGTACATTTTCAATTATAAGGAAACCACCGGGGTCCATTACACTGCTGAATGAATGTCGCTCTACAGACCTCACACAGTTAAACGAGCATAAGAGACCTCACTACCCTCCTGTGGACAGTCAATCACCAACAAGGCCTGAAGGTAGCAGATCCATTTACGAGCTGGTCAGACTTAGCCTAACAGTGCCTCCTTACATCAGGCGAGTAAGGCCACACCCCTATCCAACTGACTATACGACAGTGGAGTCATGACCTAATGGTCTAAGGCCCTCGTGCGCTCGTATATTCCACTCAGTCACGGCGTTGGAGCAGATCCTTGGTACCATGGAAGTTTTAGAAATTCACCCATGGGCATCCTATGCACACGATATGCTCAAGTAATATTTTTGGTGTACACACATCTAGCCATCCACGAATGTCCCTGTGGAGGCAAGGCCCTAATAAAGCAAGGGTGGTATCATCATGAAATGCGATGCCAATGCATGAATCACACATACAGATCATGCACAAGCTTCAGGCACTCAACGTGCATAAGGGGAGAAACTCCATCCCTCAATGACCACCATACAATGCAATCAATTCATACAGATGATGCATATGGGTCACAATGATGTAGTGTGCTACTTGTAGAATGTATTCTTCTATAGATAAGTACTAAGGAGAAGCGAAGTCCTCTAGTGGGGGCCCAATACTTTGAGATAACCCACAAGCTTGGAGAATCATAAAGCCTCAAGGAGGAGACGGGCCTAACAAGGTCCATGGTGGGCCTTCAACCACCTATAAGGGCCTTATGGGCCTACCTTAGGGCTACCAAGGAGGACATCTAACCTCAACTGGGTCCCAAAAGGTAGCCTACTATGTATATAAAGAAAGATTTAAGGCACAATCAATTCATGGCCTAGTGAGCCATACAGTAAGCCCAATACATAGGAAACCTGGTGGGCCCTTAAGCAAGGTTAGGGCCCAACCATAAGGGTCATGGGTTCACTCATTGTGGTGAGCCTAAAGGGGCAACCCATTATCCCAACATATGAGAAATTCTTATATTTAACCTAAGTAAGTTGGGCCTCACATCTCGGCCCAAGTATGAATTTATTATAGAGGGCAAGCTAGGGCCCAACTACTTGAGTATTTGGCCCATAAGACCCATCACAATGGCGTGGTAAGTATAGGACACAAGGGTCTAATGGGCCTATCAAAAGTTACAGCCTAACCAAGGCTATAAGGCCCATTAACTAGAAGATTATCCCAAGAAGAATCCAATTGGAATGGGCCTTTAATCATGCACTAATTAAGCCCAAAAATAAAATTAAGATGGTAAGATAACTAAATTGAATCCTCTTCAAATCTAGTGGGCCATACTGCTGGAATGTAGGCCTAGCAACAGCCCAAGGTAGGGGCGTTCCATGGTGGGTTGTCCTACGGGCCTGGGTATTTGGTCCAAAACTGACCCAATTTACAGACCACACCACGGTCAGATCGAATGTCCATTGGGTCTAACATTTTGTACGGTGATACTTCCATGGGTGGGACACACCCCCACAAAATTTTAGAATTTTTAGATATTCCTAGGTATTTTAATTAATTTAAACAAAATAGTCTGTCCAGAAAATCAGGCTGACCTGGACATCCCAACGTGGTGGGCCAATCCGGCCCTAGCCACGGTGTACATAGGTGTCCAGTAGTCCCAAAATTTTGTAGGTGGGTCTCACCATGTGTGAAACAGCTCTCTGTAAATTTTCATAATTTTTGGATACTCAAAAGTATTTTAATAAATTCAGGAGTTATAATGTGTCCAGGGTGGAATGTTGCTGAAAATAATTGGTCTGAATTTTGGCCATCCAAATGGGTGGGTTCTGGGCCTTTAAAATTTCTGAAATTTGACCCAAGGTCCCTCATCAAGTTTAAAACAAGTTGGGACCTAGAAATATGGCCCACCTTCTTAGAAACTATTTTTAAAATTTTATTTTTTTTGAGACTATGCTATTGGACTGCACAGCAGAAATTTCTGGTAGTCCAGTATGTTGGCCCACCCCTTTGGATGCCGAAATGGGATCCCTTGGCCCTGAAATTCTGTAGGTAGGTCCTACCATGGGTGGGACACCTCTCTACAAATATTTAAAATTTTTGGGATAGTAAAAATATTTTATTTAACTCTTGCAAGTTATGGACAGCAAGGTATTCCTGAAAAAATCTGCTGCTAAAAAAAATGTTGCTGGTCCCATCTTGTACACCCAATGGGGTGGGCCGTGGATGTCCAAAAATTGGAAAAATTGAATTTAAACCTCTACACATATATGTAGTACAAGTTAGGGTCCACCAAAGTGGCCCACTTGATCAGAAAATATTTTATAATCTTACATTTCCAAATTGCAACCTTGTTGGAATTACAGCAGAAATTTCAGCAAGTACCCATATTGGCCCACCCTTTTGGGGAACCAAATGAGGTCAATTGGGACTAGAATTTGGCATGCTTATAGGCGGGATATACATCTTCAAAAATAATATTTTACTTGGTATAAAATTTCCCACCAAAAGCCCCAAATCCTGGCCTCAAGTTGGCCCAAAATCTGTCTAGACAGATTTGGACAGCAACATGTTGCTGTCCAAACCACCCCAATAGATAATTAAAAGGGAAATAAATCACCATTTTCTTAGGGTGGGGTCCACCTAAATGGGTCACACAACTCTCAGACCCAAGCCCCTTCCAAGATCATTCATAAAATCAAGCCCAGAGGCTGTCCAAAACATGCCAACAATATGGGGCAACAAGGTGGACCCGGACGTCTAACCACTTGGGCCTAGTTGCATGGCACATCAAGTGGACCACACATACATCAGATTTACTATAAAGACAGGAAAGAAAAGATGGAGAAGAAACACAATCCGGCCATGGGGTAGGGCCTCGCCACTAATGGGCCCTCCAAAGAATGAATCATACCCATACAACTACATTGATTATACATGCAACATAAAATCACTACATGCATGTTTATAATTGCTATGGATGGTTGGGATGTCATTCTAACATGATCCTTAAGGTCTAGATGGCCTTGAGATGGAGTGGATCATTAAATATATCATGATGGGGTCCATGGAGAATGACCCCATCATGGATCACGACATGCATGTAGGATGGGCCAAAGGGCCACATCCATGGGATCAAATGGGATCCCCACCATGGATTGGTGGGTCCCATGTGATCCATCCATGAAGAAATAATGAGATTAAAGAAAAGAAAAGAATTCAGTAAAAGAATATTCACCTACCTCAAAGATGAGATCCAAACTTCCACACTAAGATCCTCTAGCACCAAGGAAGATGGATCAATGGTGGAGATGGGGTTTCAAAGGTTAGATGGTGGGGGATTAAGGAAGAAGGGGGCTGAAAAATGGAGGGAAGATGAGGAGAAGATTGCTGGAATTTTGCAAATGGATGAGAAAATGAGAAGAAAGAGAGAGAAGGAGGATTTGTAGGGAAGTAATGATTATGTTGTAAGAAAGCAAATGATGACCTATAGTGACAATAACAAAGTTGCTATACTTAGGCTAGATTTGGGTGGTATCTAGAATGGGTGGTAACAATTCCATGTAATTTTTAGTGTGTGTGGGTGGTGTGAATGGGAAGTTGTGCCATGGAAGTGGTCCATATATTTTTTTTGTACAAAAGTAGGTCACATGATGAAATGCTCATAACTTTTTTATCTATAGGTCGGATGAACGCACAAGACACGATGATGGAACCACAACGACAATACGAACGAGATGACATAGGTCTAGGGTCGATTCAAGTCAAGTCTATGTGACCAGACCCAAGGATGATCGCAAACATAATCCGAGGGTCGCGAGTCGCCGGAATTTGACTGGTAGGACCGCGAGACCAAAATGAACGAGATGCATACTCACATACACATGCACACATGAGAAGTAGCGTCGGATCTCACATACATGTACCTAAACATATATATATACCTTACGAGGAATACATTGAAAACTTAGGCATAATGATTCAGTGAGAATGATAGAAGTAATTAAATTTCAAGGTTGAAATTTTGTTTAAGGGGGTAAATTGTAACACCCTAAACTTTTCAATACCCGAGTATTGAAAGTTCTCGAGTGTTACCATGAAACTTAATTTAGAATATATATCACCAATTTAGTCAATCCTAACCTTACATTTATTCTCCAACATAAATCTGATTATTGAGAATGAGCTTCATCCATATATCAAGACACCCGACCCTTGATTTTAGGACAAGATCATCATATGTCCAAGTATTCCCACTTATCCATCATAATCAATCGTTCAGCCAACTATCCACTAATATGTAAAGGTATCTAATCATCCACTTTGAGTTTGGACCACCCGATCATAGTAAATTAATTATCTGATATCTGCATTCGCTCATACACATATCAAATTGAGATTTTGATCCGTTCTTCTTGTTCGTCACCTACGAATATGCTTAACCCACCTTTAAAACTACAATCTAAGAAACTTAATTACACATTTGAACAAATCAACTGAATCTAACAGTATATATGTTTCACCATTTTATTACTCCAAAAATTCACTTGTTATCATTAGTTTACAAAACTGACTATACACCCACTTACATACGTGATCAGAGTACTAACCATCAAGTTTTTCTATTTTTAACATGTCATTTGACCACCCATTATGTTAGTTAATATATGTATATTTCCTTAATTAATTTGGTGAATAATTCTTTATTCATAATGATTTAGATATAAGTTCTTTTGTAAGAATTACTTAGAAACATGCCTATAACCACGTAGAACCATTAGATTTTCCAAAACTCTCATATCGATAATAATTACGGAAATGTCATTAACCTAGATCCTTGAAATCTAGATCACATGGTTTTCACGATTCGTTTAATGTGACATTTTATACCATGCCTATGTATTATAAATTAACCATACATGTAAAATTTCTACCCTTAGATCATTATAAAAGTGACCCAATTGACAAATCAGACCCTTAACCTTTGATTTTCATGTCCATCGAGTAAAGAAACCTCGTGGGTAGTCATAGTAGGCTATTTTTCTTCATATGAAAGATAGGGATTGCCCATAATATGGACCAAGTGTGAAAATAAAGACCCCACTTTAGTAGGCTTTTCCTTTGGCGCGAAGTAATCATTTCGAGGCTTACCAATTCCTTATAAATCTGGAAATTCGATTTAATCACTTCCTATCGTCCATCGCTACTCAAATTTGAACCACACTTTAGTCTCATATGACTACGAGGTTATACAAAATTTAGACTCTGATCTATGATCCTACACCATTGAATGTTAAAGCCAATTTCTTCTTTTTGATACAAAAGATGAAATTTTATATTTAAGCTTTTTCCACCGTCGATCAACCACTAAATTTTATCCAACCATTTGCTTATCCTGAGTATACATTTCTCTCAAAATTAGGCCCTAATCATTAACTGTGGACCGTTATTGAGATCAAGTTCGTTTTGACACCCGTTAGGAGAATTTTCAAGATAGGCCAATGTAAATTTCGAATCATCAAAAAAATCATATACCCTGACCCTATTCGATGACCTGATTCACTGGATGAATTTGATTTAAAGAAAGATAACTAAAACGGGTAAAATTGGAGAAACCCAATCCAAGTGGGATGTGAAACACACCCCTCTCACATGCTCACTCCTTTTATAAAATGGATGTGCGTTCACCTCTCTACTCATACGCCCAATCTCCCAATGTCCAAGAAAGAGAAAGAGAAAGAGAAAGAGAAGAGAGAGAGAGAGAGAGAGAGAGAGGAAGCCTAAATGCCATCATCTTCTTCCTTCTCCACACGTGTGGTGTCTCCCTCTTACTCAAGCGATGTCATGATTCATGTAGAAACTTTCCTACATTGATATTTACCTAGGGTTTAGATTTAATGCTAAGGTAAGAGATTCCTTTAAGCTTACACTAATTTGAATTGATATGATTTATCTTATTTTTGCATACTTTCATATTACTGTGATTTTCTAAGCAATTGATTGATTTACCATTACCAATTATATATCATTTTGAGAATTATGATTAAGGTATGATTATAATTATACGTGATTTTTATAAATTTATGTGGGGTGATGGATATAAGCCTTACCCTTTGTAAATTTTGAGAGCGACGAGTACTTCCACTCTATATTGAGTTGGCCTTTTCCTCCTCTCCCCTTATTCTTGTTGAGTTAGTCTATTTGTTACTCTTCTCTTTTATTGAGATAGCTTAATAGCACTTTTCTCCTTTATTAAGTTAGCCTTATGCTACCTCCCTTTATGGGTTGCACATGTCTTGGAATTTTAAAACTCTCATGGTTCAATTTATTTCCCCTTTGATGCAAATGATATGTTAGAGGTCTCATGTCTAGTGATTCATATATTTTATCATGGACGTAATGCGCTCTGGGTAGTGACACTCTTGATCAACACATAATTCTATAGATTTTGGGTAGTGGTGCATAAGTCGATGTAAGTAATCCGCAATGCATGTTACATTACTTCCAGGATTGGATGTCGCAAATACTCGCTCCATGAACAAATTGTGTCACGTAATTCATCTAATTCATGTGTTGTTCTGCCTTGAGGTGTTCACGTAAATCCACGGTAGCATTGGACATGCCAGTGAATCTCCATTAATGTAACTGGATGTGATCTAAATGGACACGCCGACAAATCTTCGTGAGTGTAAATAGATGTGATTTAAATGGAAAGAAAATCAAGGCAAGATTTTGAAACATCCAAATCTTTACATTATTAACATCCGGAATTCTCAGACAAGAGTATGTACTCGAGCCGCAAAAATTTCGAAATGTTACACTTGGTATCAGAGCATGAGAATGAGATTAATTGGGCTTGAGGGCATGGACCATCATTAGCTTTACGCAAATAGAATAGAATCATAAATTCGATACTTATACTTAAAATTATTTACCTAAAGTAGTTATGAAATCAAGGAATTAAGAACTATTCATATAAACAATAATAATAAAGCTTAGGTTCAACATGGGATGTACAATTGGGGCTTACCATTTATGAAAACTATGGTATTTTTATGGTGAAAAAAAAAGTACATGATATTTCTCGAGGATTTAGAACGATCAGGACCACGGATTTACGGAATCATATTCAAGCAAGTTATAAACAGTTTGATTCGAGTACTAAATCTCGGGCGCTTACCAATGAATTAATGCCTTGATCAAACAGAAGTTCAAAACTAACTTGGAATGGATGATACCAAAGAACTCATCACCCTGGCCAGGCAAGAGTCTAGTGTATTAGGATTAGCCATACGATAACTATTTTTCTGTGTTGCTCCGAAACACTAAAATAATAATAATAATAATAATTACTGTATGTGGGGGAAAATATTATGTGAATTTCTATAAAATTTAATACTTAAATAGATAAAATAAATATATGCATATAAGTCTCGAGATCGAGATTTTTATTAAAGGGGGGTAGATTGTAAACCATAATTAGAGTACTACCATCAAGTTCACAAAATTGACCGTATACCCACTTACATACATGATCAGAGTACTAACCATCAAGTTTTTCTATTTTTAACATGTCAACTGACCACCCATTATGTTGGTTGATATATGCACATTCACTTAATTAATTTAGTGAATAATTCTTTATTCATAATGATTTAGATATAAGTTCTGTTGTAAGAATTACTTAGAAACATGCCTATAACCATGTAAAACAATTAGATTTTTTAAAACTCTCATATCAACAATAATTACAAAAATGTTATTAACCTAGACCCTTGAAATATAGATCACATGTTTCTCACGATTCGTTTGATGTGAAATTTTATACCATGCCTATTTATCATAAATTAAACACACATGTAAAATTCTTGCCCTTAGATGTAAAAGTGACTCAATTGACCAATCAGACCCTTAACCTTTGATTTTCGTGTCCATCGAGTGAAGAAACCTCGTGGGTAATCATAGTAGGATATTTTTCTTCATATGAAAGACATGAATTGCCCATAAGATGGACCACGTATGAAATATGAAGACCCCACTTTTGTAGGTTTTTCCTTTGGCGCGAAGGTATCCTTTCAAATCTTACAAACCCCTTATAAATCTAGATCTTTTGATTTAATCACTTCCTACCGTCCATCATAACTCAAATTTGGACCACACTTTAGTCTCATATGACTACGAGGTTATACAAAATTTAGACCCTGATCTATGATCCTATATCGTTGAATGTTAAAAGCTAGTTCCTTCCTTTTGATACAAAAGGTGAAATTTTAGATTTAGGCTTTTTCCACTATCGATCAACCACCAAATTTTATCCAACCATTTTTCTATCTTGACTATACATTTCTCCTAAATTAGGCCCTAATCATTAAGTGTGGACCGTTAATTGAGATCAAGTTTGTTTTGGTACCCGTTATGAGAATTTTCAAGATAGGCTAATCTAAATTTCAGATCACCAAAAAAAATCATATTCCCTGACCCTATTCGACGACCCCGACACACTAGATGAATTTGATTTAAAGAAAGATAGCTAAAACGGGTAAAATTGAAGAAAACCAATCTAAGTGGGATGTGAAACATACCCCTCTCACATGCCCGCTCCTTTTATAAATAGTGAGAGAGAGAGAGAGAGAGAAGAGGAAGCCTGAACGCCATCATCTTCTTCATTTTCGACCCATGTGGTGTCTCCCTCTTACTCAAGTGATGTCGTGATTCTTGTGGAAGCTTTCCTACATCGATATCTATTTAGGGTTTAGATCTAAGGCTAGGGTGAGGGATTCCTTTAAGCTTACACTAATTTGAGTTAATATGATGTATCTTATTTTTGCATACTTTCATATTACTGTGATTTTCTATGTAATTGATTGATCTACCATTATCAATTATTTATCATTTTGTGAATTGTGGTTAAGGTATGATTTTAATTATGCGTGATTTTTAAGAATTTATGTGGGGTGATGGATACAAGGCTTGTACTTTGTCAATTTTGAGAGCGACGTGTTCTTCCACTCTATAATGAGTTGACCTTTTACTCCCTTCCCGTTATTCTTGTTGAGTTAGCCTATTTTCTACTCTTCCTTTTTATTGAGATAGCTCAATGATACTTTTCTCATTTATTTAGTTAGCCTTGTGATACCTCCCTTTATGGCTTGGCCATGTGTCTTGGAATTTCAAAATTCCCACAATTCAATTTATTTCCTCTTTGATGCAAGTGATGTGTTAGAGACCTCACGTCTAGTGATTTATATATTTTATCGTAGGCGTAATGCGCTCTAGGTAGTGACCCTCTTGGTCGACGCATAATTCTATGGATTTTGGGTAGTGGTGCACAAATCGATGTAAGTAATCCGCAATGCATGTTACATCACTTCCAAGATTGGATATAGCAAATGCTTTCTCCATGAACAAATCGTGTCATACAATTCATCTGATTCATGTGTTGTGCCGTCTTGAGGTGTTCACATAAATCCACAGTAGCGTTGGATACACTGGTGAATCTCCATAGTTATGGGATGTGGGGCGAGTTGAGTTTTCTATAAATTATATTCCACATTATGATGATCAATATGTATGATGAGCCGCACACACTTTCCTAGGTATGCACTCATGTAGATTGGTTGCGTATACCGATACCACTCATATTGGTGGAGTACGAGACCTATCAGAACCCTTACGTTACTCTTATGAATCTCTTAAATTATTGTTAATCTTAAAGGATAACCATTACTATGAGTAGGGCATTGATCCTCTCCAACTGTACAGATGGCGCAGGTGATGTACAGATTGAAGACACGGATGATAATCTCCCTACGAAAAATTATTTTGAATAAATAAAGAGATAGTTTTATGTTTAGTTTTATTTATTTCCACTGTAAAATTTGATAATGTAATATGCTCCCATTGAGAGAGCATTTGATAATTCGTTGAATTCTTTTAATCTAATGGAATAATAAATACAGTCGATTTTACTCTTATGAACGGTTATCTTCGTGATTGTAACTGGATGTGATCTAAATGGAAAGAAAATCAATGTAAGATTTTAAGACATCCGAATCTTTACATTATTAACACCCAGAATTCTTGGGCACGAGTATGTACTCGAGCCGCGAAAATTTGAGATGTTATACTAACTCAACAAAAATAAGAAGAGAGGAGGAAAGGCCAACTCAACATAAAGTGGAAGCAGGCATCGCTCTCAAAATTGGTAAAGGGCAAGGCTTGTATTCACATCAGTTTAACGCCGGTTTGATCATTCTTATGCTTGGTGATTTTATAACATTTAATGGAATATGGAATAATACCATTACCATTGATTAAGTTTACTCAAAACCATTAGTGTGTTATGATTCCACAAAGACTCATGAGCCGAGCATAATGGTATGGGACATTGTGTTCGAGTTGTCTGCTTAAGCTAGGGTGACGAGCCTCTTCGCAGTGACCAATGAGCACTGATAGAGGTGATAAAATACTATTTGAATGGCCCCCGTTAAATTACATGACTGATAGTTCCGTGCTGGAGCACCATTCGAATAACCCAGTGTGAATGGAATTGGGTGACGAGCCCTTTCTTCTATACTAATTTAATTTTGAGTGGTAAGCCTGCACCTTTAAATTAATGGTTCATACTCGGTGTTGACTTATGACCCGTATTATGTTGATCCCTTAATTTGGATCAATGAACACTGGTGACGAGCCGCCATGTGCCGCATCGAGCCACGTGATTTAGATAATGACTCATGATATAATTACGTTGGTATCCTAGCTTCGCCAACCTGCTATATGAAATAGGTCTAATAATCACTTTACTAATCATACATATCTTAGGATAAGTCATGATTTGGTTTTGTTGTAACGCCTTGAAAATCGGGGGTCGAGCATAAGCTCCACTCCCGAGTTCCAACGCATCACTTATGCAACATAGAAAATGATGATTAAATGTTGTCCGTGTTAGTGCATTAAACATGACTGGGATTACACCAAAACAACATATCATACTCCAGAGATAGTTAAATTACGCAAGCGGAAGAACTGTGATAGTTATGTAATTTGGTGGGCCACACAACACCCTAGGGCCATCAGCCCGAACTGGCCCGCCCGGCCAGGCTCGCCAGGCGGCCAGGCCTCGCGGAACCGGCGAGGCCCTCGCCAACCTCTGGACAAACTGGCGATGGTTCATCTGTGGGGCGAGGTCCTTTTGCCCCCTGGACCCCAGAAATGTGCGGGGGCCACTTCGGGTCCCTCCCGATTTACACCATTTGGCCCCCCGACACCGTTTTGAGTTTTTTCAGGTCATTTCGGGTTCCTTGCTGATGTATCTTGGCATCTATCGATTATTAAAGGCTGGGATGGGTAAATCGTAGTCTAAACCCGTTGATTGACGATCTAGGGGTGATCCGGGGTCGTCTCAAGCGATCATGGATGTGCACAGACTCGATCTCAGTGATCGTTTTTGGTAAATTTCACAAATTAGCGAAAATGGAAAACCTAAGCTTGTGTCTACATTTTTCTCGCACTCACGTAGGTCTAAATGCGTCAGCGTACGTCGTGTGACCATAACCCATGTCTGGTTTAATCCAAATCATGCTCTGATACCATCTTATAACGCCTTAAAAATTGGAGGTCGAGCATAAGCTCCACTCCCGAGTTCCAACGCATCACTTATGCAACATAGAAAATGATGATTAAATGTTGTCCATGTTAGTGCATTAAACATGAGTGGGATTACATCGAAACAACATATTATACTCCAGAGACAGTTAAATTACGCAAGCAGAAGAACTGTGATAGATATATAAAGTATATAAACTGTTGTAAGTCTCCAGAGTGTGAACATGTTACCAGGTTAAATATATACATGTATACTTCCCAAAATGGATAAAAAATGAATATACATGTGTGATTCAAAATGGGCATCTAGTCAACATCCTAGAAGTCCCCGTTGATCAGGCCACGACTCACATAAACCCGCATGAAAACTGTATGAAAG
Source organism: Magnolia officinalis (assembly GCA_021015155.1). NCBI lineage: Eukaryota > Viridiplantae > Streptophyta > Magnoliopsida > Magnoliales > Magnoliaceae > Magnolia > Magnolia officinalis. The sequence goes on from JAJHSJ010000017.1 coordinate 11,214,244, forward strand.
AGAATGCCTCCTCGTCATCCTCATAGTCCAGCTCCGCCTCATAGGCATCGCCTCCACCTGTAACTAAGACAGGGTCTAGTTGGTGTGTACAACACCGTTCCGTAACGTGGGAGTGAGTGATCAACTCAGGGGAACTATAAAGCAAAGGTTAATATGTTATCAATTCAGTCAAGCAGTAATGATAAAATAATATAATCAAACATCCCTAAGTACTTTGATTAATGCAGGAATGGTATATATAAATGATGCATGTCGTCGCCTGCACTCCCTCTACTATCTTCATCTAACAGTCGCGCATGTCAGTCACTTCCTCAGTGCTCTCTACTCAATGCCAAACGGCACATGCAGTGCGGTGCATGAGCGTGATTACCAAGTTCTTATTAGTCCTTGTCATACAGCAGGATTGAGAAACTAAGGTACCTCCCTTATATCAATACCCAAACAATGATCCATTCTAGGGTCGTCAGTCATAGTAAATCTCATACGAAGTTACGGTTCTAGGTCACTGCAAAGGGCTCGTCACTTGATCAGTGCAGGCCTAGTTTATACTCTAGTTGCTACGGAAAGACTCGTCGCCTCAACGCAGTCCTAGAATATACTTGAGGTCACTACCACCGACGCCCTACCAACTGACAGTCTATTTTCGAAGGCTCGTCGCCAACCCGACTGGGGACCACAGCCAGGCTACACTGGGGTAGGCCTATTTCATACTCGAGGTCACTATAAAGGGCTTATCACTTGATCAGTGTAGGCTGACAGCTCGAATACAATGTCCCATACCACCGTATTCGGCTCATGAGTTTGAGTTGCTCACTGGACACTACGGGGAGGCTCGTCGCCCCAGCATAGGCGACAGCTCGTCCACGGTGTCCCATACCACCATGCCCGGCTCATGAGTCTTAGCGGATGGAGGTACCAAGGTTAAAGGGGTTTCCACTGGTGAGTTCAAGCAGTAGCATCCAAACATGGTGAACATACATAAGGCCAACCGGGTTACTTGACGAACTTGACTGGTATGAGCATACGTCGAGCCGATCGACATGGAGCGCGTAAGCACTCCACGTGGCCTAACCACTGCCGACAAGTAACGTATGACTCGAATTCATCGGGTGCGTCTGTCGTGGCTAAGTACTACGGCCACCTATCGTAAACTATTACCGACTGCCTGAACTACCTCATAGCCCCAATCACATTCCAACATTAGCATTCACATATAGTAAGCTAAGACAGCATGTGGCAACTGAAATCAATTACAAATCTCACATGGGCATTTCTACAAACATATAGGGTACATGTTAGCATACATAGGCATTTCAACCATAAAGCACGAAGTAGCGATATAGGTTACATAAAGGAAACTATAGCCATAGTTAAGGGAATTGAGAATCCTATCTCCATACCCTTTTTACATGCATTTCAACAAGTATTTCCTCATTAAGGCATTTTATCAAACACTTAGACTACATATATTACATACATGTAATAACTTAGTTAAAACACATATTAAAGCAAATCCTTACACAAAGGAGATGCCACGTATACAACGATCAAGCATTCACAACCAATAATCATGGCAAGCATGATTCATAATTCCATATTCAATCAAGCATATCGACAAACACATGGATTTCACTATATTCAACATAGTTCATATGTATGTGTAAAGTGCGGGACACATTGTATCTAAGCATGTGATAGCATTCAAGCCAGTCATAAATCATTAACTGACAATGAAAGCCTTGAAAATCATAACCTAAACATTTATAGTCCGCACCTTTCGCCGGTAGACTCATAACGAACTCAGTTTAGACACTAAACCTTTGTCTACAGCACAACAGTCACCTGTAACATGAAATAGGTTAGTTATTTCATCACTTACACTATTGAAAACCCTAAAACAGATTAGGGCTAGGTTTTCTTACCTACGAATGGAGTCAGAATTGCCGAAATAGCGATGCAGACGCGGTAGCTAAGCCCGTGGAGCGATGGGATCGAATCCCAAGAACTCTCTCCCACTTTCTCCCTCACTTTCTTTCTCTCTCCTTCTCTCTTTGCTCTCTTCTCTCTCTTAGGTTTTCCAAATTCGTATGGAATGAGAGAGAGAGGGTTTAAGTCCTTATATAGGCCCAGAACTGACCGGAATGGACCCAGGGCCATGGTATACTTAGGTTATAGCCAAAACCCATCTATTTTGGCTCAGCGGAGCACTTCTAGAGGCCCCTTTTCTGCGTGTGGTCAGATTTAAGTTCCCTAACCATGGATTTAGGTCAGGCTAAGTTTTCGGTCCGATTAGATTTACAAATCGACCGTGGTGGACCAGTTTCAATTCAACGGTCACCGGTACTCGATCAGGGCCATAAGTGTACTGATATGTGTGAAAAATTTCTCATGATCTAAGGGTGTATTTGGGTCAGATTCTGACGGTCTGAATCCTTATATTTGGCCCGTAAGCGACATGTCTCAGTTTACTTAAGTTTGAATTTTATTTCCAAAAATATTCACGTTTCTCATACACTTCGCTCTGGGCTCAAGTTGTGCATTTCTGGAAACAGTCAGGTCTTAATTTCCGAGATGGTTGTCAAGCCTAGCAAGGCGATCATAATCGTTTAGTTCGCGGTAATCGGACTTTCGACGTGCGATCCAGGTCCTATACAGAGTTTCGTGATGCTCCCGAGAGCAACTGGGTAATGAGATTGATCCTAGATTATAGGGTAATGTAGCGTCGATGATTCTGCAAGTTCTGGGTCTTGAGTTCATATTTAAAGTGATTAGTGCTAATTTCACAAGTAAACTAGTTTAGCACTAGCTAATACTCGCCTAATTTTTAAATGATTTAGTCCTGTATGATTTCTCTGCCTGAGGTGGTACTCGGGCCTTTGTAGTTTATATAGAAGGTGATTCAAGCTATTAATACTTGATTAAATTACGCCCTAATCACGGCAGAATAAGGTCCTAGGGTAGTTCTACGTCCAAGGATGTTCATTGCCAAGTTAGGAAAAATCTGGGGTGTTACAATTGTAGTCACTTATGAGGTAGTGTTGACATTTACGAAATAGGCGTGGAAGTCCCTTGTGAGAGAGTGTTGGATTTTAAGGAGCATGCATCATTTCATTATGCCATTAATATACTTAAATAGATTAGGAAACTATTTGTTTATTATGTTATCATTACTTGTGCTCAGTAATTATGTTAATAACATGTGTAACTTGCTTAGTATCTGTGTGTTAAAGGTAACATGCTTAAGTATATTACACGTATGAATATGTATTCATTGCGAGCCTTCCATTTACTAAAATTTCCCAAGTAACAATCTTAGGGATATTTCTTCACTATGTTGGTGTTTGACCTCTCCTATTTGATATATGCAGACAACTTAGGAATATATATAACACCCTGAACTTTCAATACCCAAATATTAAAAAGTTCTGAGTGTTACCATGAAAACTAACTTAATATGTATATGTGTACAATACTAATTTAGCTATTCTAACCTTATATCTATTTTCTAACATGAACCTGATCGTTGAAAATGATCTTCATTCATAGATCAAGACATCCGACCGTTGATTTTAAGAAAAGATCATCATATGTCCAAGTATCCCCACTTGTCCATTATAACCAACTGTTTAGCCAGTTATCCACTGATAGGTAAAGATATTTGACCGTCAACTTTGAGTTTCAACCACCCGATCATAGTAAACTAACTACTTAATATCTGCATTTTCTCGTACATATATCAAATTGAAATTCTGATCCATTCATCTTGTTCACTACTACGAATATACTTAACCCACCATCAAAACTACAATATGAGAAACTTACATATGTGAACAAGTAACTTGAATAGCGGTATAACATGTTCTACTCTTGATCACTCAAAAAAATCCACTTGTGATCATCCGTTTACAAAATGACTGTACACCCAGTTACATACATGATCAGAGTACTAACCATCAAGCTTTTCTATTTTTTAATATGTCATCTGACCATCCATTATGTTAGTTGATATATGTACATTCCCTTAATTAATTGGTGAATAATTCTTTATTCGTAATAATTTAGATATAAGTTCTTTTATAAGAATTACTTAGAAATGTGCTTATAATCATGTAGAACCGTTAGATTTCCCAAAACTCTTATACTAGTAATAATTACGAAAATGTCATTAACCTTTACCATTGATTTCTAGATCATATGGTTCTTATAATCCGTTTAATGTAAAATTTTATACCATACATATGTATCATAAATTAACCATACATATCAAATTTCAGCCTTTAGATCATTGTAAAAGTGACCCAATTGACAAATCAGCCCCTTAACCATTGATTTTGGTATCCATCGAGTGAAGAAACCTCGTGGGTAGTCGTAGTACGATATTTCCCTTTATATGAAGGACTTGGATTCACATAATATAAATCAAGCATGAAATATGAGGACTCCACTTTGGTATGTTTTTCCTTAGGTGCAAAGTTATCCTTTCGAGGCTTACCAACTCCTTATAAATATGGATCTTCCGACTTAACCACTTCCTGCCGTCCATCGTAACTCAAATTTAGACCACACTTTGGTCTCATATTATTGCGAGGTTATACAAAATTTAGTCCCCGATCTATGATCCTACACCGTTGAATGTTGAAAGCAGATTCTTTCCTTTTGGTGCAAAAGGTGAAATTTTAAATTTAGGCCCTTTTCACCATTGATCAACCATGAACTTTTATCTAATTGTTTGCCTATCTTGATTGCACATTTCTTCCAAAATCGTATCATAATCATTAAGTGTGGACCGTTAATTGAGATCAAGTTCGTTTTGGCACAAGTATGGAGAATTTTCAAGATATGTCAATCTACATTTCAGATATCTAAGAAAATCATATACCCCATCCCTATTCTACGACCCCGATACACTGGATGAATTGGATTTAAAGAAAGATCATAAAAAAATATCAAATTAAAGAAACCTAATACAAGTGGGATGTGAAACACACCCCCTTTCACACACCCACTCCTTTATAAAAGGAGTGTGCCCCCTTCTCCTCTTACACACCCATGATCCCATGTCAGAGAAAGAGAGAGAGAAAGAAGAGAAGAGAAAGCCTATCGCCTAACATCCTCCCTCCTTCACACGTGTGGTGTCTCCTCTTGTTCAAGGCGATGTCCTGATTCATGTAAAAACTTTCCTATATCGAGATCTACCTAGGATTTATATCTAAGGATAAGTGAGAGATTCCTTTAAGTTTACGCTAATTGATTTGATATGATTTATCTCGTTTTTTCATACTTTCATATTATTATGATTTTCCATACAATTGATTGATTTACCATTATCAATTATTTATCCTTTTAGGAATTATGGTTAAGGTATGATTTTAATTATGCGTGACTTTTATAAATTTATGTGGGGAGATGACTACGAAGGTTCACGGGCAAACCGGCATTGGGTGCAAAGCATCCCTTATAGCTACAACTACTGTCGATCGTCCGTATTCAACTTTGGTTGGCCGTATAAGCCTAGGATAACCTCCCTATAGCAGGTTATCCGTATATTTAAATAGTTTAGAGAGCTCGATCCACCACAGCAACACAATTCAATTATATTGACATTTCTTAACATTCAACACCGAAGAATTCTAATATTAAGATTTTAATGTCATTTAAGTATTTCATCGAGCATGTTATCAAATAAATAGTAAACAAACATATTTAGTTATTCTAAAATGTCAGGTAGAAGCTTGATGGTAGATCTTCACCTTGTAATCGAAATCATCGACTCAGATGTAGCCTTAACGCCTGAAATTTAGGGAAAATGCTCTAATCCTAATTCATCTACAATTTCATCATTAATATCATGAATTCTAATCTAATTAGATTTTAATTA
>JAJHSJ010000017.1:11220221-11299982 GCA_021015155.1 Magnolia officinalis
AACCTTAACCCAAACCTAAACCTATAACCTATAAACCTATAACCTAAACCTAAACCTAAGCTAAACCTATTCTCAAATCCCTAAACCTAAACCTACAACCTAAACCTAAACCTATAAGCTATAACCTTAACCTTAACCTAAACCTAAACTTGAAAGCCTAAACCTAAACCCGAACCCGAACCCAAATTCCTAAACCTATAACCTATAACCTAAACCTAAACCTAAACCTATAACCTGTATGGATGTGGTTTGTATTTGAATGGATGTAGTTTGTGTTTGGATGGATGTGAATGTGAATATGGTGAAATATATTGTAAAAGGTGTATATTTGGAATTTTGCCTGAATTTTGAAAAGAAGAAAAAAAAAGACTATTACCGATGAAATATTTAGTAGGTAAAAGTTTAACCACCCAACTTTTACCTACGAAATATTTCATAGGTAAAAGTTTAATCCACATTTTTGTACCTATGAAAATTTTCATCAGTAAAGATTCATCCACATTTTTTACCTACGAAAATTTTTGTAGGTAAACCAAAGAAAAATTTCGTAGGTAAAAGATTCATCCACATTTTTACCTATGAAATATTTCATAGGTAAAAGATTAATCCACCATTTTTACCTACGAAAAATTTCATAGGTAAAAGTTTTCATCCACATTTTTTACCTATGAATAATTTCGTAGGTAAAAGATTCATCCACATTTTTACCTATGAAAAATTAAGTAGGCAAAGTTTCATCCACATTTTTTACCTACGAAACATTTTGTAAGTAAAAGTTAGTTTTACCAACGAAATATTTCATCGGTAAAAGGTGTGTTTTACCGACGAAATATATTTATTTTTTCTTACTACAAGTAACATGTTTTGCGGACGATTCTTTTCGTCAGTAATGTTTTACCATTGCCGACGATTAATATTTCGTCGGTAAAGGCTTTAGCCACGGTCTTATCGCGATGATTTTTTTGACGACATATTTCGTCGGTAATACATTATCGATGAAAAAAACATTTTTTATCGACGAAATAATTCGTCGGTAAAGAGCAATTTCCTGTAGTGTCCCTAGCTTAGCTTCTCCTTCAAATCCGAACCGTCTAAACTCCAGCAAGGAGAATTCCAATCCCACTAAATAACATTGGAGATACAAAAGAGGTGATAAACACGACACCTCTACCACCACTTCCGGAACCGAGCCGCATTATGCCGAAGTGTTTTCACACAACCATCGACCATAAGACCCCTCAACCTTCGATGTGCCATGATCACTAGCTCTTTGTGGGCCATCCGAAGCACCTTCAATCATCAAATCGAAGTAAAACGTGATGGCTGATGATCCGCCATTAAAACCGGGACCATCTTCCTCATCCAAATAAGAACTCCAACTTGCATGCTCCTGCACCTTGAAGAGATTTGAGACGACTAGATCATGGGTCATCCGAAATCGATCGACTTCCGAAACCAAGAAAGAAAGAGTCCTAAGAAAACTGAAACCAGCGAAATCTAAAATAGCACTGGCGTTGTTCACTTCCACACACATCGTATGCATTATGCAAGAACCACCTAGACATGTGAAAATCCTACAAAACCCCACGCCTACCACTAAAGACAAACACTCCCAGGAATGAGAGAAAGAGAGAAGAAGCAAGAGAGAAAGAAAGAGGGAGAAACTATATAGAGTCGGGCATGTGAATAACACTAGACCTGCTAAACTCTAGTAAGAGTTGGGTTCGATCAAAGAAGTTCTAGCCAACCCCCGACCACAAAGAAGAGAGAGAGAGTGAGGGAGAGAGAGAGAGAGAGGCTACCACACGCAACGCCAACACTTATCCAGAACCTAGGTATGAACGGTTGCAAAACTCCTTTCCTTTTCCCTTATTTTTTTCCTCTTCCAACAACAATGGCATCGGAATCCCACCATGTAGAACTAGGGTCGAGTTAGTGAAAGGATGCACCAAAACCTCTGAGCTTCTAAGTCGAAACTCATGAGGTATATGACACATCCAAGCCATGCCTCAACCAAGATTTCTTTTCAGATCATTAACTCAATTAGATCTAATACCATCATAAAAACAGGACCAAGCTTAATCTAAAACCGTTCAAAACCTTGTGAAATAGGGTAAAGCTTGACCATCTTGGACATTAACCTTGATAATAGACGAACAAACAACAAAGGTAAGGGTTTTCCTTTAAATTTTGTGATCATTCGATTTGATTGTTTTTTCTTATATGCATCAAGTTTTATTATTGTGAATTGTCACCTTATGAATGATTATTACATAATTTAAATCATCACATTATTACATTGTCACGCAAGTGTGGTGTTGGAAATCCCACTCCTAGCGATCGATATATTATCATGGACATAATGCGTTTCAGGTAGTGGCCCTCTTAATCGGCACATAATCCAGTGGTTTAGGTAGTGGTACACAATTGATGTAAATAAACTATCATGCGTGTTACATCACCTCCGGGATTGGATGTCGCAAATAGTCACTCCATGAATAAATTGTGTCACATAAATCTTCCAATTACGTGTTGTGTCATCTTGAGACATTCGCATAAATCCACGGTAATGTTGGACACGCCTACGAATCTCCGTATTGTGAGAATGCGGGGTGAGCTGGGTATTTTCAAATTATTTTCCACATTGTGATAATTGCTAAGTGTGATGGACCACACGTACTTTGCTAGGCATGCATTTCATGTAGGATGTTTGTGAATACTGATACTACTTGTATTTGTGGAGTATGAGATGTATCATGACCCTTTTGTCATTCTTATAAATCAATTGAATTATTGTAAACTTTAAAGGATAACATCCACTATGAGTAGGGCATTGACCCTCTCAAACCATACATATACTGCAGGTGAAACACAGGTTAGCGATACTAAAGACGATCAGCCTATGGAAGATGTGTTTGAATAAAGACGGGAAATAGCATAGTGATTTATGTTTTTATTTATTTACTTACTTATTTTCACTACTTACTTTAAGATAATGTAATAAGCTCACATTGAAAGGGCATTAGGAAAATTGTTGAACTCTTTGTACTTTAATAGATTAATAAATGTAGTCAATTTTATTCTCATGAATGCCCTCCTTTTTTAATGATGTGTGAAAATTGACCATGAGTCACATGGTTTAGACAATAAGCACAAGATTAACGTCCCGGATTCTCGGGGCGAGCACAGACTCGGGCCATGGAAATTCAGGATGTTACACCTTGATTATAGGTCTAAAGTGGGCAGAAGTCGACGAATCAAAGAAAACTGGTCAATGATAAGAAGAAAGATTATTAAGCATCAAATTTCAAGGATTTATCGCTAATAGTAAAAGTGATTTGCTCAAGGTATTTCTAAAATTTGAGGAACTAACCATCATGTGGATGCCATGAAGTGGGCGATGTTGATGAGCCTAGAGAATTTACTTGTTGGATCCCTCGTGAAGAATGGGTGCATAGATAAATATATAGATTTAGTAAATATTTCGATGCTTTTAATAGTTATCTCTAGAGGAGTGTGGGGTACAAGATATTAAAAGAAGTGAATATTATGATCAAGACACACTATTATACCACTATAATATACCCTTTTTTTTTTCTTATTTTTCTCATTTAACAGGTTTGAGCATACGAAAAAAATGGTTTAAGCATGCAAGGTTTTTCCCGACATATGTAGCCCAAATGGTTGGGTACCAGACATAATTCTATCTGAATTGCATGATTTCTAAGTTAGATTACGACCAAGGTGGAAAAGTACGAGGCTTTATCAAAATTGTATACAAATGTGTGGGTAAATTGAAATGCCACCTCAAACCTTGTTTGTTAATTTTGTATTACAATGATCACTATTTCTGACAATACATACATGTTGCAGCTTAGGATTAACAATGAACTCATCCCCACAATAGATGAAGAAAAAGTTCTCACTATTGGACAAGTTTGTATATTTGTTAAGGGGATGAAAGAGGTAAGGAAAGAGAGGAGTAAGAAGAAGATGGATACAATGAAGGAGACGGAAGAGGAAGATGATGAGAAGAGTGGGTGGGTAGGAGAGGAGTAAGAGGAGGATGGATAGGGAGAAGATGAATATGGGGGAGGAGAATAGTGCGGGGAAGAAGAAGAATGGGGTGGATGAGATCGCAGAAGAAGATGGTGGGAGGAGAGAGACGGGGGAGGAGAGTGAGAGGAGAGTGATAGCTGTTGAATTTAAGAGCTAGATGAGAAGACTCCGGCTTCAAGATATTATCGGAAAGAGTGGTGTAATATGTAATAAAAGATACCTAGTTGAAAAATATGAATATGATACTGCATAATATAACTAATATTGTACTAGCCGAGGTAGAGTCACTGAAGATATTTTAATTTTCAATTATCATCATGCGCAAGTTTACTTTATATCAAACTAACCAATTTATGTTATGCCCTTTCAAGGTGCGTAGGTCCAGACCAACCCTCACCATCTAATTAGTTAGGGACTCAATCAACATCATTAGATAAAGCAGGAGACAACGCCGATGACATGGACGAGGTGGTGACCCACTCCACATCATTAGATTAGATGGGAGATAATGTCGATGACATGGACGAGGAAAGGACCCACTCCGTATTATCAACTCTAGAGGATGATGAAGTTGATGAATTGGATTATTTGAGGACCCACTCCGCCCTACAAGATGTAATAACTTAGATATTCCATACACGGGTATGAAAATGTCTGGATTATTAAATGGAAACTTTTCACTTAAATATACTAAAGGATGATTTCACTTCTACGAGTATGAAAGATGGCTGATGAAGGTCGAATATTGAATATTAGACCCTGATTAGTACCTGATTTTACGTACATGCTAATGCTTAACGTTGTATTTTAATCGTGTTTTTTTATGTAAGATGCAATCAGGAGCTTAGACTGAAAAAGGATACTACGAGAATGAAATTGACGCTTTAAAGTAACCAAGGCAATGGACGGGATTCCAGAGGACCAAGATTGATAGATTTACATGATAGAGATCCGAGGAAATCAAGTCGTTCATGTTAAAGAGGCCCAAAAGTTGTCCAAGATTCAAGATCTTAAGGTTTCCACCATCCGCTCGGCTCGAAACTTCATACATGGCCTGGGAATTATGAATTAATCGTACACGTCAATTTTTATCCATTGGATCCCTCTAGAAGTGCTCCAACGGATAGATCAGCCCCTAAAATCTGGATTCTGGGCCCACCTGTAATCTGGATATACCTCAATTTTGATCCCAACTGTTAAAAAGATAAGAGAAAGGAGATGGTCGGAATGGATCTCTCATACCCATCACAGTGGACCCCACATAAGTATGAATGTACATAGTACACAATTGCACTAGCTGTGCATGACAACAAGGCATTGGTCAAACCGATTCTTGATTGTTTCAAAACAGAAACTCCAGTTTCCGTCTGTGAAAACAAAAGAACAGAGAGTTGCGGTTGACGTCAGGTGACCCACTATCATCACAGATATTGCTGATCCAGACCGTCCATTCATTCCAAGAGGCTAAACCGACCGTACATCTGGAGGATTTCCAGACTCATGCACGTGTACACATGGAAATAGTGTCCAAAACATCTAACAAATGGCAGAGTAGAAAATTAGGTGAGCCGCATCAACGGACAAACAAAACCATTCATCTCTAGCCGAAATTTCAAGAAGAAGACAATGGACGGTGTGGATTCTCCAATAGACGGGGGTCATGGGCCCCACTAGTGCCACAGCAGAAGAGATCCGCATCCCTGTTTCGCGTCCGGAAGCAGCCCGACTTTTACGGGCTGTGGTGTGGTCTCGGTGATGATCAGACGGTTGATCTAATCCACCATCGTGTAGGCCACTCAAAAACGTCCCAAGGGACGTTGATCTTTTGGATGAAATGCAAGGAAGAGCGGAGTTGTGAGGCTCCAATTTTCACTGCGTAACGGTTATACACGCACCGACCTGTTGCTGCGTAAGATATCCACCGGCTCCAGCTTCCCATGTAGATTGCGTGATTTCTCTCCAGCCGACTTCTCCACCGTCCTTAGCACCTATAAAACTGAAAGAAAGGAGGGGAGATGGGGACTCGACTAGTTGTGGACGTGAAAGAGATAAGGAAAGGAAAGGAAGGGAGAACGTCTGAGGAAAGAGGATGAAAGAAGGGATAGATTGAAAAGGGATGTGTGTTTATGTTCACTCCCCAAGTATAGGGTTGTGATGTAGTAAAAATCTCGGTAAGACCGAGGTCGAATCCACAGGGACTGAAACTTGTACGTTATCTGAAACTAACTAGAACCAGAACTAGAAAAAAGATGAAATCTAAATCAGGTGAACATTGAGGAATAATGGTGAAATAATTATTTAAAACTTAAGAATTTAGAGAGAGGCAACTGGGGATTCAAAGGATCCACTTGTAGAGATCAGGGAGTTCTACGCTTGATTCATGAACTCAACTGGACTTCAAGTCCCATCTTCATCCAGTTGGAAGATATAACAATGAAAATCAATCTGAACTTCATTTAATCTAGTTTTCAAGAGATCAGATAGGTGTAAATTAGAATGGATTCCATCACAAAACCATGCCCATGAGACAAAGCAAACAATAGAATTAAACCAATTCACAACTAATCTGAGTGATGTATGAATGTCGGGAAGAGTTCCATCATTCCACCATGTCCAAGGGGCGATGGTGAACAACAGGGCGTCCTTACTACATAATCACAATAAGGGAATGAACATACTTAAAGCCATCGCAGATATATTGTAATTTAGTCACAACACGTCATTAAAAACTAAAAGAATTTCATAAAATCAAGTAGCATCAAAATCAGTTCAACCACGAATCAAAGCCGTAGAGGTCCTCCCATCATACCGCAAGCTTCACCTCTTAACCCTAGCTAAGAGGTTTAGCCCGACATGAATGGGCTAGCTCTCCAAAATCTCACGGGAACCATGTAAACAATGGAAGAAATAAACTATCTCTATCTGTCTCTCTCTTTCTCTCCCTTGCAATCGTCCAACCCAAGATTGAATACCCTTCTCCCTCCTCTCTCTTTCCCTTTATAGCAGCTGTCGAAGGCCGATGGGCGTGCGAAAGGGAAACTCTCCGCATCTACATCGGTGGATTTACGCAGCACAACACAACCCATGTACGTTTGGAATAAAATCGTTAGCTACAGAGGCTTCCAATGCGAGATCCGAGCCATTCAGCCTTCATAACTCTGGTCGGTTGGCCCAGGAGAGAATTTTGAACCGTCAAGATCGTCGGACCGATCTTCTCCATGCTTGCAAAACGACTCGCAGCGACCGAGCGTGCGAAGATTGCAGAAACAGAATCCGCGACGTCAGCGCTGGACTCTCGGTGGGGCCCACTTCCTTATTCTTTTGAGAAATCCGAACCGACCACTGGATTCCCCTTGAAATTTCGGTCAGTTATGGTCGGTTTTGGATGGGCTCTGGTGCAGTCCACTGGATTTCACGTTCTACCGTCCAATCCGAGCTTGATCGATTAAAAATCAATCCTCGCTGTATTCTGAAAAAGCACCACCTAGGCGTTGGTAAAAGGGATCGTGTGACACTAATGGACGATCCGGATCAGCGATTTGTGTGATGCTGGTGGCTCATAAACGCTCGTCCGATGCTCTGTTCACAGACACTGGAAACGGAAGTTTCCGTTTTTAAAATCAGTCGGTGGGATCCACGATGCTTTGGTATGAAGAAATCCACACCGTCCATTATATTCTACACGAAAAACCGTTCGAATATGACGTTTTTTGGACAGGTTTTGGTGTGACCCACCGATTTTTAAAACTACCGTCCATTAGAAATATTGGCGCTGTTTCAATCCACTTACGTGCACGAGTCTGGAGAACAACCGTGTGTACGGTCGGTTTGACGTCTTGAGGTGAATGAACGGTTCGGATCAGCAAGATATTCGATGATGGTGGCCCACCTGACGTCGACCGCAACACTCTGTTGCTGTTTTTAAGCCGCACAAAACAGAAATTTCCATTTTGATGAAAGTAGTCGAGTCAGCGCCTGCTGACCGACTTGAACCGTTTGGTGCACGGCGGGTGCACGGCTTCTGTGCACTCCTTACGTAAAGTGGGCCCCGCCTTGATGTATATACAAGATCCAATCCATCCATCCACTTGTTCACCTCACTTAAGATGTTGAGATCAAGCAGAGACACATTCAGATATCAGGTGGGCCCAGAATCAATGGTTTATGGGCTGATCTGTCCGTTGAGTTGCTTCTAGAGGTCTCCAATGGATGAAAATTGACGTGTACGTTTAATTTATGCTCCTCAGGCCATGTATGAAGTTTCGGGCTGAACGGATGGTGGAAACCTCGTGATCTTGCATTCTGGATGACTGTGTGGCCTCTTTAACGTGGACGGCTTGATTTTCTCTGATCCCGGGCATGTAAATTCATTGTTCTTGGTCCCCTGGGGTCCGTGCCTTGGTGTGGTGATTTCAGAGCATCAAATATACACTTTTAGCACCTTTTTGTAGCCCACACTTGCAAATGTACCTTGCATCACAAACACGATTAAATTAGGCTTTTTAAACGGTGGCATGTTCATAAATCCGGTGATAAATGGGGTCTAATATGCAATATTTGACCCTCAACACAACCCCCAACCAGCATTTTGCTAGTCCCGAGCAAAATATGTGAAAAATAAGTTGAGAATTACAGGGTAATTCTCATGAAACCGAGTGATATTTTTGAAGAACGATTCAGATATGAGAAATCTAAGATTCATGAATGTTGGGCATTATTCTCTCCTAGACTCAAGCACATGGTAAACTTCATAATCAAGTTCAAAGTATTCATCCATCAATTAGAAAATTTTAAAACATTGAGTTCCATGGGTGTATGGTGTAATCTCAGCTTATCGATTATTAAGATTCAATCCGTTATTTCTTGATATCATTGGGTAATAAATAAGAAGACTCATGACAATCCAAACCTAAACCAAAACCTGCCTCGTAGATCAACATTCCACCCCTTGATTTTTCCATAAAAATTAATGCTAATGAAAGGAATCAAATCCTCACCTATAGGGAGCAAACCTATAGTGAAGATCAATTGCCCAAAAATCTTGTATTTTCTATAAATTTTTTTTTTTCCTCAACCATGGGGAATCGACTCTACACCTATGGGGAGCAAACCCATGGTGAAGTCCATTCGCCCAACCCTTTCCACAGGCAGCTATCCTGTAGCTGGGTTTTCTCATTTTCTTTCATTCTTCTTATTGAACATGATGGACAAATTCCCCAGGCTGGTTCCTTTCATGCTTACTGACCACCAAGTCAATCCTTCAATATTGAACTAAACCTCAATGCATAAGAGAGATGTGATATGTGAAATCATGACTCCATCAATGTTTTAAAGCTTCTAATCATGAATTGATAATTCGAACTCAACTGTGAAATCTAACGGGATCCAAGAGTCATAAATTACCAACATCACTTATCTTGTAATTCTAAATCCAAGATGGCCGTCAAAATCACTTCGAATTCACAGAAATTTCAGAAGAATTACAATTTAAAATTTTCACAATTTTTGCTCAAGACCAAGAAAACACTGATTAGGAAACCTAATCTCCCACCCCCAACCTAAAATCTACATTGTCCTCAATGTAAAAGATGTAAGCATGCAATGCACATGGGACAACGAAAGTAAATGAGAAGTGATGGGAAGATAGTACCTGGGAAACGAGTCGAGAGAGACTTTTCCGTAGAGATCTCAACATGAGAGCGGGTTAGCACAAGAGTGAAACCAATCGAAAGTAAAACACAAATAACAAAAATAAACTCCTACCTATACCACTTTCGCAGGTGCTCTCGATTGCATTTAGCGTATGCAACAAGCCTTTAAACCCCTAGGTTGCCCCTAGTGGACGAGTTGTAGTCTCGTGAGGGTTTGCAGTAATGTTACCCACAAACATTGAACTAATGGAATGAAAAGCTGGGTTGCCTCCCAAGAGCGCTAAGTTTAATGTCTTCAGCCAGACCAAAGCAACTACCCTAATCCTATGAAAGCAATAAACCTACCTATACCTCCATCAGACTAGGAGATCATTCCTGGTAAACAGGATCAGTCAGAGGCATGGACATGTCCTCTGAATCAAATTTATCGACAAATGGCTTTAAGCGATGTCCATTTACTTTAAACTCCTTGCCATTGTCGGGGTCTCTTATCTCGACGGCCCCATGAGGATATGCAGTAACGACAATGTAAGGACCGGTCCAACGAGATCGAAGCTTACCCGGAAAGAGATGTAATCGAGAATTATATAAAAGGACTTTCTGACCTGGCGTGAATGATTTTCGTAGAATGTGTTGGTCATGAAACGCCTTCATCCTGTCCTTGTAAATTCTCGAGTTCTCGTACGCGTCGTTCCGGATTTCTTTAAGTTCATTTAATTGAAGTTTGCGTAGCGAGCCAGCGTTGTTCAGATTGAGATTTAGATTTTTGATCGCCCAGTAAGCTCTATGTTCCAACTCCACAGGCAAGTGGCAAGCCTTCCCATAGACGAGTCTAAAGGGAGATATTCCAATAGGGGTTTTAAAAGCAGTACGGTATGCCCATAAGGCATCGGTCAATCGAATTGACCAATCCTTACGGTTAGGGTTAACCGTTTTCTCCAAAATGTGCTTGATCTCCCTATTGGAAATCTCAACTTGCCCACTTGTCTATGGGTGGTACGGGGTGCTCACCTTATAAGAGATACCGTATTTCTTCATTAAACTCTCAAATGGTCTATTACAAAAGTGTGAGCCCCCATCACTAATAATGGCTCGAGGCGTTCCGAATCGAGAAAGGATGTTTTCTTTCAGGAATTTAATGACCGTGCGATGGTCATTAGTTCGACATGAAATCGCTTCGACCCATTTCGTGACATAGTCTACGGCAAGCAAAATATATAAATTCCCAAAAGATTGGGGAAATGGTCCCATGAAATCGATGCGCTAGCAATCAAATGTCTCTATGATAAGAATGGGATTCAAGGGCATCATATTTCGATGAGACAATGCTCCCAATTTCTAACAACGCTCACAAGCTTTGCAAAACTCATGAGTATTCCTGAACATAGTGGGCCAATAGAAGCCACACTGCAGAATTTTGGCCGTGGTCTTTTTTGCAGAAAAGTGACCACCACAGACCTATGAGTGACAGAAGGAGATGACACTCTGATGCTCATTGTCTGGCACACATCTCCTTAAGATTTGGTCTGGGCAATATTTAAACAAGTATGGATCATCCCAGAAGAATTTGCGCACCTTGGTGAAAAATTTCTTCTTATCTTGTTCAGTCCAATGTGTCGGTATGGAACCTATGGCAAGATAATTAGCGATATCAGCGAACCAAGGCGAATGGGAGACTCTAAACAATTGTTCGTCAGGGAACATGTCATTAATCTGTGTCGTCTCAAAGGAATCAG
Source organism: Magnolia officinalis (assembly GCA_021015155.1). Classification (NCBI taxonomy): domain Eukaryota; kingdom Viridiplantae; phylum Streptophyta; class Magnoliopsida; order Magnoliales; family Magnoliaceae; genus Magnolia; species Magnolia officinalis. Next base: position 11,231,668 of record JAJHSJ010000017.1, read on the forward strand.
AGGGATTAAGGCGAGAAAGATGGTCAGCCACTACGTTCTCTACTCCCTTTTTATCTTTTATCTCTAGGTCAAATTCCTGGAGTAGGAGGATCCATCTTATCAGGCGGGGCTTAGCATCATTCTTAGACAGAAGATACTTAAGCACTGCGTGATCAGTGTAAATAATGATCTTGGATCCAATCAAGTAGGACCTAAATTTGTCCAAAGCGAACACTACGGCTAAGAGTTCCTTTTCCGTAGTCGAGTAGTTCACTTGGGCAGGATTTAGAGTCTTACTTGCATAATGAATAACGCAGGGTTTCTTATCTTTTCTCTGTCCTAGAACTGCCCCAAGAGCATAATCAGACGCGTCGCACATAAGTTCAAAAGGAATGCTCCAATCAGGTGGCTGTATGATGGGTGCACTAGTCAATATACCCTTGAGCTTAGTGAAAGCTTCCTGACATGGTTCAGTCCACTCGTATGGTGTATCCTTTTGAAGTAGATTACATAGAGGACGAGAGATGAGACTAAAGTCCTTTATGAATCTTCTGTAAAACCCGGCATGTCCTAAGAAGGATCGCACGTCCCTTATGTTCTTGGGTGGAGGTAGGTTAGAGATAAGATCTATCTTTGCCTTATCTACCTCGATTCCTTTAGATGAAATAATGTGTCTAAGGACAATTTCCTTCTGAACCATGAAATGGCACTTCTCCCAATTAAGTACCAAGTTCTTTTCTTCACATCTTTTCAGCACACATTTAAGACTTTCCAAGCACTCGCTGAAACATGGACTGAAGATAGAGAAATCGTCCATGAAGACCTCTAAGTATTGCCCCACCATGTCAGAAAATATGCTCATCATACATCGCTGGAAGGTGGCAGGAGCATTACATAGTCCAAACGGCATCCTTCGGTAAGCAAAGGTGCCGTAGGGACATGTAAACATAGTCTTTTCTTGATCTTTAGGGGCGATCTCTATCTGATTGTAGCCCGAATACCCGTCAAGGAAACAGTAATAGGAATGACCAGCTAACCTTTCCAAGATCTGATCAATGAAGGGCAAAGGAAAGTGGTATTTCCTCGTGACGGTATTTAATTTCCTGTAGTCAATGCACATCCTCCAACCAGTAGTGACTCTAGTCGGCACGAGTTCATTATTGGCATTGGCTACGATGGTGATCCCAGACTTCTTAGGAACCACCTGAGTTGGACTCACCCATTGACTATCAGATATAGGGTAAATGATACCCACATCCAATAGTTTAAGAACCTCGGCCTTAACCACTTCCTTCATGTTTGGATTTAGTCTACGTTGTGGTTGTCTAGCGGTCTTCGCATTATCCTCAAGATATATGCGGTGAGTACAAATCGAGGGGTCGCATTATCCGCGATTGTCCATCCAAGGGCTCCCTTATGCTCCAGGAGAGTAGATATGAGCATACTCTCTTGTTCTTTCTCAAGGTGGGCAGAAATCACCACCGGGTATGTCTCATCTTGACCTAAGTATGCATATTTTAAATCAGAGGGCAAAGGTTTTAGGTCAAGCTTCGGTGGCTTGAGGTTAGACGGTAGAGGCACTTCATCAGTGTGGGGTAATTTTTCAAATTGAGGCTTCCACCGGTTAACTTCAAGTACCGGTACCACATCAAGCATGGCACACGTCTCCCTAATTATGTCATCATCAAACTCATGGGAGTGGGCCAGGCACGTCTCTAGAGGATCAGAGGATAAGGTAATGGGTGTCCTATCTTCCACGAAAGTATCGATCATGTTAATATCGTGGATATCGTCATCTTCCTCTACCCGTCTGCCAGTGTTGAAAAGGATATTCATTTCTAATGTCATATTCTCGAAAGACATACTCATGACACCATTCCTGCAATTGATAATTGCGTTTGAAGTGGCAAGGAATGGGCGACCAAGAATGACGGGAATCTGAGTGCTTGTATTGTTGATGGGTTCGGTATCTAGGATGATGAAATCTACTAGGTAGTAAAATCGATCAACCTGGACCAACACATCCTCAATTATTCCTCTTGGTACACGAACAGAGCGATCAGCAAGTTGTAGTGTGGTTAAGGTGGGTTTTAATTCACCTAAACCCAACTGTTTGTATACCGAGTAGGGAATAAGATTAACGCTCGCTCCTAAGTCAAGAAGTGCGTGATCAATTCGATAGTCCCCAATTACACATGATATGGTTGGGCTACCGGGGTCTTTAAATTTTTACGGCACATCATGCTTTAGGATGGCACTCACTTTCTCAGTCAGGAAGACTTTCTTTTGAATATTTTGCCGTCTTTTGGTCGTACGTAAGTCTTTCAAGAATTTGGCATAGGAAGGTATTTGTTTCACGACATCAAGTAGAGGAATGTTGACCTTCACTTGTTTCAACACCTCTAAGATATCCTGAGAGTTAGAGAGATGTTTTGGTGCAACCAACCGTTGGGGAAATGGAGCAACCGGCTTTCCTTGAGGTTCCGGTTCTAACTCTGGTGGGGCATTGCTAGATCCATCTTCTTTATCCACTTCCGGGTCCTTAGACTTTTCAGCCCTAACCGGAATGGTTTTGTCAATGATTTTTCCACTCCTAAGGGTGGTGATGGATTTTGCTTGCTCCATCTGATTTGAAGAGCTTGGGTCGCTAATTTCATATTGCGATTTAGGATTGGGAAGAGGTTAAGCTGGGAAGCTTCCCTTGTTCCCAATCGCATTTTCAGCCTTAATCCTTGTATTGTTTTTGTAAGGTCTTGAAAGGCCTGTAGCATACCCTGATTGAAAAGCTCTTGCTTTTGAAAATGTTTCAGAACCGAATCCTCTTGAGGTTTCTCTTGAGTTGGATTTTGATTTAGGAAACCTTGAGGTGTAGCGGTTTGTCCATTCCTCCAACTGAAGTTTGGATGGTTTCTCCAGCCAGGATTGTATGTGTTAGAGGTGGGCCGACTGAAAGGTCTTTGGTAATTGCTTACAGCATTGGATTGCTCATTCAATACCTCTTGAAGGGCATATATTTGGGCAATTCTCAGTAGTGTGAATGTTGCAACCACAAATACTACAAACAATTTCCTTGGCCTTATCCTTCTTTAATTCCATGGCCTCGAGTTTTCGAGTGAGATTGGCTACCTTGGCGTTAATATCATCATCCTCTTTCAGGAGGTACATTCCACCTTTTTCTTTGGAATGAGTCGGCCTAGGCGTAGTACTCGGTCTAGGGGAGATGTCCCATGTTTGTGTGTTCTCAGTAAGTTTATCAAAGTAGTCCGACACTCATCGACACCTTTATTCATAAACTCCCCATTACACATTCTCTCAACTAATTGGCGCATGGGAGATGTCAGTCCATCATAGAAAAAATTCGTGATGCGCCACGTTTCAAAACCATATTGTGGGCATGAACTGACAAGATCTTTGAACCGCTCCCAACATAGGAAGAATGTTTCATCTTCCCTTTGGGCGAAGTTCATGATCGACTTCCTAAGGGTGTTCGTCTTATGATATGGAAAAACTTTTTAATGAACTCCCTTGTCATGTCATTCCATCTGCCAATAGATTGAGGACGCAGTGAATGTAACCACGTCTTGGCTTTCTCTTTCAAAGAAAAGGGAAAGAGTTTTAACCTGACCGTGTCATCAGACACGTTAGGAAAGTATAGGGTAGTCATGATCTCATCGAACTCTTTCAGATGTAGATATGGATTCTCTGACTCAAGTCCATGAAATTTAGGAAGGAGTTGGATCACCCCTGGCTTGATATCCATATGTCCTGCATTCTCCTGAAAAACCATGCATGAGGGCGTACTCACCCCCGCCGGTTGTAAGTAATCTCGTAAGGTACGAGGCGGGGGTGCTTGATGCACCTCATTCTCATCCTGGACATCTTCTACCCTAGGTTGGGGTAGACGAGGTTGATTTCCAGCCATATCCTCAATTAACTCAGGGGAATTCGAGCGGCGTCTAATCCTGCGATGGACAGTTAACCCCTCAACTAATCCTCCTTCAGTCAAAAGACGTCGAGTGTTATCACGAGCCCACTTGGGCATGAAACACTCACAGCCCTTAATCAAATTCTAAACCTAATCGTAAGAAGGGAAATACAAATCTAAAAAGAAAGAGAGGGTTGGAAGGAAGTTACCAAATTGGAGTCCCTAAATTAAGAACCTGCAAAACGAAACCAAAAAGAGATTAGTTCCTAAAAATAGAAATTCTAAAGTTAGAAAATTCTAAGGTGGAAACAGAGTTGGTTTCTAGAAAAAGAAAGTTTCCTAAACCTAGAATTAGAAAGTTTCTAAAAATAAAGGAAGAATGAGTTAGTTTCTAAAATTAGAAAGAGTCTCTAAAAAGGAAAATAACTAACCTAGTTTCTAAAAACAAAAGAGGAAGGTTCTAACCTAGAGTTAGAAAGTTCTAAATTAGAAATCTTAATCCTAAAATAGAAAGTAATGTGAGTTTCTAAAAAGGAAAGAATTTCTAAAATAAATGAAAGCCTAGAAATAGAAAAATTCTAAAAATAGAAAGTAGAGAAATTCTAACCTAAAATTAGAAAATCCTAAGAAGAGAAATGCAGTAAACTAGTTTCTAATTTAGAAAAAGAGAAATTCCTAAGAGAGTATAAAATTTCTAAAACAAAAGAGGAAAGTTCCTAAACTAGAAAGTAAGTTAATAACAGAAATTCTAAAAATAGAAAGTAGAATTTAGAAAGAGCTTACCGAATTAGAAATTTCTAAAAGGCCTACAAAACAGGAAAGTTAGTTTCTAAACAGAATAAAATAGGAAACAAAATTAGATTCTAAAAGAGTTAGAATTAGAAACTTACTAAAAAAGAATCCTAATATAGAAATAGTAAGGAAGAGAGAAATTACCAATTTAGAAACCTATCTCAGAATCCTACAAAATAAGAAAGTTGGGTTAGTTTCTAAAAAGGGAAAACCAGCCTCAAATAGAAAGTTACTTAAAATATAAAATTTCTAAAAATTAAAGGAAAACCTGAATTAGGAAATTCTAAAAATAAAACCTAAGAATAAAAAAATCCTAATCTTTAAACTAATCTTAAAACTAGTTAATTTCAAAAAACGTAGCCGTCAATCCCTGGCAACGGTGCCAAAAACTTGTTCACTCCCCAAGTATAGGGTTGTGATGTAGTAAAAATCTCGGTAAGACCGAGGTCGAATCCACAGGGACTGAAACTTGTACGTTATCTGAAACTAACTAGAACCAGAACTAGAAAAAAAGATGAAATCTAAATCAGGTGAACTTTGAGGAATAATGGTGAAATAATTATTTAAAACTTAAGAATTCAAAGAGAGGGAACTAGGGATTCAGAGGATCCACTTGTAGAGATCAGGGAGTTCTACGCTTGATTCATGAACTCAACTGGACTTCAAGTCCCATCTTCATCCAGTTGGAAGATATAACCATGAAAATCAATCTGAACTTCATTTAATCTAGTTTTCAAGAGATCAGACAGGTGTAAATTAGAATGGATTCCATCACAAAACCATGCCCATGAGACAAAGCAAACAATAGAATTAAACCAATTCACAACTAATCTGAGTGATGTATGAATGTCAGGAAGAGTTCCATCATTCCACCATGTCCAAGGGGCGATGGTGAACAACAGGGCGTCCTTACTACATAATCACAATAAGGGAATGAACATACTTAAAGCCATCGCAGATATATTGTAATTTAGTCACAACACGTCATTAAAAACTAAAAGAATTTCATAAAATAAAGTAGCATCAAAATCAGTTCAACCACGAATTAAAGCCGTAGAGGTCCTCCCATCATACCACAAGCTTCACCTCTTAGCCCTAGCTAAGAGGTTTAGCCCGACATGAATGGGCTAGCTCTCCAAAATCTCACAGGAACCATGTAAACAAAGGAAGAAATAAACTATCTCTATCTGTCTCTCTCTTTCTCTCCCTTGCAATCGTCCAACCCAAGATTGAATACCCTTCTCCCTCCTCTCTCTTTCCCTTTATAGCAGTTGTCGAAGGCCGGATGGGCGTGTGAAAGGGAAACTCTCCGCATCTACATCGGTGGATTTACGCAGCACAACACAACCCATGTACGTTTGGAATAAAATCGTTAGCTACAGAGGCTTCCAATGCGAGATCCGAGCCATTCAGCCTTCATAACTCTGGTCGGTTGGTCCAGGAGAGAATTTTGAACCGTCAAGATCGTCGGACCGATCTTCTCCATGCTTGCAAAATGACTCGCAGCGACCGATCGTGCGAAGATTTCAGAAACAGAATCCGCGACGTCAGCGCTGGACTCTCGGTGGGGCCCACTTCCCTATTCTTTTGAGAAATCCGAACCGACCACTGGATTCCCCATGAAATTTCGGTCGGTTATGGTCGGTTTTGGATGGGCTCTGGTGCAGTCCACTGGATTTCACGTTCTACTGTCCAATCCGAGCTTGATCGATTAAAAATCAATCCTCGCTGTATTCTGAAAAAGCACCACCTAGGCGTTGGTAAAAGGGACCGTGTGAGACTGATTGACGATCCGAATCGGCGATTTGTGTGACGCTAGTGGCTCATAAACGCTCGTCCGATGCTCTGTTCATAGACACTGGAAACGGAAGTTTCCGTTTTTAAAATCAGTCGGTGGGATCCATGATGCTTTGGTATGAAGAAATCCGCCCCGTCCATTATATTCTACACGAAAAACCGTTCGGATATGACGTTTTTTGGACAGGTTTTGGTGTGACCCACCGATTTTTAAAACTACCGTCCATTAGAAATATTGGCGCTGTTTCAATCCACTTACGTGCACGAGTCTGGAGAACAACCGTGTGTACGGTCGGTTTGACGTCTTGAGGTGAATGAACGGTTCGGATCAGCAAGATATTCGATGATGGTGGCCCACCTGACGTCGACCGCAACACTCTGTTGCCGTTTTTAAGCCGCACAAAACAGAAATTTCCGTTTTGATGAAAGTAGTCGAGTCAGCGCCTGCTGACCGACTTGAACCGTTTGGTGCACGGCGGGTGCACGGCTTCTGTGCACTCCTTCTTACGTAAAGTGGGCCCCGCCTTGATGTATATACAAGATCCAATCCATCCATCCATTTGTTCACCTCACTTAAGCTGTTGAGACCAAAGCAGAAACACATTCAGATATCAGGTGGGCCCAGAATCAATGGTTTATGGGCTGATCTGTCTGTTGAGTTGCTTCTAGAGGTCTCCAATGGATGAAAATTGACGTGTATGGTTAATTTATGCTCCTCAGGCCATGTATGAAGTTTCGGGCTGAACGGATGGTGGAAACCTCGTGATCTTGCATTCTGGATGACTGTGTGGCCTCTTTAACGTGGACGGCTTGATTTTCTCTGATCCCGGGCATGTAAATTCATCGTTCTTGGTCCCCTAGGGTCTGTGCCTTGGTGTGGTAATTTCAGAGCATCAACTATACACTTTTAGCACCTTTTTGTAGCCCACACTTGCAAATGTATCTTGCATCACAAACACGATTAAATTAGGCTTTTTAAACGGTGGCATGTTCATAAATCCTGTGATAAATGGGGTCTAATATGCAATATTTGACCCTCAACAGTTTATCAATTATGTTTTTCCTTCTTTCTAGTTGAATCTATGAGTTTCTAAGTTCTTAGCTAGGACTTTTGAATCCATAGTCTTAGGATTTTTTCTCGCATCACTTTAGGAAACTTAATTTATTTTTATTTTTATTTTTTACAGGAATTGAGGAAGGAAGCTGAAAATGACATTGTCTTCAAAGTAAAGGAGGAGCTACCAATTCTTCGGAAATCAATCATCTCCTTTTTTCGGGTTCTTTCTTCCAATTCTTGTTTGCATAGTTTCATCTTGTTTTTAGGAATTCATAATTTTTACCTCTAGTTTTATTTTTCTTAGGTTGCATCGTAGTTTAGCTTTCTTTCCTACATTGCGGTAATTCAGTTTATGTTAGGACGTAGATCTCTGAACATAGAACTAGCACCTTTTGATCCGGAAATAGAAAGAACATTTTGTAGAAGATTTAGAAGCATTTTATTTGAAATGACGGACGAGAATGGAATTAAAGCTCTTAGAGATTATTCAGCTCCTATCCAATTCAATGCGCCTTCATACATAGTGTTGTCAGTCACCACGGCAATACACTTTGAACTTAAACCTGGGGTCATACAGTTGTTACCCTCCTTCTATGGTTTAGATAAGGAGGATCCATATCATCATGTGAAAGAATTTCTAAACATTTGCTCTACCTTTAGGTTTCAAAACTTTTCAGATGATTCGATCTGTTTGCGCCTTTTTCTTTTTCTTTGAAGGATAAGGTGAAAGCATGGTTGAATTCTCTAGCAGTTGGGTCTATCACTACATGGGACCAACTGTCTAAGAAGTTCTTAAACAAGTTCTTCCCCGTTCACAAAACTAATGCTCTCCATAGAGAAATTACTAATTTCACACAAAAAGAGGGTGAGCACTTTCATGAATGTTGGGAAAGATGGAAGGACTTGCTTCTTAAATGTCCACACCATGGTTTTGAGAAGTGGCAACAGGTTCAATACTTCTATGACGGTTTGACACCACAAAACCGTCGCATGGTTGATGCCACCAGTGGAGGGTCATTCATGACCAAAAGTGAGGTCAAAGCTTGGAATTTCTTTGAAACCTTGTGTGAAAACTCCCAGCAATGGGACTATTCAAATAGAAGTGAAAGAAATCCCCAATCACAGAAAAAAGGTGGTATATATGAGATAGGAATCATGCCAGATCTTTATGCTAAAATTGATAGCTTGACACAGAAAGTTGATGCTTTGATGTTAAATAATGGACCTCCAAAAACAACTCAAATCGAGTCATGTGCCATATGATCCAGTCCCATCCATCCTACATAATCTTGTCCATCTGGTACAATATTTCCACAATTTCTCTCTAAACAAGTGTATGCTATGAACACCTATCGGAGACCTGGGAATGATCCTTACTTAGACACCTACAAACCAGGGTGAGATAGACATCCAAACTTCTCTTGGGCAAAAGGACCACAAGGAGGACCATCTGGAAATCCTCTTATGCAACCTTACTCCCAAGTTGGTAGTCAACAACGTCAATAGTTTCCGTAATATCAACAACTTCCTTCACAATCACGGAAACCATCTCTTGAAGATACACTTAATCTTTTTATGTACAGTTCTCTTCAATTTCAAAAAGAGACCCAACAAACTCTACAAGCTAACCAGTAAATCTTACATGTAAATGTGCAATCCATTGTCAAGCTGGAAGTACAGTTGGGTCAACTTACTACCACATTGAGTGAGAGAGAGAAGGACAAGTTCCCTAGCCAACCTGTGGCAAATCCAAAGGGACAGTATGAGATTGGCTCTAATTCAAACTAAGAATAATATCATGAGCAAGCCAAATCAATCATTACCCTTAGGTCTCACAAATAGATCGAGAACGAAGTAGAGATACCTAAGGAAGAATCAAATTCCAAATCGGAAGACCAAAATGAAGAGGAAAGACACTAATGCATCCAAAGTCCAACATCAATCTGACTCTCCAGGAACCACTCATGTGTCATCCTATGTACCTAAAGCACCTTTTCCTCAACGTCTAACACCAGTTAAGAAAGGAAATAACTTTAATGATATAGTGGACATATTTAAGCAAGTGCAAATTAACATTCCGTTGCTTGATGTTATCAAGCAAGTCCCTACTTATGCTAAGTTTGTTACGTATTAGTCTAGACTCATGCCATTTTGTGCTGAAATTTAATGAACAAAAATCGATTGTTCGACTTGTGAGTGAAGCGAGTATGTCCTTAATTCCCACGTCCAAAATGTTTGAGTGGTGATTACCAATGTGAATTTTCTTTAATCCTAGAGTCTGTCAAATCTATTTATTAGGTAGGCCACCCATGCAAAAAGAAATGAATGTTTAAAAATATAGTCATATCTTGGCCACCTGATGATTGTTTGATGCAGGGATGAACATGATGAGGATAACTACTCTGAATCCACGGAGCTTCTTTGGACTCCTCACAGAGACTTCTCGAATCCACAAGGAAAGAAAGCAGAAAAATATAAATAAATTCTAAGAAATTCGAAATTAATTAATTGATGACTAAAAACGAGTTCACAACCCTTTAAATAGGGGTACTAAGCAATGGGAAATAAATCAGAATCAAACTACAACTAAAACTCCTAGAAATCGCGACTTGCTATAAATAGTAAACTTACTATTTATAGACAGTCGTGATGTCTACTAGTGCGCAAGGTTTTCGACCAAAAATAGTAAGTGTCCTATTTGGCTTCACCAAACCGTTCTCCTAATTATTCTAAGCTCTTTTCATGTTGGGCACAACTCCTAAAACCCGACGGATGAAGAGTTATAACCAAACTAAAACTTACTATTTATGGTAAAAACGAAATTAAAACAGGGAAACGACCGTCGATCCAGGGGTTTTTCACAATTTCGGGCGTTGCAGCCCAGCATAGCGGGGTTGGTTGGCTAAAATAGCTCGTTCTACTCCAAAATCATATATTTTACGTCAACTAACTCATTCCAAATTGCGAGATACGCCCGATCTAAGGTTCGATGGTCCAGATAACTTCTGTCATCAACCGGGCCTTTTCTGATCCATCTTGGCCATGAAACTGTCTGCTACCCACTCTACATCAGTCCCCTCCACTTCAAAAGAACTCGACCTCCAGTTCTCATCCTGCGCTGGTTCATGATACTCGGTCAGGTCCGCGACGTTGAAAGTCCGTGAGATCGCCATGTCATCTGGAAGATCAACAACATAAGCATTGTCATTGATCTTTCGAATGATTGGGATGAGTCCAATCTTCTTATTTTTCAACTTGTTGTATGTCCCGGTCAAAAATCTCTCTTTGCGCAGATGGACCATAACGCGGTCGCCTACCTCAAACACTTTTTGTCACCGATGCTTGTCCGCTTGTTCCTTGTACTTCTCATTCGAGGCATGTAGCTTGGTCTGCACTTCCACATGGATGCCCATGATCTTATCTGCCATATGTTCTGCTACAATGCTCGTGCCTGGGTGCTTAGGCAGAGGGACCAAGTCAAGCGTGTGGCGAGGTACTCGTCCATAGATAATCTGGAACGGTGATTTCCCTATTGAGCGGTTCACTATGTTGTTGAATGCGAACTCTACTTGAGAAAGGCTAAATTTCACTGCTTCAGTTTTTTTCCTGAAATACAACGAATGAGGTTTCCTAACGTGCAATTCACAACTTCGGTTTGCCCATCAATCTATGGGTGGTAAGCACTGCTGAATTGAAGTCGTGTATCGAATCGAGTCTACAAAGTCCGCCAAAAGTGGCTAATGAACTTCGTGTCATGATCAGAAGTAATGGTTTTAGCCGTACAACATCCCTGAAGAATAGATTTGTCACGTGTGTTGCATCAAGGGTCATCTTGCATGGGATAAAGTGTGTCATCTTAGAAAAATGATCTACCACCACGAATACAGAATCCATACCACGTTTTATTCGTGGGAGACTAAGTACGAAGTCCATTGATAAATCCTCTCAAGGACCGTCAGGTATAGGTAACGGGGTGTAGAGGCCCGTATTTTGAGATTGTCCTTTGGAGGTCTGATAAACATGACAATGTTGTACGGCTTTTCCCACATTACGTACCAATTGTTGCCAGTAATACCGCTCTTCCACAAGAGCTCGCATCTTGTCTCACCCAAGGTGTCTATCGAGGCCACCTCCATGTAGCTCCTGAATAATCTGCTCTCTCAGAGAACTTTGGGGGATGCATAATCGATTCCCTTTGAAAAGAAAATTGTCCTGTATATGAAGGTCACTAGGTGACCTTCTTGGCACTTCACCCAAGAATCTTTAAAGTCCTCATCCTCGGCATACAACTCCTTGAGATAGTTGAAGCCGACCACCTTGTTTCTCATCGTAACAAGTAATGATGCACGACGACTAAGTGCATCAACCACCTTGTTCTGCTGCCCTGACTTGTGCTTCAGAACGAACGTGAATTCCTGTAAAAATGCAACCCATCTAGCATGCACATGATTCACGTTAGTCTGACTATTAATAAACTTTAATGCTTGATGATCAGTGTAAAGAATAAATTCTCTTTGAATCAAATAATGCCGCTAATGTCGCAGCACCTGAACAACTGCGTACAACTCAAACTCATAAGTCGACCACTTCTTTCGGGATTCGTTGAGCTTCTCGTTGTAGAAGGTTACTGGCCTGCCTTCCTGTGATAATTCTCCCCCAATTTCGACGTATGAAGCATCACACACAACCTCAAACAACTTGTTGAAATTAGGAAGCACCAAGACCGGTGTTATAGACAAACGATGCTTGATCTCATTAAAGCTTTTGTCAGCTTTATCGATCCACTGGAACGGTCCTTTTTTCATGCAATCTATTATTGACGCGACTATGGTGCTAAAATCTCGCACAAATTGACGATAAAAAGTCGTCAACCCGTGAAAACTTCTCACCTCATGAATGTTCGCTGGGATCAGTCATTCCCTAATAGATCGCACCTTTTCATCATCCACACGAATGCTTGTAGACGTTACAACAAACCCTAGAAACAATAGGCTGTCAGTTAAAAAACTACACTTCTTCAAGTTAAGGTACAAATTGTTAATTTGTAGGACCTATATCACCTGCCTAAGATGTTTCCTGTGCTCCACCTCATCCTGGCTATATATCAATATGTCATTAAAATGTACTACCACAAATCGGCCAGTAAACGGTTTTAGCACTTGATTCATCAAACGCATAAAAGTACTTGGAGCATTTGATAGGCCGAAGGGCATGACCAGCCACTCATACAACCCTTCCTCGATCTTGAATGCCGTTTTCCACTCATCACTGGGTCGGATACGAATCTGATGGTACCCGCTCCTTAGATGTAGTTTAGAGAACACCTTGGCCCCTTCTAGCATATCGACCATGTCGTCCAACTCTGGTATTGGGAACCTATATTTGATGGTAATTTTGTTGATTTCCCGGCTATCGACACACATGCGCCAGCTTTCATCTTTTTTAGCGTTAATAATGCTGGTACAACACATGGGCTCATGCTCTCTCTCTCAAGAGACCCTTACAGATCAATTCCTATACTTGTCCCTGAAGTATCTCACACTCCTTCGGACTCATCCGATAATGAGGGCGATTGGGTAGGCTAGCCTTAGGGACGAAGTCTATGTGATGTTGAATGTCCCTCATGGGGGGCAATCCATCAGGTAAATCCTCAGGCCAGACTTCTTTGAATTCGTTTAGCAACAGTCTTAAACCTAGAGGGAGGTTTGAAGGTTCCTCTTTCTCGCCCTTCACCACTACTGCGTATACCTCGCCGATTTCTTTGGATTCCGCCATGAAATCTCAAATGCTCAAGAGGGAACTCCCCTCCACTTTAAAAGCTTCAAGGTGGTTCTCTAGTGCCATAGGGGCAAGGATTATTTTTCAACTATCCTTGACAAATACGTAGACATTGTCTCGTCCCCGATGGGTCGCATCACGGTCCGACTGCCAGGGTCGACTGAGTAGCATGTGGCAAGCTTCCATGTCAACCACGTTACAAAGTATCTGATCCTTATAATTTTTACCAATTGAAAATGAGATGGTGCATTATTCAGTTATCTTGATCTCATTCACCTTTTTTATCAAGCCAATTGAGTACAGGGAAAGATGTTTCGTTGTTGGTAGCCGCAACTTGTCCACCATCACCCTTGAGACGATGTTCTCGGTACTACCATTGTCTATGATCACATAATAGACCTTTCTGTTGGCAGTGCACCGAGTATGAAATGTATTATGTCACTGTGGATGTAATTCCTTTCGTGAGGTATATAGTAATCGCCTCACAACTAGAAATTTGCCATGATCCTTTCCTGTCATTTCATCGTCACTTGCTATTTCTTCAGTGGTTTGCTCATGTTCATCATAGCCATGGCCTTCTTCTGTGGCCTCATCTTCAGTACCCCCTTCGTTTATAGTCAAGTGTGCTGCGGGACGTTGAGGACAGGTGTTTGATAAGTGGCCTGGCTGGCCACAGCGGTAACAATTGATCAACCTTGGCCAAGCATAAGGATTTGGAACCCTACTCGGGCCCGCTGTTGTGGGTGCACACTTTGAGGTCTGGATGAGCCGTTCCCCATATCACGGTTTGCAATTGTAGGAGGTTAAGGACGTTCTTCTACTGGATCTTTTCCTCGTGCCAGCATTGAATCCTACATGGGACCCGTCATGGGGGTCGAGTTGAAGGATATGGATGAGCAGGAACTCTTGCAAGTTGTGTTTCTGCCCTACTTGCCAATTGAACTACTTTATCCACGGTCCCGACTGGGTATATCTGAACTCGGTCCTGAATTGTCGGCCGCAACACACCTATAAATCATGCCACTTTCTGTGACTTAGATTCTGACAGATCGTTTCGTGTAGCCAACCGCTGGAATTCTTTAGTGTAATCTGTGACGGTTCGATTTCCTTATCGACAATTTTAATATTGCTGGAATAGTATCTGCTCATAATCACTGGGGAGAAATCGTGATGGAAGAAGACGTCTTATCCGTGGCCATAATGAGATGGGCGCCTTATTCTGACGGGCTCATGAGAGTTATAATTGTTTCCACCATACAGAAGCACCAGATTTTAATTTAAACACTACCAATTTTACCCTTTTATGATCTGGCACGTCCATATAATCAAAATATCTCTCTACTTCGGCTAGCCAATCGAGGAAATCTTCTATACGTAATAAACCATTAAAACTATGAATTTCAGCCTTACCTCGATAGTCTCTTTCAGCACGATCTTGGTGATTGCCTTCATGCATTGGTCGTCGGGCAAAACCCTCATTAAGGTCCTTGTCACTAGAACTTGAATCATCTGGCGTAGCCCTATGGTTTACCACTGGTAGTGCTCTACGAAAGTTGAGGTTGTGTCCTACAACAACCATGGGTGGTGGAGTCACCCTGAGTAGTGGAGCAACCATGGGTGGTAGAGCATCTCCTAGGGCTTGGGGCGGAAGTAGCGCATCTGCAAGACAGTCGAGGGTTACCTGCAGCCCTTGCATGGTCAACTGACTCTCCCGGTGGAAAGCTTCCATTCATTCTGAAAGATAATGAATCTCTAGATCACCGTCCACAGGATTTTGATTCATACCTTCATTATTTGCCAATCCTTACTCTAATACCAATTGATGCAGGGATGAACATGAGAAGGATAACTACTCTGAATCCACAGAGCTTCTATGGACTCCTCACAAAGACTTCTCGAATCCACGAGGAAAGAAGGCAGAAAAATAGAAATAAATTCTAAGAAATTCAAAATTGATTAATTGATGACTAAAAATGAGTTCACAACCCTTTAAATAGGGGTACCAAGAAATGAGAAAGAAATCAGAATCAAACTACAACTAAAACTCCTAGAAATCGTGACTTACTATAAATAGTAAACTTACTATTTATAGACGGTCATGATGTCTACTAGTGCATAAGGTTTTCGGGCAAAAATAGTAAGTGTCCTATTTGGCTTCACCAAACTGTTCTCCTAATTATTCTAAGCTCTTTTCACGTTGGGCGTAACTCCTAAAGACCGACGGATGAAGAGTTATAACCAAACTAAAACTTACTATTTATAGTAAAAACGAAATTAAAACAGGGAAACGACCGTCGATCCAGGGGTTTTTTGAAATTCTGGGCATCGTAACCCAGTATAGCAGGGTTGGTTGGCTAAAGTAGCTCATTCTACCCAAAAATCATATATTTTACGTCAGCTAACTCATTCCAGATTACGAGATACGCCCGATCTAAGGTCCGACGGTCCGGATCACTTCTGTCGTCGACCGGGCCTTTTTTGATCCATATTGGCCATGAAACTATCCGCGACCTGCTCTACATCATTGTTCTAGGATGATTTTTATAATAAGAGGGCATGTGCACTAGGAGGACCATCTGATAAATGCTCCGGATCCTGCACAATTGTCCTATGTGTGTGTCTTGGGGACATGAATATTGGGTGTAGGAAATAGCATTCCTCAGCACCTTCAAAAATATTATTTTTTTTGTGATTGTTTCCATTTGTAATATGTAGAATAGCAATTTTCAATTTGGTGTCTTTTTCTGGCCTAGGGAAACTGAGTAAGTGTAACATCCCTGAATTTTTGGGCCACTTAAAGCCCCTTAAAATTTTAATTTTGTAATTAATAACCAAAAAATGCTTAGAGTGTTAGCAAAGGTACTTTTTTTTTTTGGGGGGGGGGGAAGAAAATTATGCTTCTAATTAACAATCCCTGAATCTACATCATGAGTGAGGCGGATCAGCTTTCTGTTCATTGTTTTAATAATAGGAAGTTTTGAAGAAAGAAGAAAGCTTTAAGCCAGATTTCTTGTCATAAAGATTGTTGTGGGGTCGCTTAGCAGTGTAAACTTAGATCTGTTTGGATCTTATGTCTCCTAAGGCCAAAATATATCAAGGCCTCAAATTCTAGGGTGATATAACCATCGGGCGGGCCACACCAATCAAACAAAATTTCGATAATTATTTTTACGTCGTTGTTGATTCGCTGGATTTTCCAACGTTTCATATTGATCTACACTATTAATATCGACTATGGGTTAGATCTGGAATATTACCCAAAGCCTTGGAGAGATCTGGCCGTGGGATTGCCCATAGCAATTAAAGCATAACAGTAATATCCAATCATGCCGTAAGATGATTATAGATCTCGAAAATTCCTAATTTGAGTAATTCTTTGGTTTTTCCAAATTCTGTGAAGGGAAAATCATTAGATGATTTAGACTTAACATATGATAAATCCATGAAAAATTAAGGAAATAGAGAAAACTCTAAAAATTTTATAAATCAGATCATATAAGAGAAATCGTTTGACTTCGATCAATTGATTGATGTTAGGCTTCAATTGATTGAAGAAGATGATTTTTTTCAAGCAACCAAAATGTTAAATTTTAGAATTTATTCAATTGATCGATGGCTAGTTTCAATCCATGGATGGCTTCTTGAGCGATCTCGATCGATCGAAGATGGTAAGAATAATCAAGTGACTAAATTGAATTGATTCTGATTTTTCTTGTTTGATCAACAAGTGGTTTCGATTGATCGGAAATGCAAAAAGTGTACAAAGATTTAATATGTAAAATTTAGACTTCCTCGATCTATATTCAATCGATTGAAGGGATCGATCAAGGATCTTTGATCTCACTCGATCGATCGACATGTTCGATCAATAGACACTTGTACTAATCTAACATGTGATGTTTGGATTAATAAGTGATGTAGAGTGGGTCGCGGACACTTTTATGGCAAACATGGACCAGAGAAGGCCTAATCAGATGTGGAAGTGATCAAGACCATCAGAACCCTAAAAGAATCGTATCTCGCAAACCGGAATGGGTTTTTTGACATATCATATATGATTTTGGGGTAGGAGAAGCTATGCCTGGTTTCCCATGCCGGATTCGTGAGATTTTATTAGATCGACTGTTGAAAGTCCATTCTATTTTCATTTTTATTATCAATATCAAGTTTTAGTTCAATCATAACTTTTAATCCTTTTTAGGAGTTGTACCCAACATGAAAAGGGCTTGGAAAATTAGGAGAATAACGTGGTTAGGACAAATTAGACACTTACTATTTTTGGCCAAAAATCGTGAAGTCTAGTAGGAATGATGACTGCCTATAATAAGTTTACTATTTATAGTAAGTCATATTTTTAGGGAGTTTGAGTCTAAAACTTCGTCCTAGGCTTGAGTTCACTTTTTAAATGATTGTAATTTCGTTAATTTATCATCAATCAATTTATTTTTGAATTTATTAGAAATTATTTATATTTTATCACACATGGATTCTAAGAGACTTTACGAGGAATCCAGAGAAGCCATGTGGATTCGGAGTAGTTATCCTTAAGGAAGACGGTGATCAACCTCATCACATCCTTCCCTATATGTCAATAAGTTATTCTAACTTAACCATAAATTACTAAATTAACGGTAGTGGGTCATCATTGATCAAAGGTGGGCCGCACAATATAAAATAGTTATATTGAATTCATGATTTGTTTAAACTATCTTAATACAGATCCTAGCCTTAAACCTATAAGATCATTCAGTGGATTTATCTCTACTACGTATAGGTGAATGAATCCCAACATGTCTCATATCTTTACGATTAAGATAAATTGTTATGATTATTATGAATGATATATTTGTTGCGCTATGATGCTGAGTTGATTGGTTGATGAATAATGATGAACAACTATTTACTGTTAATTTTATATATGGAAACGCATGTCATTACATTCATGAATTCATTGTCTCCTCTCATAGGGAGAGATATATATGACGATTACGTATGTCGGTGTATTGTGCATTAAGTATGTATTATATGTATCACATAATGCTTTGTGCTTATTCCTAGAGACCGCTCTAGATGATTTTCATGCACACTTCATGCCCAGATTCCCAGGGGATCTTCCCGAATGGTTTCCTAGTAGAATCATTAATGGATCCCCATGATTAGTGGAAGCCTAATCAAGGAGTAGTTGTAGGCCTTGTACATGCCAACCTGATATGGTTGAAGCCTATTAGAAGCAGATGCGAGTTGATGAATATTAAACAGAAGCAAGTGGATGATTATCCTACTTGTCATGCATTTCATGGCATCTCTACATATATATTTATATTTACATATATGTATTTGGATGTTGTTTGTATTATCTTATTTATGAGGTGTATAAACCATGATGGGTTCACTCACTAGCTTGGCGAGCTAACATTTGTTGAAAGACAACCGTACAGAGGTAATTGAGACAGGAAACATATGTCAGGCACCAAAGAATGAGGCCTGATTGGCGAATGATTCACAGAATTAATGGTCATATTTATTGGAATATGAAATAGCTACGTTGAACTTGAACCGATGAACTATTAATATGAATAATTGTTTAGGAAATTAGAATTCTTTTTTGTGGTTATGATAGTTAACAATGTTACGATTGCTATTTTTCTTTTAAAAATAATTTTCATTTGATGGTATTTGATATGGACTTAATTAATTTCAGATTAGATAATGTGGTTTTGAGAATGCAATCGTGGTAGCTGTTATGGGAAGATCCAAGCCCCTTGTAACTCCGAGGCCTGACGGCATGTTGATCTAATTGGACGGATAACTAACAGTTCGGCACAGATTATGAGAGCGGACAATATCCGACAAAGATCCATAACCACTCCGATTGAGACCTTGCCTACCTAAAGGTCCAAGCCGACTCCATATTTCGAGGCGGGTGCTCCTCGAGCCAAACTTAGAAACTACCGTAAGTGAACGTGGCCGGTTATTTCGCTCGCAGATACACACGATGTGCATGATATGGTACATGATCCTTGGATTACGTGCAATATCTCCATGATCTGAAAATCTCCCTGATTGAGTGAATCGTCCCGTGATTAACGGACCCAAACCATCCTACAGTCAGGTATAAATATATGAGGACCCCATTGCTACAGGTACGCAACATCTTGCACTCTCCCCGTCCTTCAAACTTAGACCCCGATTCTCTTGACCTAACTTAGGCATCGGAGGGTCCCCCGGCTTAACCAAGGTCTCCTTTGTCCACTTTTTGTGTAGGAATAGGGTTGATCCGAGGGGTGGAGGGTGATCTAAATTTTGACCTCAACATTTTTTGGCGCCGTCTGTGGGAATCTGGTATAAAAAGTCAGTTTCCTGTTATCAAGTATAATGCCTAGAGGAAAGAAGAAAGAAGTAGCTGTGGAACCGGAGCCAAATGAACAAACTCGCTCCTCCTCACTGCTTTATGTCAAATCAGCCTCGGGGCCTTCCCAACGTTCTCGCAACCGGGCGAGTAAATATCGCGCCATGCAGGGCAAGATACAAGCCTTACGGGATGAGGTGAACAGGATGAAGTAACAACATGAGCCGCGACTGCATCCAGCTCAGGAAAACCCTGTTCCTGAATCAGTCGGTCCAGTCATGGAAGCTCACTTCGCGCCGAGGAGTATGAGGCCCGAGGTGCCTCGACACCCTCAGATGCTGCTCTCGGGTCAAAATCCTCTTCTGACCCAAATCCGAACCTCGACTCGGAACACGGTCACACGAGCTCTAACCAATGCCTTGGTCACCTCAGCCCTGGCACCAACGGATCTCCGTCATCAGCTAGAACGAAGGAGAGGAAGGTGAACTCCAGATATTGAAAATAACCAGGAAATCGTGGCAGAAAACAAAGACCCATGGGAGAAATGGTTCGTAGAGTTCAACGACAGATTCACAGCTTTAGAAAAGAAACTGTTTCCTACGTCAATTCCCACCGCCGTTCAGGCAATGATGGAAGAGACCGAACCTCTCTTCACCTCAGAAATCATGAATGAGGTGATGCCTCAGAGGTTCCGGATACCTCCCGTCATCCAATACTCTGGGTCTGGAGGTCCATCCAAACACGTAGAAGCCTATCTCTCATGGATGCAGATCCAGACAGCGAAGGATGCTATGATATGCCGGGGGTTCTCGATCACACTTGCAGGTTCCGCACAGAGTTGGTACCGACAGCTCAAACCAAACTCCATCAATTCCTTTGCAGAGTTGAACCGATTATTCCTTACCCAGTTCATAAGTGGTAAGAGGAGTTGAAAGCCCAACACTCACTTGTTTGCCATCAAGCAAGAGCTGAAGGAGTCATTGAAAAATTACATCGCTCGCTTCAACGAGGAAGTGTTATTGGTAGAAGACTATGACGATAAAATGACACTCGTTGCTGTGTTCAGTGGCCTAAAAGAAGGGTAATTCACCTTCTCTATTGGAAAGAACTCATCGAAGACATTAGGTGAACTGGTCGCCAGAGCTCAGAAGTACACCATCGCGGAGAAATTCTCCAATGCCAGTAAAAATGTCCAAGTAACAGAGCTGAATGGTAAAGGGAAGAGGCGTAGGAATGAAGAATCCGATCCGCCTAACAAAGGGGCTGATGACCGCATCATTCGCGATTGTCGTTCAAGTAGAAGGCCGGAGGGAAAAATTTAGTTCCTACACCCCCTCGACGCGTCTACCGAGTAGATTATATTGGACATCCGAGGAGAAAAGCTGTTGAATTGGCCTGTTTGCATGAGAGCCGATCCAGATCATTGGGACAAGCGTATGTATTATCGCTTCCATCGAGACCACGACCACAATACGACCGATTATGTAGATCTCAAAGATGAGATCGAAGCCCTTATTCGGAAGGGACACCTGCATCGATACAGCAAGGAAGGAAAAACTGCTCAAAAAGGAGAGAGAGAATGAGAGCAGCCAAATAACGCCACGGAAAAGCCAGCCGAAATCCGTACCATCTTAGGGGACTCGTTCGATGGAGGAGATTCAAATAGGGTGTGGAAGGCTCATTCCTGAAAGTTTGAACTGGAGCATTACGTCCACTTAGCTAAGTGGCCCAGCAAGGAACTTCGGGTCAGCCCGTGCACTCTGACCTTCACAGAAGAAGATGCTCGCGGAATCCAGCATTCACACGATGACGCTCTAGAAGTCACCATGACCATAGCGAACCGAAAGGTATACCGCATCTTGGTCGACACCGGGAGATCGACCGACGTGATCTACTTCGAGGCCTTCAAAAGAATAGGAATTCCGAGGTCTCACCTTAGACCCGTGAAGACCCCCCGCATGACTTTGCCAGAGAAAAAGTGATCTCCGAGGGAGCCATCTCCCTCCCTATGACCGCGGGATAAGGACAACATCAAGTCACACTCATGGTGGACTTCTTAGTTGTCAATATACCGTCAGTACACAACGTCATCCTAGGCAGACCTTCCCTCAACGCGATGAGAGCAGTCGTCTCCACCTATCACCTGATGATAAAATTCTCCGCCGGGGGTGGGATATGCTACCTCCGAGGCGATCAGCGAGAAACCCGGAGATGTTATGTGATGGAAGTAAAAAAGGGGTCAGTTAGGCAAGCGTTCACCATCAATGTTTTAAACCCTAGAGGGCTTGTGGAAGGCTTATCCATGGAAGACTTGGAGAAAGTACCGCTCGATGAGGTTGATCTGAGTAGGACTATTCAGATCAGGACATCATTGAACCCTGAGCAACGGCTCGAAATCTTAATGTTTTTGCGACAACATAGGGATGTCTTTGTATAGTCCCATCAAGATATGCCCGAAATCTCTCCGAACGTCATAGTCCACATACTGAATGTGGATGCAGATCATAAACCTGTCAAGCAAAAGAGAAGGTTATTCGATGCCGACCGATATGAAGCAATAGCCGACGAAGTCTCCATTCTGCTTGACGCTGGATTTATAGAAGAAGTACATTATCACGATTGGATCGCAAATGTGGTCCTTGTGAAGAAAGCCAACGGGAAGTGGTGGGTCTGCATAGATTACTCAAATTTAAATAAATCTTGTCTGAAAGATAGTTTCCACTTACCTCGGATCGATCAGCTGGTAGATAGCACAGCAGGACACAAATTGCTTTCTTTCCTGGACACATACTCCAGATATAATCAGATCGCGATGCATCCCCGAGACAGGCAGAAGACTACCTTTGTCACAAACAAGGGACTCTACTGTTACCGGGTCATGCCATTTGGCCTGAAGAACACTGGGGCCACGTATCAAAGGTTTATTGAATCAGATGTTCTCTAAGCTGATCGGACGTACCATGGAAGTGTATGTCGACGACATGCTAGTAAAAAGTATCAAAGCATCCGATCATCTGACTGATCTCGGAGAAACATTCGTTATCCTCCGAGAATACCAAATGAAGCTAAATCCAATGAAATGTGCTTTCGGAGTCGGCTCGGAGAAATTCCTCGGTTTTCAAGTCAGTCAGAGAGGTATTGAGGCGAACCCTGACAAGATCAAGGCACTCCTTGACATGAGTTCACTTCGGACTATCAAGGAAATATAATGTCTTACAGGGCGAGTTGTGGCGCTCGGACGTTTCATATCCAGAGCAACGGATAAATATTTCCTCTTATTCCAGCAGTTGAAGGGTCATAAGAAGGCAGAGTGGACGTCGGAGTGCGAGCAAGCCTTCCAACAACTGAAGCAGTATCTAGGCTCGCCCCCTGCTGTCCAAACCTAAAGAAGGTGAGCCTCTGTTCATCTACCTCGCAGTCTCAGCCTCGGCCGTCAGTTCGGCCCTGGTCAGGGAAGTTGGGGGCAAGCAATATCCCGTTTATTACGTGAGCAAGGCTATGGTACTGGCAGAGACAAGATACTTGCCTGTGGAGAGGCTAGCGCTCATCCTCGTTTCAACTCGGAGGTTACGTCCATACTTCTAAGTACATTCTGTGATTGTGTTGACCGACTCCCCTCTCAGACTAGTTCTTCAAAGGCCCGAGGTGTCGGGTCGCATGACCAGGTGGGCCATCGAACTTGGTGATTTCGACATCCAGTTTCGTCTGAAAACGGCAATCAAAGGCTAAGCTGTAGCCGACTTCATTGCCGAATTCACTACTCCGAGTGCAGGAGAGGTCAGTACTGAAGTTGAAACGAGTCTGGTTGATCCCCCAGGTGACAAAGAAGCGGTTGTCAGACCCAGGATGGATCCTCTATGTGGACGGGTCGTCCAATATCAAGGGGGCAGGGCTGGGATCGTCCTGATCGTACCAGATTCCACGACCATTCAATATGCAATCAGACTCGGGTTCAAGGCCTCAAACAATGAGGCGGAATATAAAGCTTTGTTAGCCGGACTCAGATTGGCGACGAGTCTGGGTGTCCAATCTCTTCAGGTCCGGTGCAATTCTTAGCTGGTAGTAAATCACATCTCTAACGAGTACATGACGAAGGAAACAAGGATGATCGCTTACCTTAATGAGGCAAGGAAACTGATCAAAAGATTTTAGAATTGCACTATCCATCAAATTCCAAGAGCGAAAAATTCATGGGGTGACGCCCTAGCCCGGCTCGCCTCGGCCGCAGAAGGGAAGATCCTACGAGTCATCCCCGTCGAATTCATAGATCATCCAATCATCGACAAGTCGGAAGAAAAGGAAGTCAATCCGGTTCATGTTAGTCCAAGCTCGATGGACCCAATCTTTAACTACCTCACGTCTGGAGAGATCCCCTCAAAAAGGCTGGAAGCCAGGCGACTGAGGGTCTGAGCAGCTTGATATACCATCTTGGACGACATCCTATACAAGAAAGGACATTCTCAGCCTTACCTCAGGTGTCTCCGACTCGACGAGGCAGAATATGTCATACTAGAGATTCATGAAGGAATCTATGAAAATCATTCTGGTAGTCGAGCCTTAGCCCTGAAGATACTCCGACAAGGATATTTTTGGCCAACTATCAAGGAGGACTCCAAGGACTACATTCAGAAATACGATAAGTGTCAGCGATTCGCGGCTGTGCTGAGATAACACGCGGAAGAAATAACTCCTATAAGCGGCCCTTGGCCGTTCGCTCAGTAGGGAATCGACATCATCGGCCCTCTGCCTACAGGAAAAGGGCAAGTCAAGTTCACCATCGTCGCTGTCGACTACTTCACCAAGTGGGCCGAGGCCGAGGCGTTTGCCAAGATCATAGAACAGAAGGTGGTCGACTTTGTCTGGAAAAACATCATTTGTCGGTTTGGGATTCCGTGCACCATCGTGTTGGACAATGGTCGACAGTTCGATAACGACAAATTCTGAAGCATGTGTCAGGGACTTTGCATCACAAACACATACTCCTCTCCTCGACATCCTCAGTCCAACGGACAGGTAGAGGCAGTCAATAAAGTTATCAAGCACCATCTCAAGACGAAGCTGGAAAAAGCGAAAGGCAGCTGGTCCAAGGAACTTTCATTCGTCCTCTGGGCTTATAGGACCACAGCTTAGTCCTCAATAGGATAGAATCCATTCTCACTCTCCTATGGTTCGGAGGCGATGGTGCCAGTCGAAATCGGTCTCCCCATGGCTAGAGTCGAGAACTACCACGAAAATAAGAATTCTGAGCAGATTGCAGCCATCGTGTATTTGTTCGAAGAAGTTAGAGATGTCTCGAGGCTCCGAGTCGCTGCTCGGCATCAACAAGTGGCGTGATTTTATAATTCAAAGGTTAAGGCTAGGCGGTTCTGACCAGGAGACTTGGTCCTTCACCGGGTATTCCAGAATACCGCTGAGCCGGGGGTTGGGACACTCGGGCCTAATTGGGAAGGGCCATATCGGGTCGTCCGATCGACCAAACCGGGCTCCTACTACTTGGAAGACCTCGAGGGTCGTCAGCTCTCCCACTCCTGGAATGTCGAGCATCTGAAAGTTTATCACCCATGACGGAATAGCCTCTAAGGCTCTCAATAACTGTACGCCCCCGAACGACAGGCCTTTAAGGCCCTCAGTAAGATGTACGCCTCTGAGCGACAAGCCTTCGAGGATCTTAATAAAATTCGCCTCTTCGCATCTACACGAACGAATTATCTACTAAGCAAAAGTTGTCTCTCACATGTAGGGGCGGACTCAATGAACTAATCCCTTAAAGAATGGGTCAATACATTATCCTATAAAAATTTGACATGGCATCCCCTCTAAGTCAGGGGTAAAGCTAAAAAACTGACCCTCCCAACATGAGAGTCGGCTCACGGACTAATGGGTGAAGTGGAAGGTTCTCGCCAATTGTGGGATGGGCCAACCCCTTAGGGGTCAAGACTCAACAAATAGGCTATAAAGGCCTCAAACTTTACAAGGTAGCATTGAAAGAAGTTGACCCACTAAAGGGTCGGCACGGCCATGCCTTGGCAAAAATTGATAACCAACAATCAGCAATCAACAATCAACAACCAACATCTGAAAATTAACTATGTATTAACATATGAAAAATCATCATTCACAAACCTTCACCAGAAGGCCAAAGAGTAATCAGAAAGAAAAAGTTTCGACTATTTCCAAAAAAGGAGAAAAAAATAATCTAAGCTACGCAAACGGAGGAGGAGCTTGGACGTCGGGGGCCTGATCCAGGCGGATTTCGTCAGCAGGTATCTTTTCAGCTTCTTCGGACAACAAGGAGTCAAGGTTAAGGTCCGGGTACAGGCCCTGGACTGCCTCGATACAATCATCGTAGCCGTGGTTGTAAAACTTGGCGGCCTCGGTGTCCCTCTCCTTTGATGTTTTGAGGGCTTCTATTGTTGCGGCCGTCACCTCGGCTAGAGAAGCTTCGTCCTCAGCCCATTGAGTCTCCCTCGCCTGAGCGACAGCTCGTGTCTGTTCTTCTGTCGCCTCGACCTTAGTTTGATCAAGGGTTTCACCCAGTCGAGCGTTCTCCTGAGCCAGCGAATCCACATGAGCCCCGGCCCGGTTTAGCTTGGCAGTCGCAGCGTCGCATCGAACTTTAAATTCCTCTGCGACCCCTTGTAGTCGCAGCTCCCTAGCTTCGAGGTCAGTCGCAACCTCCTGTAGCCATTGATCCCTGGCCTTCCCATCTTCAAGTTGCCGACCAACTCACCCTGCTCTAGTCGGAAGAGAGTCGCCTCGTCCCGCAAGACTCCCACCTCAGCTCTGAGTGCATCCACTTCGACTTCTATTTTTCGACGCTCGCGTACTCTCTCCCAGGCTAGGAGGAGCCTTGGAACGAAATAAATAAAAGCAAAGACAATGAAATAAGAAGGTGCATACAAACAATGGAGGTTAATAAATATGAGGAGACAAAGAATACCATGTAAAAGACCGCTGCCAGATCATTCAAGAAGGAATCATCCGACTTGGAAAGAAGATTGACGATCTCTTCTTCCAAAGCATGTTTGGCCGCCCAATGAGCCAAACAAGACATATGAAAGCACGACTTGTACCTTGGTCCGCTCGTCCCCACATGCGCCGAGCCTCCCTCCTCTGCGGCCCCAGTCCTGCTACCGGCTGATGCCTAAGCCTCGGATCCGAGGGCATTCTCTACCTCAAGAGGGGATATCATCGCATCAGCCATCCGGATGGCATCCTCCCGCTTGAAGGATGAAGGAACAGCTATGCAGGGGGCTGAAGGGTGAGCCTCCGCACCAAGGGGAACAACGGTATGAGGGAGGGCAGGAGTCGTGTTTGCAGGGGAAGGAGTTAGGGTTGCTGCTGGAGCCGGAACAACAATTGTCGGGACATCAGCAGTAGCTGGCGTTGCAGCGGAAGCTGCGATAGCAGGAAATGGAGCTGTATCTGGGGCCTCAGTGACCAAAGTCGGAGCTGAGGGGCCCCCTCCGCGAGGAGCAGCCTGCTTCCTCCGAACGGTGGTCTTCATCTAGAGCTCGTCTCTCAATAGCTCTTCCGTTGTTGGGGCAACCTTCCTCCTCCGAGAACCAGATGCCTCAATCATGCCTACATGAAGAACGATAAATTAGCGACTAAATGGACAAGTCTGATCCCTCCAAAAGGAACAGAAGGAAAACTTACTAAAAGACGTCGGGAAAGGTTGAGACTTGCACAGTCCAAACCAATGAGGGTTGGTGGCAGTAATCAAGTCCGACCAGGAGCGAAGATCCACCGACCATACCTTAGCCTTGGCAATGCGGTTCTTTTGGTCCGAATCGAGGAATGGCGTGCCCCTTGAAAAATCTACAAAGGTAAAGAATAAAGGTTTCGGTTTGACTGACGTAACAGAGGAAGGTATAAAGATAAATGGGATTAACTAAGTCCAACCTGGTTTTGAAAATTTGGTCGGAACCCGAGTCGTCAAAGTCCCGAGTTCAGCTGCTGGTGCCTCCCATTCGCTGGCAGCCCAAAACCATTTATTCTTCCAGTCCTTGTTAGAGTACGGAAGATTCATTACCAACCCCGACCCTTTGCTGCCTCAAGTCGCGAAGTAGTACCATGGTTCTTAACTATCGTGCTTGACCAGGTACAAACTCATCAGCTCCGCTGGAGTCAGTTCTGAGTTTCCGACTTGACGCCAGATGATGAAGGTAGAAATCAGCACCCTCTAAGCGTTGGGGGGCGAGTTGCCCAGGAGCTAGTCCGAGGTAGGATGTCATGGCCCGAACGAAGGGGTGCAGAGGAAGTCAAAACCCCACATTGCAACGCGCAGAGAAAAATAACAACTTCTCCCTCAGCAAATGCGCCAGCGGTATCGAGGGGCTTGGGGGTCCTTATCCGAACGGAGTCTGGGATCTGAAACTCCGAATGGATCCACTCCATTTGAGACTCCAAGAGTACGGAGCCTCTTGGGACTACCTCCGAGGCACGCCCACTTGCTGACATCTCAGCAGCCTTCGTAGTTGTGGTTCGGGGGGCCCGAACTATTTTCTTTTTGCCTCCTTGACGAGTCTGGGTGCCAGTCTCCCTTGTTTTTTGAGGTGGAGGAAAGAGGGGGGTACCGCTTCATAGGGTCCTTCAGAGGCTCCTCTCCCGTCATCTGAACTCCCCGACTCGGAGTCATCGCCATAACTCTGAACAGTCTCCAAGTCGAACGACATCTTAAAAAGAAGGAATGCAGAGAGACACAAGGGGACTCACCGGATGATCACCGAAAATCGCTCCTGTCGGTCGGAATCGCCTAATGGAAACCCTGATTGGCCGAAATCGCCTACGTCGGAAATCGCCCCTCCGGTATCAGCTTAAACACAAAGCATGGAATGAACTGAAATCTTCGAAGGAGGGTTTATATAGGCCTTACCAAATCTCTGCTTTAATGATCAGCAAAGATGGCCGCAGTCGAATCGTCGTAGGCCGACCTCGGAGTTGATGTGGCCACACACCATTGGCTCGGGCTCTGTCGGACCGTGTGCTTCTGATATCAATCGACGTGCTTCGAATAAGCGAAACGACGCCCGAATAAGGAAAGGTTCCGTCCAAAACGTTACTCCAGGTGTACGTGGCAACAGATCTTTGGCGGGTGGTAATTTGAAATCTTAACTATCGCCACGTGTACACCGCGCATAGACCTATAGGCGGGAAACCTTGTGAGGGTAATGTTTCAAAAACGTGATGGCTGTGGCATACTCGAGAGAATCGGCGGATGAGGAGATTAATCTTTCGTGTGTTTACTCTCCGAGTCTTAGCAGACCTCGAAGAGTAGGGGGCTTCTGTTATGGGAAGATCCGAGCCCCTTGAAACTCCGAGGCCTGACGACATGTTGATTCGATCAGACGGATAACTAACAGCTTGGCACAGATTATGAGAGCGAACAGTATCCGACAAAGATCCATAACCACTCTAATTGAGACCTTGCCTGCCTAAAGGTCCAAGCCAACTCCATATTTTGAGGCGGGCGCTCCTCGAGCCGAACTTAGAAACTACCATAAGTGAACGTGGCCGATTACTTCGATTACAGATACGCACGATGTGTATGATATGGTACATAATCCTTGGATTACGTGCCATATCTCCATGATCCGAAAATCTCTTTAATTGAGTGAATCGTGCCGTGATTAACAGACCCAAACCATCCTACAGTCAGGTATAAATACATGAGGACCCCATTGCTACAGGTATGCAACATCTTGCACTCTCTCCATCCTTCAAACTTAGACCCCGATTTCCTTGAACTGACTTAGGCATCGGAGGGTCCCCCGGCTTAGTCAGGGTCTCCTTGTCCACTTTTTGTGTAGGAACAGGGTTGATTCGAGGGGTGGAGAGTGATCCAGATTTTGACCTCAACAGTAGCAATGAAATAGCATGAGATTGTGTGGCATGTATGGATGTATGGATGTTAAATTTTGCTGTGAACTTAAAATACATTTAAACTATGTCTCCACGCAACAGTATAATGGGTCGGTTTAGGTATACTTGGTGCACAAGTCATAGATTGTAACTCGAGTGTAAGCGTGCACACTCTGAATTTGAATTGTGAGGCATAACTTGAAGTTATCAATGCAAATGAGAAGAACTTGGACTTGGATTTGTGATTGGTCTTAGGTTTTTAAGGGATTGGTGTCGATAGTGTCATGTATAAACCTTTCTCTCTTCAAATACTTGGGGTTCTTTGAATTTGCACAGTTCTTCTTCCTCTCATCAATTCATCAATGCACACACAAATGAATCAGTATTAATACTCTTGTAGTTTCCCAGTTTTAATTCTGTTCCCAGCTACATGGTCCTATAAAAGAATATTCCTCCTTAAAACAAAAAACCAATAGCAACTAAAGAGATAAAAAGAAGCGACAAATGAGTGAGGCTGAATATTTAAAAAAATAATAAAAATTTTAGAGAGAGAGAGGGAGAGGGGGATGAGCTTGTTTAAATTTTGGAGGATGGAAGGGGACTTTTTAAAATTTGAATTTTCAGGATGTAGTGACTGTTAAAATTTCGAATTTTTTGAAAAAATCTAACGAGCCAGGCCGAGCCAGGCCAGGCTGAAGGGCATTTGGTAAGCTAAGTCCAAAGCTCAGCCCACTTGAGAAGCAATCTTGATTTTTAAGCCCAAATCTGGCCGTCGGGGTTAATACTCTAGCTCATAAGCTCTCGGACTAGCCCAGCCCATTGACAGCCCTACTCGTCACATCAGTGTACGGATGTTTCCTTTTAAAGAAAGGTTCTGTGCCGAAGTGGACTGAGGCTCTCTCTCTAAGTAGTACTAGGTGAGGTATTTTATTGCGTAAAATTTCTAATTATAATCCATTTCCAACTAATTTTGTTATTGAAAAAGATATTTTAGAAACTGAAACCTCTACATATTTCTAAAATCGTTATTGGCCCACACCTCCACACAATCATTACGTGCATTAATGAGATTGTGTGTGCACTCCTCTCGTGTGCACCATCCGATTGGTGATGTGAGGGATTTGATCTGGCCGTACGACCATTGAGGTATGTGGGCCCCCGTCTTAGGCTAATGTAGGGTGGACCCCACATCCCCGGCCCCCTTGAAGATATCATGGAGCCACATATTTTGGACGTGCAAACATCTTATGCTGAACTTGTTGGACAGTCATCTTGCAGCCCACATTCACCAATTTGATTAGCAAAGTGGATCGTTGATCTAGATATCTCCGAAACAAGTAGTTGCACAGCCCGAAAGCACGTCAGATGGTCGAGATAATCCTAACCCTTTGAATGGAGCCAATTTGTTACAACCTTTTATTATTTACGAGCCATAATTCACATGGTTAGAATCATCAAATCATAATATTACTTTAGAATCATAAGAAATAAAAGTAGATCTATCTACTAGATGTATCAAGATGATGACTGGACCTATTTTGTTTCTCTGGTCAATCTTGACTGACCATTTTCACGTTATTGATTGGATGCTTAGGATTACCCAATTGGCATGATTTTTGCACCATATGTACTTCTAGTTGTACATACGAAATCAATGGTTCAGATCAACAAATGAATCGATGCTTCGTTACTATGGTCCTGGCTTACTAGACCATGGGCCTCACTTGTTGGAATTTGCAGACCCATGGATACTGTGCAAAGATGTGGGCCGCAAATCTTCGTAGAAGGGCTCGCCCATTGTCTTTTACGTTCGGGCTTGGGAATAATTTTCAGGCCCAATTAATAAATAAGTGCAGCCTGGGTTTCTATTCGAACATGGTCTAGACCCAAGAACCGGTCCTTTTGTGATTTCAATGGGGAAGGTTGGATTGAAATCAAATGGCTGGATATTGAATGAACTGGGACTGGGACTTGAACTTTAGGCCTGATTAATAAATGGGTGTGGCTCGTCTAAGATGCGGCCCACTTCGGGCCTGCGTTTAATTCCTCCTGCAAACAGCACCATAATCCCAACTTTGCACATCCTTCATAACGGTTTTAGCTTAATTGCAGTACAAATAAGAACTTCCACAGATCAAATTGTTTTCTAGGGCTGTCAATGGGCTGGGCCTGAGGTTGGCTTCAGCTTGATTTTTGAACAGTTTGGGCCGGCCGATGGGCTGGGTCTATTCAAGATTTTGACTTGGCCTGGGCAACCTGGCCCATTGACAGCGTGTTGTTTTCATGTTTACCAGTGCTAACCATGCGCCTGTCTGTATGGGCAGTGACATCTCGTGGGCCCAACAAGGTATGTGTGATGCTAGCTGTAGGAGCAGTGAACTTCTTCGTTTTGAATTTAGACCATGATCTGCTTTACATTCCTAACCGCATGAGTGACGGAGGGAAGGATGTGATGAGGTAGTCTTCCTCAGGGATAACTACTCCAAATCCATGGAGCTTCTCTGGACTCCTAAGAACATTCCTCAAATTCACAAGGGATGAAAATAGAAATAATTTTTAATAATTTGAAATAAATTCATTGATGATAAAAAAAATAAATGAAATTACAATCCTTTAAATAGTGAACTCAAACTTAGGACAGCGTTTCAAACTCAAACTCTCTAAAAACGTGAATAATAAACTCACTATTTATATACGAACATGATTCATATTAAACTTCATTGTCCTATAGCCAAAAATAGTAAGTGTCCAATTTGGCCTAACCATTCTCCTAATTTTTCTAAGACCTTTTCATGTTGGTCACAACTCCTAAAACTCAAGGATCAAAAGTCATAATCAAATTAAAACTTATTATTTATAATAAAACGGAAATAAAATGGACTTTTGACCGTCGATTTGACGGAATCTCGCAAATCTGGTGTGGGCAACCTGGAGTAGCAAAGTTGTATAGGTAAAGTAGCTTCTCCTACCCCAAAATCATATATAATATGTCGAAAAACTCATTCCAGTTTGCGAGATACTGTTTTAAGGTTCTGAGGGTCCTGATCATCCCCACCTCTGATCGGGCCTTCTCTAGTCCATCTTGGCCATGAAAGTGTCCATGACCCGCTCTAAATCAGTGAGCAAAAAGGACAGATTGGATGGCCGGAAAAAGTCGTCTTGTGTCGATTCTCAACTGTAGACCATCAATGGTCACTCTCATGTAAGCTCCACATTGGATGGATAGCTCCGAACCTCGGGTTAGATAATCTTCCAAGAAATAATACTTTTATAACCATCTATTTCCACCAAAGTCCTCCAATGGAATCTGATTTTTGGGGTGTGGCCCACCGAGTTATGAATCTGGTGAGTTTATCATTCCTCGGAAGCTGGTCATTGAAAAGTTAAGCCAAAGAAAGCAACAACCAATATCTCATCCAATCCAAGCATATGCCCCTCTACCATCACTAAAAAATCACTCAACACATAATCAACATCTCACTTAAAAATAAAGATAGAAAAAGAGAATTACATTTCAGATTAACGGTCCACTGTTATCCCTTTCATTGTTATAAATAAAGACACTTAACACATTATCTATGAATCTGTTCATCAACTCCAAAGATAGAAACACATTTCCCTCCATACCTTCAAATTCATGTGCTAAGCCCCTCTTGTGTGCTCAGTGCATTCAACCATTACTCCAAAGATGGAACAGTTCCCCAGCTTCCATTTTTGTAAGAGTTTCTATGACATTAATGTCAGCTATCATGGCATTGCGCATATATGGTTTGCTCATCCGTGCTCTTACCATTAATCTCCACCACCCTTGGTCGCGAAGGACTAACAAACACACGATCAAAAGACCCTTCCTCGTTTACATCTTTAACATCCCTGAGCTTCTTAAGGGCCCTTTTACTCAATTGGTAGCAAGACCAATAATCGGCGAAACACCCTCGGGAGACGGTTCTCCTTCGACGTATTTCTGATGTTATCAAATTGACTTCCATCTCAATGCGGGCTACGTCTTTAATCCAGTTCTGTACTTGGTGCGTGAGCCTCTGCCTTTTTATCGATGGTCCCTCGTCGACTCTTTCAATATCTTCGTGCTTGCTTGTTAGTGCTTCCATTGCCCGCGTCAAAGTGTTCACATTTTCATCCATGTTTGTGACATAACTGATATGTTGTATGACAGGAGACCATAAGATTTGGATGATTTCTTTTTCTTTTTTTTTCCTTTTTTTTTTAAAGAGAGTTCCAGTAATCAGTGAAGATGAACAGACATTCGGGTGGGCCCAACAATAGGAAGACAGACGCACCTATCTTGTGACAGAAAAGACAAAAGACATATACGTGCACGGACATTCGGACCGGCCCCAACAAAAACACAGGGCCCGCCTACCGTATAAAGCCACATGAACCCAAATACTCGTCAGTTCGAATGGGACCGCCTGAGCGCTGGAAGCCCAGTTTTATCCAGCAAAACCGCGCACCGAACAGACCGAGGAAGGATAGGGTCAGCTGACCATACTGAATGGGCCTGAGACGCCGTGGCCCACTTGGCCAAACCATCCGCCGCCGCATTAGCTTCTCTGAAAATGTGGTTGAGAGGGAAACAGGCCCTCTTACGCAGGGATTGGATGCGATCCAACCAGTATACCCAGGTCATACTCGCTCGGCTACGACCGTTCACCAGGTCAACAATGAGTTTAGAATCTGATTCAAGCTGCACCTTCCGCAAGCCCTTCTGCAGGTAGAGAAGGAGCCCATCCCAGATGGTTCTTAACTCAGCAACGTTATTGGTACTAATGCCATACCCAATGCCATCCCAGATTTGGATGATTTCTGCAACTATACGAACAGTGTTCACCAAAGACATGTGGGCCTGTTTGGATACACCTGCATAAATAACTTCTTCTTTTTAAAAAAAAAAAATCTTTTTTACTTACAGCAGTAAGTAAGTTATTTTTTAATAAAAGTTTGTTCAGTAACTACTTTGATGAAAGTACCTTATTAGATTAAACAAACTTGTAACCCTAAAAAAATAATAATAATAATTTATTTTTTAAAAAAAATTGCTTTTTGAATTTTTATTCTCTCTTATCTCTACATGTGATGGATAGGCCATATCAAAGAGTGGTCCCACTTTAAACGTTGAGGACCACACAATAGATGGTACACATCAAAGGTGGTCTCCACATGTTGGAAACCATACAAACTTTTTTACCTTTTGTCTCTTAGATATGTCATTACCAAACATACTTTCACTTAAATAAATAAAAAACCATGTACAACTACTTAAGTCATAAGTAGCTTAATCAAAACTTATGATCAAACGGCGCATGAGAAAGAGAGAGATGATACCTAAAGAAAAATAAATAAAAAGAAGTTGGTTAAAGTGGAGTAGAAGAGATGAATGGAGTATATACATTCACGTCTTATATTATATAATATATAATAAAGTTACCAAAAGTTAGGAGAAAATCTGTATAGATTAACTAGGCTTGAGGGAACCATCGTAAGCTTTACACAACTAGAATAGAATCATGAATTAGATACCTATACTTAGGATTATTCCCTAAAAGAGTTAGGAAGTTGAAAAATTAGGAACCCATATTCAAGTTTCCCATCAAACGTGCTAGACGTGGATTTTAGAAACTATGAATTTAAGTACCCCTATAATTAAACCCCAAAATCCCGAACAAACTTGTTTTGAACAAAAAGTCATCTTTAAATAGAGTCACAATCAAGAAGAACAAGTTTCGCTTATGCGAATAGATATTTTCTGATTATTCCAGAATTTTCAACTGTTTCAATGAAATTCTAACATGTTGTAAAACCTCCACTAGTTGCAGAAAGAAGACACATAAAAAAATTTTGAAAAGTTTTGAATAGATTACATAGGTCTCCATCAACCTTCCTCTACAATTTTATCTCAATTGGGTCTGTAAAAAATTTCATAAAAATCCGACAATAGAAAATTTTAGTAGAAATTGCTACTAGACGACAAGCTTTCATACAACTCACAAGAGTGAAACAACCCCCAAACCGTGGAATCTTACCCCTTGAATTGTTCTGGAATGTCAAGAATAAGTAAAGGGCTTAGGCTCCAAATTTTAAATAAATTGGACATATGAATCATAAATTAAATTTTGGGATCGACAGGCTGTCAATATAAAACGAAGTTTGGAATTTAAAACCTTTCATATAAAGTATGACACCAAAACTTTTTTTTTTTTTTTTTTACACACGCACACACCCCACACACTCACGCCACACGCACACACACCCATATGACACCAAAACTTAGGTTCAAAGGGAAATGGATAATTTGGCTTACCCTTTATGAAACCTAGGATGCGTTTATAGTGAAAAAAACAAAAACAAATAATTTTATCGTATTCCACAAGGCACAAGTGGTTTAATCCAATTACCAAATTTCGAGGTCGAGATTTTTTTAAGGGGGGTAGATTGTACCGTCCCGATTTTTGATAGTCAATCAAAAACATGCCTAGAAACATATATCTATCTCATGAAGAATACAGTGAAAACTTAAACACAATGAATCGATATAAATAATAGAAATAATTAAATTTCGAGGGTGAAATTTTGTTTAAGGGGGGTAAATTGTAACACCCCAAACTTTTCAATACCCGAGTATTGAGTTCTCAAGTACTACTATAGAATTTAACCTATTATGTACATATGTACGGTACCAATTAATCTAACTACCATAACCTTATATTTATTTTCTAATACGAATCTGACAGTTGGGAATGATCTCCATTCATAAATCAATCAATCTGACCATTGATTATAAGATAGGATCATTATATACCTAAATACTCACACTTGTCCATCATAACCAACCGCTCAATCAAATATGCGCGCACTGCTAGATAGAGACATCTAATCGCTCACTTTGATTTTGGATCACCCGATCGTAGTAAACTAGTTGGTTGATCTCTACATTTGCCCGTATACAAATTGACTTGAGATTCTAATCCGTTCATCACCTATGAATATGCTTAATCCACCATTAGAACTACAATATGAGAAACTTACACATGTGAACAAGTCACTTGAATATAAGGTTACACATGTACTACCTCTTGATCACTTCAAAAACTCATTTTATGTCCACCCATTGATGAAACTGACCATACATCTACCTATATAACATGGTCAGAGTGCTAACCATCAAGTTCCCCTATTTTTAGCAAGTCATCTAACCATCCGTCATGCTTGGATTAGTTAAACGAGCCACACGAACATCATAGTAAATCGATCATCATGAAGATCTTAGGGTTCAAGTCTAAACTACTCGTTAACTTATCAATTAGAGGCGTACAAATATTATTTTGAATTATGGAGTGTGTTAGTCACTAAATGAGTATCTTGGTTATCCTTGATAGCTCAAGGCCCAAATTTAACCGGTTGAGAGTGTCAAATTTCACCTCGTTTGGACGATAAAGTTACGAGTTACGAACGGTCTGGAAAAAGGAGAAGGGTAAGATTGTAAATATAAACTCATAGCGTGATTTTCACATGATCTTTATCTGTGAGTTCACTCACACGTTCTTGCAAGGTGTGGCCCACCAACAGCTCGGATTTGACTCAAACTTGGGGCCATGGGCCACCATGACTTGCGGAGGACGTGTGAAGGGCATGGATCACTCAAAAGACTATAGTAAGTGGATCCCATCGGATCAACAAACGAAATAGATTTTATACCCATATAGTAGCATGTAAAGCAAAAGACTGTTACGGAAGTGATCTTTACGGTAAGTATTAATCACATGTCTTTGCAACGTGTGGCCCACCTAAAGCTCAGATCAAAGTCAAATTTGGACTCGTGAGTCAACATGACCCAACCCAACTAATTAACGGAATAGATTTTCACAAAAGCACCGGGGTGGGACCCACCTGATATTGTTGCCAGCTACGTCTCTTCGGACTAGCATTTGGAACTGAAACAGGAGGAAGCACGTCCCTTCGAAATAGCATTCGGAACCAAAAATAGGTAGGATTCCTATACCATCTCCCACGTTCCCACAGCTTACGGCCCACCTAGGACATAAATCCACCCTATATTTTGGCCCACGACCGAGCACCACCACGCAAAGCAAATGGATGGAGTGGATCCTCCAAAAGAATGCAAAAGGTGGACCTCACCTACTCCAACAAACGAACCAAGGTCTCTCTGCACGCGGTAACAACGTCGTAGTGAAACCCGACACTGGAATTCCTCCCACCGAAACTCCCGAGTTCAACAACTATAAACAAGATCCGAGAAGTCTATTCTCCACTTAAGGAAGATCCGACTACAACTAAACTTCCCGGAAGGTCGGGTAAGTCCTCACAACGTTGCGTCATTCCTTCCACACACCACATTAGCGTACGTGGTACGCAAGAACCACCTCGACGTGTTAAAACGCTATAAAATCTCTCTCCTACCGCCGAAAGAAAATACGCTATACGATAGAAAGAGAGAGAAAGAAACGAGAGAAAGAAGAGAGAACAGAGAGAGTCGAGCACTGAGAGCAGCACCTCGACCCATTGAACTCCAGCAAGAATTGGGTCCGGCCAAAGAATTTCTGGCCAATCTCTGTGTGCAAAAAAAAACAAACAAACAAACAAACAAGAATGAAGGAGAGAGAAGTTGTAACACGTGTAACGAATCGTCAAGTGATTGATAAACAAAAAATAAATAAATAAAAATCAGGTTCGAACGGTTGCAAACTGTTGAATCTTACCTCCTTCTTTCTCTTCTATCCTTCCTATTTCAGGTCGAACCAGGGTCGACTCAATGGAAAGGTACACCGAAACTTCCAAATTTCTAAGTTGAAAATTATTAACTTATGAAACATATGGCATATCTAAATCATACCTTAACCAAGGTCCTCTTTCAGATTCATTACTTAGTTAGATCTAACACTATAATAAACCAGAACGTAGTATTAATCCTAACTGATCAAAGCATGCGGATTAAGGTAAAAGTTCGAACACAAAGCGAGTATTTGAGCATTTAACCTTGATAATAGACTATCAGACAACCAAAGGTGAGGAATTCCTTTGAGCTTACCTTAATTCAAGTTGATATGAAATATCTTGCCTTTTATCTATTCTCATATTACTACGATTCTCTTTCTTTGCAATTGTTTAATTTACTATCAACAATTATTTACCCTTTGGAATTATGGTATGATGTTAATTATGAGTGATCTTTATTATTTTTATGTGGGGTGCTGGATGTAATATCCTGAATTTTCACGGCCAGAGTTTATACTCGTATCTGAGAAAACCGGGTGTTAATAAAGTATGAATTGGATGCTTTAAAAATTGCACCTTATTTTTTATTATTATTTAGATCACATCTAGATACATTCATGAAAGTAACATTCCCGAGAATAAAATCAGCTGTTTTGATTATTTCATTAGAGCAAAAGAATTCAGTAAATAATTAAATACCAGAAGTATAAAACCAATTCATAAAACTATCTTCTTATTCTTTCACTATAATCTTCCACAGGGAGACAGTCCTCTGGGTCTTCAATCTGTACGTCACCTACATCATCTATATGGTTGGAGATGGTCAACGCCCTACTCATAGTGATGGTTATTCTTTAAGATTAACAGTAATTCAAGAGATTCATAAAAGCAATGTAAAAGTTTTGATACGTCTCGTACTCCATAACTACGAGAGGTATCAATATGCACAAGCAATCTACATGAGATGTATGCCTAGCAAAGTATATACGGTTCATCACACTTAACGATCGTCACAATATGAAAAATTATTAAAGTTATCCAACTCGCCCCGCATCCCATTCTACGGAGATTCATCGGCGTGTCCTATGTTTAACATGGATTTATATGATTATCCCACGACTAACACGACATAACTGGATGAATTACGTGGCACGATTTGTTCATGGAGTGACTATTTGCGACATCCAATTCCGGAAGTGATGTAACACGCATTGCAAATTACTTACATCGATTTGTACACCACTACCATGAAAATGGAATTACATATTGCCCTAGGGGCCGCTACCAAAAACGCATTACGTCCACGATATTTATTCGATTACAAGAAGGGGGATTCCCAACATAGTACTTGCATCAAAAAGAGAAATTCATTAAATTATGGGAGTTTTGGTATCCAAGATACATGCCCAAGCCATAAAGGTAAATAACACAAGCTAACAAAGTAATGAAAATTGTGGTAATGACCAACTTTAGCAATTATAAAAGTGGCAATGACCAACTTATCAAAGAGGAAAGTAACAATGGCTAACTCAACAAATAGGAGAGTGACAAGGGCCAACTCAACAAGAGATGAGTAGCAAGGGCTAACTCAACAAAAATGATAAAGGCAAGAGCAAGTCTTGTATCCATCGCTTCGCATAAATTCATAAAGATCACGTGTAATTAATCATCATACTGTAATTCCCAAAAGATAATAATCATTGGTGGTAAATAAAACAATTGTAAAACAAGAATTATAATTGCATGCCAACAGGTCCGATAAAAGGCATAATAAAATGCATTAACTCAATCAAGTTAAGCTTAAAGTATAAAAATCGTCGCCTCTAGTGTTGCTCGTTCCTTGAAGGTAGTTATGTGTTGAAGGATTAGGCCCTTAATCTAGTATTTAAGAATTTGGATAGTTAGATGTGATTTAAACTGACTGGTCTTCTTCGCTCGAATTCTGGATCAAAGCATTGGGAGAGGAATGAGAAAAGAAGTCTAGGAGAGGAAATGAATATAGTAAGGAGGAAGAACTGGATGTGGACCTACCTCGAGTCTGGCTTGCCTTGGAGACCTCCTGCCTTCTACGGACGTCTCCCTCCCTTTCTCTTTTTCTCTTTCTTTCTCTCTTTCTTTTCTCTTTCTTTTCTTTTCTTTTTCTTTTTCTTTCTTTTTCTTTTCTTTTTTTTTTCTTTTTTCTTTTTTCTTTTTTTCTTTTTTTTTTTCTTTCTTTCTCTTTTCTTTCTCATTCTCATGCTCTTTCTCTTTTCTTTCTTTCTTTCTTTCTCTTTCTCACTCTCCTCCTTGGAACTAAGGGGGTATGGGCATGTGAGTAGAGAGGGGATGCACACTCCTTTTATAAAGGAGTGGGCATATGAGTGGGATGTGTCTCTCATCCCACTTGGATTAGGTTTCACCAATTTGCCATTTTTTGACAATCTTTCTTTAAATCTAATGCGTCCATTGTGTCAGGGTCGTTGAATAGAGCCGGGATGTATGATTTTCTTGGTGATAAAAAATTTAGATTGACCTATCTTGAAAATTCTCCTAACGAGCGTTAAAATGAACTTGATCTCAATTAACGGTCCACGCTTAATGATCAGGGCCCAATTTTGAAAAAAAATGTGTAGTCAGGATAGACAAATGGTTGGACAAATTTTAGTGGTTGATAGATGGTGGAAAAAGCCTAAATAAATTTTTTTTACTTTTTATACCAAAAGAAAGGAGTTGGCTTCAACATTCAACGGTGTAGGATTATAGATTCGGGTGTAAATTTTATACAACCTCATAGTCATATGAGACCAAAGTGTGGTCCAAATTTGATTTGCGATGGACGACAGGAAGTGGTTAAATTGGAAGATCTAAATTTATAATGAGTCGATAAGCCAGGAAACGATAACTTTGCGCCTAAGGATAGTCTTACCAAAGTGGGGTCTTCATATTTCACACTTAGTCCATATTATGAACAATCCAAGTTGTTCATATGAAAAGAAATATCCTACTACGACTATCCATGAGGTTTCTTCACTCGATAGACACCAAAATCAACGGTTAAGGGGCTAATTTGTCAATTGAGTCACTTTTACAATGATCTAATGGCTAAAATTTGACATGTATAGTTATTTTAAGATATATAGGCATGTTATAAAATTTCACATCAAACGGATCATGGAAACCATGTGATCTAAAATTCAGGGGTCTAAGTTAATGACATTTTTGTAATTATTGGTGATATGAGAGTTTTTAGAATTCTAATGGTTCTACATGGTTATAGATACATTTTAAAGTAATTATTATAAAAGAACTTATGTCTAAATCATTAAGAATAAAGAATTAATCACCAAATTAACTAATAGAACGTACATATATCAACCAACATAATGGATGGTCAGATGACATGTTAGAAATAGAAAAAACTTGATAGTTAGTACTCTAATAGTGTATATAGGTATATGTACGGTCAGTTTTGTAAATGGAAGAACACAAGGTGAGTTTCTGGGGTGATTAGGGGTAGAACATGTGTATCGTTAGATTCGAGTGTCTTATTCACATGTGTAAGTTTTTCAAATTGTAGGTCTGATGGTGGGTTAAGCATATTCATACGTGATGAACAAGATGAACGGATCTAAATCTCAATTTGATATGTGTACGAGTGGATGCTGAGATCAAGTAGTTAGTTTGCTATGATCAGGTGGTCCAAACTCAGAGTGACGGTCAGATATCTTTACTTAGTGGTGACTAGTTGACTGAACGGTTGGTTATGATGGGCAAGTGAAAATACTTAGGTATATGATTATCCTATCCCAAATCAACGGTTAGATGACTTAATTTATGAATGGAGATTATTCCCAACTGTTAGATTCATGTTAGAGAATAGATGTAAGGTTAAGTTAGCTAGATTGATACCGTACACATGTACACAATAGGTTAAATTCTATGGTAACACTCGAGAACTTTCAATACTTGGGTATTGAAAAGTTCGGGGTGTTACACAGCATACAAGCCTTGCCCTAACATTTACCAACTTTGTTGAGTTAACCCTTGCTACTCTCCTCTTTATTGGGTTAGCCATTACTACTCTCCTCTTTATTAAGTTGGCCATTGCTACTCTCCTCGATGTTGAGTTAGTTATTGCTACTATCCTCTTTATTTTGTTAGCCTTGTGATATCTACCTTTATGACTTGGGTATGTGTCTTCATATTTCAAAACCCTCATGATTCAGTTACATTCTCTTTATGAAAGTGATATGTTGAAAGTATCACAACTAGTGAGTCAATTATTATATCATGGACTAATGTGCTCTAGGTAGAGACCCTCTTGGTCGACACGTAATTTCATGAGTTTGGGTAGTGGTGTATAAATCGATGTAAGTAATTCACAATGAGTGTTATATCACTTACGGAATTAGATGTCGTAAATAGTCACTTCATGAACAAAATGTGTCACG
Source organism: Magnolia officinalis (assembly GCA_021015155.1). Classification (NCBI taxonomy): domain Eukaryota; kingdom Viridiplantae; phylum Streptophyta; class Magnoliopsida; order Magnoliales; family Magnoliaceae; genus Magnolia; species Magnolia officinalis. The sequence continues at coordinate 11,274,390 of JAJHSJ010000017.1, forward strand.
TAATTCATTCGGCTCATGTGTTGTGCTACCTCGAGGTGTTCACATAAATCTACAGTGGTGTTGGATATGCCGGCAAATCTCTGTAGTGTGAGAATGCGGGGCTAGCCGAGGATTTTTATGAATTATATTCCAAATTGTAATGGTCACTATGTATGATGAGCCACACACACTTTTCTAGACATGCATTCATATATATATTGGTTGCGTATGTTGATACCTCTCATAGTGGTGGAGTACGAGACGTATCAAAACTCTTACATTACTTCTATGAATCTCTTGAATTATTGTTATTCTTAAAGGATAATCATCACTACGAGTAGGGCATTAACCATCGCCAACCGTACAGATGATATAAGTGATATACAGATTAAAGACCTTAAGGACCATCTCCCTATGGAATATTATACTGAAAGAATAAGAAGATAGTTTTATTATTTAGTTTTATACTTCTGCTGCAAACTCGATAATGTAATAAGCTCCTATTAAGAGGGCATTTGATTATTTACCGAATTCTTTTACTCTAATGATAAAAAAGTCAATTTTATTCTCATGAATGTTACCTTCATAAATATATCTGAATGTGATCTAAATGAAAAAAAAAAATAAGGCTCGATTTTTAAAGCATCCAATTTATACATTATTAACACCCGGTTTTCTCGAACACAAGTATAAACTCTGGCCGTGAAAATTCAGGATTTACAGTAATGATGTCATATGATTATTTTGGATATTAAATGGTCCAGATCTGAACAATCTGTTGGTCATTCCCTAATTTGATTTCATGAAAATCGATGGATAGTTCAAATCAACCTTTTATAAACGATAAAACATTTAAAAGTTAAAAATAAGAAAAATCCAAAATTTCTCGATCGATCAATGTTCGGCTCGATTGAGGAATGTTCAATCGGTCTTAATTGATTAAAGGGATCAATCAATAGAATCTTGGACCAATCTATCATTTGCTGAAGTTTGAAAATGTATTAAGTTTATAATATACATAATTCACCTTAAATTAAATTATAAGTTTACTAATGAAGGTGGGCTACTTTGATTTAGTCAAAGTAGGATAGATTAAATGGAATGATTGGATCAATTCATGATTTTGTTTACATTATTCATTAGAGATCCTAGATTCAGACCTATATAATTTTTTATGAATTTACCTCTACCAAGTATAAGCGAGTGATCCCAACATGTTTCCTCTCTGTTATACTTAAAATAGTTGTTTGATTGATATGTTAAGTGTAATTTTTTATATTGGTTATTTTATTGTATTTCTTTAAGCTTGAACTTCTATCGAATGACGTGATGATATATGTGACAACATGCTAATATGATGCATCGATCATTCTCATTCATTTATTTCATGCATAGCGCACATGTGTTGACTCTTAGGGGCACGCCCTGGAGGACCTACAAGTACTTACAATACTGAGTGACCTATGGAACCATCCCTGAATACCCATAATATATGAAAGCCTACCCAAAAAGGGGAGATGCGAGTTGATGGAATCCAACTCAAGCAAGTGGACGGATCTACCCACTTGATGCATTCATGCATCCATGCATCTCATAACATTCATGCATTCTATTTTAATTATGACGTGTATGAACTATGATGGGTTCATGTCATGCCCCAGACTTGGTAACCAGACTCACAAGGAACTCGATAGCCTGTTCTGGCCGCAACAGTCTCTGTAATACCCCATTCTCGGCTCCTGAGGCAGGTTCTGATCATGGGATCCTATAAGGAGGATTTCATGACAGTATAATCATTACCAATATGAGCATACTCAAGATCACAACAAGTAAATCTTAGAATAACAAAGACACACATCACAAAATTCACTAAGAATTTGAACTTTTACAAGTATCCATAAGGTCCAAAAGGACATACATAAGATAATAGAGGGAAGAAAGGAAGTCTGCAACACTGGCACTACAAGAAAAATGGGCAAAGGCTACGGACTAGATCCGTAGCAAAATGGCTTTTGCTACGGATCTAGTCCGCATCACGTCCGTAGCAATTGGTGGGGTAGCTAAAGGTCTAGCTACGGACAATATCCGTAGCAATAGATACAATTAGCTACGGATCTTTTCCGTAGCAATAGGACCATTAGCTACGGATAATATCTGTAGCAATATGAAACAATAGCTACGGATTATATCCGTAGCAATTAATACCAATAGCTACGAATTATATCCGTAGCAATAGATACCAATATCTACGGTATTTACAGCACTACATACGGAGAGCTACGGATATAATCCGTAGCTATAGATACCAATAGCTACGGATATAATCCGTAGCAATAGATAGTAATAGCTACGGTGAAATGTTGTAGCTTTGCTATGGATTATATTTCGTAGCTATTTTCCCTATTTCCATTGCAAGAACCTGCTATGATTGATAACTCATCTAAGCTTAATGCAATCAGAGAAAAAAAAATGATGCATTTATTACAATAGCAATCAAATCTACAATGCATCCTACATTCACATTTCTAAATAAACAATACTTCACTTTGTTCAACCTATCAAAAGAATTACAACTAAGGCATGCCCTCATGCATTAAATAATGCTCGCGCTTTTACAGAATTTTCTTTTTTCAGACGGTTAAGTTCAGCAAACACAGAAGATAGAGCTTCTTTCTTTCCTTGAAACTGCATATGTAACTTCTGTAGACTTCGACACAAGATCACTTTCAAGTTTTAAAACCCTTCCCTTGAGAAAATGAATTCATCATCCACTGACTTCTTTAGCTTGTCAACCTGTATAAAACAACAATTGTAGACACAATCAAACAAGCATGCCTTTGTACACATCTCAAAAGGAAGAAGAAAGACCAAAAAAAAAAAAAACAAAGAGCTGAAAAAAAACAATTATATATAAAGAAATAAAAAATGTGCCTACAAATCTTCTAAACTATAGCAAAATCCATAGGTTAGGTTATCGGTTATAAGTTTAGGTTATAAGTTATAGGTTAAGGTTTAGTTTATAGGTTTAGGAAATCGGGTTCGGGTTCAAGATCGGGTTTAGGTTTGGGTTTTCAAGTTTAGGTTTAGGTTTAGGTTAGGGAGTTGAGATTAGGATTAGGTGTAGGTTTAGGTTTAGGGATTTGAGAATACATTTAGGTTAAGGTTTAGGGAATTGAGAATAGGTTAAGGTTTAGGTTTAGGAAATCGGGTTCGGGTTGGGATCGGGTTTAGGTTTGGGTTTTCAAGTTTAGGTTTAGGTTTAGGTTAGGGAGTTGAGATTAAGATTAGGTGTAGGTTTAGGTTTAGGGATTTGAGAATACATTTAGGTTAAGGTTTAGGGAATTGAGAATAGGTTAAGGTTTAGGTTTAGAAAATCGGGTTCGGGTTCAAAATCGGGTTTAGGTTTGAGTTTTCAAGTTTAGGTTTAGTTTATGTTAGAGAGTTAGATTAGGATTAGGTGTAGGTTTAGGTCTAGGAATTTGAGAATACATTTAGGTTAAGGTTTAAGGAATTGAGAATACATTAAGGTTTAGGTTTAGGAAATCAGATTCGGGTTCGGGATCGGGTTTAGGTTTGGGTTTTCAAGTTTAGGTTTATGTTTAAGTTAGGGAGTTGATATTAGGATTAGGTGTAGGTTTAGGTTTAGGGATTTGAGAATACATTTAGGTTAAGGTTTAGGTTATAGGTTTTGGTTTAGGTTAAGGTTATAGGTTTTGGTTTAGGTTTAGGTTTAAGTTTTAGGTTTAGGTTATAGATTTAGGGAATTGAAAATAGTTTAAGCAGGTTTAGGTTTAAGAAATCAGGTTCGGGTTCGGGATCAGGTTTAGGTTTGGGTTTTCAAGTTTAGGTTTAGGTTAGTGAGTTGAGATTAGGATTAGGTATAGGTTTAGGTTTAGGGATTTGAGAATACATTTAGGTTAAGGTTTAGGGAATTGAGAATAGGTTAAGGTTTAGGTTTAGGAAATTAGATTCGGGTTCGGGATCGGGTTTAGGTTTAGGTTTTCAAGTTTAGGTTTAGGTTTAGGTTAGGGAGTTGAGAATATGATTAGGTGTAGGTTTAGGTTTAGGGATTTGAGAATACATTTAGGTTAAGGTTTAGGGAATTGAGAATAAGTTAAGGTTTAGGTTTAGGAAATCGGGTTCGGGTTCAGGATCGGGATCGGGTTTAGGTTTGGGTTTTCAAGTTTAGGTTTATGTTTTGGTTAGGGAGTTGAGATTAGGATTAGGTGTAGGTTTAGGTTTAGGGATTTGAGAATACATTTAGGTTAAGGTTTAGGGAATTGAGAATAGGTTAAAGTTTAGGTTTAGGAAATTAGGTTCGGGTTCGGGATCGGGTTTAAGTTTGGGTTTTCAAGTTTAGGTTAGTGAGTTGAGATTAGGATTAGATGTAGGTTTAGGTTTAGGGATTTGAGAATACATTTAGGTTAAGGTTTAGGGAATTGAGAATAGGTTAAGGTTTAGGTTTAGAAAATCGGGTTCGAGTTCAAGATCGGGTTTAGGTTTGGGTTTTCAAGTTTAGGTTTAGGCTTAGGTTAGAGAGTTGAGATTAGGATTAGGTGTAGGTTTAGGTTTAGGGATTTGAGAATACATTTAGGTTTAGGTTCGGGTTTAGGCTATAGGTTTTGGTTTTGGTTTAGGTTATAGGTTTTGGTTTAGGTTTTGATTTAGGTTTTAGGTTATAGGTTTAGGTTTAGGTTATAGGTTTTGATTTAGGTTTAGGCTATAGGTTTTGGTTTTGGTTTAGGTTATAGGTTTTGGTTTAGGATATAGGTTGTAGGTTTAGGTTATAGGATTTGAGAATGGGTTATGGTTTAGATTTTAGAAATCGGGTTCGGGTTCGAGATTGAGTTTTAGATTGGGTTTTCAAGTTTAGGTTTAGGTTTAGGTTAAGGAGTTGAGATTAGGTTAGGTTTTCAAGTTTAGGTTTAAGTTTGGGTTTTCAAGTTTAGGTTAAGGTTTAGGTTTAGGTTATAGGTTTTTGGATTTGAGAATGGGTTTGGGTTTAGGCTATAGGTTTTGGTTTTGGTTTATGTTATAGGTTTTGGTTTAGGTTATAGGTTATCGGTTTAGGTTTAGGTTTTGATTTAGGTTATAGGTTTTGATTTAGGTTTAGGCTATAGGTTTTGGATTTGGTTTAGGTTATAGGTTTTGGTTTAGGAAATAGGTTATAGGTTTAGATTATAGGATTTGAGAATGGGTTATGGTTTAGGTTTTAGAAATCGGGTTCAGGTTCGGGATTGAGTTTTAGATTTGGTTTTCAAGTTTAGGTTTAGGTAATTTAGGTTAGGGAGTTGAGATTAGGTTGGGTTTTCAAGTTTAGGTTTAAGTTTGGGTTTTCAAGTTTAGGTTAAGGCTTAGGTTTAGGTTGTAGGTTTTTGGACTTGAGAATGGGTTCGGGTTTAGGCTATAGGTTTTGGTTTTGGTTTAGGTTATAGGTTTTGGTTTAGGAAATAGGTTATAGGTTTAGGTTATAGGATTTGAGAATGGGTTATGGTTTAGGTTTTAGAAATCGGGTTCAGGTTCGGGATTGAGTTTTAGATTTGGTTTTCAAGTTTAGGTTTAGGTTTAGGTTAGGGAGTTGAGATTAGGTTGGGTTTTCAAGTTTAGGTTTAAGTTTGGGTTTTCAAGTTTAGGTTAAGGTTTAGGTTTAGGTTATAGGTTTTTGGATTTGAGAATGGGTTCGGGTTTAGGCTATAGGTTTTGGTTTTGGTTTAGGTTATAGGTTTTGGTTTAGGTTATAGGTTATAGGTTATAGGTTTAAGTTTAGGTTTTGATTTAGGTTATAGGTTATAGGTTTAGGTTTAGGTTATAGGTTTTGATGTAGATTTAGGCTATAGGTTTTGGTTTTGGTTTAGGTTATAGGTCTTGGGATTTGAGAATGGGTTCGGGTTTAGGCTATAGGTTTTGGTTTTGGTTTAGGTTATAGGTTATAGGATTAGGTTAGGTTTAGGTTTAGGTCATAGGTTTGATTTAGGTTTAGGCTATAGGTTTTGGTTTTGGTTTTGGTTATAGGTTTGGGTTTAGCATATAGGTTATAGGTTTAGGTTTATGGATTTGAGAATGGGTTCGGGTTTAGATTATCGGTTTTGGTTTTGGTTTAGGTTATAGGTTTTGGTTTAGGTTATAGGTTTAGGTTTAGGTTAAGGTTTCGGTTTATGTTATAAGTTTGGGATTTGAGAATGGGTTCGGGTTTAGGTTATAGGTTTTGGTTTGGTTTTTTTAAGTTATAGGTTTTGGTTTAGGTTATAGGTTATAGGTTTAGGTTAAGGTTACAATTTAGGTTATAGGTTTGGGATTTGGGAATGGGTTTGGGTTTAGGTTATAGGTTTTGGGTTTGGTTTTGGTTTTAGGTTATAGGTTAATTTAGGTTCAGGTTATAAGCTATAGGTTTTGGGAATTGAGAATAGGTTAAGGTTTAGGTTTAGGAAATCGGGTTCGGGTTCGGTATCGGGTTTAGGTTTGGGTTTTCAAGTTTAGGTTTAGGTTTAGGTTAGGGAGTTAAGATTAGGATTAGGTGTAGGTTTAGGTTTAGGGATTTGAGAATAGGTTAGGTTGTAGGTTAAAGTTTAGGGAATTGAGTTTAGGTTATAAGTTTAGGTTATAGGTTATAGTTTAGGTTATAGGTTATAGGTTTAGGTTTAGTAGTTTTAGGTTTTGGTTTTGGGATGTGAGAATAAGTTTAGGTTATAGGTTAAGGGTGTGGTCCCTGCAAATACAGATATAAACACGGCCTGTCCAAATGGCCAGGCCCTTCCAATGCTGTCCATAGGAAATGGACAGCTTCATCATGGTCAGCAGTTCCCACCTTCCAAAGACCCCCGCTCATCCGGATAGCTCCGACGCACATCCGGGTCTGCTCCATTAATTTCAAGCAAATACATAAACACTGCCTGTCCAAATGGTCAGGCCCTTCCAATGCTGTCCATAGGAAATGGACAGCTTCATCATGGTCATAACAGTGGTTCCCACCTTCCAGGGACCCCCGCTCATCCGGATAGCTCTGACGCACATCCGGGTCTGCTCCATTAATTTCTAGCAAATACATAAACACAGCCTGTCTCCAGGATCAACCGAATTCGTCTGATCCAAGGATCCAAGGAAGCTAGCCTTGGATGTGCAAAACCACAAACCCATTATGCTAAAACCAAAGACTAAGTCACTGAAGAGACGAGTCACTAAACAGATACGTTGGAGTTGGAAGTAAAGGGTAGGCTCTTACCAGAGAGGATCTGCTTGTCTGATCAGAGATAGCAACGGCAGATTTGTGAAATCCCTGCAAACAAAAAGTGAGTCTCAACAGCAGTAGAATTAAGCTGACAATCGAGAAGGCCCCTTAAGTATAAAATTTTCAAGCCACAAAAAGCTAAATGTATGAGAAGCCACAGAAACCTAAATGTATGAGTCGCTTTCGACAAGAATGTCTCAGCTCCATTGGATTCAGCTTTGACCTTTGGACACTCTTCTTCCTCCTCCTCTTCCTCATTGAATGAGTATGCAACATCCTTAACTAACTTGGAGCTGATTGAAGTCACGACTTCTGCAGCTTTTTCATTGACAATAATGGTGTCTGCAAGCAACAACGAGAACATCTTAGTCTTTGAATTGTTGGTTTCTGATTGCAAGTTCTGGAACCCAAGAGATACATTAAAAACCATTCCAGGCTTCAACACCCAATCGTTCCTGGCATTTAAACTCAATCCCGACTCACGGAACTCGAGACCAATTCCCGTTCCTGCTGACTTTGTAAGATGAGAGGCAAATTCAGGAGCATCCCTCTCTACCACCGAGACTGCTGCTTGGTAAACAACACTGACCTTATTCCCAGCCTTTAATGCACCTATCGCTGCCTCATGGGCCTTGAGGAGAACCTCATAAGCCTTACTCTATATAAGCAAGGGAATGTAATAAGTCCAATAATTTAGGAGCTCTAAAACATCAACCCTACTTGTACCAGCTTCAAAAAAAATACGTCAGAGCTGCAACAATTTCATCATGAAGCTGTAAAACTACAGCTTTCAAAAGGTAGAAAGTCACATTTCAAAAGACAACCTTCGGTTTGCTATATAGGGATCTTCAAAACCATAGTCATACATTTCATGATTTGCAGCTCTTAAGGAATTAGAAGAATCATAGTCCATTTGAAATGGTTGATTCTTCTCAGCTACACCATATTTTCTCTCACCAAGGAAATTGTCATCTAGGAAGCCCAACCTATCTGGGAGACATTAGAGAAATAAGACTAGTTCATGCAACATTTCATTCCAAAGTGAATCAGAAGTTAAGATCTTAAATTGGACCAACAAACAAACTAGAAAATGTAATGTATTTTAAGTAGCTTAAAAATCATGTAGCGTAATTAGTGATAAAGCTAAAACAATCATGTACCCCAAGGTATCCCAAAACAGTTGTGTAATGGTAACGATGTCCACTGTTAGGAGTTCTAGGGCTGACCATTACAGAAAATGGCCCATAACAGCCTGTTACAGAGCCATTACAGTTTCTTAAAAATAAAAAATAAAAAAAGAAGAAGAAGAAGAAAAGAAAAGAAAAGAAAAGGTCGTAATGGCCATTATGGCCTGTACACTAACAGTGTCAAAGGTTGGAAGCCAATTTCAGAACACACCGATGCAATTCAATTGTGAATATAGAAGTGATTGATGCAATTAGATGCAAAATCTATTCCCCCAGGGCTGGAGGACAAGGCCTAGTATTTCCACATATTCTTGGACTTGCATTATAGCTATTGAGAGAATTTCCTCGGTGGATGTGAGATAACGATGTAAAAGCACAAGCTTCTTTTATAAGCACCATAGATGCAATCATGTTTCATGGACCATTCCTAAAATATACAAATTGGATATTATATTGCACCACCATTGCTAGGCTTTTGGTGCCATAAAGTTAGTAAGTGCTTCTCAATGAATACAGGGAAATGCTATTTGAAGCACACAAATGAATGCTCCAAATACAAGCCCCACACATGCGTCATGGCACATGCATACAAGATCTGGGATGTTCATCAAGCATATGCAGTGGATGCTTTCTAACCTGAAATTAAGGCCACTCATCAAAGTGGGAGAGACGGGGATGTTAGTTGCAGACAGTTGGTTAATCCTTCTACTCACTATGTAGCCATCCTTTTTTTTTCCCTACACTTATAACCCACCTGACAGGTGTGCCGGTTGGATCTTTGGGCCAAGGAATATTCACTTGGAACACAGCTGATGAACAACTTGGATCTCACACACATGTGCCACATTGATTCATCTGGGCTGCTTGCATTGGCGCCCACCTGCAAAATTGCATTCCTCAACAGTGAAAGAAGCTGGAATTGTTCTAATATAAACAAGCACCAAAGATCATAAAAAATCACCACACAACCATGAACTCAAAGAAATCACTCTCACGTTTTACTAATGTGAGATACATTGGTTTCTTCCAATTTGAACACATAATCATCGTGTATTCAGAAACACATGTACTCCTTAAATGGAAATCCATTCTCACTACACAATCTCTCTGTTCATGGTCACTCTCCAATGCTAGCCATTGCATATGGATTGAAGGGGAAAAACCCAATTCAAAGTCATGAATATTATCTCTAACTAGAGAAATTTATTTTAAAAAAGGAGTTTATCTATTTCTTCCTTCATGTGGAATAATAAAAGCAACAACCATCTTAAAAAGCTTATTGAAATATAACATAAATGTGGAATGAGATTTGTTTGCTACCTGCATGACAAGAAATGTTTTCCATATCTAGTAATGCAGTATGGGCAAAAAGAGTTGTTTTCCAAGTGTAATGGAGGTTCTTGATACAGTTAAAGGAGGTCATGATTTGGACTGTCACTTGTATTCCACCCTTGCAATTTCCAAGTGCCTGTGTATCATCATTCATCCATCCCACTCTGCCAAAGTGTGGAATCTTTTCCTGGGCTGGGGCCACCACATTAATGACCCACTAAACCCTATAAAGACCTCACAACTCCGTCAGTCCAAATCAGTCTCCATTAACACAGCCCATTTCCCATGGAATCCAAAGAGCCCCATGTGGTCATTTTCCCAATCATGGCCTTGGGCCACACCATCCCTTGGATGGAACTCTCCAAGGCCCTCTCATGCAGAGGCCTCAGGGTGACCATCATCACCACCCCATCAAACTCCCCTTTCATCCTCCAAACAACCAAACAAGATTTCAGTATTCTTTGCTGAAGAAAAGAATACTAATTTCATACACAAACTATGGAATTACTTCTACCCAGACAAGATTTCTCCTGGGCATTTCATCAAATATCTAATAAGCATCATCCAAACAACCAAACTTGGCATGCCCATTTCATCAAATATCTAACAAGCATCATATAATCGTGCATGCTTTCTTAAAGGCAATTTAATCTAAATCCTTCATGATTAGTGACACAAACCATACTACATAAGGCCATAAACAAAATTTATTGCCTTCTGAAAAATCAAGGCCAATAGAAAAAAAAAAACATTCAGTAATAAAAAATTAGAGGAAAGAAAAAACTTCCTGAAAATCAACCAGTATTTCAGCTCCCTTGTGTGGCCTGGTTTCAGCCTAAGGTTGAGGCCTGTTTCAGCTCCCTTGTGTGGCCTGAAGAAGGCCTGGTTGAGCCTAAGGTCGAGGCCTGGTTGAGGCCTGTTTCAACCTAAAGGAGAAGGAGAATAAGAGAAGTTTAGCTGTCATTTTAAGATGGAATCTAGACTTTTCATCTTTAACGACAGATAAGTCTATCTCCTGAAAAACATAACTATCAGAAATCTGATTGAGCAACCAAATATAAGAAATAATTTATACCCATAGGTGGACCCAACATATCATCAGATTGACAGGGGAAGGCTGACCTGTTCTTGCTCGCTGGTTGAGGTAATGGAATGATTTAGGGTTCCCCAATTTGTACTTCTCAATATCCTGCAAGGTTGAGTCAACAATTCCAAAATCATGTCTCTTTAAGCATAAAAAAATGGCATATTGACAATTTTAAGATTGAATCTAGACTTTTCATCCTTAACGACAGCAAGATTAACACCATCTGGCTCGGGTTCCTGATCATAACAAGAGCTACTGTCAAGTATGAAAGAATAAAGATGAAATAGAAAGTTTTCAATTGGATTTAGTAAGCAAGTAATGTAAGTCATAACGAAGCTAACCAAAATAATACCTGTGAACATACCAAGATCAATTTTTTTTAAAAAAAATGCAGATATGTATGGTTTCAGAAATGTCTACAACAACATTGTTGATTGGAAAAATACAAAATTTTGAGCGTGGTCAAATTACCCAAAGCAGGAGGAATTGGACCAGTCAAATTGTTCTGGAACAACGACAACTTAACCAGATCTTGTAGATTCCCAATTTGTGGAGGAATGGAGCCAGAGATTCGACTTGTGGATGCTTCAAACTAGATAGGTAAAGTCTTCTCTCTTGCCTGAATTTAAATGCATGGAATCCAAACAGTGAGGTCCTATCTAATACGTGTGAGGCAAGTGCACCTTTAAAAAGCACTCTAACAAGTACACTTGGCATTTCTGCTAGTGTTATTAAAATTACCTTAGTTGGGTGCTCTTGGGCATCTAAAAGGTAATTTTACAATGCATCTAGTCAAATGAACTCCAGCTGTGTTCGCAAACAAATGAAGAGCATCTTTAGCTTAATATGCCTATGGCAATCCGCGGGAGCTGTAAGCAATTAATCCCAAGTTGTTACTACCAAGTAACTAATAAGTCAAGCAGAAGAGCATCTTATTATCACCAATAAAATAATCATTACGTATATAAAACATTTAATCATTGCATTCATACAAATAATTGAGAACAACCGATTGAGTGACTAAGCACTTTAATCTTATCACCTGACTCAAGCTATGTTCTAGTACTTATAGCTAGTTCAGATCCAAAATGCTTTTGTGGAAACAAATTCAGAAATCTAAAACAAAGATGTCATAAAACAAACAAAATTTCAAGTTTCTAAATTATTGCAACCATAGGTGAATAATAAGATCATTCAAACAATAATACCTACATGGATGCAGAAACACTCCTTCCATTATCTTGTGTGTAATAGCTAGAAACATTTCTCCACTTGACGTGATCACACATGCACCCATCATGTGAAGCTGAAATCTAATACATATACGTTCCATCGAAGGAGGATCTTGCTACCGCAAGAGCCACCAAGAGGCCTACATGCTGTGTTTTGTGTGCTAACCAAACCTACCAAGAGGGAGTTAGGCCAGGGAAGAACTAGAAAAACTGAAGGTAGATTACACCCCAGTTGTATCAAATGTGAATGAACTCACATATTCCCTTTTCTAAGGATAGAGAGAAACAAAGCCAATGGCACTTGTCCTGGCTATTGGCTCTGCCATTTTGAAAGCGTGTGTTCTATACAATAATAATAGTGCTATTTATTCATGCATGTAAAACAGAATTTAGCTGGCCTTTGGTGGAGACATGGCATTGAAAGAGAAGGCTTGGCCATGACATGACTATGATGTATTGTGCCCATTTTTAGGATATTAATCAGGTTTTACACAGTGTGGAGGTGTTAGCTAATCACTAAGGCCATTTTCTCATGGAACTGGTCCACCTTAGCATTGCTAGTGGCTCTGCAAATCTTTTTGGGATGGAAGCCTAGGCCTATAGGAGGAGGCATGTGATTTGCAACCGTCTCTCTTGTATTTGGATTGGTTGAATTAAAAAGTAACTGAGAAAAGGGAAACATGGCATGAGAAAAAAGGTGGAAAAGGAAGAGATTTAATTTAATTTTTCTCTTTAGGTTTGAGAGTGAAAAGGAAATGAGCCTTTGCGCAACAGTTTGAATCGACAATACATTTGCACTAAAAAAAAAGGGGGGAAGAAACGAATCTCAAACAAAAAATTTGTGGAAGCAGCCCATCCATCAGGAAATGTTTATAACATGTGTTGATCAATTGGGCTAAAGTTTGTGGAACAAATATTGGACTATTAGAAAATTTTAGTAAACCGTCCTTTCATTTCTAGCATCATGGGCTTTTATAGGTGAACTACCCAATTTTGGGCAGATGCCATTTAAACAGTGGGACACACCTGATGGACAGCTTGGATCTCATACATGTGTACCATGTCCGACATTTTAAGAAAATTTAATTGGATTTAGTAAGCAAGTACAAAGAGGGAAAAACATTAAAAAAAAAAAAAAAAAAAAGATTGCCTCATGATAACTTGTGCAAATGCCACATAAAAAAGAAACATAGGTGAGATAAACAACTACACAAAACAAGCCTTGATTCATGTTTCCGACTCAAACAAACAGGACTTGAGAAATTTTAATAATAATAATAAAATCCTATTCAAAGCCAATTCAGGGCTAGAAACAATACAATTCACAGAATCCAGTTCAGGACTATGATTCAGGAATACTTTCCATTAAGAATTCAGCTCGGGTTAAGGTGAATGATGCCAATTCCCTCTAAAACCCAATTCAGATATAGATATATATATATATATATATATATATTAGAAATCCATTGGGCTCGCAATGAGTCACTGAAAAGGCATTAAATCAAGAGTAGAAATGCCAAAAAAACACTGCAATTGGATTCACCGAAACTACTTGCAGTAAGAAACATTATTCTGATTTTGTATTATTAATCAAAAGAAGTCATCTAAAACCCAATTCGAAAAGACATACATCACGAAACCTGGTTTGGATTGTGATTTTCACTCAAAAGGATCACTCCGCAATCCAGATTATTCACTCCAAAGGATCACTCCACAGTCCAATCCCCAATTCAGGAATAGAAAATCCACGTAAAATTCAAGCAAAATCATTTCTAGCAAGAAGTATTGTTTGGGTTTCAATAATTGGTGAAATGAATCCCTTCCAGACCCAATTCACGACTAGAAATGATAGAAATAGAAATGACAAAACCCGGTTTGGATTACAACTTCGCTAAATCAAATTCCCAATTCAGGATAGAAAAACCTAATTCCAATCGGTTAGACATCAAATTCAGGTTATGAATCATGCAGAAGTTTCCCTACAAAACCCAATTCAGATATGTAAAATATAGAAATTAGAAATCCAGATTTGGCTTATAGGAAGTCACTGAAATGACTGATTGAAGAATAGAAATGCCAGAAAAACCACTCCGCAGCCCAGTTTGTGAAAAACTACTTCTTGTAAGAAATAAGATTCTGTCATTGTAAAGATACAAATCATGAAATAAACAATAATAATAATAATAATAATAATAATAATAATAATAATAATATAATAATAATAATAATAATAAAGCCTACATATTAAGATCTCAAAGAAACCCTATCATTTCCAACATCTTAAATAGAGAAAGACAACACACACACGCACAGAGAAAGATCAGCAAACAAATGGGACTTGATAAAATAAAATAATAATAAAAGCTTACATATTTAAGAGCTCACAGAAACCCCACCATTTCCAACATCTTAAAGAGAAAGGAAGCTAGAGAGAGAGAGAGGGTTACGGCGCCGGAGTCATGGCGATGATGTGAGGGAGATAGAAGAGAGCGGAGATGCGTTGGAGAGAGAGGGAAGAGATTGAGAAAGATGGAGCAGAGATCGGGAGAGAGAGGATTGGGGAACGGGAGGGGACGGAGGAGAGAGAGGGAGGAAGATGAGAGATGGGGTTAGGGAACGAAAGTGAGAGAAAGAGAGAGAGAGAGAGAGAGAGAGAGAGAAGAGAGAGAGAGAGAGAGAGAGAGAGAAATGAGGGTTTCTAGGCGCGGCTCTGTTTTGAGCGCGCGCCCATTTTTGGGCGAGGGACCCATGAACGGTCCTCTCAGGGCTTCGTGGGGCCCACCTTGATGTATTTGGTTTATCCATACTGTCCATTAATTTTACTAAATAATTTTAGTACATGATCCCAAAAATAAAGTTTATTGAAGGCCCAAGTGGACCACACCATAGGAAGCACATGTGATTTAATCTTAATGTTTTCTATCATGTGGTCCACTTTAGCCTTCGATCTAGCTGACTTTTAGTTTCATGGCCTATAATAAAATTTAAAAATTGATGGACGGCTTAGATAGAACACATATATTTTTTTAGGCCCTATAGAGCTCCTTACACCATCATTATTTATTAATGATGTAGCAAGCTTTTAGCTACGGATTAAAACCGTAGTAAGTATAGCTACGGTTTATATCCGTAGCAAAAAAACAAACGTGGTCTGTATCATTTGCCCCTTTTTTTGGTAGTGTGGGTCCTCAAGCTCAACACTACTCCATGCTCTGCCACTGCGACGCCTGCCTAGGATCTCCTATACGCATCAATCATGCATAAGCTTATAAAAGCTTAGAGGGTGGCAAAAGTGTGTGACAATGGTGCTCAAAGAAGATAAAGAATGCAAAAGGGAGTCATAATCAATACCAATACCACTAGCCTTACCAAGGCTATCATGAATGCAAGAAACTATACCAAGGCAGTACGATAATGCAGGAAGCCATACCAAGGCTATATAATGCAATGAGTACTGTAATGCATGAGTACTGTAATGCGATGAGTACTGTAATGCAATGAGTACTGTAATGCATTATGAGGCTTACACAGCAGATGCAAATGCAATGCGAAGTAATGTCAGTGCTCATATCCAATCCACATATCAAGTACATTTCTATCATAAGGAAATCACCGAGGTACATTACACTACTAGATGACTGCCGCTCTACAGACCTTGCACAGTTAAACGAGCGTAAGAGACCTCACTACCCTGCCTGCGGACAGCCAATCACCAGTAAGGCATGAAGGTAACGGACTCATTCACAAGCTGGTCAGACTCAGCCTAGCAATGCCCCCTTACATCAGGCGAGTAAGGCCACACCCCTATCCAACCGACTACACAACAGTGGAAGTGGCGGCTTAACGGTATAAGGCCCTCGTGCACTCATATATTCCACTCAGTCACTGCGTTGGAGCAGATCCTTAGTACCATGAAAGTTTTGAGAATTTCACCCATGGGCATCCTATGAACCCGGTATGCTCAAGTAACATTTTTGGTGTCCAATCCTGGTCATCCGCGATGTAACTATGGAGGCTACAGCCCTGATGAAGCAAGGGCGATAATTGTCCATATGCTATGCAACGCCAGAGGGAATACTACGTCCCTCGGAGAAGGTAACATGCAATACCCAATGACACAATATGACCACACACACAGTGTCAACCAAGCATACAATGATGTACTTGGGTCATGAGGATGAATTTAATTACACTATATGGCGATATACAATATATATTACATTTCTCCTATCCAAGAAGGAACCAAGACTAGGTACTTAGACAATATCCTTAAGGAAATCTAACTTCTAGTGGGGGCCCATTTACCTGGGGTAGCCCACGAGACTAAGTATATAAGCTACGAGTCTAAGTAATATAGAAATGCGCCTAGCAAGAGTCTAAGATGAGTATCCAATCACTCTTAAATACAACCAGGCCTAGAGGGGTCCATAATGGGAACATTTAACCACTATTCCCCAAAAAGGCATATCAACCATGAACTATATGGATAGAAGGCCCAAGGCCTACATTTAATATACAAATAAAGGTAACCACATACATATATTCCTCATAATAGGTCATAAAAAGATATAATATCACTTTTAACAACATGGGCCTCAAGAGGGAAATTAAGGCCCAAGGCTCAATTCCCAATGGCCATAGAATCCATGCATTAAGTTGGACTTGGTGGGCAGTCCGCGTACACAGTATATGACCCAAAAATAAGTTTAAGTTTGGATGATGAAATGGACCCGACTACATCAACCCAATAACTAACAATTTAAGTGGGTAACCAAGGGCCCAATACTATCCTTATCTTAGCCCATAAGTCCATCCAAATGGTGGAAGTTGACTCAATATATGGTTGGGCTAAGCTGGGACGTCCCAACCCACTCTAGGCCCATGGGATGCCTCAAAAATCTGATCTAAGATGGGATCCTCATGTGATCACTAAAGGTAACCCAAAATAATGCACTAATTAAGCCCAATGATTATAAAATATAAGCATGCAACATGCACATAAGTTCTCAATATGGTAGGTCCCATGTCCAATAAAGTTTTAACCATAATAATGTACATTTAAGGCCCCTTGATAAATGTTCGGCCCACTCAGCTTCCTGGGCTTGCTAAAGCCCAGAAATTAGTCAAATAAGTGGGAATGATCTCATGAAGGCCAACAATATTCACAGGGGGCCCCACCAGATGGAGGGTGTGTATACATCAAGAAAAGATCAAGTGGGTCTGCTACTGGATTGTGAATCCAGTAGCAACCCAAGGCAGAGAGTGCCTCCATGATCGGGCGATCCAAAGCTTGGATGGCCTGGACCAAACATGCGTTAAGGTAGGTTCCACATACATTCACATTGATCCTTAAACAAATGGCCTAGGGCCTATAGTGGGCCTTTAACCATCCATAGAAGAACTCATGGGCCTACCTTAAGACCACCCAGGAGGACATCCAACCTCAACTGTTTTCCAAGAGGTAGTTCGCCACTACTCGAACATGAACTAAGGCCTAAGGCCTAAGGCAATCCATGACTTAGTGGGCTTATACTCAAAGCCCAACACATAGGTAATATAGTGGGCCCTCAAGCAAGGTTGGGCCCAACCATAAAGATCCTGAGTCCACTCATTGTGGTGGGCCTAATGGGCAGCCCATTATTCTAACATATGGGTGATCCTTATATTTAAAACAAGTAAGTTGGGCCTCACATCTTGGTCCAAGTATGGTTTACTTTAATGGGCAAGCAAGGGCCCAATTACCTGAGTATTTTGGCCCATAAAACCCATCACAATAGTGTATTAAATATAGGCCCAAAGGTCAGGGGAATCAAGGCTCAAGGCCCAAGTCCCAATGGCCATAGTACTCATACATTCAGTTGAACTTAATGGGCAGCCCATGAGTATAAAAAAAATACGGCTTAAAAATAAGTTTAAGTTGGGTGAAATGGACCCCACTACATCAGCCCAACCACTAGCAATCTAAGTGGGCAACTGAGGGTCCAATACCACCCTTATCTCAACCCATAAGTCCATCAAAATGGTGGAAGTCAGCCCAACATATGGCTAAGCCAAGCTGGGACGTTCCAGCCCAATCTGGGCCCACTAGGAAGTCCCAAAATCTGGTTTATATTTAGGTCCCACAAACGATCATCAATGGAGACCCAAAAAGGCATTTATTAAGCCCAAGAGTATTTTAAAATATAAGGGAGCAATAAATGCCCAATTTCCTCAATATGGTGGGCCCCATAATCATGGCCCCAATGGGCCCTAGAACATCAGGGATGAGTCCCCAACTAATCATACACAAAGTCCAATGGGCTGGGGCCCAAAAGTTCTGAAATAACAAAGGGGACAATAATGTACAGGAAATTTCTATAATGCATGTTGTTGTCCTAAATTTGGATACTCCATTAGAGTGAGTCTAGGGCTTCTAAAACTCTGAAAATTGAGAGCCAAGGTCCCTCATCATGCATACAATAAGAGAAAACCCAAAAAGGTGGCCCACCATCAGAGAAAACATTTTTAAATTATGGTTTTTATCAAGGCATATTGCTGGACTACACAGCAGAAAAATCTGGCAATCCAACAATCTTGGCCCATTCTTTTGGATGCCCAAATGGGGTCGGTTGGGGCTGAAATTTTACAGAGTGATAAATCCATAGGTTAGTCACACCCTCACAAAATTTTAGAATTTTTGAATATTCTTAAGTATTTTAATTAATTTAAACAAAACAGTCTGTCCAAAAAATCGGACAGACCTAGACGTCCCAATGTGGTGGGCTAGTCCAGCCCTTGCTGCGGTGTGCACAGGGGTCCATTGGCCCTAAAATTTGTTAGGTAGGTCTTACCATGAGTGGACCACACTTCTACAAATTTCAAATTTTTTAACGTCTATAAATATTTTAATTCATTTAAACAAATCAATCTATCATGAAAATCGGACTGATCTGGACACCATATTATAGTGGGCCGGTCCAGCCACTACCAGGGTGTGTACAGGCGTCCATTGGCCCCAAAATTTTTTAAGTGGGTCCTAAAATGAGTAGTCAAGCTCTCTGTATATTTTCCTAATTTTTAGACACCCAAAAGTATTTTAATAAATTTTGGAATTCCAACCTGTCCAGGGTGGAATGTTGCTGAAACAATGCAGAAAATCCAGACTATCCACCTCACTTGGACCGTACCTTTGAGACCCCAATGAAGGTTAGATGGAGCTGAAATTTGGCATGCTTATAGGTGGGGTCCACACCTTTAAGAAACATATATTACATGGGACTAAACACCCCTCCAAATGCCCAAAAATCTGGCCTCAAGATGACCCAAAAAATCTGTTCAGACAGTTCTGGACAACAACATATAACTGAAAATAAATAATTATAACACTATTTAAAAAGGAATTTAATCCAAGAAAATCATGGGATGGACTACCCCAGTGGGCCCCACAAACATCCAGACCCTCCCTATTACAAAATACCCCTTGCATGTGCCCCATATAGGTGGATTAGGGGACCCCAACGTCCAAGGGTGGACTGTCATGGACGTCCACCCTCCATGGATGGTCTAGATATTTTTGGTCCTCAAGGTGGGCCACACACTCATGATCTAAAGGTTATCAACAAAGGAACATAAGGATTCAGCCACAAGGGAAGGGTCTCCACCACATTGAGGCCCTTCCCCACATCACTCATGCACACACATTCCACTATCACAAGATACACAAAATCTACATGATCATAGGATTTCTACTTGAGATCTATGGTGAAGATGCAATCTCCACCAAGGATCAAGGGTCTAGATGACCCAAAGATCCCTGATCAAAGAAAGAAAAGCCATGTAGGGGTCCATGAAGAATGACCCTTTGCATGGAACATGCATGCAAGTAAGATGGGCTATGAGCCCCATCCGTGAAATCTTGGGGGCCACCACCATCATTTGATGGGCCCCACAAGCTTTAACATGAAAGAAAATGGAAGATCAAGTAATAATGGAAGAAATCTGAATTTTCAATAACATGCACACCCACCTTAATGGATCCCACTCCAAAGTTACATCAATCTACTCTTCTTGCTCCAAGGGACATGGATATATGGTTGAGATCTTATTCTAATGGTTAGATGGGGAGGGAGATGGAAGAAATATGGCTAGAATTTTTTAGCAAGGTAGGATGTTTTAGAGGTTCTAACAATGGGAGAAGAGAAAATGAAAGGAGAAAGAGAGAAGGGAGAGAGATGTAGCATGAGAGTAATGATGAATTTATAGAAAAATGGAGGCATGCTTACCTTGGCAAGAGGAACTCATGATGAGTTTGGGAGGAGATTCCTATGTGCTAGAGGTCTAGGAGCTAGAGCCTAGGCTAGCTATAGGGGTTAGGTTTTCTAGGTAATGATGTCATAGATTTGCATGGGAATTTGTGCATACCAAGTGGGTCCTACCAAAAAATGCAATCAATGGTCCAAAAATGTGAGGCCTACAACTTTTGATGGACACGCTGGATTTACGCACGAGACGCGGCGTTAAAATCACGACGAAGCGGACGCAATGGCATAGCTCTCAACTCGATTCAAGTCGGGTCTTCATGATTGGACTCACGGATGACCGCAAACACTATAGAAGGATCACGGGTCGCCGGGATTCGACCGATAGGACTGCTGGACCAAGATGGACGGAATGCATACTTACACACACATGCACACAAGCGAAGTCGGGTCGGGTCTCACAGTTCACTCACAAGCCTGGCCAGCTAACATTGTGGATTGACAACTGTATAGAGACGAATGAAACAAGAAATCCAAAGCAAGTTCCAAAAAATGAGGACCGATTGCTAGATGAATCGCGAGACCAGTTGTCGTATTAATTTGGCAAAAGATGAACTTACTATTTTAGATTAATGAATTATTTATGTGCTTATTATTTAGGACTTTGATTTCTTTATTGTATCTATTTGTATATAAATATGATTTATCATTGTTTATAAATCTAATCATGGTAAACGATATTTGATTATTATTTTTATTGAAGTTTTAAATGAGTAGACTCAGATGATTTCTATTTAGATGATGTGGTTTTGAATATATGATGATGAAAATTATATGAAGGTAACACAAACATGGATTGATGGATGTTAAATTTGGATGTGAACTTAGAATTCGTTAAAGTGTGCCTCCAGACAACTATATGAAGAAGAAATGGGTTGTGGGGGTATTTATTCATTCAGTAGCTGAGTTGTACTGGCTTGAGGGTGCTACTGTTGTGGAAGTACATATGGCACCTTATTGGCAGGTAGTGTGACTCTAGAATTCTCACAAACAATGGACGTGAGTGCTTGTGAACCCCTTGTCGAGTAAGCTTTTGGGCTATATTCTACCCTTTCCTTGATAAAAAGTTGTTTCCACCCACTTTTTAGTGGGAATCTGCGGACTAATCTGAGCTAAGATTAGGTTCTAGGGTCGATGACCAACTCCATTGACTAAGGAAGGTTCCTCAATGGCCGAGTAGACCTGGTATGATTACCCATCTACAAGAAGATCAATGACCTTGAATAATTATCTCTCTAGTTGCAAAACTACTTTAATTCTAGCAAACATTTGAAATAATGCATATCTGGTAGTTGTGTCAATCTCGATAACCTTCCCGAAGTATTGACCAAGGTCAATGATTACCGATTCTAGTCAAGCATAAGCCGATATGCCATATAAACTTAACCTATTACCTCCATTGCCCGGGACTGAAGATGGTTGCCATACTTCCACCCTCTTGAGACCCATAGTGGTGTGGAAAGCATGATCGCCATAGAAATCTCTAAACTCTACCTTAGATTTCAAAACAATCAGGAAGCTTTCATATGTGATCCTTACTACATCGATGGATGACACTGTATATTTCGAATTTTTGATGGTGTCTATCAGATGGAGGATAGAGATTTGTTTACTTCCTGCATAGCCCACCAACGCCTCATTGAGGGTTTTTTTTTTTTCTTTGACCGTTGTTACATCCGCTCTAGGTGTAAATGTTTCTGCAGGTAGAGTTATGGGGGTTCGAGTAAGGGTAGGTTTCATTAGGACCTAGAGGTATGGGGTCGATGTGGGAGAACCTGCTAGTGACTATAGGTTTGGGGGGGGGGGGGGGGGGGGGATTTTCGGTTTGGATGGGCAGCCCCTATTCTATTAGTGGAACTAGAAATATGTTTGGCGTCCTTAACGGATATAACGGATATAATTCTTCCAATGAAGGATCCCTTTTGATGCCCTGACGTCATCCTCTCATCGGAATCTGATGAAAGCAAAACCCCTAA
Organism: Magnolia officinalis; assembly: GCA_021015155.1. NCBI lineage: Eukaryota > Viridiplantae > Streptophyta > Magnoliopsida > Magnoliales > Magnoliaceae > Magnolia > Magnolia officinalis. The sequence continues at coordinate 11,296,705 of JAJHSJ010000017.1, forward strand.
GCCTTATTGAACTAGGAAAGGTTGGGATGAAAACGTCCACCACTCCTATGAGTTTCCTTGAACTATTATGCCATTATAATATACCTTATTTCAATTTTTCTTATTTTTTTCGTTCAACAAGTTTGGGCATATGTAGTTTTTTCCGACATATGCGGCCCGAACGGTTGGGCCTCCAAACATAATTCTATCAGAATTCCATGATTTTTGAGTTAGATTACGATTAAGATAGAAAATTAAAAGGCTTTATCAAAAATTTTATACAAATGTGTGTGGGTAAATTGAAATGCCATCTCAAACTTTGTTTGTCATTTTTAAATTACAATTATCATTATTTCTGACATTACATACATGTTCCAGCTTAGGATTAATGGTGAACTTATCCCCACAATAAATGAAGAAAAAGTTCTTACTATTGGATAAGTTCGTATATTGTTATGAGGGTGGAAAAGGTAAGGAAAGCGAGAAGTAAGAAGTAGATGGATATAACGAAGGAGATGGAAGACCAAGATGATGAAAAGAGTGGGTGGGCAGGAAAGGAGTAAGAGGAGGATGGATAAGGAGGAGATGAATATGGGAGAGGAGAATAGTGCGAAGAAGAAGAAGAATGGGGTGAAGGAGATAGAAGAAGAAGATATATAGTGGGAGGAGAGATGGAGGAGGAAAGCGAGAGGAGAGTGACAGCCGTTGAATTTGAGAGCCAGATGAGAAGACTCCAGCTTCAAGATATTATTGGAAAGGGTTGTGTAGTATATAATAAAAGTTACCTAGTTGAAAAAGGAGAATATGAGACTGCATAATGTAATTAATATCGCATTAGCCGAGGTGGTATCAATGAAGGTATTTTAATTTTCAATTATTATCATGCGCAAGTCTACTTTATATTGAACCAACCAATATATGATATGTTCTTTCAAGGTACTTAGGTCCATACCAACCCTCACCATCTGATTAGTTAGGGCCCAATCAACATCATCAGATCAGGCAAGAGATAATGCCGATGACATGGACGAGGTTGGCACACACTCCAAATCATCAGTTAGACGGGAGATGATGCTGATGACATGGACGAGAAAAGGACCCGCTTTATATTATAAGCTCCAGAGGAGGATGAAGTTAATGAAATGGACTTTTTAAGGATTCACTCCGCCCCCATCAGATGTAATAACTTAGATTTTCTATACTTGAGTTTGAAAAAGAATGAATTATTACATGGAAAATTTTCATTAAATACCATAAGATGTTTTCACCTTTATGAGTATGAAAGATGGCTGATAAACCTTCAACCTTTATTGTTAGATTATGAAAGATTTTTTATAATCAATTTATAAATATATGAATATTCATATTTAAGAATAATAGATATCATTAATCGATACTTATATATATATATATATATATATATATATATATATATATATATATATAATAAAGAAAATTCCCTTATGGACCACCACATGTCACATTTTCTAATCAAACGATTATAACTTATTTCGAAGTAGTAACCATGATATTATAGTAGAATAGCTAAAGGAAACAATTCCGTAAATCAAAATCGTAAATGGGCCACTAGATCATGGAGATCCAGTATATCAACTCATCGTAGCCATCGATTCGGAAATGTGGATCCAAAGGTAAACCAATTATTCTCATTATCATGTTGATAAACTCTGAACCCACCATTGAAATTACAAATGGATAGATATAAATATGATTTTCAAAATGACCCAAGAGTTATAATAGTTCACATTAATCTACACCTATAATGATTAAACAGATCACTACCGGTGATTCGATCGAACCTAAATTTTAAACCTAAGTTATTGGGCATGATTTTACTATACAAACCAAATTTTCAATTATTATCATCCGCAAATTTTCTTTATATCAAACTAACCAATATATGTTATGCTCTTTCAAGGTGCGTAGATTCAGACCAACCCTCATCATCTGATTAGTTAGAGACCCAATCAACATCAACAGATTAGGAAAGAGACAACGTCATTGATATGGACGAGGGGCACCCACTCCTCATCATCAGATTAGATGGGAGATGATGCCGATGACATGGACGAGAAAAGGACCCGCTCCTAATTATCAACTGTAGAGGAGGTTAAAGTTGATGAAATTGATTATTTGAGGACTCACTTCACCCCATCAGATGTAATAACTCATATTTTCCATACCCTGGTATGAAAAAGTCTGAATTATTACATGAAAACTTTTAACTTAAATATACCATTGGATGTCTTCACTTCTACATGTATGAAAGATGGCCTATATAACCTTCAAACCTTCATTGTTAGGAATTATGAGAAACAGAGCTGCTTAAAATCAAAATAAACTATCTTTCGAATATGATAAAAAATTATAGAATTACAAAAATGTCCTTATGAACCCACCGATCACATTTTATAACCAAATAATTATAACTTATTTCAAAATAAACCATGTTATTATAGTAGAATAACTAAAGGAATAATTCCATGAAATTAAATCTTAAATGGGCCACTAGATCATGGAGATCTAGTATATCGACTCATCATAACAGTCGATTGGGAAATGTGGTTCCAAAGGTAAACTGACCATTCTCATTATCATGTTGGTAAACTCTAAACCCACTATTAAAATTATGAATGGATAGATATATACGTGATTTTCAAAATGACTGAAGAGTTATAATGGTTCGTATTAATCTACAACTATAATGATTAAATAGAGAACTTTTAGTGATTCGATCGAACCCAAATTTTAAACCTAAGTTATTGGGCATGATTTTACCGTTCGAACTAAACATTCTCTTTTAGATCATCATAGAAATACCCAAACTAATAAATCATCCCCTATACCCTTCATTTAGTCTTTTATGATCATAAAATTAATTTTCCTACACTTAGGGCAATGGTCTTGATTTAATGAAGGTCCTGCATCGCACCCTTCACGGGTCGATCATGAAAATCTAGGAGAGCACTTCTGTTTAGTTCAAAATTTACCTAATTAGAAGTTTCCTAATTCTTTTAAAAAATGGTTAGTTTAAACCTTAACTAACTTGGAGTGAGATCTTAAGTGGTGTCATTTCCCACTATTCGTTCATGATGAAAATTTACATAATTGCCAAGATCGCCCGATTACAAGTTTGTATACAGTTTGAGACTTGATTATCGAGGATGAACTGTACATGAATTGTCTAAAACACACTTAGGTGTCCATCCATCATGAAAATTGCAGCTTTGATTACCATTCATTAAAAGTATGTAAGACAATACAACGAATGATGGAAA
>JAJHSJ010000017.1:11300082-11459134 GCA_021015155.1 Magnolia officinalis
TTGGCCCCCCTATTTTGGAGAGAGCTTTCTGAAAAAGGGACACAAGTTGCGTGTAACCCTCAATGTACTAATCCCATGTAACACAAAATGGCGTGGGGCCACGTGATGCATGTATATCTCATAGCCACCTTGTCTATTAGTCATACCAAATCATTTTATGATATGAGCCCAAAACTGAAGCCTATCTAAAACTTAAATGGGCCACACCACAAAAAACAGTGGGCAGCCCACCATCGAAACCGTATTGGGGCCACAAGAGTTTTGGAGCAGGCTGATATTTCTGTTTTCCCTTCATCCTGGTGAGAATCACCCTATGGATGATTGGATCTGCCTTGTTTTTATATCCGCAATCCTAGCATATGCCGGCGAAACTAATGTAGATGTCATGGAGAGCCTACAAAGATTTGGATCATATGGGCTCATGCATATTATGTGTAGGGTTATGATACTCATGCTCTTAACGCTTGAAGCCATGAACTCAGAAATGCACATGTGCCATTTATTAGCACAGATAAAACCATCAAGATCGTTTAGTCCACTGTCGCCAATTGACAGGGCCAAGACCAAACAGCCTTAACCTCTGTTTCTTGGACACTCGAAATAAGACCATTAAATTTATTTACTTTTAACGTCCGGTAATTGTCCACCAATCCGATGAGATAATAAATAAATAAATAAAAAACCTTCATTTTTGTTTCATGATACAATTTGGATGGTTAAATCTAGTTAGTTGTATGCCAAGTTACAATATCTAAGTAATTCATAAGTGACTGCATATCACCCATCACACTCTGCCAGTTTATCAAACTCTCTCTCTCTCTCTCTCTCTCTCTCTCTCTCTCTCTCTCTCTCTCTCTCTCTCTCTCTCTCTCTCTCTCTCTCTCTCTCTCTCTCTCTCTCTCTCTCTCTCTCTCTCTCTGAATGGTTGATACATATGCACATAGATTGGGGACCCATGATGATGTGCCTAGGGGATCTAATTGGTTCATTATGTGTGCCATATGATGCCCTCATAGGGCCCTAAAAAAAGTATGGTTTAATTAATCAAGACTTACTTGATTCTTAACTAGGACCATTGGATATGTTCCCATGGCGTGGTCCAATGAAATTTATATTAGCATGATTTTTTGGGGCCAAGGAGAAAATGTAGGGGTGCACATGATAGGCAATTGGATGTACTTGACACTAAATGGGCAATGGGCACTTGCTTGGGCAAATAGGTTAATCTCTCGTCCATGGGCATTGTCAAAATAGGACTAGTGGATACTATTAATATATCATCCATGGGCACTTGTCTGTTGAAATACGATTAATAAGTCATCAATGAAGTAGTTGCTCCGCATTATAAATATTTTAAATTTGTGGGCATGTTTTTGTGGCCGGCTTGTTGATTGGTTTAACATAAGAGTCGGTTCAAAAAATTTAATAGATAGGCTCAGCTCAATATTATAATCTCATGACATACTTTTTGTGCTATTTGAAAATTTTGTGGAGATTCCTGCCCTAGTTTGTTTTTAATATATTATATCTATATATATATATATATATATATATATATATATATATATATATATATATATATATATATATACACACACACAAATACCTTAACCTTGAAAGTCACTTACAAACGACCCAAGAAAAAAAATGAAGAAAAGTTGTTTTCTGTAGTAGAGAGGATAAACAGAGCAATGCAAATCAGCACCATTCACCACACAAAATTGAAGATAGCAGGAGCGAGCAAGGGAAAATAAACACGCCCCACAAAAATATAAGCCGTCTGAGTAAGATTTTCTGTCTGCATTTTGCACAACTCATTTCACTTGTGGCGACTCATCTATCGTATCAGTGCATGACATTGGATCTCTCACGCTCAATTTCGACATCTACCATGGCCACCAACTGGATGGTTCGAGGAACTATAAGATCCTTGGAGATCAAAAGCATATCTCATATATCTAGACCGTTGGCCTCTTGGGCCACCAACTGGATGGTTCGAGTCGATGTACCGTTACTATGGTCCTGGCTTACCAGAACATGGACCTCACTTGTCAGAATTGCAATTTGCAAATCCATGCATACTGTGTAAAGATGTGGGCCGCTTATCTTCATATATATTAGAGCTGACCCATTGGGTTTTTTAGGTTTGGGCTGCATGCAGGTTGGGCTGAGGACTATAATAGAGACCTTTGGGTTGGGTATGGGGACGTGTATTAGCCATTAGGTACTAGGCCAACGTGATGTATGGGTTTCATCCACACCGTCCATCCATTTTTTTCATATCATTTTAGTATCTAAGCCCAAAAATCAGCCAGATCCAAGCATCAAATATCACACAGTGCGGATTAAATGAATACCATTGAAAACCTCAAGGGGGCTAGCTACAGATGTTTAGGATCAAGCTTACATTTGTATTTTACGTTCATCCACGTTTATTGACCTTATGAACAAGTTGGATGGCACATAAACATCACGGTGGGCCCTAGGAAGGTTTCAACGGTGAATATGGTCCACTTGATTCTTGGGTCTGCCTCATTTTTGGTCTTATACACTTCAATGTCATGGCAACATGGATGGACGGTGTTGGTAAAACCCGCGCATCATGGTGGGGCCCTCAGAGCCCCTGACTATGCCAAGCTTGGGACAGGCAGGGGTAGTACGCAGTCCCCGTCCAGGCTACCGGCCTATTTTGAAGCGCAAATAATAACTAAGGCCGGGTCTATGTTTTCAAACATTTTCTATTCAAAGTGCCAGGGCGGCCTAGCCCTTAGTACCGGCCCCTTTGATTTCAATGGGCAGGGTTAGATCTGGAATCAATGCCTGGATATCGAATGAACTGAGACTGGGACTTGATTTTTAGGCCTGCACAATTACTGGGTTGGGCTCAGCTTAAACGACCTGGCCCAGCCAAGACAAAGCCCATTTCCAGCCCTGCATATAATCCTAACTTTGTATATCCTTCAAAACTGGGTTTTGCACTAGTGTTGACCATAAGCCTGTCTGCGTGGACAGTGAAATCTCGTGGGCCCCACCAAGGGAGAGTCCATGGTGCGCGCAAAACCCACAACGCTTCTGCGTGTTCCTAGTTAGGGGAGTGAACGGTTTACCTTTAAATTTAGGCCATCATCATCAGCTTTATATTCCTGCAGTGTGAATGACAGACAGATTGGATGGCCAGAAAAGGTGTCTTATGCCAATTTTCCACCATGGACCATCAATGGTCGCCTTCACATAGACCCTACCTAGTATGGACAGCTCCGAAGGCTTCGATGATCTTTTAGGAAATAGATAGATGGCTAAAGGAACTTGTTCAACTTTTATATATAACCGTCTATTTTATTTTATTTTTCCCCAAGTCTTCCAATGAAATGTGATTTTCAGGGTGTGGCCCACCCAGGTAGGAACCTGGTGGTAAGTTGTCATCTCCTACAAGTTTACCATTCCTGTTAAACCAGTCATTGAAAAGTTAAGCCAAAGAAAGCAATAACCAATTTCTCATCCAATCCAAACATGCTCCTCTACTATCTGTAAAAATCACTCAACACATAATCCACATCTCAATTAAAAATAAAGATAGAAAAAGAGAATTAGATTTTAGATTAACGCTCCAATGTTATCCCTTGCATCATGAAGAAAGAGACTCAACACATTATCTATGAATGTGTTTATCAACTCAAATTTTATACAGGTTAATTTCTTCCCACAAATCATCTAAGAATAACTGTAATGGCCCTATAACAGTAGGGGCCGGTAATGGTCCCCCCTAAACCGATTTGGATAGCTTATATTTATATACGGTCCCCATGCCAAACCTCACTGTTTTATAACCTTTTTGGATGGCCTATATTTATAGATGGTTGCCTTTATAACTGTTTTGGATAGCTTATATTTTTACACCGTTCCCTCTGTAACGGTTTCCCTGCTGGTACGTTATAGGCCCATAACTGACATTACTGGCCATTATTTCGATAATGGCCGTTATGGCCATGTTTCAGATCATATGTGTGGTAACTGTCCTAGAAAGCTTATATTTAAATACCTTGGGTGCAGCAGGTTCTTGGACGTAGCAAAACATCCCACGCATATCCCTTGTTTGTCTTCATCATCACCAAAAGCTAACCCTAGCTTCTGTCCAATTTTCTCTGGGATCCTTCTTAGATCAACGTCTTAGAAGCACTCCAAGGACTACTTCAAGGGTCAGTTTGATAGTGAGCAATTCCTTATAGTCAAAAGGAAACGAGCAATTATTAACAATTATTTGTTTCCTTACATCCATTTCATTTTACTACAATAATGGTCTTTTTCCGTGGTATGATTTACACATGGGAAATTTGTAGGTAATGATGGTCATTATACATTATTGTAATATAACATGATGTTAAACATAAACTAATATGGCATTTGATTGAAAATTTTTACAATAATTATATGAAAAAGAGTAATGATTATGAATTACGCTTCTATCCTTAATACATTCACATTTGACTAGCATTATCCTTATCTGATTCAGCAGTGATAAAAACATAATGATGGCATTAAAAAATAAATAAATTTGTAGTATAAGAAATTACTCACTATCAAAATGGCCTAAGTTTCAATCAGATATTCTCTGATCATGCATCAACACGTTTTACCCAAATGGTAGAGACGCCAGTACCAGCCGGTTTTCCTTTATTGGAATTATAATGTTATTAAATTGACGGGGCAACCTCTTTAATCAAAATTTCTCTACGAGTTATTTGAGGACTATTCATTGGACAACCTTTTGGCCAATGTAGGTATCAGGTACGACTTTAATAAATACATTGTCTTTATTAGTCAGTATATCACTTTTCATGAGGATGTTTTCCCCTTCCAACAACTTAACTGCCCACCATCTAAGTTTTTGGTGTCCTCCCTGTCCCACCAGCTGAAACTTCGCTTGCTACTTCAGTTGCCCCTGTTTCACCTTCTAACATAACTCCCATCACTACCCCATTCCCCTCCGTGGCCATTTTTCATAGGTCTTCTCAGCAACATTGAATTCCTCCTCATCTTTAAGATTATCATTGTTATCTTACTACTTGAATTACAGTTATAACATGGAGACTCATACCATCTTCTTCTTCTCTTGATAGTATTATGTATGCTTTTCATCATTTTTCTTTTTTATCCTTCATTGTCTCCTCCTCGCTTTGATTTCACTGCCACTATTTCTGTTGTCGTCAAGCCTAAAACTTTTGCTTAAGTTATTCAATATTTTAAGTAAGGCTATATCAGCAAAACTTAGTACCCTTGAAAGAACAAAACTTGAAAAGGACGCATCTTCCCCATGGTAGAAAACTCATTGATTGCAAGTGGGTATATAATATTAAGTACCATTCTGATGGTTCCGCAGAGTGACATAAACCTCACCTTGTGGCTAAGATCTATACTTACTATCATGAAACTTTTGCACCCATCAGCAAATTAATTACTATTTGTTGTGTGCTTGCCCTTGTTGCTATCAAACAATAGCCCTACAACTAGATGCTAGTGATGCCTTCCTATATGGTGACCTTTTTTCCCAGAAAGGTGGGAGCACACCACAAAACCACTTGTAACTTTGCTGACGCATAAAGAATAGTGAAAACCTCACCTATCCTGTAAACCGCAATGAATGAAACGTAAAGAATTACAAAAGGATTGACAGCGTGATAAAGACAAATACATGGTGACCTACATGATTGAAGAAGTGCACACGAATCAATCTCCAACGTGGTCTACCATCAATCATCGAATAGATTGTTCCTTGAGTCAGTAGGTTTCTGACGCAGAAGCTTCCAGAGAAAAGGTTTCTGACGTAGAAGCTTTTCTTTTTGTAATGGCAGCTCCCCTAGGGGGAGACACAATACCGGGGCTTGGGATATCGATGATCGAAGAAGAAAACTCGGGAATGCCGGGTCGGGAGGATTCGCCCTGTTTGTTGCAAATCTCCCTTTCGACTGTAACCAGGAAGATACGTACAAAATTTTTCAACGATATGGGAAGGTATTAGATGTACACATTCCATGCTTCCCAAACTCGTCTCATCCCAGGGGATTCGCATTTGTGAGGTTTCTGTATGAGGAAGAAGGTAGAGCAGCAATGGGTGTGTTGAACGGCCGTAAGATCGATGGCTGATCCGTCTGGGTGGAGATTGCTAAAAAGAGGGTAAACCAGCCCTATATCCCTGTCCCTAAAACCGGTCCTTGCCCTTCCAACCCTTTGGCCCATAAACCCCACCTCAGATCTAATTCGAGGCCTGCGTATCCTGTAAACCCCATATCCAAACAATCCTGCCCCTCCTTCGCATATGCCACTAAATATCCTTTCTCAGCCCCTAACCCACTCCCTAAGTACCCCAATCCCCCTAAAGATTACATAACCATCGCACATAAGCAAGCCGTTAATACCAAGCTAACCCAACTCAAATTTGCCCTTGTCGGGAAAGCCTTATCTAACAGGATCTCGATTATCCAGCTCACACACCACCTAAGAAACTCCTCTTTCAGCTCGTCCGCTGCTGACATTTCTAGGATCTCCCCTCTCTATTTCCTCATCTGCTTCAAATCTGAACAGGAATTCGTCCAGTTCGTGGCAGAATACGAGCTTCACGAGAGAATGGGGTTGAAAGAGATCTGCCCTTGGGACGCAGTTAAAACCATCGGAGCGGATGGTCTTTGGGTAAGATTATATGGGATCCCCGCCCATGCGTGGTTGGAATTTGTTTTTATTGATCTGGCTAACTATTTTGGTAAGGTTATCAAACTAGATCCAAATTGTAGTTATGGCATATTTCAGATGTTTGTAAGAATCAAGGTTCGGCTTAAACCTGGAGTGAACCTGCAAAAAGTTCTTAAACTGGTCGTGGCTGGAGATGCTTTCCCTATAGTTGCAGATCTAGATCCAATCCATGTGGCTGATCCTCCTAGCCCGGTTGAGTTTGGGCATAGAAGTAATCGGGTCCATACGGAAAGTACCCGAGAATGGGTTATCAGAAGGTTTGGAGCTGGGCAAGTGGATGCCAGGGAGTGCAGCCCGCATGTTCGATCAAATGCCCATTCAGAGATAGTCCATTTCTCACACAAACAGGGGAATCCCTGCCCTCCCAATCGACCACATGACCACCCATAAAAAGTTTCGCCCCCTATTCTTCTCCGGATAGATCAGGGGCCCTCCGCCACCCAACCCCCTGCGTTGAAGGCTATATCAGAATCAGGCCAGCAACTTGCTACCCGAACTAACCTCGATAAGACGTCCAGTTCTTAGCTAGACCTGATCCTATACAACCTGAACACCTCTCTCTGTACATCAGCAGCACCAACTACTTCCACTTTCACTTTCCCATTCAAAAGGCCTAGAGCTGGACTTGGTAGCTCCCCTAAGTCCACTTCCATTCAACAAGTCCAACCTATATCAGTGATTAGAGTGACCCCCACCAAATCATCAGCCCAAGCTGTTGATCAGCCATACCCCAACAGCAAGGAGAAATCCGGGTGTTCAGAAGACTCGCTTTCTCGAAGTGTTACCCCTTCAAACAGCTCCTTGGTCCGTCAACTATTCCTTGCTCCAAGAAATCACAAACTGAGAAGATCAAAATCAGAGGGTTGCCTACCAGTTAGGCCTGCTCAAATTCCTGAGGTAGCAAATGTGGGCCAGTCTCTGTTAGCAACGTCTTACTGGTTACCTGAGCTTCTCTCTTCAGGAGAGGCTCTGAACCCTTCCCATTCTCAGCAACGCACGGTGGCAGAATTTGAGCCCTATGTCAGTCCATCGCAGTAAACTGCTTCCCCTCTTTCTACAGACTTAGACAGGGGAAGCCTAGAAGTTGATCTTTCTCCATATTTCTCGCCAATGAAGGAAAGTATTTATCCAAATTGTCCAACTCAGAATTCTCAGCCATTGGGCACTTACTCAGCTATTCCCATCAGAGACCACAGGAATGATGAGATGGTGGAGGAATGCAGTTCTCCCTACCGTACTATTGAGGCTGACCATCATGGCCAACATAGGGGCATTGCAAACTCCCAGATAAGACGAAGCAAAATCCAGTATGTGAGAGGAGCCTGGAATTCCAAATTAGAATGCTGAAAAGAAGGGCCGATAACTCGGAGGGTGTTGATAATGAATAACATCATTGTGTGGAATGCCCGAGGGATAGGCAATCATCGTCCTATCCGCACCATGAAGAGATTGATCAAAACCTACAACCCCCTCATTCTAGCCATTTTAGAGCCCATGATTGGCGATGAGCAGTGGGTGGGCGTAGGTCTCTCGCTAGGTTTTCACGCTTCAGTTTCTAATGGGGTAGAGGGGGGGAAGATTTGGATCTTCTTTAAGTAACTTATCTCCTTCTCTATTCTCCATTCCTCTAACCAATCTATCTTTTTTGCAGCGTCCCATCAGCATTTTCAACACCCAATTTTCCTGACTGCCGTATATGCTAGTTGTTCAAGCATCATTAAAAGAAACCTTTGGCAAACGTTGGCTTCGATCTCCTCAACTGTTCAAGGCCCCTGAGCATCATGTGGGGACTTCAATGCGACGACAGTTGCCGCAGATAGGAGACGTAGGAGGCCAGGTGACAGGTCCAGCTCTAGACAATTTGCTGATGCAATCAATGTGGCAGGCTTGATGGATGCAGGCTTTTTGGTTAATCGATACACTTGGTGCAATAACCAAAACGGTGCGGCCAGAGTGTGGGCAAGGTTAGATAGAGTCCTGGTGAATGCAGAATGGTCCCAAAAGTTTCCGTCATTTTCAATCAAGCATCTCCCCAGAACTAACTCTGACCATGCGTCGCTTCTTCTGCATTTCCCTCCCCAACCTTTCGGAGGCCCGAAGCCTTTTCGTTTTCAGAGTATGTGGCTATTGCATGACACATTTCAACAGGTTGTACATGACGCTTGGAATGCACAAACAACTGAGCATCCGATCTTCAACATCATCCTTAAGCTCAAAAATGTCAAATGGGTGCTTGCTGACTGGAATAAGAATGTTTTTCGTAATTTCTCAGTTCAGATCTCCCAAACGGAAGATGATTTAGCGGCCATTAATAGAAGAATGTCAGAGCAGAATTTGGGCTCAGTCATGAACAGTGAACTCCAAAAGGAATATGTTGATATCTCCTTTAAGTTGGCTCGGTTAGAGCATATGGAAGAATCTTTTTGGAAGCAGAAATCTAGGGTCACCTAGCTGGAAACGGGGGACAAGAACACTCGATTCTTCCATACGGTTGCGACAGAAAAGCAGAGGAAAGCTCACATTAGCTCTATCCGTCTCCCATCAGGGGAAATCATTGAGGATCATGCCCTCATTAAGAATGCAGCGGTTAATCACTTCGTTCAACAGTTTTCGACAGTCCCGTGTAGCGATCGAAATCAGCTCCTTCAATGCATCCCCTCCTTGATTTCTCAGCAGCATAATGCCCCTCTCATGGTGATTCCCTTGATTCGAGAGGTCCACAAGGTGGTTCTATCCATCCCGAAGGATGGTGCAGCAGGGCCTGATGGATTTTCAAGTGCTTTCTACGCCGGTTGCTGGGATATCATAGCCAAGGATATCCACAAGGCTGTCGTGTTTGTTTTGTTGGGATTTTTGGCCTGCGGAATCACACAGATCTAGATCTAGGATAGCAATCCAATGGCACCAAGCACACACACGAAAAAAGAGAACACACAGATTTAACGTGGAAAACCCTTGAGGGAAAAAACCACGGCACAAAGCGACAGATCACCACTATGAAAGCATCAATTACAAAGAGAAAAGACTTACCCGATTCGAACAACCTCGAATCTCACCCTTGCTACACCCTTTGATAACCCTAGAACCCTTTAGAATACCTTTAGAAAGTCTTGGAATAAAAAAAGAATAGCCCTAAGGACCCCAATTTATAGTTTTGGCAACTTCCTTTCGTATCCTTTCGTATCCTAGTTGTGAAAGGACTTGCGTCACAAAATCCGCGAAACTCCTTTCCGCATCCCAGTTGCGAAAGGACTTGTGACACGAAATCCGCGAAACTCCTTTCCGCATCCCAGTTGCGAAAGGACTCAGATTTAAGACATTTCGCAACAATCTCCACCATATCTTCAATCTTCAACCGTGTAGCTTCTTGACATCTTCTCTTATTTCTGCATCACATCGTAGCTCAAGATCACATTGGCCAACCAGGGCCAATCACGGATCTGATGGATACCTGCTATACCGTCGGCGTGAATATCTCTGAGAAGCCGATCCCTTTTCTCTGAGAATAACCCCTTGCTACCAACCTCCCCCTGTATCTATACTGTATCCTCCTGAAGGTCCACCTGCATCCAACCGCTCACCGGCCCACTGGAAGCTACACCTGCTCCCATATGTCGGTCTGGTACAACGAATCCATCATATCGCCCATAGTCACCTTCCACTTCTCAGCATCAGGCTCACCTAGAGCCATCTGAATAGAAGATGAATCCTCTGCGATATTGGAGTCGTCCATGTACCTCGCCGATATCCTATGATCATGCCGTAGATTCTTCACACAGGTGGCTGCTCCACCTGCTCTTTATCCTTGTCTGCACGTCTCAGCTTTCCTGCCTTGCCCGCTCATGTGGTCATGCCCATCATGCCACACACGTGCAGAGGTGGAATCCGCTACATCCACTGTAGCTCCACCTTTTGAAGTGCTCCCGATCAACCTGTAAACATGATCGAGTCGGTGCGCTTTCATGATTACCCGTGCCCCCTTAGATACTTTAAGAGCACCATCAATATATGTGTACTTGCATCCTTTTACCTCAAGTACACCAAGAGAAATCAGATTCTGCTTCAAATCAGGAACGTACCTCACATCTGTCAAGGTACGCTCCACCCCATCAAACATCCTGATGTGCGCCGTACCAACAGCCACAACATTACAGGCAAAACCATTGCCCATAAACACCTGTCCACCATCACACTCCCTGTAGCTGGTGAACCAACTCCGATGAGGAGTCATATGAAAAGATGCCCCTATGTCTAGCATCCACTCGTCCTTACGATCATCGTATGACCGTCTGAGCGAAGACACAGACAAAACATCACCATCACATCCACTCGATTCATCTAACGTGGCAGTGTTAGCCTCCCTGCATGAAGCCTCAGAATCTTCCCTCTTAGATTTAGGATTTTCACAATCCCTCTTCACATGTCCTTCCTTCCCACAATTCCAGCACTTTACCTTTCCTTTGCCCTTACCCTTGGATTTGGATCTAGAACCTGAAGAACCTGTTCCTTGTTCAGAATTCCTACCCATTGTAAACAGTGCATCAGAAGATGTCCCCATGTTGCTGTCTAGCTGTCTCATAGCTTTCCCTTGAAGAGCTGAGATAACAGTGTCGACACTCAGGGTTTTATTCATGCTGCACATAGTGTCCTTGAATGACTCATAGGACGCCGGGAGAGAATTCAGCAACATACATGCTTGTTCTTCATCTTTCATCACTTCCTCCATATCCAGCAATTTGCAAACCAATTTATTAAAGTTGTTGATGTGAGCCTCCAGATCTCCACCCTCTGCCATCTTGAAGTTATACCACTGCCGCTTCAAGTGTAGGCAATTTTCAGAGGATTTCTTCGCATAGACATCCTCTAACTTCGCCCATAACTTAGCCGCAGTTTTCTCCCTCATGACGTTGTAGAGAACCTCATCTGTGAGACATAAACGGATCGATGATAAAGCCTTCTTATCAAGAGTATTCCAATCACCATCAGTCATAGTGGACTTCCGCTCCTCAAGAGCACCATCTTCGCGTTGTTTGATTAAGGAACTCATTATCTTGATCTTCCATAACTCAAAATTATTTTTCCCTAAGTACTTCTCAATCTCATACCTGGCGCTTGCCATTATTACTAATCCCTCAGATTTAGATCTGTGCCCCAACCGAACTCAAGCTCTGATACCACTTGTTGGGATTTTTGGCCTGCGGAATCACACAGATCTAGATCTAGGATAGCAATCCAATGGCACTTGTGACACGAAATCCGCGAAACTCCTTTCCGCATCCCAGTTGCGAAAGGACTCAGATTTAAGACATTTCGCAACATGTTTTCCAAGGAGGGGCCATCCCTCATGCCTTTAACGTGTCGATGATTTGTCTTATTCCGAAAATGGTCTCTCCTAAAAGCTTCTCAGATTTTCGCCCTATAAATCTATGCAATTGTATATACAAGATCATAGCAAAAACCATCTCTTCCAGGCTGAGCAACGTGCTCCCCATCATCATCTCCCCGGAGCAAGGGGCTTTCATTAAGGGTCGGGCCATTTCTGAAAATATTGCGCTGGCCTAAGAGTTATTCAGAGATGTCAACAGGAAAACCCGAGGTGAAAATCTAGTGTTGAAAGTGGACATGGAAAAGGCGTACGATAAAGTGAATTGGGAGTTTCTTAAGCAAGTGTTGAGCAGATTCAGTTTCAATGCAACTTGGATTAGTCTGGTACAAAACTGCTGGTCCATAGTATGGTTCTCGGTTTTGATCAATGGTGAGGCATCTGGTTTCTTCAAATCTTCCAGGGGACTTCGGCAAGGTGACTCGCTTTCCCCCTCTCTTTTCATCATTGCAGCAGAGGTCCTGAGTCGCGGCATTAAGGCCTTGATCGCCCAGGAGAGAGCTCTTCCCTTCAAGCTGCGTCGCGGGTGCCCTCAGGTCTCTCATCTGCTTTATGCGGATGACACTCTTCTTTTCCTCAATGGCTCTCTCGCTTTCATCAAAGCAACGAAGGAGTTCCTTGACTCCTACCAACAGGCTTCTGGGCAGACCATAAATCAACACAAAAGCTCCTTCATATGTGCCAACAGTCTCTCCCCTTCCAGAATCAGAGCGATTGAAGCAGCTCTCGGCTTCCCTAAGGCGGTCGCTCCGCTGACTTACCTCGGTGTCCCTCTGGCAACAGGGAGGCTGAAATCGGCTGCGTTTCAGCCTCTTCTGGATAGAATTGAGGCCCGAATCTCTGGTTGGCAAGCCAGGTTACTCTCCCAGGCAGGTAGATTGGTTCTTATCTGCCACGTGCTCACTAGTATCCCTGTCCACTCCCTCGCTGCGGCTCGTCTTCCTTCTCAGATTTTAGTCTCGCTTGAAAAAAGTTTTGCAAACTTCCTTTGGGGATGGGCTAATGGGAAGCGCAAGCTCCATTGGCGCAGTTGGAAGTCTATTGCTAACCCCAAAGAGGAAGGGGGCCTGGGCATTATGAAGCTTCATGATATAATGAAAGCCTTCCGTCTCAAGATGGCTTGGGACATCAAAGTTCGGGATAACTGCAGTCTCTGGAGTTGCTTCATGTCGTCTAAGTACGATCACATCCGGTCCCAGCAGTAGCAGATCTCCCCACCTATGTACGCTTCCCCGATCTGGAAAAGAATTGTCAGTCTCATCCCGTTGTTAGACTCCTTAACGCAACAGCTGATTGGTTCTGGCGATTGCAGTTTGTGGACTGCAAATTGAACGGGTTTGGGTCCTCTGATTCAGATAGACGGAGTGCAAATCCCTCAGCACCTCAGGCAAATGTCAGTTAATCAGCTGCTAGGCAACGCCGGTTTTGTCCCTCCCTCGGCGGCTTTCCTCTATCTTCCTCAAGATATCATCAATTTTATTTTTTAAGCGGGGTTCTGCCTGTCCCATGGCCCTGACAAAGCTTTCTGGCCTTTTACTCCATTTGGGAACTTCTCCATCAAGTCGGCTTGGGGCATTTGTAGATCGAGCCAGGCCCGAAAGAGTTGGACCAGATGGGTGTGGCACGCAAATCTCCCTCCGAAAATCTCCGTGCTGGTTTGGAAAATCCTGATCAAAGTCATACCTGTCGAAGCTCGAATTTAGGATAGGGGTGTTCAGCTAGCCTCGAGGTGTGTGTGTTGCAAGGTGTTGAGGATCAAATATTACATATTAGACCCCATTTATTACCTGGAGTTACGAGTATGATACTGTTTAACGCCCGGTTTTAATTGTGTTTTGTTGCAGGATTCAATCAGGAGCGTTGACTGAAAACTGATGGTAAAAACATGGATTTGGCGCTTTGAAGACACTAAGGCAAGGGACGAACTCCAGAGAACTCACATGGAAGAATTTATACGCTGGGGATCCGAGGAAATCAAGCCGTTTGCATTAAACGGGCTCGAAAACCAGCCAGAGTGCAAGATCACAGAGTCCCCGCCATCCAATTGGCTCGAAACTTCATACGTGACCTGGGGACCATAAATGAACCGTACACGTCAAAATTCAGCCGTTGGATTGTTAAGGAAGTGGCCCAACAGTCAAATCAGTCCACTAATCGTCAGTCTAGGGCCCACCGGATATCTGGATATGCTCCAATTTTTGTCTCAACCACTTAAATGATCTGAAAAAATGGATAGATGGAGCGGATTTCTTGAAAACATCATAATGGACCCCACGTGAGCATGAGTGTGCATAGTGCACTTATGCACTAGCCGTGCACAACAAACGAAGAGTCGGTCAAACCGACTCTTGACCGAACTTCTTCTCCTTCTCTGTTTCAAACAGCGGACGAACCGCGTCCGCTGGTTCCTTTCAGTGGGGCCCACTCCTTGATCGAATCAACAATCTGGACCGTTCATTCGTCTCGTAGGGCAACAAATACCCATGCCTAGGTGGCATAATGTCAAGATAGCACGAATATTGGTTTTCATTTGTTTAAACGGAAGATGGACGGTGGAACAAAACAGGTGGTGGACCACACAAAAATCAAACTTTAATCAGTTGTTTTTGGACGGTTTTTCGTCGTGAATACGGTGGACGGATTGGATTTCTCAAATAAAGTATTGAAGTGGGCCCCATCACTCATCAGCGCAGCCCTGCTACGCTTGAGCAGCGAACGGAGGCTGATCGTCCGTTTTTTGCTAGCAGGGCCCACTCATCATCCAAATGGATGATCCAGACCGTCCATTGAATCCCTGGGGTAGGTGTGACCCTCTCCTTTTTGACCCATGCTCAGGTATGTACGTGGATTGTGATCAAACGCAAGATGGACGGTGGACTAAAGCAGCTTGTGGGCCACACTGAAATCAAACAAAAACTCTCTTTCCTGGACGGTTTTTCTTCCTGAAACCAATGGACGGACTGGATTGTGCCACTGATGTTGATTGAAGGCCTACCGAGTTTCACAGCGCATGTCAATATGTACTCTGTTACGCAGTTGCCTTTATAAAACGTGGGTGTGGAGCACGGCGGAGGGGATCGATTCATCGAATTTTGAGGGAAGCAGCTGGGAGCACGGCTAGAGGAAGAGAAGGCAGACAGAGGTTTTTCTGTTTTTGTTCTATTTCTGTTCTTTTCTTTTCTATTGTTTCTATGGATTCTATGGAGATTAGCCCATTCATGTCTGGCTAATCCCCTTAGCTAGGGCTAAGAGGTGAAGCTTGTAGTAAGATGGGGGATTTTATTCATTGCCTTTAAGTTGATTTCAACTCATGAACTGAATTTAATTTTTGTTTAATTAAAGGAATACTTTCAGTTTTTAATGGTGTATTGTGACTGAAATTACAATAGATCTGCAATAGCTTTGAGTATTTCTTTTCCTTCTTATGTGTCTGACGTCAGGAAGCCCTGTTGTTCACCATCGTCTCCTGGGCATGGTCGGATGACGGTACCCTTCCTAACCTTCATGGCATGTTGATTGGTTGGTAATTAGTTTAATTCTGTTGTTTACCATTGTCTCTTGGGCATGGTGTGGTGATGGAATCCATTCTAATTCATATACCCTTCATCTCTTGAAAACTATATCAATGGCAGTTCAGTTGATTTCATGAATCAAGAATAGTTCTCCCTGATCTCTACAAGTGGTTCCTCTGAATCCCTAGTTTCCCTTCCTCTGAATTTCTTAAAGTTTTAGATTAATTATTTCACAATTATTTCTCAATTGTTATTTGATTTAGAATTCATCTTAGTCTAGTTCTAGTTCTAGTTAGTTTCAGACTACGTACAGGTTTCAGTCCCTGTGGATTCGACCTCGGTCTTACCGAGTTTATTACTACATCACAACCCTACACTTGGGGAGTGAACAAGTTTTTGGCGCCGTTGCCGGGGATTGACGGCTACGTAATTTGAAATTAATTAGTCTTAGAATTAAGGGTAAGATTAGGATTTTTCTAACTTTCTATTTTCTTAGGTTTTGTTCTCTTTTTAGAAACTAACCTAAGTGTCTTGTTTTGTAGGTTTTCTAACTCAGTAAGCTCTTTCTGACTTCTACTTTCTATCTCTTTCATTATTCACTTACTTTCTAGTTTAGAATTTTCCTAATTATTTAGAGATTCCTACTTTCCTTTTTAGATTTTCTCTTTTTGCTATTTCTTAAGAATTTTCTACTCTTAGGCCTATTATCTTTAGAAACTAACTTGTTTCGTTTTATTTTTCAGGTTTTAACTTAGGGTCTTCAATTTGGTAATCTCCTTCCAACTCTCTCTTTCTTTCTAGATTTTCATTTTCTTTCTTAGAATTAGGTTTAGAATTTGATTGAGGGCTGCGAGTGTTTCATGCCCAAGTGGGCCCGTGACAACACTCGACGTCTCTTGACCGAAGGAGGATTAGTTGAGGGGTTAACTGTCCATCGCAGGACTAGACACCGCTCGAATTCCCCTGAGTTAATTGAGGTTATGGCTGCAAATCAACCTCAAGCACTACCTCACCACAGGGATGAGGAAACACATGATGAGAATGAGGTGCATCAAGCACCCCCGCCTCGTACTTTACGAGATTATTTACAACCGGCGGGGGTGAGTACGCCCTCATGTATGATTTTTCCTGAAAACACAGGACAGATGGACATCAAGCCAGGAGTTATTCAACTCCTTCCTAAATTCCATGGGCTTGAATCTGAAAGCCCATACTTACATTTGAAAGAGTTCGATGAGATTATAGCCACCTTATACTTTCCCAACGTATCCGAGGATACAATCAGGCTGAAACTCTTTCCTTTTTCCTTGAAAGAGAAGGCTAAAACGTGGTTACATTCACTACGTCCTAGATCCATTGGCACATGGAATGATCTGCAGAGGGAATTCATAAAGAAATTTTTCCCACACCATAAAACAATTACCCTCAGAAAAGCAATCATGAACTTCGCCCAAAAGGAAGATGAAACATTCTACCAATGTTGGGAAAGGTTCAAGGATCTTGTCAGTTCATGCCCACAACACGGTTTTGAAATGTGGCGCATTACAAATTTTTTCTATGATGGACTGACATCTTCCATGCGCCAACTAGTCGAGACAATGTGTAATGGAGAATTCATGAATAAAGAGGTCGATGAGGTATGGGATTATCTCGATAGACTTGCCGAAAATGCACAATCTTGGGACCATTACCCAAAATCAAATACCACGTCTAGGCCAACTCAATCTAAGGAGAAAGGTGGAGTATATCTCCTGAAAGAAGAGGATGATGTAAATTCTAAAGTGACTAATCTCATACGAAGAGTCGAGGCCATGGAAGGAAAGAAGGATAAGGTCAATGAAATTGTTTGCGGCATCTGTGATTGCAATATTCACACAACTGAAAACTGTCCTACAATATCTGCCTTTCGAGGAGTGTTGAATGAACAAGCCAATGCCGTAAACAACTATCAAAGACCTTTTACTGGACCTAACTCCAACACGTACAATCCTGGTTGGAAAACTCATCCAAACTTTAGTTGGAGAAATGGGCAAACGGCTACCCCCCAAGGTTTTCTCAATCAAAATCCAAATCAAGGGAAACCTCAAGAAGAACCGGTTCAAAATTCCATACAAGAGCTGGCTCAGGCGATGCGAGGACTTACAGATTTTATGCAAAAGATAGATTCTCGTATGACGGTTATAGAAAAGGGGATGCTTCCTGCACAAACGCTCCCCAATCCTAAACCGCAGTACGAGATAAATGATCCCAGCTCCTCAAATCAAATGGGGCACGCTAAATCCATCACCACTCTTAGGAGTGGGAAGATCATTGATAAAACCCTTCCGGTTAGGCCTGAAAAGCCTCAAGAACCAGAAGAGGACAATAAAGATGGATCTAGCGATACCCCACAAAAATTAGAACCGGAACTTCTAGAGAAGCCAGTTGCTCCGTTCCCCCAACGGTTGGTTGCACCAAAACGTCTTTCTAACTCTCAGGATATTCTGGAGGTGTTGAAACAAGTGAAAGTCAACATTCCTCTGCTTGATGTCGTAAAACAAATTCCTTCATATGCAAAATTTCTGAAAGACCTATGTACGACCAAAAGACGGCAGAGTATTCAAAAGAAGATTTTCTTAACTGAGAAAGTGAGTGCCATCCTGAAGCAAGACGTGCCACAGAAATTCAAGGATCCCGGTAGCCCAACCATATCATGTGTAATCGGGAACCATCGAATTGATCACGCACTTCTTGACTTAGGAGCGAGCGTCAATCTGATTCCCTACTCGGTATACAAACAGTTAGGTTTGGGTGAGTTAAAACCAACTCTAACCACATTACAACTCGCCGATCGCTCTGTTCGTGTACCAAGAGGGATTATTGAGGATGTTTTGGTCCAAGTCGATAGATTTTACTACCCTGTAGATTTTATCATCTTGGACACCGAACCCATCAATAACATAAGCACTCAGATTCCCGTCATTCTTGGTCGCCCATTCCTTGCTACGTCAAATGCAATTATCAATTGCAGGAATGGTGTCATGACTATGTCTTTTGGAAATTTGACATTGGAGTCAAACATCTTTTTCAATAACGGCAACAACTCAGAGGATGATGACGATATCCACGACATTAACATGATTGACTCTTTCGTGGAGGATACGACACCTCTGACCTTATCCTCCGACCCTCTGAGACGTGCCTGGCCCACTCCCATGAGTTTGATGATGATATGATTACGGAGACGTGTGCCTTGCTGGATACTGCACCGGTACTTGAAGTTAACCGGTGGAGGCCACAATTTGAAGAATTACCACAAACTGATGTAGTGCCTCTACCGTCTAACCTCAAGGCACCGAAGCTTGACCTAAAACTTTTGCCCTCTGATTTGAAATATGCTTATTTAGGTCAAGATGAGACATACCCGGTGGTGATCTCTGCCCACCTGGAGAAAGAACAGGAGAGTATGCTCATAGCTACTCTCATTCAGCATAAGGGAGTCCTTGGATGGACGATCGCAGACCTCAAGGGAATCGACCCCTCGATTTGTACTCACCGCATATATCTTGAGGATAATGCGAAGACCGCTCGGCAACCACAGCGTAGACTAAATCCAAACATGAAGGAAGTGGTTAAGGCCGAGGTTCTCAAACTATTGGATGTGGGTATCATATACCCTATATCTGATAGTCAGTGGGTGAGTCCAACTCAGGTGGTTCCTAAGAAGTCCGGAATCACCATCGTAGCCAATGCTAATAATGAACTCGTGCCGACTAGAGTCACTACTGGTTGGAGAATGTGCATTGACTACAGGAAATTGAATACCGTCACGAGGAAAGACCACTTTCCTTTACCATTCATTGATCAGATCCTGGAAAGGTTAGCCGGTCATTCCTATTACAGTTTCCTTGACGGGTATTCGGGCTATAACCAAATTGAAATCGCCCCTGAGGACCAGGAAAAGACCACATTTACTTGCCCCTATGGCACCTTTGCTTACAGAAGGATGTCGTTCGGGTTATGTAATGCCCCTTCCACCTTTCAGCGATGTATGCTGAGTATCTTTTCTGACATGGTAGGGAAATATCTAGAGGTCTTTATGGACGATTTCTCGGTTTTCGGTTCATCTTTCAGCGAGTGCTTAGAGAATCTTAAATGTGTGCTGAAAAGATGTGAAGAAAAGAATCTGGTACTTAATTGGGAGAAGTGTCATTTCATGGTTCATAAGGGGATTGTCCTTGGACATATCATCTCGTCCAAGGGAATTGAGGTAGATAAGGCAAAAATCGATCTTATCTCTAACCTACCTCCACCCAAGAACATCAGGGACGTGCGATCCTTCTTAGGACACGCAGGATTTTACAGGCGATTCATAAAGGACTTTAGTCTCCTCTCTCGTCCTTTATGTAATCTTCTTCAAAAGGATGCTCCATACGAGTGGACTGAGCAGTGCCAGGAAGCTTTCACTAAGCTTAAAGGCACGTTAACCACTGCACCCATCATGCAGCCACCCGACTGGAGCCTTCCTTTTGAGCTTATGTGCGATGCTTCTGATTATGCTCTTGGAGCGGTTCTAGGCCAGAGAAAAGATAAGAGGCCATACGTCATACATTACGCAAGTAGGACCTTAAATCCTGCCCAAGTGAACTACTCGACTACGGAAAAAGAACTCTTAGCCGTAGTGTTCGCTTGGACAAATTTAGGTCCTATTTGATTGGATCCAAGATCATTATCTATACAGATCATGCGGCACTTAAATATCTTCTTTCTAAGAATGATTCTAAGCCCCGCTTGATACGATGGATCCTTCTACTCCAAGAATTTGATTTGGAAATTAAAGACAAAAAAGGAGTAGAGAACGTAGTGGCCGATCACCTTTCTCGCCTTAATACCTCTGATTCCCTTGAGGCGACCCATATCAACGACATGTTCCCTGATGAACAACTGTTCAGAGTCTCCCACTCACCTTGGTTCGCTGATATTGCTAATTATCTTGCTACAGGTTCCATACCGACACAGTGGACTGCGCAAGATAAGAAGAAATTTTTCACCGAGGTACGCAACTTTTTCTGGGATGATCCTTATTTGTTTAAATATTGCCCAGACCAAATCTTAAGGAGATGTGTGCCAGATGATGAGCATCAGAGTGTCATCTCCTTTTGTCACTCACAGGCCTGTGGTGGTCACTTTTCTGCAAAAAAGACCACGGCCAAGGTTCTGCAGTGTGGCTTCTATTGGCCCACTATGTTCAGGGACACTCATGAGTTTTGCAAAGCTTGTGAGCGTTGTCAGAAGTTGGGAGCATTGTCCCGTCGAAATATGATGCCCTTGAATCCCATTCTTATCATAGAGGCATTTGATTGCTGGGGCATCGATTTCATGGGACCATTCCCCCAATCTTTCGGGAATTTATATATTTTGCTTGCCGTAGACTATGTCACTAAATGGGTCGAAGCAATTCCATGTCGAACTAATGACCATCGCACGGTCATTAAATTCTTAAAAGAAAACATCCTGTCCCGAATTGGAACGCCTCGAGCCATCATTAGTGATGGGGGCTCACACTTTTGTAATAGGCCATTCGAGAGTTTAATGAAGAAATACGGTATCTCTCATAAGGTGAGCACCCCATACCACCCACAGACAAGTGGGCAAGCTGAGATTTCCAATAGGGAGATCAAACACATTTTGGAGAAAACGGTTAACCCTGACCGTAAGGATTGGTCAATCCGATTGACCGATGCCTTGTGGGCTTACCGTACTGCTTTTAAAACCCCTATTGGAATGTCTCCCTTTAGACTCGTCTATGGGAAGGCTTGCCACTTACCTGTGGAGTTGGAACATAGAGCCTACTGGGCGATCAAAAATCTGAATTTCAATCTGAACAACGCTGGCTCGCTACGCAAACTTCAATTAAATGAACTTGAAGAAATCCGGAACGACGCATACGAGAACTCGAGAATTTACAAGGACAGGATGAAGGCGTTTCATGACCAACATATTCTACGAAAATCATTTACGCCAGGTCAGAAAGTCCTTTTGTATAATTCTCGATTACATCTCTTTCCGGGTAAGCTTCGATCTCGTTGGACCGGCCCTTACATTGTTGTTACTGCATATCCTCATGGGGCCGTCGAGATAAGAGATCCCGACAATGGCAAGGAATTTAAAGTAAATGGACATCGCTTAAAGCCATTTGTCGAGAAATTTGATTCAGAGGACATGTCCATGCCTCTGACTGATCCTGTTTACCAGGAATGATCTCCTATTCTGATGGAGGTATAGGTAGGTTTATCGCTTTCATAGGACTAGGGTAGTTTATTGTATTTGTCTGGCTGAAGACGGTAAACTTAGCGCTCCTGGGAGGCAGCCCAGCTTTTCATTTCATTTTCTTAGTCCAATGTTTGTGGGTAACATTACTGCAAACCCTCACGAGACTACAACTCGTCCACTAGGGGCAACCTAGGGGTTTAAAGGCTTGTTGCATATGCTAAATGCAATCGAGAGCACCTGCGAAAGTGGTATAGGTAGAATTTTATTTTTATTATTCTTGTTTGTTTTCTCTCTTGCGCTGACTTACTCTCTCGCTGATATTTTGGAAAAGTCTCCTGATTCGTTATCCAGGTACCATCTTCCCATCACTTCTCTTTTACTTTTGTTGTCCCATGTGCATTGCATGTTTATATCTTTTACATTGAGGACAATGTAGATTTTAGGTTGGGGGTGGGAGATTAGGTTACCTAATCAGTGCTTTCTTGGTCTTGAGCAAAAAAAAAAAAAAAAAAAAAAAAAATTGTGAAATTTTTTTTAAAAAATTTTCTGGAATTTCTTGTGAATTCGATGTGATTCTGACGACCATTTGTTATCTAGAATATAAGATACGTGATGTTGGCAATTTTTGACTCTTGGATTCAGTGTCTTTTAGATTTCCCAGTTAAGTTTGAATTGATTAATCCATGATTAGAGGTTTTAAACATTGATTGAGTCATGATTTCACATGTCGCGTCTCGCTTACACATTAAGATTTCAGATCGAAACTGAAGGGTTAATTTGGTGATCAGTGAGCATGGAAGGAACGAGCTTGAAAAATTGCCTGTCATGATCAATTGAAGAAAAAGAAAATACAAATGCCTTTGGGAAGGGGTGGGCGAATAATCTTCACCATAGGTTTGCTCCCTATAGGTGTGGATTTAATTCCTCATGGATGATATATGAAAAAAGTTTAGGTGTACGGTCTTCGCCATAGGTTTGCTCCCTATAGGTGAGGATTGGACTCCCTTCTTGGCGTTACCTTTAATTTAAAAAAAAAATAAAAAAAAATAAAAAATCAAAGGCTGAAAGAAAGAAAAAAAAAAAAAAAAGAATGATATATGAGGGACCTTTTAGTTTAGGTTCTGGTTTTCCTGAATGCTCTTGTGGTTACCAACGTTATCATGAAATAGAGAATTAAATATTAATGTTGAAAGTCGGGATTACACTCTACACCCATGGAACTCAATGTTTATTATTCTAGTTTATGGATTAATAGTTGAACTTGATTATGAAATTCACCGTGCATGAGAGGCCAGGAGAAATTGATAATCAACATTCACGAATCTTAAGATTTCTCATATCTGGATTGTTTTTTTTTAAAATATCACTCGGCTTCACAAGAATTTTCTCGTAATTCTCAACTTAATTTTCGCATACTTTGCTCGGGACTAGCAAAATGCTGGTTGGGGGTTGTGTTGAGGATCAAATATTACATATTAGACCCCATTTAATTAAAGGAATACTTTCAGTTTTTAATGGTGTATTGTGACTGAAATTACAATAGATCTGCAATAGCTTTGAGTATTTCTTTTCCTTCTTATGTGTCTGACGTCAGGAAGCCCTGTTGTTCACCATCGTCTCCTGGGCATGGTCGGATGACGGTACCCTTCCTAACCTTCATGGCATGTTGATTGGTTGGTAATTAGTTTAATTCTGTTGTTTACCATTGTCTCTTGGGCATGGTGTGGTGATGGAATCCATTCTAATTCATATACCCTTCATCTCTTGAAACTATATCAATGGCAGTTCAGTTGATTTCATGAATCAAGAATAGTTCTCCCTGATCTCTACAAGTGGATCCTCTGAATCCCTAGTTTCCCTTCCTCTGAATTTCTTAAAGTTTTAGATTAATTATTTCACAATTATTTCTCAATTGTTATTTGATTTAGAATTCATCTTAGTCTAGTTCTAGTTCTAGTTAGTTTCAGACTACGTACAGGTTTCAGTCCCTGTGGATTCGACCTCGGTCTTACCGAGTTTATTACTACATCACAACCCTACACTTGGGGAGTGAACACAAGGCTGATCTGGACGTGGGGCGGCCCGATCATGGTACTGAAACAATCGACCACCTATTTCTTACAGGTGGTATGGCGACTGCGGCCTGGGAATTCCTGGGGAGGAAGTTCCAAATTCAGTTTCAGCATGCTGTTTCCTTGGAGCAAAGGCTGATTCAGTGGTGGTCTGGATCGGCAGCAGGTCAGCCAAATTCAACAACTATAAATCTAGCTCCTTGTTTTCTCCTCTGGGAAATCTGGATTACAAGAAATGCATCAGTTTTTTACGGGTTGGTGCCTTCGAAGCTCAAATTAATTGCGCGAATTGAGTGGTGGATCTCCTATTGTCTCTCCAATCGAAAGTAATCAAGGTCAGCTCCAAAGAGTTCGGTGGAACCGTTGCCAGGTCATTCTGTTTCCCATGACCATTCCACTCCATCCTTCTGCTTGGTGGTGAAATGGAAGCGGACCCCTTCAAGATGGGTCAAAATCAACGTTGACGGATCAACCTTAGGAAACCCAGGTCCTTCTAGAGGTGGGGGCATTTGCAGAGGGGATTCTGGAAACTTTATTTTCGCCTTCTCTGAAGGATATGGATTCGGGTCTAATATTCATGCAGAGCTTAGAGCCATTGATGATGGTATTCAGAGGTGTCTTGAGAAGGGGTTCAGCAAGATCATAATTCAATCTGACTCTCAACTCGTTGTTAAAATTTTACAAGGCCATTCCAATCCTAGCTGGAAATGGAGATATTGGCTAGCTAGGATTCGGCTAATAATGGGTGCTGGGCAAATGGTGTTCTCCCACATTCTCAGGGAGGGCATCGCCCCGGCGGATGCGATGGCTTGGATGGGGAGTGGTAATCAAGCTTCAACGATCCTTTCCAATTTCGGCGATCTGCCTCCGGTTGTCAGGGGTGTTCTTTTTCTCGACAAGCTGGGGTTAGGCTCCATCAGAAATGGTCCAAGATCGTGCAGATAAGCAACTTCTTCTCATCTTCTCGGTTCTTTTCCTAGCTTTGATCTTCTTTCGTTAGTGGCAGAGTATAGTCTTTGCTCTGGTGTTGATTCTCTGTCTCAGCCCCTGTTTTTTGTCCCCGGGGCTGGGCGTAAATTTTGGCAGATATATATATACAAATCTACTTTTTGAAAAAAAAAAAAAGTGCACGCAAATCTTCTTCAAAGTTTTTGCATTTAGTGTGTGGGTTACATAAGTCTCTTTATGGACTTAAACAAGCTTCTTAAAATTGGTTCAATAAGTTTTCTTCATCTCCTTGTCATTTTGGATTTAAACAGTCTGCTTGTGATTATTCCTTATTTATTCCATGATGCCATCCTCCATCACAGTGGTTCTCGTATACGTAGATGACATTATTGTCATCAGTAACAACACTATTACTATTCAAGCTCCCAAGGCCTTTATACGCATACATTTTCAAATTAAAGACCTTGGCTTTTGAAATATTTCTTAGGCATTGAAGTAATTTGTTCCAAGCATGAAATTTTTCTATCTCAATGAAAATATGCCTTACAAATTTTACATGGTGTGGGACATCTTGCAGCTAAACCTATCGGATTTCCCATAGAACTAAATATTAAGCTCACACTTGATGATTAAGATCTCTTGCATAATCTTGCTTAGTATATGCTATGAGTAAAATGAAGCTAAATAAATGTATGAGACAAATGAGTCGAGTAGCAAAACTCGATGACTTTATATATTGTTTGAGGGCTAGAAAGTAGCAGACACCTTCGGTGTCTGTCACTTTCTACCTCAACCTCAATTATCACTTTAGCCCCCGACTTGACCTCAGGTACCGACCTGGACCTCGGATACCGACCTCAAATACCAGCTTTGACCTCGGATACCGACCTCGATGATCGATCCGACAAGGTTTTAGCCGAAAATCATGCTAACCGAGGTAAATTCGGATATATTCTTGAAATTAGAGTCCGACTCCAATATGAGCCCCTCCAGCAATCTAGAAAATCAACTCAGATATGCATACTGCATAGAATTCCTATAAATACATCCTATGCCATTAGGGCTGTACACGAGGCAAGGTAGCTTAAAAAGCTCGCTCAGCTTAGCTCGATCTAGCTCGGCTTGACTCGATTCAAATGATAACTTAAGGCGAGTCAAGCTTCATATGAGCCATCTTGTTTTGAAAATGAGCTGAGTTTGATCATAATGGATATTGACTCGACTCGACTCGAATATATATATATATATATATATATATATATATATATATATATATATATATATATATATATATATATATATATATATATAAAATTAAATTTCCATTTACATCAAGAGAATCATCAACCTTTCATCTGCTCAGTGATGACTAAAGGAAAGGAAAAGGTTTTGGCTTCCATTATTGAGCCAATACCCATACCAGAAGACCCGTCTAAGACCTCCCAAATGACGTAGTTAGATCTTCAACCTGACCTCCCTTCACCGGTGGTTGTACAAAGGTACCAGAATCGATGAGGGCAGCTCATCTCTCTAGAAGAAACCAAGTCGAGGCTGGCCAGAAATGTAAATTGAATTACGCGAATATTAAAATGACAACACTCCCTCCCCGACCAGGGCACAACATCGGAAGCAGCTTCTGCCTGATCTCGTCTTCTACAACTGCCTCGTGACTCATATGTGGTGAAGGATCGACTGACACAAACCAAGTGCATCCTCACACAAACCGTGGAAGCAATTGAACTCGATAAGTCTGATCTGCGCCACACCCTGGAGAAGAAGAATGCAGAAAAGCTCCCAAGGCCACAACGAATAGCAAAGTCCTATGGAAAGTAGTGCTGAGGGAGAATTGAGACTAACTCGAAGACATCCAGCAAACATACCAAGCGAAGGCCCCTGCCACTGTTGATGCACTGCTAGAGGAAGTTGTACCCCCATTCACAGACGACATCATGAGATCTTAACTGTTGTCTAGGTTCCAGATGCCGCAAATTACCCCCTATACAAGGTCGGGAGACGCGACCGAACATCTAGAATCTTTCAAAGCCTGGATAGAACTCCATGATGCTTTTAGAATCCTAATGTGCATGGCATTCTCCCTGACTTTATCAGGAGCTGCTTGGAAATGGTACAAACACCTGGAGCCAAAATCCATCAGTTCCTTCATTTAACTCAGCAAGGCTTTCATCACTTAGTTCTCGGTGGGAAAGATAGGAGAAATCCATCAACCCACCTCCTTACGATCACTTAGAGGGAGGACGAAGGTGCTCTTTCTCATTCCTACAGTTTTTTCCTAACATGCTCGTGACTTACACGTTCGACCATGAGTAATCTCCCCCAGTTGAATGGAAAATGTTCTTTGTTTTTAATGTTTTGTCTACAAGCTATGCGACCTAAAAACTTACATGCTCGACTATTGTATCTACTAAGTCATCATACACAACCACCCACACATAAAGACAAAATGATGCTCGTATGGAGATACTATCATAATATCCTTCTCAATCACCATAGCAGGCCCATCCCTTTCCAATTCCCCCATTAACTACTAGGTAACAAAATCAAGGAACATACATGAAACGAGCCGACCTTCTCTAATTAAAGAATCAAGACTCCCCGCTCATACATTAGTTCAAAATTTACTTCTCGAGCTCATAAAGTATATAGCTCGGAAGTATGGAGGCCACAGTTATGAGTAAAATGGAGCTAAACAAATGTATGAGACAGATGAGCCCAGTAGTGAGACTCAGTGACTTTATATATTGCTTGAGGGTCAGAAAATCACCCTAACTTTTGGCGTCGGTTACTTTTTTCCTCAGGTATCAACCTCGACCCAACCTCAGGTACCGACCTCAGGTCTTAACTTCGACTTCGGATACCAACCTCGACCTCGAAATAGAAATATTCGGAGAGAATCTTGCAACATATAAAGATACAATCAATCCGACAAGGTTTTAACCGAAAATCACACCAATCTAGGTAAAGTTAGATATATTTTGAAATTATAGTTCGATTCTAATACGGCCTCCTCTAGCATAACCAACTAATCAACTCAAATATGCAGACTACCTAGAAAGCCTATAAATACACCCCATGTCATAGGTAAAGGATATGACAACTATCTCGATTCTATTATGCTTACTATAAGTCCATATGCCTGACTTAGGAGGGTCCTCGTCCTTAAACGCCCCCCCCCCCCCCCCCCCCCCCCCCCTCCCCCCAAATGTCTTCTCTTGTTCTCTATTAAATTGTAAGTACTCAGCAGCTCGCAGGTGGTGAGGCGGGATCGACCAGATTTAAACATCAACAGTACGCTACTTTATCTAACCATAAAAAACTCTTCTTTTTTTCTTTTCTTTTCATTGTACAACTTCTTAGCTAATTCGTGCATAAACCATGGAAATCCCATCTTGATGCAGCTCATGAAGTGCTTACATCAAATCAACTCCTGGTAAAGGAATCCTTTTATCTTTCATACTCTCAACAAATTAAAGCCTATCGTGACTCCGATTGGGCAACATCTCCTACAACTTATGATCTAGTACTGGATGCATTTTTTCTAGGAAACACTCCCATCTTTTGGAAGAACAAAAAACGATCTATATTTTCACGTTCCTTCATAGAAGCTAAATGCAGGCCAGATAATAACAACTACTTTTGAACTTATTTTGGCTACCATATTTTTTGAAAGATCTTAGCGTTCATCAGTCTCTAACCCATGTATCTTCATTGCAACGATAGAGGACTATCACCTCATTCATGAAAAGATTGAAGCTGGCCCAATTCTAACAACTTATGTTGCATCTACACATCTATTAGCAGATATCTTCACAAAAGCCTCTTAGAAAGCAGTAGTTCAATTACCTTAAATAAGTTAGGTGTTCATGTTGTTCATGCTCTAACTTGAAGGAGAGTATATTGGCATTAATGGATTCTACCATTATATCTTGTATCAGAAATTCTACCGTTACACCTTGCATCATTAATTCTATCATTACTCATTGAATCATGCCTCTCAGTTCATCGTATACATTGTAACTATTGTTTGAAATTTGTACTGGACAAGAAAAATATAAAGAAGAGCTCCCTGGACTTGAGAGCCATTCATTGTTAAACCATTTTAATTCTATCTTCTTATTTTACTTTTCCTTTTTAGATATTTTGGATGATGTTTATTAAATAATCAACATGTCGTGGAAAATGAGACCATAAGCCTAAGATGATCTCTATAACTAGATGGACAATGAAAGTGCTCCGATAGACAAAGCTTGTCAAAGAGAAAAGATAGAGGGAGAAACTGCACCATGAAAAGAAGAACGAAGGAGTGTATTTTAAAGCAACACTTGTCATCAACACAGCGTGAGAGGGATGGAAAGTCAAAAACAGTAAAGAAACGCTCTAATGTACGCGGAGCATTTATTTTCTTTAAGTGCTACTAGTTAGATAATAGGTTATAGTTCTCCCAGTTGCATTTACTTGCCATTGGACAGTGGGATTACTCAATCCATTGATCTAGACTATTCACTAGGTCCACTACATATTTCTTAGGTAGCCATACAAGTATCAAACCAATCTGACAATTACTAACCGTGGCCTTTAACGTGGATGGCTAAGATCATATACTTAAAACTAGGTCTATTCATCAATCTGGTCCATACATTTGTTAGAGACCATCATGTTGCTTATGACTCTAAAGAATCATTTTTTTTAAGGCAATCGTAGCCATCCCATTTATGGCGTGGGAAAAGGATGGCTACAAAAAATAAGGCCAAATCAAGAATGTATTAGATCATCTGATCGGTGCAAATTTTGCGTGGTAGCCTTAGAAACTTCTTCTGAGCTTGATGGACAACTTAGTTCAACAGATTGAATGGCCTAACTGAACTGATGTAAGTATGAGCATTTCTAATGAAAGTGTAAGCAAGATTAAAAGATAACTATATTTTCTTACGTTGTGGCCCACCAAATGTATGGAATTCTATAATTTTTCAGGTTAAAAAATAAAATAAAATAAAATCTCAGACTGTTTTGTGAAAAGCTCAGACCTTACCCGTGTTTCACATTCGCTTCCATTGCCCAACTCCTTAAACTTGCAAACAAGCTACTGGTTATTTATCGTAGCTTTTGGAAACTTCCATGTTGCGCTTGTCCCTTAGTAGCTACGTCGAGTCAGGCAATTCCTCCAATCCAGCTCCTCTCAACCTTTTAATGCATCAATACTCAGCTACAATGTACTCCTTTTCAGAGCAACCATCAACGTGAGGCTTTCTAAACTCTTTGAATGGCATTCTAGCTGAGATTGGTATGTTAGACCTTCGCAACTACTAAAATGAAGGCAAGCCTTCATGATAGACCTTTGAATTGTCCATTAGAGGGGATTTAAGCCTGTAGCTTAGTGGTAATTATATAATGTACTATAACATTGAGGTTGTTGTTATCAATGTCTTAAATCTGCATGTAACATAGTCTGTCAATGTCATGGACAGAACATTCGATTCCATCAATCAGATATTGATGTCACCAAGTACAGATGCTCAATTTCATTGAGAAAATATATATATAAAAAAAAATCATAGTTAATTGTGGGACTGTTTTTGGAGTTGGTACTCGATGGTATTGAAGGTGGCTTCGATGTCATTGACTAGTATTCGATGGTTGATGGCATCGAAGATCCCATCGAAGGCACGTAGACTACATAAGTGCACTATTTTTTTTTTAAAAAAAAAATCCCAGTTGTGATGTTATAAATACCAAATATAATCGGGATTAGGGCAAGGTTATGGTTCTCTAAGACATTCTTAAGAGTTCAAGAGTATTGCGAGGCTATTTGTGGAGGTTTTTAGAGTTTTTGGATCAGTAATTACATCCATATCTTGTAATAGTGCTTTCATAGTGGATTGTTTGTCACTTTGTGCTGTAATTTTTTCCCATGATAGTTTTTTATGTAAAAATCTTGGGTTCTTTGTGCCTTTTGCTTTTATTTGATTTTCTCTTGTTATTTGGAATTCAAGTTTTTTTTTTTCTTTGCGACTTCCAACAAGTGCTATTAGAGCTAATGTTGAGGTTTTGAGTTTTAAACTAAAACATATCGATGAAATGATCTAACGTGAAGTATGGAATGGAGAAGTTTACTCGTAAAAATAATATTGAAGTATGGAAGGTGAAGATGAGAGACATTCGGATCCATACTCTTGCTCAGGCGGTAGACTCTTAGGAGTTTCAACACCCGGTCAAGGGTTTGAGTATCCATAAGTGGTGAAATCTCAGTGGCGTGAGTGTGTGGGGGTGCATGTGCATGTGTAAAAAAATAAAAAAAATAATAAAAAAAATAATAAAAAAAATGAGGGACATTTTAGTTCAACAAGGATTACAACATGCTCTTCTTGGCAAGGCGAAACGTCCGACGTCTATGAACGTTGCAGAGTGGGATGAACTCGATGAGAGGACTATAACCTAATCTAATTGTGCCTAATGGACAATGTTCTCTATAATGTTCTAGATCAAAAGACTGTCATAGGGGTATGGACGAAACTTGATAGTCGAAAAAATTCATGGGCAGTTGTCTGTATGTTAAGAAATAATTATATAATCTTAAGATGATAGAGGAATTGGAGATCAAAGAATACATAGCCACTTTCAATGAATTGCTCTATAAATTGACAAATGCAGAAGTTGGGATTGATGAGGAAGATCAAGCCTTGATTCTCTGGAATTCATTTACACATTATTTCAAGAATCTAGTAGATATGCCAATCCATGGTAGGGAGACCATAGATGTTGAAATTATCATCTCAGACTTTTATGGGAAGTAGTAAAGATACTTCTAGAGACGTGTTGGTTGTCAGGGGAAGGAATTCTCATCGGCAGAAGGAAAATTCTCGATGGTGGTCCAAAATGAAGGGGAAGGATAAGATGAAATGTTCAAATTGTGAGTTAACAAGACGCGTGAAGAATGATTATCGGAATCCTAAGGCTCGGAAGGGAGAAAAGTCTAAAAATACGATGAAGGAGGCCAATACAACATAATCTAGTAAGGAGTTGGATGGTGGTTATGTATTGACTGCATCCAAATTTGGTTACCTTAGTAATGACTTGATTTTGGATTTAGGAGCCTCATACCACATGATTTCTCACAAATATTGGTTCACCAGTTACTGTAAGAACAATTATGGACATGTTTTTATGGGTAATGACATTGCCTGTAAGATGGTTGGTATCGATTTGGTGCACATTAGAATATTTGATGGGGTGGATTGTATCCTTACGAATATGAGACATGTTTTTACCTCAGGAAGAATCTTATCTCTCTTGGGGCATTAGAGGCACTTGGGCATTAGAGGTACTTGGGTGCGAGTTCACTGATTTTGATTGGGTTTTTAAAGTTTTTAAGGGGGATCGTAGTGATGGAGGCATAGTAAAATAACAATTTTTACAAGTTGATCGGGAATAGCGCATAGGGTGGAGATAAAGTGTCTATAGCGGAGTCTATATTGACACGTTTATAGCATGCTCATCTAGGCCACATGAGTGAGCACGACATGAAGGTACTTATTTTATCGTTATTTGATTCTTATCTTTAAAAGCAATGATTTTCATATATGTAAACATTGTATATATAGTAAATAATCTCGGCTAATTTTTAAGACCAAAAAACATGTATATAAAGGAGTGCTTGAGTATGTGCATTCAGATATATGGGGCCTATTGTCCGTTGTTTCCGTTGGAGGGTTGTCATTCATTGTTTTCATTCATAGATGACTACTCTTAGAAGATGTGAGTTTATTTCTTGAAGAATAATTGTGATGTATTTACCACATTTAAGGTGTAGAAGGTAATAGTTGAGAAGTAGACTGGGAAGAAACTAAAGGCTCTAAGGACAGACAATAAAAGAGAATTCACTTCTAATGAATTCAATCGGTTTTGTAAAGATGAGGGATTATAAGGCACAATTCAGTTATGCGCACACGTGAACAAAATGGTGTAGTGAAATGTATGAATAAAACTCTCTTAGAAAGAGCTTAAAGCATATTGAGTAATGTTATATTGGGCAAGAAGTTGTGGATTGAAGCTGTGAATACGGTTTGTTATATAATGAATAGGTCCCCGTTTAAGCCTGGGAATACAATAGTTGTGGATTGATCCTCCTTATACAAGATGGATATGAAGACTAGTTTCCTTCATGTGGAGTTGGAAGAGCTGATTTACATGAAGCAACCCGAAGGGTTTGAATAAAAATGGGTTGA
The DNA here is from genome assembly GCA_021015155.1 of Magnolia officinalis. NCBI lineage: Eukaryota > Viridiplantae > Streptophyta > Magnoliopsida > Magnoliales > Magnoliaceae > Magnolia > Magnolia officinalis. The sequence goes on from JAJHSJ010000017.1 coordinate 11,333,234, forward strand.
GAATAAAGTTTGCAGGTTAAGGATGTCGTTATACAGCCTGAAACAGTCGCCTAGGCATTGGTACAAAAGATTCGATACTTTCATAATGAGTTAGAGGTTTACCTTGAGTGAGTATGATCATTATATCTGTTTTAAGACACTAGATGATAGACAATTCATTGTACTGGCATTATACATATATGATATGCTTATCGCTAGCCATAACTTGTCTTAGATCAATATGATGAAGGCTTAATTATTAGAAATATTTAAAATGAAAGATCTGGGGATTTCAAATCAGATTCTTGGTATAAATATTCATAGAGACAGATAGATGAGCATGCTACAATTATCATGGGCAGAATACCTTCACAAGGTATTGGTCAATTTCGATATTAAAAAGGCAAAACCGGTTATCACACCCCATACGTACTGCTCACTTTAAGCTTTCCTCCTAAAGAATGTCATATTACAGATGAAGAAAAGTGATGTCTCATATACCATATTCAAGCATTGTTGACAGTTTGATATATGCCATGTTTTTTACGAGACTATATATTTTACATGCAGTGATTGTTGTAAGTAAGATACATATTTAACCTCAGCAAGTAACACTAGGAGGTAATAAAATGGTTACTTTAGTATATTCGAGGAACAGTGGACTACATCTTAACAGTTTAAAAATCAAAGCACAAGTTGATATGCTATGTTGATTCGGACTATGCAGACGATGTAGATAACAGAAGGTCGACTTTCGGTCACTCGTTTTTGAGTGATTAGTTAAATGTTGAAGCTTAGTCTGTGGTGACTCTTTCCAATACTGAAAATGAGTATATAGCGATGATAGAAGTGTTTAAAAAATGTGTTTAGTAGTGGGGAACGATAAATCAGTTGGAGATTTAATAGTAGGCCATGCTAGTTAATTGTAATAGCGAAAGCGCGATTAATTTGGCGAAAAACTCTATTTATCATTCACATACTAAACATATTGATGTTCCTCATCATTTTATTCAACATGTGCTTTAGGAAAGAGGCATGACTCTAAAAAAGATCCAAATAAGCATGAATCTGGCTGATATGCTTATGAACGTAGTTCATGCAAAGAAGTTTAAGTTCTGTGCAATTTCTCTGAGCTTGACGAAGGCTTAATGAAGACTGAGTGTGCCCAAGAGGCAATGATGAAGATATGACGAAAGGCGATTAAAGATGGTGGTGATAAGGATCAATGGAATGTGAAGATTAAAGACATCATGAAGATTGTTGTTAATGTCTTAAATCTGTTTCTAACAGAGTTTGTTGATGCCATCGAAAAACCACTCGATTCCATTGAGCAGATGTCGATGTCATCGTGAAAATTCAAAAAAAATCATGGTTGATTATTGGATGGTTTTTGGAGTTGGTACTTGATGGCATTGAAGGTGGCTTCGATGTCATTGATTGGTCTTCGATAGCTATTGATGGCATCAATGATCCCATCGAAGGCGCGCATAGAGTACTGCATAAGTGTGCGATTTGTTTCCTATTTCGGTTATGATATTATAAATACTGGGTGTAATTGAAATTAGGGTAAGGTTGGGGTTCTCTAAAACGTTCTTAAGAGTTCAAGAGCATTGCTAGAATATTTGTGGAGGTTTTTAGGGTTATTTGGATTGGTAATTCTACCCTTCCATAGTGGATATTTTGTCATATTATGCCGTGGTTTTCTCCTATGAGGGCCTTTCCACGTAAAATTTGCATGTTATTTGTGCATTTTGCTTTTGTTTGATTTCATCTTGTTATTTGGAATTCGAGTTTGCTTCTGCGTGACCCCCCATAACCTTCATTTCGTGCTTAACATTGAGAAATGCTCTACCTTCCTGTCACAAAAACCGCTTCTTGGATCACTGGTTTGCCCTGGTTTAACATGTCCACTGAGCCCGAGATAAGGAGTATTTAGCCGAGCTTTTGCTTTCCACATTCCCTCTGCTGATTGTGATCGATGGTGTGTCGGAAGTCTCCATCTGTTTCAACTTCAACTCTTCCTGATTCTAGCTTAATTTTTCATGGATGGTTGCCATGAAATTTATGAGAAATCATCCGAAATGCCTCCTTTGGAGTCATATAATCCAACCAAACTTATCTGTTCTCTCAATTCGATTCTCCTTCTGTCCATCGTTATCATAAATACCAGCAAGTTTGCTCTTCTTCATGTCCATGTTTCTGCCACCCCAATCTACAGTCTCGTTGAGTGTTCCTCTCTCCCTGAGCAGCTGAAGCGCACCTGATAATCCTTTCCCAACTGCAGGCTCCCGGATAGTGGTATCAGGAACTAGGTCCTCTTTCTCCTCGCTAACAGGCAATTCATCATTAGCAGTTTCATTTACCTCCATCCAACCATCATCTTCTCTATCTCCTGGTCGAAGGATTTTGGTGCATCATCTTCCTCCTCAAGAACATTTTTAGTTTCAGGCTTATGGATATCTTCCATTTCAGTGAAGACGAGCCTCTTTTGTTGTGGATCTCCGAACACGGGGATCTTGCTTCTTCTTTTGCTTTTTTTTCATTGTCGGCAACAGCTAAATGCGCAACTGCCTGAGGACCAGAAGCTGTTGTCTCATCCTGCCTCTTAACCACTAATTTTCTAGCCTTTTCCACTGAGGAGTTAGTTGCTCCTGATACATATATATTGTAATACCCACTTACAAGGAGTTAGTTGCTCTTAATACATATATAAACTAACATGATGTTATGAAGATGGACATACAAAAGCAAACGTGCTAATTATAGTAACTTTTAGACTGCTGCATTTTGTTGGACCGAATGGACCGACTTATATGCAATGTATAACTCTGTATCTGCATATAACTGTTTATAATCCATATATGTGTATATAAGTTCGGATCATAGTTAGCAAAAAGGGTATTGGAAATTTTTAGGTTTAATTTGGTCATTGATCATTACAAATACAGCCAAAAATTCAGTAAAAAATAAAATAAAATACAATTCGAAAATTTAGGTTTAATAAGGTTTTGACTCCATGATGTAGAGCGGGTCGCGGACAATTACATGGCAAAGATGGATCAGAAAAGGCCCGGTCGGCGACAGAAGTGATCTGGACCATCAGACCTTAAATCAGGCGTATCTTGCAATCCGGGATGAGTTAGCCGACGAAAAATATATGATTTTGGGGTAGAACGAGCTACTTTAGCCAACCAACCCAGCTACGCCGGGTTGCGACGCTCGGAATTGCGAGAAACCCCTGATTTGATGGTCGTTTCCCTGTTTCAATTTCGTTTTTACTATAAATAGTAAGTTTTAGTTTGCTTATAACTCTTCATCCGTCGGGCTTTAGGAGTTGCGCCCAACGTGAAAAGAGCTTAGAATAATTAGGAGAACGGGTTGGTGAAGCCAAATAGGACACTTACTATTTTTGGCCGAAAACCTTGCGCACTAGTAGACATCACGACCGTCTATAAATAGTAAGTTTACTATTTATAGTAAGTCGCGAATTCTAGGAGTCCTAGTTGTAGTTTGATTCTGATTTCTTTTCCATTGCTTAGTACCCTTATTTAAAGGGTTGTGAACTCGTTTTTATGGATTAATTAATCTATTTCGAATTATTTAGAATTTATTTCTATTTTCTGCTCTCTTTTCTCGTGGATTCGAGAAGTCTCTGTGAGGAGTCCAGAGAAGTTCCGTGGATTCGGAATATTTATCCTCTTGAGGAAGACGGTGCTCGACCTCACGTCCTCCCCTGCGTCAGTTTGGTATCAAAGCGAGGTTTCTCCTCGGGTCGATGGCTTCTAACGACGGGTCGGGCAACAATCCCATAGGCGGTGCTCCAGAAATTTTCCTTTAACGGCGGCAACTTTTCAAGCAGCGCAGCAAGAGAATCGACAAGCCATGCAAGGGCTGCAGGCTTCCATGGACCGCATAGCGAATCTCTTGGCAGAAACCCTAGGGCAACTCCGTGTTCCTGGTGGTAATCCTCCACCACCAATTGCTGAAACCCGTAATCGCCCTGATCGCAGGATAATACCAGCAGTGCATCCAAGGGCCGTCCCTGAGGACGGGGGTTCCAGTGAAGAGGAGATCGATGACGTGATCTTCCAACACCCCAGGCAAGGCGGCGATCGGGTAGATCGAGACTTCAAGATACGGGTTGATATTCCTAACTTCAATGGCCAGCTACACATTGAGGATTTTCTCGATTGGCTTTCTGAAGTTGAGCGATTTTTTGACTATATGGACATCCCTGAAACAAAGAAGGTCAAGCTTGTGGCCTACAAGTTGAAAGGAGGAGCTTCAGCTTGGTGGGAACAACTGCAACTCGCACGAACCAGGCAGATGAAAGCACCAATCCGCACATGGCAGCGAATGAAGCAGCTACTACGTGCCCGATTCCTCCCTAGCGATTACGATCAGGTATTATTCCAACAATACCAAAATTGTCGACAGGGTAGTCGGTCGGTGAGAGAGTACGCAGAAGAATTTTACCGCCTAGCGGCGCGCAACGATTTGGTCGAGACTGAATCGCAGCAAGTCGCCCGATTCAACGGTGGATTGCGTATGGCGATCCAGGATCGGGTCCAGATGCAGTCCGTCTGGACGATGAATGATGCGATCAAGTTGGCTACTCGGGCAGAAGCGCAACTTGAACGTTCTAACACACGGGCCTATCCTACTGCGAGGATCACTGCGGCAGGTCCACCCCAGGGAGCTCCACAGCCTAAGGGGAAGGAGCCCGTAGGAGCACGCACTCAACCTCCTATGTCTGAGAACCGAGATCAGGGAAGCGGGCAAGCTAGACCCCAAAGGGGCGTATCGACTGCTGCTGGCACAAGTACAATCCCGAACCCTTATGCTCGGCCAAGGCCCAACAACTGCTATCGTTGTGGCCAGCCCGGCCACCTGTCAAATACTTGTCCCCAGCGAAAAGTGGCAAACCTCGCCATTAATGATGGTAGTGCTGATAACGCTTATGAAGATCCAGATATTGAAGAACAGGAGCATACCGCCGAGGACGAGGTAGATGATTCAGATTGGGTTCAGCAAGATCACGGCGAGTCGCTCGTCGTGAGGCGGCTATTATATGCGCCAAGAAAAGAAGTGCATCCACAGCGGCATAACATCTTCCGCACTAGGTGTACGGTGAATCGAAAGGTTTGTGATGTGATCATTGACAGTGGAAGCAGCGAGAACATTGTCTCCAGGGGCATGGTGGAAAAATTGCAATTGAAAACAGAGCGTCATCCCTCTCCATATACAATCGGTTGGATCAAGAAGGTCAGCGAAACAAAGGTAACTGAACGGTGCACCATATCCTTTTCAATTGGCAAACATTATAAGGATGAAGTAGTATGCGATGTGGTTGACATGGAAGCATGTCACATACTACTCGGTCGACCCTGGCAATCTGACCGTGACGCCACTCATAAAGGGCGAGATAACATATATATCTTCGTCAAGGACGGCCGGAAGACCATATTGGCCCCTATGGATCCAGAAGGACCACCTGAAACTTCTAAAGTGGAGGGTCGTTTTCTCTTAACCATTCGGGACTTCGTGGAAGAATCCAAAGAAACAGGACAGACTTATGCATTAATTGTAAAAGGGGAAGAACTCGAGCCTACCATCATCCCTGAAAGACTAAGGCCCTTGTTACATGAATTCCAAGAAATCTGGCCCGAGGACCTTCCCGATGGGTTACCCCCTATGCGAGATATCCAACACCATATCGACCTTGTCCCTGGGTCCAGTTTACCTAATCGTCCTCATTATCGAATGAGCCCGAATGAGTGCGAGATTCTGCAGGGACAAGTGGAGGAACTGATCCGTAAGGGTCTTATTCGAGAAAGCATGAGCCCATGTGCTGTACCAGCTCTGCTAACTCCAAAGAAAGATGGGAGTTGGCGCATGTGTGTCGACAGCCGGGCCATCAACAAGATCACCATAAAATACAGGTTTCCTATACCACGGTTGGATGATATGTTGGATATGCTAGAGGGCGCAAAAATATTCTCTAAATTGGACTTAAGGAGCGGCTACCATCAGATTCGAATACGGCCGGGTGATGAGTGGAAAACAGCCTTCAAGACCAAGGAAGGATTGTACGAATGGATGGTCATGCCTTTCGGTCTTTCTAATGCGCCTAGCACATTCATGAGGTTGATGAACCAAGTTCTGAAACCTTTCATTGGGCGGTTCGTTGTGGTTTATTTTGATGATATTTTGATATACAGTCAAGACGAAACCACCCATATGGAGCACCTCAAGAAAGTCCTTCAAGTGCTCACTGAAAATAAACTGTACCTCAATTTAAAAAAGTGTAGCTTCATGACTGATAGCCTATTGTTTCTGGGTTTTGTGGTTACATCCACGGGCATTCGAGTGGATGAGGAAAAGGTGAAGACAATCAGAGAATGGCCGGTTCCCAAAAATATTCACGAAGTACGAAGTTTCCATGGACTAGCGACATTCTATCGTCGGTTCGTGAAAAATTTCAGTAGCATTGTGTCACCGATCACAGATTGCATGAAGAAAGGGCAGTTTCAGTGGACTGACGAAGCCGACAGGAGCTTTGCCGAAATCAAGCGCAGATTATCCACGACCCCGGTTCTTGTACTTCCCAACTTCGACAAACTGTTTGAAGTCGAATGTGATGCCTCATATGTCGGGATTGGGGGAGTTTTGTCTCAAGAAGGTAGGCCGGTAGCCTTCTACAGTGAGAAACTTAGTGATGCACGCAAGAAGTGGTCTACATATGAGATCGAGTTGTACGCGGTGGTCCAGGCACTGCGACACTGGCGACATTATTTGATTCAAAGGGAATTCATACTTTACACGGACCATCAAGCCCTCAAGTTTATTAATAGTCAAGCTAACATTAACCGTGTGCATGCTAGATGGATCTCATTTTTGCAGGAATTCACATTCGTGCTAAAGCATAAGTCAGGGCAACAGAACAAAGTAGCCGATGCGCTGAGTCGCCGTGCAACTTTGTTAGTCACTATGAGCAATGAAGTTGTCGGGTTCGATCGCCTCAAAGACATATATGCCGACGACGACGACTTCAAGGACGCATGGGTTAGATGTCAGGAAGGTCACCCCGGTGACTTACATATACAAGACGGGTTCCTTTTTAAGGGAAATCGACTATGTATCCCAAAGAGTTCGCTAAGGGAACAGATAATCCAAGAGCTACATGGAGGTGGCCTCAGTGGACACCTTGGGCGAGACAAGACGCGAGCTCTTGTGGAAGAACGGTATTACTGGCCGCAATTGGTACGTGATGTGGGAAAGGCAGTCCAACGCTGTTATATTTGTCAGACTTCCAAAGGACAATCTCATAATACGGGCCTCTACACCCCGTTACCCGTGCCTGACGGCCCTTGGGAGGATTTATCTATGGACTTTGTGCTTGGTCTCCCGCGAACACAACGCGGCATGGATTCGGTGTTCGTGGTAGTAGATCGTTTTTCCAAGATGGCGCACTTTATTCCATGCAAGAAGACTCTCGATGCAACACACGTGGCGAATCTATTCTTCAGAGAAATTGTGCGGCTACACGGGGTTCCCAAGACTATTACTTCTGACCGTGACACGAAGTTCATAAGCCACTTTTGGCGGACTTTGTGGACTCGATTCGATACACGCCTTCAGTTCAGCAGCGCGTACCACCCACAGACTGACGGTCAAACTGAGGTTGTGAATCGCACGTTGGGAAACCTCCTTCGATGTATTTCAGGAGAAAAACCGAAGCAGTGGGATTTGGCCTTGTCTCAAGCGGAGTTTGCATTCAACAACATGGTGAATCGCTCGACAGGAAAATCCCCGTTCCAGGTTATTTACGGACGAGTACCTCGCCATACACTAGACTTGGTCCCTCTGCCCAAGCTCCCAGGCATGAGCATTGCAGCAGAACATATGGCAGACAAAATCATGGGCATTCATGCGGAGGTACAGAACAAGCTACATGCCTCGAACGAAAAGTACAAGGAGCAAGCGGACAAGCATCGGCGACAGAAAGTGTTCGAGGTGGGCGACCAAGTAATGGTCCATCTGCGCAAAGAAAGATTTCCGACCGGAACGTACAACAAGTTGAAGAATAAAAAGATTGGACCGGTACCAATCATCCGAAAGATCAATGACAACGCTTATGTTGTTGATCTTCCAGATGATATGGCGATCTCACGAACTTTCAATGTTGCGGACCTGACTGAGTATCATGAACCAGCGCATAATGATAACTCGAGGACGAGTTCTTTTGAAGTGGAGGAGACTGATGTAGAGCGGGTCGCGGACAATTACATGGCAAAGATGGATCAGAAAAGGCCCGGTCGGCGACAGAAGTGATCTGGACCATCAGACCTTAAATCAGGCGTATCTCGCAATCCGGGATGAGTTAGCCGACGAAAAATATATGATTTTGGGGTAGAACGAGCTACTTTAGCCAACCAACCCAGCTACGCCGGGTTGCGACGCTCGGAATTGCGAGAAACCCCTGATTTGACGGTCGTTTCCCTGTTTCAATTTCGTTTTTACTATAAATAGTAAGTTTTAGTTTGCTTATAACTCTTCATCCGTCGGGCTTTAGGAGTTGCGCCCAACGTGAAAAGAGCTTAGAATAATTAGGAGAACGGGTTGGTGAAGCCAAATAGGACACTTACTATTTTTGGCCGAAAACCTTGCGCACTAGTAGACATCACGACCGTCTATAAATAGTAAGTTTACTATTTATAGTAAGTCGCGAATTCTAGGAGTCCTAGTTGTAGTTTGATTCTGATTTCTTTTCCATTGCTTAGTACCCTTATTTAAAGGGTTGTGAACTCGTTTTTATGGATTAATTAATCTATTTCGAATTATTTAGAATTTATTTCTATTTTCTGCTCTCTTTTCTCGTGGATTCGAGAAGTCTCTGTGAGGAGTCCAGAGAAGTTCCGTGGATTCGGAATATTTATCCTCTTGAGGAAGACGGTGCTCGACCTCACGTCCTCCCCTGCGTCACTCCATAAAAGAAATGACAAAAACATGAAAAGGTTAGACACTCATTGAATAGTAAAAGTCAAAGAAAGCAAAAATCAATCTCTTATCCAATAAAAAACGTATCAGTAAAAATTACTCGACATAATCCACATCTCAATAAAAAAATAAAGATAGAAAAGTAGAATATGTTGAAACTAACGGTCCAATGTACCTCTTGCCGTGATTAAAGAGATTCAACACATTATTTATGGATCCTTCCATAACCCAATACCTTTCTAGTTCATCAACCTGTATATCATCACCTGCACAATGCAACAAACGAAGTTTTCTATTTTCATCTTCTTATCAGAGCTAAATTTCAAAGATGGAAACACATACCGCTCCATTACTTCCATGTCCTTAGTGCATTCAACCATCTCTCTTTCTTGTATTTTCTTCACTGCCCTTCTCACAATCACCACACTCTCCGGGGACGTCTTCAACAAGTGATCCCATAGTTGGCAGAAGGACAGTATCTCCAGCCTTTTCACAGAAATGTTCCTCAGTTTCCATTTCTGTAAGAGTTTTTATAACATTTATATCATCTTCAATCTCATTAACCAAGTTTTGTTTGGATGTACTCTGACCATGAGTCGACGTTGTTGGCATCTCAACCGCTCTTGGCGATGAAGAACTCACAGAAATGCGACTGAAGACCCCTTCCTCATTTACATCTTTAACATCCTTGAGCTTCTTAAGGACCCTTTTACCCAATTGGTAGGAAGACCAGTAATTGGTGAATTGCCCGTGAGAAATGGTTCTCCTTTGATGAAATTCTGATGTTATTAAACTGACCTCCTTCTCAACACGGACTGCATCTTTAATCCAATTCTGTTCTTGGTGTGTTAGCCTCCGTCTTTTTGTTGGTGATCCCTCATCGGCTCTTTCGATGTCTTTGCGCTTGCTTGTTATTGCTTCCGTTGCTCGTGTTAGAGTGTTCACATTTTCATTGAGGTTTGTGAGATAACCGATATGTCGTCTGACTGGAGACCATAAGATACAGATGATCTCTACAACTGAACGAACAGTGTTCACCAGAGACATGGAGAGAGAGAGAGAGAGAGAGAGAGAGAGAGAGAGAGAGGAGAGAGAGAGAGAGAGAGAGAGAGAGAGAGAGAGAGAGAGAGAGAGAGAGAGAGAGAGAGAGAGAGAGACGATATCTAAAGAATAATGTTTAAAGGTGAGGAAGGGAAGGAAGATAATCTGTTTAGAAATAAAACCACTCGCTGCCACAGGGGAGGAATAAGCAAATATAAAATATAAAAAGATAGGCCTGAAAAGACGAAGGGGCGATTTAATTTAAAATTGCCAAAACAAGAACAAAGAATCCATGCAAAGGACGCGGTTTAGCAACTGAATCTCACAGTAGCGAGACTAGCTGCTGAAGTGACGTGGCTGGTAGTCGGTGCTGTGTGGGACCCACTATGATGTATGTGTTTCATCCATTCCTTTAATCCATTTTTACAAATTATTTTAGAGTTATATACCGAAAATGAGAGGGATATAAATCTCAGGTGGACCACACCACAGGAAAACAGTGGTGATTTGATTTCCATCATTAAAATCCTGCTAATTAGATCATACAGGACCAATCTGTACTGTTTATTTGACATCCAATCTGTTGATTAGATCATACAGGACCAGATGAAGGGAAAAAACAAAGATTATTTTGATCCAAAACTTTTATGGCCCCAAAAGGTTTTTAATGGTCCACACTCATTCAACACTGTTTCCTATAATGTGGTACATTTGAGATTGGATATATCTCTTTTTTAGTCTTATGGCATAAAATTATCTGTAAAAATAGATGGACGGATTGGATGAAACACGTACATCATGGTGGGGCCCACAGAGCACATGGTGGAGGGGGAGTAGCCAATCCGTTTCCCAAACAACTGCAAACAACTGCCAGTTTCTTAATTCCCCGCGCGAGTGAACTCTGTATACATCCATGGGTGGACGCGGGATGCGGATTGGCTGGTGTACCACACACCAGCTATCTAGCTGCAGTGTATACGTGTCGTGTGAAGACGAGCACAAGGTCACATGGAACCCAAAGTAATGTATTTATTATGTCTACGCGGTCCATCTATTTTTAAAGATCATTTCAGACCACACCATAAAACACCATAAATAGCAGCGGAGATAATGATTTTCACCGTTTAAAAAATTCGTAAGCCCACCATAATTTTTATTTTCCATCAATCTATCCAGCTATCTACCGCACTGACGCTTCGTCGAGCTCTGAGTTGTACGAACGGTTCAAAGGAGATCAAAGTTACATGGCCCACAGTAATGTATTTATTATATCTACACGGTTCATCTAATTTTAGAGATCATTTTACAGCATTATCCAAATAATAAATCATATCCAAAGATCTCCTGGACCACACCACAAATAGCAGCGAAGATCATGATTTTTAGAATTAAAAAATTCATAGGGCCCACCATAATGTTTATTTTTCATCCAATCAGTTCATAGGGTCACAAAGACCTAAATGAAGAGGAAAATTTTTTTTCATATTGATTCAAAACTTATGTGATCTCAAAAAGGGTTTCAATGGTAGACGTTCAGTTCCCCACTGCTTTTTTCAGTGTTGTCTTATTTTTTTTCTCAAGCTTTAATAGAAGCTCGCCAAATGGATGGATGGTTTGGATATAACACATACCTCATGATCAGATCCACGAAACTTGCTGACCTAAATACAACAGCTCCAGCCAATCCGCTTCCGTGGACGTATGAAATTTATACTTTCGATCATGTGATGTGCTCCTTTTCAGATATTCTGATATAACAATCAGGGTATTTTACATCTCAGTTAGGCCATATCGAACTAAATGGATGAAAGGATTAAATTTTAACCGTTATTTTACGTTTTATGTTGTGGCCCACTTGATGAATGAAATTCTATGCTTTTCTGAGAAAAAATATCTGAAACTATTTAACACCTTATTGAAAGCTCAGATGTCTCACACGTTTCATATATGGATGGCTCTATACCATGGAGAAGAAAAAGAATAAATAAAAATGTGTTTTGCTCATCCAGACGCTTTTTGGCTGGTGACGTCAAAAAGAGCCAGCTAACTGCTGTTAAAGCTCTGTAGTACCTACCAGAAACAGTGTTGATTGAACTCCTTTTGATCACTTATGTGTTTTATCCATGCCGTCCAATCATCTTTGAAACTTATTTTACTGGATGATGCCAAAACTGAGGCAAATATAAATTTCACGTGGACCACGCCTGCAGCCAGAAACAATGTTGATTGAACTCGTACCGTTAAAAACTTCCTAGGGTCCACTGTAATTTTTATTTTCTATCCAACCTTTTGATTAGTTCACATAACACAAACAAAAGTATCAGATTGATCCAAAACTTCTTTTACCCAAAAGGATTTCAATGTAAGAGTTCAATCCCAACTATTTTCCGTCACTTGGTCCAATTGAGATTTGGATCCACATCATCTTTGGACTTATACCCTAAAATGAGTTTCCAAAATGGATGGACCGCGTGGATGAATTACATACGGGTCTATGAATCTTTGACACGAGCTAGCTGGCCTAATGTTGAACCAGCCAAACTGCGTTAGTTGCCATCCACGAGACCCACGCTACTGGGACCACAGGTCTTATATTTTTGTCTCATGTTTTGACTGTTCTGAGTCTTCAAGATCGACCGTTTTCTCGGCCACAGAGACAATTTCTCCCGCCGCATCTCCTGCAGCACTCGCTGCATACAACCGGTGTGCCTGCCGGCTGCCGCCAACTGAGAGCCACGTGGACAGTCAGACATTGATAGAGGACTCTATGTGATAAGATCCACCTAAATCTTGGACTGGATTGATTTTTCAGAATTAGGGTGAACATGTGGCTGCACACCTGGAAGGACGGATCTAATGCACATTCTGCCCCACGTGGTGTGCGGTTACATGGTCTCTACGATTTATTATTTTTTTATTTTTTTATTATTTTAATTATTTTAATTTTAATGGAGATGGCCTTAATTACAAGTAAGGTTGCACGATTCGATTGAAAACTTCTTAGGGTGCACATTAATGTTTCCCAAGTGTTTACTTACCATCCAATCTGTCCATAAGGTCACATAAGCCTGGATGAAGAGAAAAAGCTAATATCAGCTTTGATATAAAACTTTTGTGGCACAGTAATGTTCAATCAACACTGTTTCCTATGGTATGGTCCACCTAATAATTGGATATGTTTCATATTTTGGATTATATAATAAAATGATCTGGAAAAGAAAATGGACGGTGTGGATAAATAATACATACATCAAGGTGGGTCCCACGGTCACTGTCTCGGCTCTTGGGTGAGGCCAGGGTCTCACCTAATCCGCTCCTGCACGATTCACTTTAGAAGGCTTAGGCGGGTCACGGCCATCGTTGGTGTCTCCTTGCATGTGTCTCAAGTTTTTTTTTTTTACACAGCACATAATTTTCAACGTGTGTGAGACATCCGACTGGTACAATTGGCCTCATCATGAGAATCACCTTATGCAAAAACCTACTAAATCCACTCGTTGATTGGACCAAACTTATATTTAAGTATTTATCAATTGGTATAAAATATTTTCTTTTGTGTGGCCTACTTCATGAGTAAATAGGGCTGATTTTTTCATTATATGACCCTCACAATGTTCCAACCTATTGGAAGGGTTGGATTCTACATGCACTTAATCGGTTGGAAATTATCAGCTTGGTGGACCGTACTTCTGGTCCAACCAGTTGGACGTGGACCTCTCCTTTTATATGAGAGGGTACGAGGAAATGGGACAAACTGCTATGGTGATGGTCTGGGGTTTTTTATTGTCTTCTTGTACCTTTTCTTGTTTGACGGGGTCGGGGGGATGTGAACTTTTTTTCTTTTTTTAATTCTCTTTTTGTTTTTCCAGGGGAAATTCCTTCATTCTTTTGGGTTTTGAAATTTTAATTCGAAGCCCACGCCTTACTTTAAAAAAATACATGTGAATCTAAAACTAATTAAAATTTAGAACTCGAGAAAAAGAGAAATAGATGGCTTTGGGAGATGTGGCGTGTATAAGAAACTGATCGAAAGACTTGAAGTTGTCGGCTGTAGTGTTTATAGGTCATAAACATAACTTTCACTAGAAGATTAGCTGTTATTATTATTATTAATTATATCTTAGAAGATGATCTTAACTGTTGAATGGCGGTAGTGAAACACATGGTTAGAATGGAAATAGTCTTACTTTCCAAATTGAATAGTAACCAGAAGTAAGGATTGTCTAATTACTCTCACTATAGGATTGCAATGTTGAATCAGTTGGCTCTACATGCAGTGAATTGTGTACGATATAAAATAATCAAGGATCCAATCCTTGGAAATACTTTTAAGCAATATCACTATATTTCTAAATCATGTAAATGTACATAGATAGATGAAGCCAAAGCTGGACACGATCAATCGTGTGAGCAGTTTTGTTGATGCCAATATGTCACAAAAGAGATGAACTTCTTCTGTGTCATACACCTCTTATGAAAACATTTCAATGGAACTAGGGTTTTCTTTATGTACATGAAGGGATCAGGACATATATTTATTAGAAAATGGATGCGAATGAAGCTTACCCATCATACTTCTCTCATTTTGTAGTTTTCACACTATAATTTTCTATATTCATTTAAATAATTGTGTACATGAACCATAATTCAAGTGTTCTACCTATGTATATTAATCACAATTGTAGTGGGCTTACTAGATTGTTTAATTTAAATCATCCAACTATTAGATAAAAAATCGATGATCATATGTGGCCCACCTACTAATAATTTTACATTCCCTCACTTGGATCACTTCAATCTACTAAAGAAAATAAAATTATTTTATTTAATTTTTTATTAAAAAAATTTGTCAAACATATTTATTTTGAAAGTTACTAATGGGATCCCGTTAGATTTTTTAAAACATCTTCGTTGGATAATGTGAGTAACGCATTTAAGATCCAATCCATCAACACCACTAATGTTGGATCATAGTCAACACAACATTTAATATTTTCAAAGTAAGACAACCATGATCACGAAAGCTAATTACCTTAATCAAGAATTTGAGGTGTAGTATGATTACATATTTAAAGTGATCATATCTACTTATGTTCAAGTAATCCTACTATACAGGTCTCTTATGAGACACGCTAAAGTTTTATTTACTCAAAATCAAATGTGCAGCTGAAGAGAGAAGTAGATATAACAAAATGTATAATAAAATAAATAAGATATCTAAATGTATGATCATGAATCGAATCAAATCGAAGCTCTCACTAATCTAGTACTTCTTTGCTATAACAATTTCTGTAGAAGATATACCTCATAAGTGGCATGGAAGATCAACTTTTAGGGAGTAGATCGTCCATCATCCACTTCACATGGTTGAGTTCTAAAGACACTATACAATTCTATATATATTAAGTAAAACTTGAAGTCATATAGCCTTTAATTATGCCTAGGCTCAAGAGAAGATACGCATTTTGCTTTTATCGTAGATAAAGCCATATTATTTCAGATATTTATGATAAATTTTCATTATAAAAATGTAGTCAGATATGAAATTTTTAATATTAAGGTAGTGCATAAGGTCTGTGTTTGTATATCCAATCGATTCCAAATAATCAGATTTCCAATATGTACTAAGTGAAATTCATTGTCCATTTTTTAAAAGCACAACGCTTTTGTTTTTTTTTCGAAGGTTCAAACAAATAAGTGGCACTACAAGAAAACTGGCCTTTACCGGCGGCCAAAACCGCCGGCAAAGGCCAAGAAAACCGCCAGGAAATCATTTGAACGCAGTTAGCTAACAGCCGGTAAAGCCTCAGTTGGTAAAGGGTTTACCGGCGGCCAGGACCTTTACTGACAGTTGTGCTGGGCGCCGTTAAATCGTTAGTTGTTGTTGGAAAAATGGTCAAAAGCTACGGATAAAATCCGTAGCTAAATATGAGTAGCCCCATAGGACAACCGTAACGACGGTAAATGCATAACCTGCTGGGTGGGGTTCAGAAAATCAGTTTCACATCGTCTTGAAAGCCAAGCTGGTTGTCTTTTAACCAGAAATTAAAAGACAAGTGTGAGGGGGGAAAACTAATTCAAGGAAGAAAGGGGCATTGTTTTCTTCTCTTTTTTTGCAAAACAAGGATCCTGGGCTGATGGGCATTTCTAGCATATGAAAGAAAGATGGGGGAAAAGTAGATGATGGGGATTCTGTTGAAACAACATAGACATGCATGTTTTTCTCGGATTCAAACTCACAAGAGATATATAAACATTTTGGGCTGCAATGGTATGTGATATGCACAGATGGCATGAGATTTCGATGGTTTTACCTTGGTTAATTTAGCTTTGAGTTTTAAAGCCTTAAAAATAGCCAAGTCCTCTTTTATCTTCCTCTGATTTCTTTTCAGCCTTTTTCTTAAATTCTCTAACCTTTGCCTTATGTTCTCTCTCTTTACACTCTCAAGCCAGCCTTGCCTTCTTCTCGGACTTCGCCTTTGCTGTTATATGAGATCTTACTATTGCAATCTCCTTTGCTTTTGCCTTATTAGCTGCCCACTGAAGCTGTTGGCAAACTATTTTTGCTTTCGTCTTCTCATAATTGTCCCAATCTAGCTCTTGTCTTCTTCTGCAATGCTTTTGGCCCATTCCAAATAGCACTTTTCCTGTAACCTTTTCAATTTCAAGTGCTCCTCCCAAGTTCTTCTCAATGCAAAGCCTATCCTTGCCTTGCTCTGCACGCTGCAAAAATGGCCATCTTGTGCTGAATTCTATATTTAATTTTTGCCTTGAAGAAAACCTTCACCATGTTTTTATAGTCTAGAAAGCCTACAGATATAAATCTCCTGTTAAATACATCATACTTAAAACTAGGAACTCTTTAAAAGCTGCAATCTTGAAGCTACAATAGATCTGGGATGCTCACCTCCTGTTCGAGTTTGAACGAATGCCGATTGAAGTGTTGTTGCAGTCTCTCATTTGCATAGTTTATACAAAACTTTTCAAAGTTGTTCTTCTAGAGACGAGAAAAAAAATGTTAGAAATGTAAACACCAGGGAAATAAATAATATTGCATAATCAGCACAAAAGACATACATGAAAAGATTCAAATACGTAGATGCCTAGGATGCTTGTGAATCTCCCAGTACGCCACCTACTTCTAGAGACTTGTTGATGGCCTAGAGAAAGTGTTTAGCAACTCTAGCCTTCTACATAGTTGAGAGAGAGAGAGAGAGAGAGAGAGAGAGAGAGAGAGAGAGAGAGAGAGAGAGAGAGAGAGAGAGAGTGAACAACTCCCAGACCTGCAGCAAGGTTAGCTTCTATTCCTTGTTGGATGTCTGGGATCTTCTGATCTGTGAGGTTTTTTTAGCATGCCCATCGAATTAACTGTTCGAATGAATCACCAGATCATAGCCCCCTCACATAGGAGTGCTAGTGGATCGGGTTGTCCAGACGGTTCACTAAGCCCAACCCAACAATAAGTCAATCTGCATAAATCTGCATAAATGGGTGACAAATGGGCTGGACACAAAAATAGACTGATTCCCACTGTTGAAACATTCATAGGGCCCATGATGTTTATTTGTCATCCAAACTATTCATAAGGTCATACAGACTTGGATGAAGGGAAAAACTTCTTGGGAGATGGAGACATGTCGGATAAGCTGATATTTGTGTTTTCAGTTCATCCACGTCTACATGACCTAATGAATCGGTTGGATGGTATACATAGAGTCAAATCAATAAGGTTTTTTGAGAAACACTATTTTCTTTCCCAAAATGGGTGAACATAGAGTAACTGCTTTAGCACAACAATAAAAAGGAAACAACACAAACTGTTGACTGCTTACAACAATACAAAAAAAGGAAACTACACTTACATTATAGGGGGTGTCATCTTTGCAGCTAAATGTGGAGAGAACTGCCTCACGGTTCTTGTCACCTTCTCATTGAAAGTAACTGCGAAGCTGTAATTAAAATCCTCAACAACAATGCATGACACAAAAGTAAACAAATGATAACTAGCTCGCTTCATATCAACATATACAACACAGAGAAGGAACCACATGCTTCAAATTGGTGGGAGGATTATAGCAACAGTCATCTGGTGAGATAAACCTACCTAGATAGAACTTTGATTGTAACGACCTGAGATGGGCAGTGGAGATTAGCAGAGCATTTCCAAAAGAGGAAGCAAATGTCATACGCAAGTTGCAAATCCCACCATCATTTGGCAGAGTACTTGCATTATGCTCTTTAGAAAAAAGTACAAGTACAGAGGCCCAATGCATCAGGTCATGTGCATCGAGTGCTGATGCACGTCGTCCTTAAAAGTGGAGCTCATCAGTTGATCTAGGCCATTCATCTAACAAGCCCTAAGGTGCATAGGGGAACACTCAGATGATACCAAGGCCATGCTAAAAATGTCACACTCAGATGATGATTCTGACCATCAATCTTTTACAGTGTGGACAATTGACTGTTATTGTTTTCGTCCGTTCATTTTAAAGCCACCAGTCAATCATCGACATCATCTTTCCAGCATGATTTCCTTTGACCATACTCGATAGTTCCCAGCAACATGGTTTTTCCCAGAAATCGGCAATTCCATTTGTCTTAAAATGGATGCATATGGGTCCAGAGACAGGCAGAAGGAGCAAATAATGCAGAGATTGCAAAATTGAATTCTGTTCTCTAAAAAGAGTGGGATATAATTGTTTTATGGCCAGGCTTTTTATTTTTTATTTTTATTTTTCTCACACACACACCCCACACACTACGCTGGTGGAATTTCACCACCTATGTGAATTAATTGAGCTTACATGTGAAGCATTTGATTTGAAACCAATTCCTTGTTCGGATCATCATAAACATGTGCCACGTGTGTGGTACACAAGCTGGAATCGCGAATATGCTGTGTTTCCAAAGGTAGGGAATCCATTTAAAAATGGGGGCAGAATTATAAGTTTTGTAATCCAAACCCAATGCCATGAAGTTCTTATGGAGCCTTACATTTTCATCAAAATAAGACCAAGTTAGTAAAACAAAAAGGAGAAACTAGAATGAAATCAGAGCTTCTTAAAGGGTTTCATCTTAAGCAATTTGAAACAGGCCTATTATGAAAAAAGAGAGATTGCATTTCTCCATTTCAAATGGATGGAATTCCTCAAAGGCCCATTATGAAAAGAACAACAATCTCTGGATGTAACCATATTTTCTTGGCATGGCTTTTGCAAGTTTCCTTGTTTTGTTGTTGTAAGGAATATATATTCTCCTTTGAGCCCTGACAATATAACACAAGCACCATGAAAATTCTAGAAAGAAAATAGAAATCAAAGAAATGATGCTCATAATAAAGCTCCAAACTTTTTACCTGCATCTGTCAATGCATATATAGGATAAAGGTCTACAACCTGATTGCTATCAACACACCGCTAGGCATCTAGGCGGCATTATTTTTCTACAAAAAAGTAGATCAATGAAAAACAAATATTAGCACATGGTTACATATCAAAATATCTGAAATAAATCTTTATACACTCTGAATCACCTACAAATAAGTTTTGTAAATTTTAAAGCCAGCAATTCAACAATGTAATGGAAGTTCCTAATTGAAATATAAATTGATCTATCAAAAAGAAAAGCAAGAAACTGAATGTAGTTCAAAAGAACCCTGTACGAAAAGAAAAATGCAATATTACCTTCTATTGACCAATGATACACTGATGTTGTTTGTGTGACCAGCCCAACATCTTTGGCATAATCCACTTCCAAAACACAACCTGTGAATATAACAATATAGCATGGAAACTAATTGAGAAATGAAACAACCTATGAAACAAATAGAAAAGTGAGCTAATAAAGTTTAAAGTGGATGACATTATCACCTGCTCAGCATCTGATGTGCTTTCATTTTTGCCTTCGTCTCAATGTTGAATATTTGTAGGTGGTCCTGAATAGTTCCCTAAAGTTGAGCTTCAAACAGAATGTCACAGTTCACTCGTCATATATGAGATGCAACAAAGAAGATGCTTACCACCACAAGCAAAAAGAATGTCATAGTACTAAAACTTGGTGGGTCAACTCAACCATGTTGAGTCGACTCGGTTCAAAGAGATTCCAAGCCAAGTTTCACAGAAACTCACTGGCCAGCATGACTCAGTCATGACTTGATGAGTCGTGTCAATTCAGCTAAAAAACTCAAGCGACTCTGTCCACATCAACTTGTACAAGGACCATAATCCACAAAATAAGTGAACAGTGAATTAACTAAACAAATTCATGAATCTGTTACCATTATAAAATCACAACTGCATGATGTCAAGAAGCATGAATTTCACCTGTCCAGCAAGTTTAAAACTGTGTCCGCGTGTATTCCATTCCAATATATAAATTTGGTAAATGGCACCTGGAACAAGAAAATGTCAAGATTCAATCAGTAAAGAGACCACACTCTCAAGAGAAATTTCAGTTGCTGATAATTCCCATAGCAACAAATTAAACAACAGTAAGATCATTTGAAAAAGACAATACATGATCATTTAGGCATGAGCTGAAAAATGTCAGAAACCGAAAACAAGGAAAGCTAGTTATAGTTGGGAAATCTTAAAGAGAGGACCATGAAAATTTTCTCAAATGAGAAGTATTATAGGAAACAGTTCACAGGACACACCCTAGAAGGATAAAAGTAAAAAAAAAAAATAGCAAGGAGAAAAAGACAAAAGCTAGGAAGAAAAACCATTAGCACTCACACACTGCGGCATGAAGACGAATCAAACCCAGGAGGCAAATTTCCACTTAGAACCGGCTCCATCTGCAAAAAATATAAATGCAGAAAAGAAAAAAAAAAAAAAAAAAAAAAAAAACCCTAGAGAGACTATGAATTTGGTATGGGGGACTCAAATATGGAAAGACAAACCTATAAATACTAACATCAAAATTCTAGTGGAAAACCTACCATGTCTATCAACAAAGAAAAATAAACAAGGAGCAGCCCGCAGTTTCTAAATGCTAAGTAAATTCCTAGCATTTCAATAGCAAAAGGAAACGAACCAAAATTGCAACTTGCTATGAGAAACTAATGAAAACAAACAAAAAACAACAATAAGGCCACTGAATCCTAGCTTTTTTTACCATAAGATGCCTTAAAATGTAACCGAAAGGAAAACAAACACAATCTAATAATTCTCAGGCAATATCCGACCAAAACTTAGATATAACCAACTCTGCATGATCCTGCAATCCCATTTAGATAACATAATGTACCATCATTGACCAGGCAAAGAAGAAAGCAGTATGTCTAGAACACTTTTACCATAAAACGTCACATCATATTAGCACTAATTATGCCTTTCTGGGTGTGATCAAGCCCATCTCAAAAGACGTTTTTGAACACATGAACTAATAAGAAACAACATCGCATCAGCCACATATCACACATTTTGGTTTTTTTTTTTTTTTTTTTTTTTAAGAGTAAATTGTTTGCACATTACAGACACATGGAGTTTGTCAGACCAAAATGACTTTTTTATCAGATCAAAATAGACTGATATAAATACAACTATAAATTATCTGCAGTAAACAAGGGCATGGAAATTACACCAGAGATTACGAATTGGCAGCACATATCAGTTCAGAGATAACAAAAAACAGGGAGCCATCATTTCATAATTTAAAACCAAACCAGCCAGAAACCATTACAGTCCCAATCAAGTTGGATAAAAAGACAGTTAAAGATCCAAACTGACTTTATTGATATAGTAATACAGTTCAAGTCCAGTCCAAGTTTGTTTGCCCAGACTAGAGCTGTACACGAGCAGAGTTGATGGGGATTGTCATGAGTTTGTGGTGGGTGATAAGTCACACCCACATGCATTGGAAGTATGTTTACACTTGGGTGGATTAATAGAGGAAGTGAAGCAAAATAGTTTGATTTTTGCATGACTAAGGCCATGGTATGTGTTGACGTGTCTTCTTTTTTCTTTTTCTTTTATCCATTATTCCCAAGGGGTCGTTTGGCAACCTGGAAAAGTACACCACCGGAAATTGGAATCCTAAAGTAGGGAAAATTCTAGCATTTGGCAACCCAAAAAAGTACGCAGCTGGAAATTGAATTCTCCAAAGCCCCATTTAGTTGCACCCTCCAAAGGGGCATTTGAGGCCTAAATGCCAGTTTGATCCAAGCCGCAGTTGATGTTGTGCATTTGGATGCACTTTGGAAACCTCTATCTCATCTCCCACTCAACAAAATAGTTGCTAAAATGCCTACTCAGCAAAAACCAATCCAGATGGTTTTTGCCAAGTCAACCAAAAAACTAAGCTTAACTCGCCCCCTTTCTGGAAATCCCTATGAGGAAGAGCGTCCAAACAGGCCCTAAGTAGGATAAATTCTTGGGTTTTACAACCTGAAAAAGGTGAGAAATGGATTCCTGTTGGAATCCAATTCTAGTAAAAGGCCTGATTTTTAATTCTGGCTAGAGGGTGGCTTGTAAATTTTAGGGGAATGGATTCTGTCAACACACAGACACCCACACAC
Organism: Magnolia officinalis; assembly: GCA_021015155.1. NCBI lineage: Eukaryota > Viridiplantae > Streptophyta > Magnoliopsida > Magnoliales > Magnoliaceae > Magnolia > Magnolia officinalis. The sequence goes on from JAJHSJ010000017.1 coordinate 11,355,771, forward strand.
AGACTAAAAGAATCTGTTTCTCAGAGATTTTCTTTCTTGGAAACATTCTTTAATTACTTCAAAATTCCAGTTTGCCAAATGACCCCAAACCCATGGCTGAGTTCGTGTTTGGAGTTTGCTATGATTGATGATTAGATGCTGATGAACCAAGCAAAGAGCATGTACTCACCATGCTTTGTTTGTGCAACTGAATTGAATTACGAACACCCAATTCAATCAAAGAGGAAATGTCCTTCTTGTAGTGATGTTTCCTAGTATTCAAAATGGGAAGTACGAACTCTTAAATTGTAGTTACTTCCCTTTCAAGGCGGACTCAAAAGTAATGTATTTGCAATTTGGAGCTTGGGTTTATCTGGACACTTGAGGAAGGTAATTACAAATTGGTCATTTCCACTTCATTGGACTAATCACAATTCAATTCAATAGTGCATCCAAACACAAGCTATGTGGTGAAGATAGGGCGGATAGAAATAGGGGTGAATCCTGAAAAGCGCCTAATATCCCTTCTTTCTGGAATTCTAGTAATAAATAACTGGATTTAATGAAAACCAACTCACTAAATAACAACACAAGACTATTTTGTTCAGTAAAAGAATCAACGCAATACTTAACACTTTAATAAAGTACAATAAAAAAATACAAATTTGCTTTGAGTAGAAGTACAATAAAAAAATACAAATTTGCTTTGAGTATGATAGGAAATGAGGGCAATAGGGGTCAATCTAAGGGCCCATCTGGATGCAACTTTCGCAAAAGGGTGTTTCTTGCACTAGAGGTTTTCCCACAACTTTCAGTCGACTCGCCGGCGAGGTTTTAGCGCCTACTTCAACAAGTGGAGATCAGACTGTGGTTTGCAGAAGTGCATAGAAACACACCTAACACGAACTATGGTTCAACTCAAAACGGTGATTGGGTGTCAAACGCCCATTTTGAGGGTCCATCCAAATAGGCCCTAAATTCCTCATGCCCCTTATGGGAGAATATCTGCTCATTGTATGTAAATCATTGGTCAGACTTTTTTCTAACCATCAGTTTTTAATAAGCAAAAATCATCAAATCAGAGGATAAATTCATCCCACCTGTGTAAGTTTATAGGTGTAGCCCATCCAAACAGGGGCCTAGCAGATGAACGATCTCGATCCTATACATCTTTACCACTGTCGTATGAATGTAGATGGAGAGCTCAATAACTATTCTGCATATTAGTCATTATGTTATTGGTCAGATTTTTTTCCCACGCAGGCATTATCTCTGAAATAAACATCCCAAACCGCAATGGAAATCAAATACTGCACATGCCAGTTTCTCGAATGCTACCTATTACCAAAAAAGGCATTATCTCTTTTCTTTTCTTTTTCTTTTTTCAATTTCTCTGTTTTTCCTCCCAATCAAAGAACTACACAAAAAAAAAAAAAAAAAATCTCCTCCCCAGAAATTTCAAATCCCTCAATAAAAAGAAAATTTAAAAAAAATAAATTAATTAATATTCAAAAGATCTACATCATCAAAAGCACAAATGAAAAACATCAGACGAAATTTTTAAAAAATAAAAAAAAAATCCTATGAAACGATCTCAACATCAAAACGCAGCTCCAGAAACCCCCAAAAATCGTTGCAGAACACAAATGTGACTCAAAAAACCCTAGAAAACATAATGCAGTTCGATGAAACCCTAACCTTACAATGCGGGAAGACGAGATCGAAAAGATTGCGTTTGCAATTACCTTAAATCGATAAAACGGGAAGCGAGAAAGTAAAAGAAACCCTAGATCTGATGCGAACGCGATCAAACGGGTCCGCCTTTGAAAACGTGAGCTCGTTGAGATCTGTGAATACAAAGGAGAGCTCTCTCCTCCAGCATTTAAAGTGTGAGAGAGAGAGAGGATAGAGATCGAAAATCGGTAGTAGGGTTTTCTGAGAGAATCGAGGGAGCAGGTCGGAGAAAAATCACAGAGTTTCACCTTTATCGCTGCTGCCGGGTGTTGCAAGAAGCAAAAAAGGAATAGAAAGGCTTTACGGATAGGCCTTTTTGTTTTTTTTTTTTTTTTTTTTTAATAGAAAGGGACCCTTTGCCCGCATCCGTTAAAACGGGCTGCGGGCAAAGGATAAACCCATCAGTCGGCTAAGCCTTAATTTGTTGTAGTGTGGCATGTATTTACAGGGATTCTTTTCCAATTATTATACCACGGCACAAAAAGCAATTTAAAGTTGAAATCATAAAACCGATGGAATATGTTTTGTCCAGCCAGCCAGTTGAGTTTTTGCCCAAACAACTAAAAACTAGTCCCGATTGAGTCCAAATATGCTTTCATGATGTTCTCCACTGTAACTCGATTTGAAGCCTTCCGTTCTTCGAATCAATGAGATGGTACTTCTCATTGATGCGTTTGTTGCTGACAACGTCAGCGAGGCTGACATCAACATAGCCCAGAGCTTCCTTCGAATGAATGCCAATACTTGGTGGTCTACTCATGACTTCTATGTGCATTCTATCATTAATGGGTGGTTCATCCAGCATAAACTGAAACTCCTCATCCCATCTCGGGTCTCTGTTTTTCTTCATGTACTTAGTTTTCCTCTCCTCTCCGCTGAAAAGGATCCTTACATATGGATTTGTGTGGTGCTTTCCCTCGAGATCCTGAGCTTCATGAACAATAACAACAAGCAGACCACCACCTGAAGGAGTATTTTCAGGAGCCTTTTCCACTTCGTCGGTGTCTTCACTGAAATCTTTCACCAAATCCTCCTCCTTAAAAGGTTTGTATAAAACTTCCAGCACAAGCTGCCCACGTGACTTCTCATTTTGAGGATCATTGGGGTCCATATTTTTAAGCAGGTCGAGTGTTAAAGTTTTTGGCACTTCAGGGGTAAGTTCTTTCAAAGGAACCACATTCATGCCCATTTTGTCGTGTTTGCCAACCTGCTCCCAATCATAAACATTGATTTCCAAGGCTTGAGATTCAGGGTCCTTTACAACAAAATTGAAGTCCTCATTCCATTCAGGATTGAGATTACTGTGCTTCACTGTCGTCTTCTTCGAAAGCTTGTCGTCTGAGACCCTTAGTTTCACATAGGGATCTGATTTCCCCATAAGATCTTTCTTTTTAAGTTTTAATGCCCTGACAACCTTAACATGAAGAATTCCAACAGGCTTCCTAATGGCCTTCGCGGGATCGAGGACTTGTACTTCTAATGTCTTCGGCCATAGATACATGTTTGCAACCTGATCTTTGATAAGTTCCTGAACAAAGCTGTACAGACCCGGAATTGCCATAACATCTGCCCCCAGAAGTTTCAGTCCAAAATCAACATGTAGCTTATCCATAAGAGACACCAGTATTTTTGCAAAGCAAGGAAAGCTTGGGACCAATGGTTTCAGGGTAATACGTGGAACAGCAAAGACTTGCAAATCAATAACCTGAACAGTTGCTTTCAGTCCAAATGCTTTAACTGCAACAGTGACATTTGGATTTGCAGCCCATTTTAAAGATGGCTCCATGATTAGCTCTTTCTCATCGGTGGTGTAAACTTTCATCCCTTGAAAAGTTGGCGGCAGGGTTCCCAATGTTAGGGCTTCAAATTCAACTGATTCAAGTTTATACTTAGCAACATTCTCAGCAATAATTGGCTTGGCAATTTCCTTTGCAGTATTGCAGATTGCCTTGTCCAGATAAGGCCACATAGTTTCAATAAATTTGTTTAGCCAATCAATTCGATCAAAGTCTGGACTTTTCACCCATAATGGTATTTCAAGCATCATGCGCCGCAAAGTTTGGGAGTCTAGTTCGACAAGTGGCCGAATCGTAGGATCCTTAACATCATTGGGTTGAAAGTAGATGAAGAGAAAATACCCAGCAATAAGTCCAACAGAGATCCCGACCCCAAATCCACAAAAACCAAACAAAGCACTCAAAATACCCATCTCAAATCCTCTCCCAAAATCACCCAAATCTCAACACTTCTTGCATCAAGATCGAAACCCCAAATATAAAATCACAATAAGCCAAGACCCTTCTCTTCCCGTATCAATCCAAAGCGTCTTTCACCACCAATTCCTCTTGCAGAAAACATCCAAACGCCAACTCCCACGGCATCAAAATAGAAAACCCAGTTCCAAAATCGCAAACAATGCCAAAGCCCTTCTTCTATTCCTGGAAAGATTCAAAATGCCTTTGGACGCCGACAACCCATCTCAAAGTCCGCTACCAAAAATCTCCCAAATCCCAACTCTTCTTGAAAGGAAAGAAAAAACACAGATACAAAATTCCAAGAAAAGAAAACCTTCTTCCACTCAGATCGATTTAAAGCACAACACTTATTTTGATACTAAATAGGAGATTTTCTTAAGACCAATCTATATACTTAACAACTATTCTGATATTATATCCTTTAATATTACCCAAAGAGTTCATTTTAGTTTTTAATATCCATTTACCATCAAACGACTTAATTATTTTTCAGTCGATCGACAATATTTTGATTTTTTTAATATCTTTTATGAGTTTTAATTCATCATTTATTGGCATCAATTAGGAGAGTTAACCCTCCCATTAATTTCAATATTTGTAATGAACCTAATAGAATCTAGAACATTTTAAACTTTTTTGAGTATCCAATAATTAATTATTATAGGGTCAAGTTTTCTATCTTACAAGTAAAAAAGCATGACTTCTAGAGAATAACCACATACATGAACGTGTTGCAAGCTAGGGTTTTCAATGCAGCCTTGCTTGAGACTCAATTAATGATGTGCATAATATATTACATGATATGTCACAATCCCGTAAGAATTCTGCAAAACTAAAGATATCTAGGGTAACTTATTCATCATGTATAAGGTATGCATATTGATAATGAGAGTAGTTATCTAAAGATAATAAAATACTTTTATCCATTCCAAAATTCCAAATGGAACGGTCCAAGATGTTTATATTTATCATCTCTAAGAATCCTATACTAATGGTAGCAACTTTCTAGTGTCATGATCTACTTACACTTAATAGGGTTAGTATATGCCCTAGTTCATAAAAACCTGAGACTAAAGGGTTCCTTCTTGTACAAGCCTTTCCATCCTTTCATGGAAGGTATAGTATAATCACATGTGTTATAGTACGAAAAAATTTTCTTTCTCCAGCTTTGCTAGTGTCACTTATATTTCCATACAAAGACCAAATGTTAGAGACATAAGATGTGATCAAGTTTAGTTGGTTTATTAACCATAATGCCAATGTCAATGGCATTCATACCATAATAAATACTCATCTTTGTATTTTTATGTTTAAATATTTACCATATTATCTAAATAAGAAATAAAAACTAAATTACCCCTTATGAAAGACACATAAATAATATTTACTAGATTCAAAATTTGATTCTAACCCTAACCTGAGCCTAAGGACTCTAATTGTCTTTATGTTTGCCATAATCACATTGACTACAGTGGCTAATTTTTTAACTTCAGTTGATCTCTAGCTATGGAGCATACCTTGTATGAAGTTAGATGTGTAGATAGAAGTATTGTAATATATCCACTAGAAGTCTATTAACACATTGGGTATATTAGATTCAAATACGCTAAAACAAAATATTTACCCTTCTTTACAATATATTCTTATTGCATTTCTTATTTTTGTAATCTAACTTCTTACAAAAGAAGCAAAAATCTTTCTTAGCCTGCTTTTCTTTTAATATCTTTAGGTTGAGTTAGCCGTCAGCTGTAAAACTTGAAGTTTGTAATTTCTAGTATGGATTTTCTTTTCTTGTTCTCATTTTGTCCTTGCCTAGATGTTATAAGATGTACATTATGTGTTATTCCTTGCCTATTAAGCCTCTCTTTTCTTTAAACAAATTGATTAATCAACTCGTTTAATGTTCACTTCTCATTTTAAATGTTAGAATTTATTTAAAATGAACCAAATTAAGGATGAATGGAGTTTAAAACTAGGAAGACTAGGACATCTTACATTGTCTCAAAGATCTAATGGTCAATGATGTTGAGATATACTTTATTGAACTTGAGCCAAACCTTGCAATAAGTGATCTCTAACTCTGAGCTAGTATCAGATAGCTCATGAGGTTCATCCTCTTTCAAGAAAAGGTTCAAGTCCTTGCAACATAAGACAATCTCAATATACTCTTTCCATATGGGATAATTAATTCCTATTAAAAATAATATGAAATTATATTGACTTGAAATATTGAAAAAGTTCATAACTTTATTTATAAAATAGGCATACTCATATAAATTGGTAAACATGACCCATTTGAGATTAATGAGGGCCTTTAATTAATCTTACTATTATTCAATTAATTGGAGGCTTCAATTAAATTACCTAGAATGACGATAAGCCTACTTCATCAATTTTGTTAAGAGCTTGGCATATCATTATGATTCCTCCTTTGGGGGAAGTTGTTACATGCAAGTGGATTTACTAAACATGAATCTAATAAACGCTGATCACATAAATCTAAGATGCCTAATACTTTTAGGTGAGGTGGATCACTAAAACTAATATTACCAACACTATTCACTATACACTGCTTGGTTCCTAGCAAACGATGATTCCTCTTTGTTTTGATCATCATTCGCAATGGATACAAATGCAACTTAATGCAATCTCAAATTGGAGAATTACTTAATTCCATTAACATAAGTTCATAAATAAAAATTTTCACCACTTGAGGTCAATTGGGTGGCTAACACAACTGATTCTAATCCCTGCCTCCACTCTCAAGGATTCCTTCAAGATCCTGCCCTTGACAAACCAATTTAAAGAAGTTTAACTTAGCTCAAGATATAACTGATATTGACCATCCATATGTTGGAAGGATCTTCCTAAAAAATGACAGTTGGATCAGCCGCCTGATGTTCGGCTTGCTCGGGCTAGATGTTAGGACTAGATTCCAACTTGGCACGGCTCAGGTCGGTGATAGGACTGGGTCCTAGCTCGACGTCACCAAGCTTGGCGGAGACCCAGGTCGCTCTCGAGTATGAGCTTGGCGATGAAGTCTGCCATTGCTTGGCCCTTGATTATTGTCTGAGGCTGATACTTGATGTCGAATTCACTTAGTTCAATTGCCCATTTCGTAAGTCTTCCCGATGCTTCGGGTTTTTAGAGCACCTGGCAGAGAGGTTAATCAGTCAAAACAATGATGGTATGGGCTTGGAAGTACAGTCGTAAGCAACGCAAGGAGATGACAAGGGCTAGGGCCACCTTTTCTATGTCTGGATACCTGGTCTCAGCAGAGACCAGGGCTTTACTGACATAGTATATCAGAAGTTGTTTCCCTTCATGCTCTCTGATGAAGGTTGAGCTAACCGCCGCTGCTGAAACTGCCAGATATGGCAGTAATGATTCTTCTTGCTCGGGTTTAGAGAGCAATGGTGGCCATCCTAGGTACTGCTTGAGTTGCTGAAAGGCGAGCTTGCACTCTTTCGTCCACTATGTCTTTTGCTTTCCTTTCGATTGCTTGAAAAAGGGAAGACATTATTGGTAACTAGAGATACGAAACGGTTTAGGGAGGTTATTCTTCCTTTTAGGCATTAGACTTCTTTCGTCGTCCTGGGTGAGCTTATGTCGAGCAGAGCCTGAATTTTCTCGGGTTGCTCTCGATTCCTCTCTCTGAGGAATTTCCCTGAGCTGACGCCGAAGGCTCATTTGCTCAGATTCAATTTCATATGAGCGGGGTTACAAACATTTCTTCGAGGTCGGAAATATGATCTGCCGCTCTAATGCTTTTGACGAGCATGTCATCGACGCAAACCTCCATGTAGCGTCCAATCTGGTGGGCAAACATCTTGTTGACTAACCTTTAACATGTAGCATCGGCGTTCTTCAATCCAAAATGCATGACCTTGTAGTAGTAGAGTCCTTGTCTGTGACAAAAGTCGTCTTCTACTTGTCATGTGGGTGCATAGCAATTTGGTTGTAGCCTGAGTAGGTATCCATGAAGCTTAGGAGTTCTTGTCTAGTCGTGTTGTCGATGAGTTAGTCGATCCTAGGGAGAGGAAAGTTGTCCTTGGGGCGGGCTTTGTTCAGGTCGGTGTAATCAACATAGACTCGTCACTTCCCATTGGACTTTTTAACCAAGATGACATTGGTTATCCAGTCCATATAGTAAATTTCCTCGATGAAGTTTGCCTTGAGAAGTTTTTCGACTTCTTCTCCGATTACGGCATACCTTTCGAGCTCGAATGCTCTCTGTTTCTGTTGGATTGGTCGATAGTCGAGGTCGACATACAACCTATGGACCATAACCTTCGAGTTGATACTGGGAATGTCCTGATGAGACCATGTGAACACATCGACATATTGTCGGAAGAGGCTCATGACTTCCTCTCGTAATGGTGGTGTTAGGGATGACCCGATCTGCACCGTTCGGGTTGGGTTGAAGTCGTCGAGTGGGACAAGTATGAGGTCTTCCATGGGACGCTCTCTCTTAGTTGAGTCTTCTCGGGGATTGAGAGAAGTGATAGCCATTGCCTGGTGGTGGATCCGTAGTGCCATTGAATAGCACTACAGAGTTTCTTGTTAGTCTCCCCTAACTAGTCTCCCCTGATTAGTCCGATACCATGTTCGATGGGGAACTTCATGCGAGACGGTACGTCGACACTACGACCCGAAGAGCATTGAGTGAAGGTCATCCAAGAATAATGTTGTAGATGGAGGGGCAATCCACCACCAGGAAGTCGATCATGGTTGTCGTTTGGTTCTGTCCTTCTCCAGCTGTGACTGAGAGCTGGATTGACCCCTCTGATGTGACCTTATCTCCCACGAATCCGAATAAGTGAGTTTTGACGGCTCGGAGTCGAGGTCTCCCAACTCCCATTTTATCGAATGCTTCGGCGAAGAGAATATCTGTCGATCTGCCGGTGTTTACTAGGATACGAAACACTCTGCGATTATCTATGGTCATAGTTACTTCGAGTGTGTTGTCATGGGGGTGGTGAACGCCTTGGGCATCCTCTTCAATAAAGGTTAGATCGCAAGGTGTTATCTTCTGCTCCTTGAGGGGTCTGTTGGTGACGAGGACCTGATGTTCCGAGCTGGAGCGACTGATACGTCTAGTGTGAGCTTTTCGAGCTCGGTTAGAGTCGTCTCCCTAAGCAGGTCCGTTGAAGATTGTACGAAATTCCCTAGTTGGTTCATTGTTGATGGGTTGATCATTCTTCGGGTTAGCTCGTTCTTCCCTTCTATTGACATATTTATGCAGGTGCCCGTTGCGGATGAGAGCCTTAATTTTCTCTTTCAGGTCAAAATAATCACCGGTTGAGTGGCTGTGGTCTTGATGGAAGTGACAGTATTTTCTCTTGTCTTGTCTGTCTGCATCGGATTTCATCTTGTTTGGCCATTAGAGGATTCGTTTGTCTCGGACCTCTATAAAGACCTGCTTGGTCATTGTGTTGAGGAGGGTATACGAGCTGAACTTGCTATTTGGTTGCCTGCTCTGACATTGGCTTCTTGAAGGCTTGTCATCTTTCCTCCTTTTGCTTTTGTTAGTCGAGCTAGGTTCCTCCTTAGGACGTCTTTCTCTAGCCGAGCTTCCGTTGTTCTGAGATACCTTTCGTAAGCTGAAGAGTTCTTCGGCTTAGAGTATTTCTGAACCCTATTGTGGAGGTTGGCCATCGTCGTTGGAGGGTTTTTATCGAGTGATAAGATGAACCTTCCCTCTCTTAGGCCTTCCATCAAAGCAATCAGAGCAATTTCTTCAGAATGTGTCTACACTTGCATAGTTTCCAGGTTGAAGCGTTTAATATAATCATTCAATAGCTCGCCTTCTTTTTGAACGATATTGAGGAGGTGGAAAACTGGTTTAAGGCTCTCTTTTCCCCCAATGAAGTTGGTGATGAAGACTTTGCTGAACTACGAGAAAGAACTGATCAATTGCAGCTTCAATTGCTGGAACCATTTTCGAGCTGCTCCTGCCAAGGTTAGCGAAAATGCATGGCACATGACCGCAGTTGATGCACCGTGCAACTCCATCTAAGCCCTGAAGGACTCCAGGTGCTCGAATGATTTGATGGTCCTGGAATACGGAGGAGATCTGAGGCATGGGGAACCTCGGTGGGAGTTGCGCATGCATGATGTCGGCGGTGAACAGAGGCTCGGTCTCTTCCAGTATTGCCTCTACTGAGGTCGAGACATTCAACTGGAAAACCTACCGTATGTCATCGATCTAACCTCGTAAGTTGTTGAGCTCGACTTCCCAGGGGTCACTACTTTCAGCCATAACCTCGGTTGTTGCTTCAGGTGCCTTGTCACGCTTCTTTCTATCCAACTCATGGCATAAGTCGGAAGCGGCTGGTGTGGAGGTTCCAGAGACATGAGAAGGTGCCAGCCTTGATGTTCTGAGTTGCCAGCTCTTGAGGGAGACAGCAAGCACATCGGATGGTTCGGAGAGCTCTTAAGCCATTGGTCTTGCTACTTGCCTGACCCCTTGTGCGGGACAAGGATATAGCTATTATAATAGCTGTTTCATGGAGTTCATATTGTTATTCAACACTTCAACTTGTTGCTCGAGGGAGACAAGTCATCCTCCCCAGCTAAGGGATCATTGCATCGGCCCCACAGGCACAGAATCAGCCTGCAGAGTGGAAAAGGAATCCCGATGGCTGGCGGATTGTTCTAGTGGTGCGAGGTCAGGAGCAACTGAGAAGGCCAGAGCTTTCTTCTTCCTTTTTGCCATTGTTGAACCTTAATGGAATGAGAACGACTTTCGATGTCATTCCCACAAATGGCGCCAAACTGTTGATGTAGAAATATGGTTAGCCTTCTCTAAACCTCTGTGTACCTGCACAAGAGACGGACAAAGAACACCTGTTGAGGGTCGAAAATTACATATTAGACCCCAATTATTATCTGATTTTACGTACATGATAATGCTTAACGTTATATTTTAATCGTGTTTGTGATGCAGGGTGTAATTATGAGCCTGGACTGAAAAAAGATACTAAAAGTATGGAATTAACGCTCCAAAGTCACCAAAGCAAGGGACGGACCCCAGGGGACTGAGATCCAAGAAAGTACATGCCAAAAATTCAAGGAAATCAGGTCATTCACATTACACGGGCCTGAAAAGCATCCAGAATGCAAGATCATAGAGTTTCCACAATCCGTTCAGCTCGAAACTTTCTATCTGGCTTGAGGACCATAAATAAACTGTACACGTCGAATTTCAGCTATTAGATCCCTGTGGAAGTAGCCCAACTGATAAATCATCCCATAAACCATTGATTTTGGGTCCGCCTGTATCTTGAAATGCTTCAATTTTGGTCTCAACCCTTTAAATTATATGGCAAACAGGTTGGACGGAGCAGATTTTCTGAATACATCTCAATGGACCCTACGCCTGAAGCACGTGTACACAGTGCACATGGTCCTACCGTGCACCCAATTCCATAAAGTCGGTCAGCGTGCGCTGACCGACTCAAATCCCTTTGGGAAATTGACCGTACTCGCCTCAAAGTTTGGGCAGATTACCTCGATCGCTACGACACTCCACATTTTCCCTAAAGGGCCTTTTGACATGCTTTTGAAAATTACTTGGACCAAAATGCCCTTATCCTTGTTTCAGAAGTTATACAGTTTTTCAGGGAAGAAGAAGTTACGTCATATTTAATGCCAAGAAAGTAATGTGTACGGAACCTTTTCTGCTTGTAGGCAAGGACCAAGCTCGTGGGGCCCACATTGATGTATGTGTATAATCCATTCCGCCCATCCTTTTTGCCGTGTAATATAATCCATGCCGCCCATCCTTTTTATCGTGTCATTTTAGGGCTAGGCCCCAAATATCAGCCTTATCCCGAGCTCGTGTGGGCCATATAATAGAAAATAATGCTGATAATGGAACCCACTGTTGAAACTTTCCGGGATCACTGTGATGTTTGTTAGAAGTGGACATTGCCCAAGTGAGGATTTTTTGGGCCCATGCCGAGCTGGCTGACAGGGTGGATGGAACGGATCTCCCCATTGTTGGCCTTAGGCTATTGTACCAATGGCTATCCTTTCATTTAGTAGTAAAGGAAGTGAACATCTAACAACCGCGACCCATATAACATGGGAACCACAACCCTTATAACATTATAACTACGACCCATGACAACCACGACCCATATAACATGAGAACTACGACCCTTACTACATTACAATCATAGCCGTTGCCACATTACAGCCACGACCCATGTTATATGGGTCTAGGTTAGTATGTTATATGGGTCTTGGTTAGCATGTTATATGGGTCCCAGTTATATGGGTCTTGGTTAGCATGTTATATGGGTCTTGGATAGCATGTTATATGGGTCTTGGTTAATATGTTATATGGGCCTCAGTTGTAGGGGTCTTGGTTAACATGTTATATGAGTCTTAGTTAGTATGTTATATGGGTCTCAGTTGTATGGGTCTTGGTTAGCATGTTATATGGGTCTTGGTTGTATGGGTCTCAGTTATGGCCCATTTGGGTCGTGGTCTATATAGGTCTTGGTTAGCATGTTATATGGGTCTTGGTTAGCATGTTATATGGGTCTTGGTTGTATAAGTCTCAGTTGTGGCCCATTTGGGTCGTGGTCTATATAGGTCTTGGTTAGCATGTTTTATGGGTCTTGGTTAGCATGTTATATGGGTCTAAGTTGTATGGGTCTTGGTTAGCATGTTATATGGGTCGTGGTTAGCATATTATATGGGTCTCAGTTGTATGGGTCTTGGTTAGCATGTAATATGGGTCGTGGTTGTCATGTTGTATGGGTCTTGGTTAGCATGTTATATGAGTCTTGGTTAGCATGTTATATGGGTCGTGGTTGTCATGTTATATGGGTCTTGGTTAGCATGTTATATGGGTCTTGGTTAACATGTTAACCAAGACCCATATAAAATGCTAACCAAGACCTATACAAACGACAACCACGACCCATGTAACATGCTAACCAAGACCCATACAACTGAGACCCATATAACATGTTAACCAAGACCCATACAATTGAGACCCATATAATATGCTAACCAAGACCCATATAACATGCTAACCAAGACCCATACAACATGACAACCACGACCCATACAAGATGCTAACCAAGACCCATACCACCAAGACCCATATATCATGCTAACCAAGACTCATATAACATGCTAACCAAGACCCATATAACATGCTAACCAAGACCCATACAACATCACAACTATGACCCATATAACATGCTAACCTAGACCCATATAGACCACGACCAAAACGTTCTGCAACTGAGACTCATACAACCAAGACCCATATAACATGCTAACCAAGATCCATACAACTGAGACCCATATAACTTGCTAACTAAGACCCATACAACATGATAACCATGACCCATATAACATGCTAACCAAGACCTATACAACTGATACCCATATAACATGCTAACTAAGACCCATATAACATGCTAACCAAGACCCATATAACCGAGACCCATATAACATGCTAACCAAGACCCATATAACTGAGACCCATATAACATGCTAACCAAGACCCATATAACATGGGTCGTGGTTGTAATGCGGTAACGGTCATGATTGTAATGTAGTAAGGGCCGTAGTTCTCATGTTATATGGGTCGTGGTTGTCATGGGTCGTAGTTATAATATTATATGGGTCGTGGTTCCCATGTTATATGGGTCGCGGTTGTTACATGTTCACTTCATTAACTGTCAAATGAAAGGATAGCCATTGGTACAATAGCCAGAGGCCAACAATGGGGAGATCCGTTCCGTCCACCCTGTCGGTCAGCTCGGCGTGGGCCCAAAAAGTCTTAACTTGGGCAATGTTCATTCTAACAAACATCACGGTGAGCGTGGAAAGTTTCAACAGTGGATTCTATTGTCACCATTATTTTCTATTATGTGACCCACGCGAGCCCTGAATCAGGCTGATATTTGGGCCCTAGCCCTAAAATGACACGGTAAAAAGGATGGACGACATGGATTATACACATAAATGTGGCAACGGTCATGATTGTAATGTAGTAAGGGTCATAGTTCTCATGTTATATGGGTCATGGTTGTCATGGTTGTAGTTATAATGTTATATGGGTCGTGGTTCCCATATTATATGGGTCGCGGTTGTTACATGTTCACTTCCTTTACTGGCAAATGAAAGGATAGTCATTGGTACAATAGCCTGAGGCCAACAATGGGGAGATCCGTTCCGTCCACCCTGTCGGCCAGCTCGGCGTCGGACCAAAAAGTCTTGACTTGGGCAATGTCCAATTCTAACAAACATCACGGTGAGCCTAGAAAGTTTCAACAGTGGGTTCTATTGTCACCATTATTTTCTATTATGTGACCCACGCGAGCTCTAAATTAGGCTGATATTTGGGCCCTAGCCCTAAAATGACACAGTAAAAAGGATGGGCGACATGCATTATACACATACATCAATATGGGCCCCACGAGTTTAGTCCTTTACCACTCGCAAAAAGGGTTCCGTATACATCACTTTACTAGCATTAAATACTACGTAACTTCTTAGTCCTTAGAAAACCGTGCAACTACTGAACGAAGGTCAGGGGCATTTTCGTCCGAAACAATCTCCAAAAGCTGTCAGAAGGCCCTTTAGAGAATATATGGAGTGTCGTGGTGATCGAGGTATTGACCCAAACTTCGAGGCGAGTACGAGCAATTTCCCAATCCCTTTCCTGCGCAAAGACACCAGCGGACGGACAGCGTCCGTCCGTTTTTTTTTATTGTGGGCACCACCCATCATGTATTTTGATAATCTGGACCGTCCATTAGCTCAAGAGGTAGGGCGTGACCCTCGGCTAGGTATCTTTCTGTTTCCATGTGTGCACACACGTGTAAATCACGATCAAAGGCAGGATGGATGGCGGAAGCAAAACATTAATGGACCGCACCAAAACTTGACCAAAACCACCCCTTCCCGACTAGTTTTTTGCTAGGAATTCAATAGACGGGGTGGATTTCATCAAAAATAATACTGTGGGGCCCACCAAGCATCTTAGCACCAGTTTGAAACCAAGATCCACGTCTGGGAAAACCGGGACTTCCGGGCCGTTCCACAATCAAGATCATGATCGGTTCGTTGATCTGAACCGTTGAATGTCTTCCTATGGGACGGTCGTCTGTCACCATGGAGTCTGAACAACTTAGATCTCGAAATCAGCTACTCCATTGTTCCAAGAACCGGGCTAAACGCAAGTGAGTTGCGTTTCCTTTCGAATGCAAATTCTTCTGCGTAAAAGAGGCCACCGACTCCAGCTTCTTGTGATGCACTCCATTCCATCGGCCTATCTTCCTCTTGTCTATAAAAGGGAACGTGAAGAGAGAGAAAGGATCATTCAATCATCTTTGGATCTGTGGGCAGCCATGGAGGCGACGTGAAGCTCCATCTGGGCCGGCTGGAGACTCTCTTCCTTCTTCTTTGATTTTTTTCTTTAAGGGTGCTTAGCCTAATCATGTCTGGCTAAACCTCTTAGCTAGGGCTAAGAGGTGAAGCTTGTAGCGTGATAGGGTGTTTTATGACTTTGATTCATGGTTGATGAACCCTCTTAATTCTAATTTGATTATAAGATATGTTTTTAGTTTTTAATGGTTTGTTGTGACTTAAATTACAATAGATCTACGATAGCTTTGAGTATGTTCTTTTCATTATAAGGTTTGTGAATTTGGGAACCCTATTGTTCACCATCGTTTCCTGGGCATGGTTGGATGATGGAATCCTTCCTAACATTCATACATCCCTTGGATTGGATGTGGATTGACTAAATTTTGTTGTTTGCCTTTTCTCATTGGCATGGTTTTGTGATGGAATCAATTCTAATTCTCGTACCTATCTTCTCTTGAAAACTGAATCAAAGGAAGTTCAGATTTTGATGTTATATCCTTTAACTGGATGAAGATGAGACTCTGATTCCAGTTGTGTTCTTGAATCAAGCATTGATCTCCCTGATCTCTACAAGTGGATCCTTTGCACCCTAGTTTCCCACCTCTGATTTCTACAAATTTTAGATCAATATTTTCACCATTATTCTCATATTTGCCTGATTTAGATTTCATCTCCACCTAGTTCTAGTTCTGGTTACTTTCAAATTACTTACAGGTTTCAGTCCCTTGGGATTCGACCTCGGTCTCACCGAGTTTATTACTACATCACAACCCTATACTGGGGGAGTGAACAAGTTTTTGGCGCCGTTGCCGGGTTTTTTGGAGATTGACTAGTTTTAGAATTATGTTAAGATTAAGATTTTCTATCTTTAGGTTTAGATTTTTCTGATTTCTAGAAACTAATCTGTTTTCCTGTTTTGTAGGACCTTGACATACACATTCTAAATTGGTAATCTCTTTCTAATTTTCTAGTCTTTTCTGTTTTCTATTTTAGATTAGGTTTTATCTTTAGAAACTTTCTAATTCTAGGATTTCTTTTAATTTAGAAACTTTCTTTCTATTTTAGGTTTAGAATTTTCCTAATTTCTTTTTAGAAACTTTCTATTTTCCTTTTTAGAAATTTTTTCTTTTTTAGAAACTAGTTTACTTTTTATTTTAGGATCTCTTGTTATTTCTAGACTTTCTATCTGTAGAAGCTAACTTGGTTTGTTTTGTTTTGCAGGTTATTAATTTAGGATTTCTATTTTGGTAACTTTCTTCCAACTCTTTTCTCTTATTTTCTAGATTTGTATTTCTTCCTTTCTCTTAGGTTTAGGTTTAGAATTTAAATTGAGGGTTGCGAGTGTTTCATGCCCAAGTGGGTTCGTGACAACACTCTACGTCTTAAGGAGGATTGGTTGAGGGGTTATCTATCCATCGCAGGATTAAACACCACTTGAGATTCGCAGAGTTAATTGAGGTTATGGCCGCAAATCAACCTCTTGTACTCCAACCTAGGGTGGAGGACATACATGATGAGAATGAGGTGCATCAAGCACCCCCGCTTCGTGCTTTATGAGATTATTTACAACAGGCAGGGGTGAGTATGTCCTCATGCATGGTTTTTTTTTCAAAAAATACAGGACACATGAATATCAAGCCAGGGGTGATCCAACTCCTTCCAAAGTTTCATGGGCTTGAATCTGAAAATCCGTATCTACACTTGAAAGAGTTTGATGAAATCATAGCCACTTTATACTTTCCTAATGTGTCTGAGGAGATGGTCAGACTGAAACTCTTTCCCTTTTCTTTGAAAGAGAAAGCTAAGAGTGGTTACATTCACTACGTCCCCGATCTATTGGCACATGGAATGCCATGACAAAGGAGTTCATAAAGAAATTTTTTTCATATCACAAAACGAACACCCTTAAAAAGTCAATCATGAACTTCGCCCAAAAGGAGGATGAAACATTCTTCCAATGTTGGGAGCGGTTCAAGGATCTTATTAGCTCGTGCCCACAACATGGATTTGAAACGTGGCACATTACACACTTTTTCTATGATGGACTGATATCTTCCATGCGCCAATTGGTCAAGACAATGTGCAATGGAGAATTTATGAATAAAAATGTCGATGATGTGTGAGATTACTTGGATAGACTTGCTAAAAACACACAAGCATAGGACACATACCCAAAATCAAATACCACTTCTAGGCCCACTCAATAAAAGGAAACGGGCGGAGTATACCCACTGAAAGAGGATGATGATCTCAATTCTAAGGTGGCTAATCTCATAAAGATATTCAAGGCTATGGAATTAAGGAAGAACAAGGGTAAGGAAGTTGTTTGCGGTATTTGTGGTTGTAACAGTCATACAACTGAAAATTGTCCAACTATATCTGACTTTCAAGAAGTACTGACTGAGCAATCCAATGCTGTAAATAATTACCAAAGGCCTTTCAATGGACCCACCTCTAACACATACAATCCTAGTTGGAGAAATCATCCAAACTTCAGTTGGAGGAATAAACAAACTACTACTCCTTAAGGTATCTTTAATCAAATTCCAAATCAAATGAAACCTCAAGAGGATCCGGTTCTAAAATACATTCAAGATCAAGAGCTACTTAATCAGAATACGGCACAAACAATTCAGGAAATCAGTTCAGTAATTGGAACGCTTGTGTCGTATGTCCAAAGGATGGAGTCACAATTAGCAATTGTGGGAAAGGGAATGCTTCCTGCTCAACCTCTCCCCAATCCCAAACTGCAATATGAACTAAGTGACCCTAGCTCTTCAAATCAGATGGAACAAGCTAAATCCATCACCACTCTTAGGAGTGGAAAGATCATTGACAAAACCATTCCGGTTAAGGCTGAAAAGCCTAAGGATCCAGAAGAGGACAACAATGATAGACCTAGTATTGCTCCACACGAATTAGAACCAAAACCTCAAGGAAAGCCGATTGTTCCATTCCCCCAACAGTTGATTGCACCAACCTCTCTCTAACTCTCAGAATATTCTAGAGGTGTTGAAACAATTGAAGGTCAACATTCCTCTACTTGATGTCGAAAAACAAATACCTTCATATGTCAAATTTCTGAAAGACTTGTACATGACCAAAAGACGGCATAATATTCAAAAGAAAATCTTCTTGACTGAGAAAGTGAGTGTCATTCTAAACCAAGCTGTGCCGCAGAAATTCAAAGATCCCAGTAGTCTAACCATATCATGTATAATCGAGGACTATCGAATTGATCACCCACTTCTTAACTTAGGAGCGAGCGTCAATCTGATTCCCTACTCAGTATGTAAACAGTCAGGTTTGGGTGAATTAAAACCCACCCTAACCACACTACAACTTGCTGATCGCTCTGTTTGTGTACCAAGAGGGATAATTGAGGATGTGTTGGTCCAGGTCGACAGATTTTACTACCCTGTAGATTTTATCATCCTGGATACCGAACCTATCAGTAACATGAGCACTCAGATTCCCGTCATTCGCCCATTCCTTACCACTTCAAACGCAATTATCAATTGCAGGAATGGTGTCATGACTATGTCTTTCGGGAATATGACATTAGAGTCAAACATATTTTTCAATATAGGCAGACGGTTAGAGGATAATGACGATTTCCACGACATTAACATGATTGACTCTTTCGTGGAAGATAGGACACCTCTGACCTTATCCTCTGACCCTCTAGAGATGTGCCTAGCCCACTCCCATGATTTCAATGATGACATGATTAGGGAGATGGATGTCATGTTTGATACTGCACTGGTACTTAAAGTTAACCGATGGAGGCCACAATTTGAAGTGTTGCCCAAAACCGATGCAGTGCCTCTACTGTCTAACCTCAAAGCACTAAAACTTGACCTAAAACCTTTACATTCTGATTTGGAATATGCCTATTTAGGTCAAGAAGAGACATACTCAGTGGTGATTTCATCCCACCTTGATAACAAACAAGATAAAATGATCATTTCTACTCTCGAAGAAGATAAAGGAATTATTGGACATATCATCACAGATCTCGATAGGATGAATGAACTCCTTTCAACTGAATATTTTGACTCTTTGGATGATTGCTTGACACATTTTTCATATTCAAACTATCCTATGATTAAAGAAATAGTTGATACCTCGCAAGAGAATATCTTGGTAGTTGTTACTAATCGAGAGAACCCTTATTCTGAAGCCTCTTCTTCCTCAGATCCTAAATGTCTACTATTAAAGGAGGAGGAGCTGACAATGGAACCGAAGTTTGGAACTTCGGAATATGTTGAGACTATATCACTTCCTAAGAAGTTTTCTGAACTTTATTTACTTGTAGTCTCTGATTCACCATGGAATACTAATGTTGTAACTTCTTTTGTCACAGGTGAATCGTATATACTTTGGATACCTCAAGCAATTCAACGAAAAATTTCTTATGAGGTATATAAGTTTCTCTGGAAAGTCATGCTCCAGGGCGTCCAAGCCTATTGCAAAAAGGGCTTTTAGATAATTTTGTTGAAGAACTTACTGAGAAACTTATCAAGATATTGGCCGGAAGAGGAACCTTGCGGCATGATCGAGTAGTGTTCCTTGCTTTCATAGGACTAGGGTAGTTTGCTTTATGCTGTTCTAGGATAGACAGTTTTATGCCATTAGGTTAGTTTGCTTCCTGCATTGTTTTGAAGATAGTTTGCTTTCGTGTCTTCACTCTCGTGTTGACCGACTTTCATGCGGTGATCATTGTGGAAACATCTTTCTCGATTCCTTCATCTAGGTACTATCTTCCCATCACTTCTCATTTTCTTTCGTTGTCCCATATGCATTGCATGCTCATATATCTTTTACATTGAGGACAATGTAGATTTTAGGTTGGGGGTGGGAGATGAGGTTACCTAATCAGTGTTTTCTTGGTCTTGAGTAGAAATTTGTGGAAATTTTTCAGAAATTTTCTGGAATTTCTTGTAAATTTTATGTGATTTTGACAGCCATATTTGATTTAGAATTACAGGATGTGGAATGTTGGTGATTTACTACTCTTGGACTTAGTTATCTGTTAGATTTCACAATTACGTTCGAATTATTAATCCATGATTAGAAGTTGTAAACATTGATTAAGTCATGATTTCACATATCACATCTCCCTTACACATTAAGGTTTCAGTTCGATATTGAAGGATTAACTTGGTAATCACTAAGCATGAAAGGAACCAACCTGAAAATTTTTACCATCAGTTTATAAAGAAGAATTGAAAGGGTTGGGCGAATAGTCTTCACCATAGGTTTGCTCCCTATAGGTGAAGATTTGATTTCCCAAGGTTGACATTCGGAACAGGCTGGGCTACTAGTTTTCACCATAGGTTTGGTCCCTATAGGTGAAGATCTGATTCCCCTCGGCGCTACTTTAAAAAAAAAAAATTAGTTAAAAAAAATAATAAAAAAAGAGTCAAAAGCTGAAAGAATGAAAGAATGACCTGTGAGGCACGTTTAGTTTTTGGGTGTCCTGAATGCTCTTATTAGTTACCAATGATATCAGGAAATAGCGAAATGAATTTTAATGATGATATGCTGAGATTACACTATACACTCATGGAACTCAATGTCTATAATGGTTCTAATCGATAGATTATTACCTTTGAACTTGATTATGAAGTCTACCATGCGCTTATGTCCAGGAGAAATTAATGTTCAACATTCATGAATCTTAGAATTCTAGTATCTGGGTTATTTTTCAAAAATCACTTGAGTTTATAGAAATTGTCCTGTAATTCTCAACGTATTTTTCACATAATTTGCTCGGGACTAGGAAAATGTTGGTTGAGGGTTGTGTTAAGGGTCGAATATTACATATTAGACCCCAATTATTACCTGATTTTACGCACATGATAATGCTTAACGTTATATTTTAATCGTGTTTGTGATGCATGGTGTAATTATGAGCCTGGACTGAAAAATGATACTAAAAGTATGGAATTAACGCTCCGAAGTCACTAAAACAAGGGACGGACCCCAAGGGACTGAGATCGAAGAAAGTACACGCCAGAAATCCAAGGAAATCAGGCCATTCATGTTACACGGGCCTAAAAAGCTTCAAGAATGCAAGATCACAGAGTTTCCACCATCCGTTCAGCTTAAAACTTTATATATGGCCTGAGGACCATAAATGAACCGTACAAGTAGAATTTCATCTATTAGATCCCTGTGTAAGTAGCCCAATGGACAAATCATCCCATAAACCATTGATTTTGGGCTTGCCTGGTATCTGGAAATACTTTAATTTTGGTCTCAGCCCTTTAAATTATATGGAAAACAGGTTGAGCGGAGCAGATTTTCCAAATACATCTCAGTGGACCCCACGCCTGAAGCACGTGTACATAGTTCACGTGGTCCTGCCGTGCACCCAATTCCCTAAAGTCGGTCAGCGTGCGCTGACCGACTCAAATCCCTTTCCTGCGCAAAGACACCAACGGACAGACAACGTCCGTCCGGTTTTTGATTGCGGGCACTATCCATCATGTATTTTGATAATCTGGACCGTCCATTCGCTCAAGAGGTGGGGTGTGACCCTCTTACAGGTATCTTTCTGTTTCCATGCGTGCACATACGTGTAAATCACGATCAAACACAGTATGGACGGCGGAACAAAAACATTAATGTACCGCACTAAAACTCTACCAAAACCACCTGTTCCCAACTAGTTTTTCGCCAGGAATTCAATAAACGGGGTGGATTTCATCAAAAATATCACTGTGGGGCCCACCGAGCATCTCAGCACTGGTTTGAAACCAAGATCTGCGTTCGGGAAAACGGGGATTTCCGGGCCGTTCCACAATCAAGATCGTGATCGGTTCGTTGATCTGAACCGTTCAGAGTCTTCCTATGGGGCGACCGTCCGACACCAAGGAGTCTGAACGGATCAGATCTCGAAATCAGCTACTCCATTGTTCCAACAACCGGGCCAAACGCAAGTGAGTTGCGTTTCCTTTCGCATGCAGATTCTTCTGCGTAAAAGTGGCCATCGACTCCAGCTTCTTGTGACGCACTCCATTCCACCGGCCTATCTTCCTCTTGTCTATAAAAGGGAACGCGAAGAGAGAGAAAGGATCATTCAATCATCTTTAGATCCGTGGGCAGCCATGGAGGCGACGTGAAGCTCTATCTGGGCCGGCTGGACACTCTCTTCCTTCCTTCTTCTTTGATTTTTTTCTTTAAGGGTTCTTAGACTAACATGTCTAGCTAAACCTCTTAGCTAGGGCTAAGAGGTGAAGCTTGTAGCGCGATGGGGTGTTTTATGACTTTGATTCATGGTTGATGAACCCTCTTGATTCTAATTTGATTATAAGATATGCTTTTAGTTTTTAATGGTTTGTTGTGACTTAAATTATAATAGATCTGCAATAGCTTTGAGTATGTTATTTTCATTATAGGGTTTGTGAATTTAGGAACCCTGTTGTTCACCATCGTCTCTTGGGCATAGTTGGATGATGGAATCCTTCCTACCATTCATACATCCCTTAGATTGGATGTAGATTGACTAAATTCTGTTGTTTGCTTTGTCTCATTGACATGGTTTTGTGATGGAATCAATTCTAATTCTCGTACCTATCTTCTATTGAAAACTGAATCAAAGGAAGTTCAGATTTTGACGTTTTATCCTCCAACTGGATGAAGATGAGACTCTGATTCCAGTTGTGTTCTTGAATCAAGAATTGATCTCCCTGATCTGTACAAGTGAATCCTTTGCACCCTAGTTTACCACCTTTGATTTCTACAAATTTTAGATTAATATTTTCACCATTATTCCCTCATATTTGCCTGATTTAGATTTAATCTCCGCCTAGTTCTAGTTATGGTTACTTTCTGATTACGTGCAGGTTTCAGTCCCTTGGGATTCGACCTCAGTCTCACTGAGTTTATTACTACATCACAACCATATACTTGGGGAGTGAACAAGACCCTGGCTAGTACAGGGTACCCTCCAATGCTTAAGTCGCGTAGGGAATCTGGGTTTAGTTGAATAAGGGGTTTATGGCTAATGATTGTACGTACCTTTCATTATTAGAGGTGCTTTTATTTATAGATGAGGAAAAGCGGTGGTGTATGAGAGATCTCCTTATTTAGTATGTGCGCATTGTAGAGAAATTTGGCTTCCAGGCATGTGGAAGAATCTTCTGAGATCCTTGGCGAAGATCTCGGGATCTCGAGTATGTCGCAGATATCCTCTGAGATCTTTAGAGAAGGTTTCAGACAGATATCTCTTAGATAAGATTTGATTATTCGGAACCAGCGAACATGTGCAGAAGGAGATCGAGGTGGTCTCAGCCGACCTAACCTGGGGATAATATGCCGATTTGAAGTGTGCCGAACTGTCTCTCTAGGCGAGTAGTCGAGTTCTTTTAAGTGTTGGGCAGGTCAGCACGTGTTCTGACCTGGTGACGGGCCGGATGCCGGGCTAGACCTTTCTTTTCGTTTGGATTTGGAGTAGGAGGTTGAACCTACAATCGTGTTCGCCTGGGGAAATATGCCGTCTCGACTTGATCTTTTATCATTGGTCGGCGTATTTTCCCTACAACAAGCTGTAGACACCCCACCCAGGCTAATATCTTGATTTTGTTAAGACAATCCGAGAACCATGATCATATCCCTAACCCTAACCTGAGCCCTCATTCAATCCAGACCAGTCCAAACCGATCCATTTCTCGGTCATTTTTGGGTAACAATTGAGTCCATTTCGAGCCATTTTGAGCCGAATATCCAAAGCGGACTTTGTTTCACTCTAAGAACCCAAAAAGGACCCACCGGATGAATTTCGGGGAAAGTTGTACCGAAGCGGTAGCTTGACTACCGCCGGCGGTAGTCAAACTACCACTCCTCTCAAAAGTGTGCGCTGAGTCCAGCCACACGAGTTTCGGACTCAACCAGGTCCGGGCGGTACTCGGACTACCGCCGGCGGTACTCGGAGTACCGCCGCGTGCAGTCTGAGCAGGGACAGCTGTCCCAGCGTCCAAAGTCAACTCTTCCTGAATTTACCCCTCCCATCTCCACTATTTACAGTTTTACCAGCCTCCATAGCCAATGGGAGCATGCCATGTGGCATCTCTCTCCTCTCCACCAATCACCATATGCCACATCAGCATTTGCCCTCCCTTATCCTCTATTTACCAAACAACCATTGGAAAGGGCTATAAATAGCCCTCTCCCCTTTCATTTTCAACATACATGGAGGAGAGAGTGAGAGGGAGAGAGTGAGAGAGAAAGAGTGAGAGAGAAAGAGAGAGAAAGAGAGTGAGAGAGAAAGGGTGAAGGAAGGGAAGGAGCTCCCAAGCCTTCAAGCTCAACCTTTCCAGCCACCTCTCAAGCCTTCACCTCAACCCTTTCCAACCCATAGCTTAGCCCAGGATGATCATGGTTCAATCAACATCTTAGCCTACTCAAGAATCAAGCCAAAGATCCATTTACATACAAGCATTCATCATGACATCTACTCCCTTCTCAACCCCCCTGCTTCTCTAGATTTCTAGCGGACGTATGCTCTGTGACTTGCCGAATATCGGATCCTGTCACATCAGAAATTCCTAGTGATCTAGTCCACTTTTCTTATCTCTTTGCATAAGCATCATCATATCCATCCTCTAGACACATTGTCGGACGTATGCTCTGTAGCCTGCCGAAATTTCGGATCTTGCTACATCAGAAATCCACGTGTGACTAGTCCCATCATGACCGTAGCATCATCATCATCCCTTGAGATTATTTTACCACACTAAGTCGAGACCGTACACTTGTACGGGCAGAGAGGGTGCCTAACACCTTCCCTCTTTGTAACCGAGGTCCCTTACCCGGAATCCCGGATCGTAGACCAGGAGTCAATCTAAGGTCGGAGAATCTTCGGATTTCTCCAACCTTACGTATTCCGTGGTTCTAGCCGACCGCGGGATTCTGAGATCATTCGGCTAGTGGCGACTCCAACAATCATAAGTCAGCTTAATCACCCCCAGCATCACCATAACATTAACATTTTATAGCAACAACGTGAACAACGTGGACGCCGATTTTTCAGTGTCTACAGAATGGCGACTCCACTGGGGACAGTGTAGAATGCAATAGCTGAGACCCGACTCGACAACGTGTAATATACTAATCTCAAGGGACATTTATCACTGCATACATAAAAAAAAAAAAAAAATCTCTTTGGCTTACACTTGCTTAGGCAAAGATCCGAACCATGACCACTCGGTCCCGTGCAGCCATGACTTCTCAAGCGACCCATGAAGAAGAGCCGTCACCCCAACCAGCTCCCGAAATATCCGCATCTGCACCCGCACCCGCACCCGCACCCATGCCTACACCCGTACCCCTACCAATAGCTCCGACAGAGTTGCCAGCCAATGTCACCACACAAGAGCTATTACTTCGAACAATGCAAGAGCTACTGCTTCGCCTAGTGCCAGGTGCCACACAAATACACAAATGACCCAGCCTAGTGTGCAGAACAGCTCACTCCCTCAAACTCCCTTTGCCTTCTCTCTCATTCCTCCAGCAAATCCTGTGCTCCCTCTCCCAGAAGAATCAGCACAAGACCAACAACAGCAAGCAATCGGGAGCAACCCTCCCCCACATCTCT
Source organism: Magnolia officinalis (assembly GCA_021015155.1). Lineage (NCBI taxonomy): Eukaryota > Viridiplantae > Streptophyta > Magnoliopsida > Magnoliales > Magnoliaceae > Magnolia > Magnolia officinalis. The sequence continues at coordinate 11,381,742 of JAJHSJ010000017.1, forward strand.
ACTCAACACATCACAACAATCCGGTCACAGCACATGCAAATCACAGACAAGAACTGGCGGATGCCCATGAAGGGGGCCAGTTTCGAGTCCAGCTCACTCCCCCTAACGGGAGTAACATCCCGGAATTGGCAGATACCCCAGGCGGGAGCCATTTCCGAACATCCCACCCTCCTCCGAAAGGGAGTGGTGTTCAATTCCAGCTACCTCCCACCACCGGGAGTCCACCTTCTTTCCATCAAACCCCCATTCTGGATCCATATGAAGAAGAAGCGGCACAGGCCCTACAGCAAGGGGCAAGATACCCACAGCAAAGTAAGTCAGAGATTGAGGAGCTACGAGAGCAGCTACAAATGATGCAAAACCAGCTTCAAAGGCAACAAGGAGTGGATCACCCATCCACCAAGTTCAGGGACCTCTGTCCCTTCCCAGACGCCCGGGTACCTCCAAATTTTGAGGTACCAAAGTTCAAAAGGTATGACGGTAGTGGGTGCCCCACAGCACATCTAAAAGCCTTTTGTGGGGAGCTCAATGCGATAGCAGGGAATGATGGAGCGTTGATAAGACTTTTCCAGAAATCCCTTAAGGGTGACGCTTTGGATTGGTACACCTCACTAGATAGCCACCAAATCAGAACCTGGGAAAAACTTTCCCAAGCATTCATTGACAGGTTCTCATACAACCTGAACATGGCTCCAAGGAGAGCCGACTTGGCTGCCCTGAGGCAAAAAAGCGATGAATCTTTATCAGCATACGTAGGACGATGGCGAGCCATGGCAGCTCGAATGAGAAACCCCATCGACGACGAAGAGCAGATATCCATGATTGTGCATTCAGCACATCCCAGCATTTCAGGATATCTGATCTCGTATCCATACGTAAACTTCTCCCAACTCATCCGAGCCGGAGAACAAGTAGAAGCTGGGATCAGAGCTGGAACCATCTCCCCATGGCCACATCAGACCCCCTCAATCAAAAGAAACAAAGTCGAGGGGAAACCTGTTGGATACGGGAATGGAAACAGCACTGCTCCCGTGCAGCGTACTTCTGAAGTTAACAACATCATCGCTAACACTCAAGGCAACCAGTATGCTCCACCACCAGAGCCACGGCAGGACAGGCAATACCAGCCACAACAGAATAGGCAGTACCAACCCCAGCAAACCCAGCAAGGATATCAGGCACAGTCATCTCAACAGCAATCACAACAGCCTAGGGGAAATGTGCAAGGACCATACAAGCAAGGAATGTTAGGGAGGAAGTTCACTCCGTTAGCACAATCGTACAGCCAAGTGCTAACAATGCTCATGCAAAAGCAACTGTTAACACCTCTCCAGCCTCGACTTCCACCTAATCCCTTGCCACCTGGTTACAATGAAAATCAGTACTGTGCATATCATCAGGCTCCTGGCCATCTAACGGACCGCTGCTTCGCTTTGAAACATGCGGTCCAAGATTTGATCGAAAGCCAGAAGATAGCAATCACCCCACAGGCCAGCAATACAGTTCAAGCCAACATTCTCCAAAATCCCCTGCCCTCGCATCAGGCAGGACCCAGCACATCCAGCACCTCTACCGTCAATCACATTGAAGGAGGTCAACCCACACATGCTTATCCACATCATTCCATCCAAGCAATCATGCCCGACACAGCCAATCGGACGTGGGGACACCAACAAGCACCATCGCCTGGGCCACAGGTATCCTTTGAAGCAGCACCAGCTGCTCAACCTCTCATATTTCTCGAAGCAGCACCAACATTTCAGTCTCTCGTAACTTTGGAAGCGGCACCCAACAGGTCATACCCTCAGAATCTCGCCCTCCAAGGGACACACTCAACTCCATCCTCGGCATATCCAAAAAGGTTGAATTCTGAACCTGTCATTCTCCCGATAGGTCTCCCTGACCTAACTCTGCCAACCTTGCAAGGGGCACCCTCAGTTCAGGACCCGCAATTTTTGATGCCTCACCAACTGGCACACTCCCAAAGGATCCCTCCCCCGCATCCGAGGAAAGAAGGAAATTCCATGGCCACAACTAATCAAAACTTGGTGGCACCTCAAGAGATATCACTGAGCCTACCACAAACTGCTCCAGTAATGACCCCTCAGCCTCAAGAACCATTAGTATACTTGGAAGGAAGAGCGGTTCCTTCCTATAACTCGAAAGCAATCCCATGACACTACCCAGAATGTGATGAGGTGGGTAACAATGGGAGATACCTCAGGAGAGATAGTCAGAACTCAAAAGAAACTCGGGGAGCTTCATCGGGAACCACTAGCAAAACTGACGCTGCCTATGACATAGCAGCCCAACTCAAAACCATTCCCGCACAAATATCTATCTGGGAACTCCTATGCACGTCAAGGTCTCATCGAGAAATCTTTGCAAAGACCTTGAACGCCCATATCTCTCCTGACGTACCCCCCGAAATGGTGGCAAGTATGATTGGCCAACTTCTCGCACCACAAGCCATCACTTTCTCTGATGATGAGCTACCACCTGAGGGCCGTGAGCACAGGCGCTCACTAAACATAGTGGCCCACCACAAGAATTTCAAGATCCCACTTGTGCTCATCGATAATGGATCCAGTCTCAACGTTTGCCCTTTAAGGACTGTTGAACGGTTAGGGATAGAACCATCCTCCTTCAGACCCAGTACCATGAGCGTTAGAGCTTTCGATAATTCCCGAAGGCAAGTGGAGGCGGAAATCGACCTAGAATTACAAATTGGACCAGACATGACCCTTGTCACATTTCAGGTCATCGATATCCCTGCCTCATTTAACCTTCTCTTGGGGCGGCCATGGCTCCATGCTGTTGGAGCCATCCCATCTACCCTCCACCAAAGGGTTAAATTCCCTTCGGGAAATCGAATCATTTCAATATTGGCTGAGCCAGAAACCATCCTTCCAGTGACGGTCAGTATCCCAGAAACTGACATTCCGGTGATTGACATTCAGCATACAGAAGGCGACATTCCATATCATAGTTTTGAATTCGAAAAAGTAAACGCGATCGCTAACCCTCGCCCTCTAGCTGCTGAATACGTCATTCCCCCGCTGAACGATTGGTCTTAAATTACCGTACCAAGTTCCATGAAAAAGGTATGGTAGTGAACCAGCACATGCCAATGTACAGAGACAGGGACTGGGATATCAGCCGACATTGGAAGATCAGGCTGAAAGGCCAAAAAGGGGCCAATCTTTTAAATGCACACCCATCGAGTTTGTCAAAGCTGGGTCAGTTGACGAGAGCAAAATGATATCTCTTGAGGACCAATTTCAAGCACTTAGACTCGCAAAACAGACTAGACAAGAGTCTATTTGGCCACCAATAAGGTGGGATCGGATCCTCAGGACATCAGAGGAACACACAAAGCCAGGGGCAGAACCCCCAGATCCACCGCATGAGACTAGGGGCATGGAAACAAGTCCACCCGCAAGTGACCCAAAACTGGGAAGGTCCTTTGCAGGCAAGGTGGGCCAGAACAAGGAGACGTCCATTCAGGGAAATACAGGGCAGAAGCAGTCCATCCATTGGGTTGACAAAGGTAAGTGGCTTGCTCTGGATTGGACGGATGTCCAAATCCCGTCCCAGGAATCCGAGAAACAAGAGGAATTTCAGCTCCTGGGCACAGAGGTCGAATCAAATTTCGACTCTGAGCCCAGCCCAGCAGACATCATGGTCATCGAGACAGGTGACCCACAGGAACAGACAGGGCAGATCAGCAAGATCGAAAGGGGAAAAGAGCCAGAATGGTTAGCCATCCCCCAAACAATCGAATCAGCTAGCAAACCACTCGCTAGCACCAGTCTTAAAAAAAAAATGCCAATGTAAATAGCAATTGGTACCCCGAACCAGGACAAGACCAATCATGGTTTGCGACACCGTCCTGTTCAGGATATCTTGGCGACACAAAAAATCAAAAAATCTTTCAAACAAAAAACATCAAATCACAAACAGCAAAAATCTTTCAATACAAAAACATCATATATTCCTCAAATCACAAAACAGCAAAAAATCTTTCAAATACAAAAACATCATATATTCCCTCAAAATCACAAAACATCAAAAAACTTTCAAAATACAAAAACAATAGAAAATTTTCAAAAATCACTGTGCCAAACACTTCTCATGACATGCACGAGTTTGAAGTCGACTCATATGATTTCAGTCTAGAATTAGACTTCGAACTCATGGGTTTGGATGAAGCCCCGGATGAGGGAAATGATGATACCTCTCTCGAATTCGAGGATTCCCTCGAAAAATTCGAAACAAAGGCCAATGTTGTGGCAGATGATTTCGAAATTGTGAACTTAGGGACAATGGAATCCCCCAGGGAAGTGCGTATCGGGAAATCGCTTCCCCAGAACACAAGCAGAAGATGATGGAGTTTCTAAAACCGAGGTTGTCCAACTTTGCCTTCTCTTACGAGGACATGCCAGGGCTCGATGAAGAGTTGGTGGTGCATCATCTGCCAACAAAGCCAGAAATGAAGCCGTCAAGCAAAAGCTGCGAAGGATGAAGCCAGAATGGGCCCTGAAAATCCGTGATGAAGTCATCAAGCAATACAACGCGGGATTTCTGGTAGTCTCCAACTACCCGGAATGGCTCGCAAATATCGTACCAGTTCCAAAAAAAGATGGGAAAGTCAGAATGTGCATCGACTTTAGGGACCTCAACAAAGCAAGCCCTAAAGATGACTTCCCACTGCCTCATATCGACACACTGGTGGATAATACTGCTGGACACAAGATCTTCTCCTTCATGGACGGATTCTCCGGTTACAATCAAATCAAGATGGCCATCGAAGATCGTGAGAAGACTTCCTTCATCACGCCATGGGGAACTTTCTGCTATCGGGTCATGCCTTTTGGATTGAAAAATGCAGGAGCTACGTATCAGCGAGCCATGACTGCCTTGTTTCATGACATGATAAACAAGGAGATGGAAGTTTATGTGGACGACATGATTGTCAAATCTCGCACGATCGAAGGACACTTTGAAGATCTCAAAAAGCTCTTCGACAGGCTGGAAAAGTTCAAGCTCCGCCTCAATCCGCAAAAATGTGTCTTCGGTGCAACCGGAGGCAAGCTGTTAGGCTTCATTGTTGGCGAAGAGGTATCAGGGTGGATGAAACCAAAACCAAAGCTATCATCGAGATGCCACCGCCCAAGACTGAGAAAGAAATTCGGGGCTTCCTCGGGCGAATCCAATATATCAGCCGATTCATCGCACAACTCACTCCGGTCTGCGAACCCATATTCAAGCTGTTACGAAAGAACTCTCCAAAAGAATGGAATGATGACTGCCAAGCGGCCTTCGATAAAATCAAAAGATATTTGCTAAATCCTCCAGTGCTCGTGCCGCCTACCCCAGGTAGGCCACTTCTGTTGTATATCTCTGTCGCAGCGGAAGCAATCGGATGCGTCCTCGGCCAACACGATGATACGGGAAGAAAGGAGCAAGCGATCTACTATCTAAGCCGACGGTTTACAAGCTACGAAGCCAAATATTCCAGCTTAGAAAAGACATGCCTCGCCCTAGTTTGGGCAACACAACGGCTAAGGCAGTACATGATCGCTCACCCGATACTTCTGCTCGCTCGCATGGATCCGTTGAAGTACTTGTTCGAAAAACCAGCACTGACGGGCAGGATCGCAAAATGGCAGCTACTCTGCTTTCTGAGTTTGACATCACATATGTCACCCAGAAGGCAATCAAGGGGCAAGCACTGGCCGATCATTTAGCAGCACACTCCTTGCCCAACTACCAACCTCTGAAGACCTTCTTCCCCGACGAGGACATCCTCCAGATCGAGGGAGAAGAGGAAAGAAAGGCAGGAGAGTGGACACTCTTCTTCGACGGAGCTGCAAACTCGAAGGGAAGTGGAGTAGGCGCCATACTCTACTCCCCCGAAGACGTCCCAGTTCCCATATCCAGAAGACTAGCATTCCAGTGCACCAACAATGTAGCTGAATATGAGGCATGCATCGCCGGTCTAAGAGAAGCCATCATCCTCAACGTAAAGAAGTTACGAGTCTTCGGAGATTCGCAACTCATCATCAATCAGATAAATGGCGATTGGAAGACCAAGGATGAGAAGCTGATTCCTTATCACGTCTATCTGGAGAATTTGATCGAGGAATTCGAGGAGATCACGTTCTCTTACATGCCTCGGGTCAAGAATCAGTTTGCGGATGCATTAGCCACTCTCGCTTCAATGCTGGAAATCCCAAAAGGAGTAGCTGAATGGGAACTCACTGTCGAACTCCAGGAGGAACCTGCATTCTGCCTACAAATCGAAGAAGCTGAACCTGCCCCAAATGATCAGCCATGGTACACAGACATCAAAGAATACCTCGAACATCAGAAGTACCCGGAAGGAGCGGCTCTGCCTGATCGCCGCACAATACAAAGACTAGCAGCTCAGTTCGTGATCATCGGGGGTACCTCTACAAGCGATCCTTCAACCAAGTCCTTCTCCGCTGTGTGGATGAGACAGAGGCAGCCCACATCATGTCAGAAATCCACGAAGGACTATGCGGCCCGCATATGAATGGACACATGATGGCAAAGAAGATCCTACGACTCGGCTACTACTGGCTTACAATGGAAACAGATTGCTGCAAGCACGTCAGGAGATGCTTCAAGTGTCAGGAGCACGCAAACCAGATCCATGCACCTGCCTCCGAACTCTACAACTTGACGGCACCATGGCCCTTCTCTGTATGGGGACTCGACATCATAGGCAAGATCAATCCTAAAGCTTCAAATGGGCATGAATATATCCTGGTGGCAGTAGATTACTTCACTAAATGGATAGAAGCAGCATCCTATACCACTATCGCAGCATCTCATGTGGTCAAATTCATAAAGAACAACATCATCAGCCGATATGGGGTCCCTCACGCCATTATCACTGACAATGGAACTCCGTTCGTCAACAAAAGGATGAACGATTTCCTCGACAAGTTTAAAGTTCAACGCCATCGATCGAGCCCCTACCGCCCTCAGATGAATGGTGGGGTGGAAGCCGCAAACAAGACTATCATCCGCATACTCGAAAAGATGGTGAAGACATATCGTGACTGGTCAGAAATGCTTCCTTATGCACTCTGGGCTTATCGCACGTCTGTACGGTCTGCTACAGGCACAACTCCATATGAGCTCGTTTACGGAATGGAAGCAGTACTACCAGTCGAAATCGAAATCCCCTCACTGCGGATACTGCTGGAAAGTGAAGTCGAGGAAGGCGAGTGGCAACAAGCAAGGTACGATCAACTACATCTGGCAGATGAAAAGCGCATGCGAGCGCTAAGCCACTCCCAATGCTATCAAAGAAGGATCGCTCGAGCTTACAACAAGAGAGTCCGAAAGAGAAGTTTCAAAGTCGGTGACATGGTCATGAAACGTATCCTGCCGCCTCATTTGCCAGATCCCAGAGGAAAATTCAAACCATTGTGGGATGGACCACTGATCATTCGGGAAGTACTCCCAGGAGGTGCTCTTCGGCTCACCAATCTGAAAGGCGAGGATCTTCCCGAGCCCATCAACGCCGACAATGTGAAAATCTATCACGGGTAACCCTACCGAATCTTGTCAATGATTACAATCGAAAGGCTGCATTTCTCACCTCCTTACCAAAAACTGTATATACCCTTTCCAGAAACACCTATCATACCCAAAAAAAAAAAAAGAAGAAGGAAGAAAACAAAAAAAAAAAAAAGAAAGAAAAAGAAAAAGAAAAAGACAAAAAGAAACCTCAACAACAATTCCAAAAAAAAAAAGAGAAAACAAAAGAACCCATTCCACATCCCTAGTAATCTATCCCCGAATAATTTCAAGCAGCTTACAATTGTGATCAAAGACAAGGACAGGCAGGTAGCCAATCGGCCGGCTATGAAGGAAGTTCTCCTCATCACTCCTAGCACTCAAAAAAAAAAAAGAATAAAGGCATGCCTAAGCAAAACGGGCGAGTTGAAAACCTGAAAAGGCGGCTCGAGTAAAAACAGCGGGCATGTAGCGGACTTGGTGAAAACCTGAAAGGGCGCCAAGGGTAAAAATAGCACAAGCTGCCAAGGGGCAGGCAAGATCAAAGACCCGGGACGTAGTGAAAATCCGAAAGGACACTACGGGCAAAAATGACGGGAAAAGTCGGACGTAGCGAAAACCTGAGAGGGCGCTACGGGTAAAAATGACAAGAAATAAAAAAAAACTAAAATAAAAGTGCAGGAACAGAAGAAGCCGAAGCAGCAAACGTCACAACAAGATACAAAGAAGGATCAACTTCAGATCAGTACTCCATCAAATGTTGCTCAAATCTAGGGGAAGCAATCCTAGACACCTTCTCAGGGAATCAAGACTCCAAGGAACACAGTCTAGAATACTGTACACAACGTGGGCTGAGCCCAAGATTCTGATCCCTATTAGTCCAAAGCACAAGTCCAAACATGAGCAAACATGGCATAAACAAAACATTTCATTTTTATAAAAACTATTTTGCATAGTACATTGTTTTCCCCTTTCATTTTTCAGAAACAAAATTCCCTGTGCATACAAAATAAGCAGTCAATCAACAGCAAAATCACAGGTAAGCTCCTACCTCTCATATGCTAACAATCTCTCCCTGAGTCTCTCTATCTCCATGCGCAGGTAGAAGATCTCATCCCTGTCCAGACGATGTGTCGCAAGCATGCTCTCATCATACCGCCGCCCTACGGCAAGTCGGCGGGCCATGTCCTCACACGAATGGCGAAGCACAGCAATCTCACTAATCAGGTGGCCATGTGTGGCTAGCAGAAATGAAGGATCGATAAAGGGCCGCTCCTCAAAGGCCTCAAAAGAGTCAATCACACAGGAGGAAGAAGTAGCAGTGTCACCTATCATGTCCTGATCCGCGGCCTCATCTGCTAAATGCCAACCTGAGACCTGACGATACAAAGACTGCTCTGCCACCCATCGCTGGTATGGTACCGTCGCCATAGGAGGAGCCCAAGACTCAAAGCCTAGAGCCGTCGCGTCTAAAGAACCCTGCCAAGAAATCCGGACTCGCCTATACAAGACGTCAAATCAGATGGAAGAGACGAATGCCCAAATCCAGAAAAGGCGAACTCTGGGATATCCTGCCAGAAACCAAACTGGCGAAGGAAGCGTATGGGATGATAGGAGCAGCATCCCCGAAGGCCGAGCAACAACAAAGGAGTGCGAGCCGCACTACAGATCAGGGGCGCTCGACAAAGCCAGTAGCCTCCCAGCTGATCTCCCACCCTCGAAGCTCAGAAAACATGCGGCGATACAATGACTCCATGGCCTCAGCACCACACGGAAGGCCGTCGAGCAACAAGCGCAGCACGTCATTACGACGAGAATCAGGAAATGCAAGCACAGGAGTCATGTACAAGTGTTCCCATAACCATACCTGGGAAAGGTTTAAATTAAGCTCAAATTTCAAAAAAAAAAATGGGATACATGAGAAAGTGGCAAAAGAGCAGAAAGTACCTGAAGAAATGAACAGCAACCTCTAAGGATGCGAGTATGTCCAAGGGAGCACTCAGTCAATCCCAAGAAAAGCTCGGCCAGCACTACCGAAACAATGCTCCTGCGACAAAGAACGCATCGGAAGACATCCAGCAAAACTACCAGCGATGATCGTCTCCATCCTGAAAAGAGCAGCTCAGCCAAGGTACAAAATATCAGTGCATTCAGACACTGAAGCTGACGATCAGATCCAGGTCTCCCACGGCCAGTAGAGCAGCGGTCATATAAAATCTCCAGAGAAAGCTCACCAACCCCTCCCTCTGCAGTAGGAAGATCAACGGGAAATCCAAACCAGGCAACCAGATCAGAAGGGCGAACCGACTCTGACAAAGGAATGTACGCCTCCCGGGCCAGAAGAAGGCCTGACAGGCGCGCAAACTCCTCCAATGATGGACCCAGCTCCAGATCATTAAAAGAAAACAGGTTCAGGGATGGTACCCAGTCATACAATGCCGCACTCAGCAGTCGCCAGTCTAAGCGAACTCGGTGAAAGTGGAGAACCTCTCGAAAGCCCAAAGAGTCCAACTCGAAGATCTCGGACTCGGTCAAACTGTCAATCCAGATATGTAACCGCTCAGAACAGGTGCCACGTGGCTGCAGTCGACAAGTCCGGACGGGCACGCCCTCAACAATCTGAATCCCTGGATCAGCCAATGAGTCATCAAAAATGGGCATGCCCTCATCCAAGAGATCGATCTCATGATGGTGGAAGAAACCAGATGCAGCCATCGCATCTCGCAGTATATCCCGAAAAGCCTCACCAGGAGGACCTGAACCCCCGACAACTGCTATATCGGGAGGTGTCTGAAATGAAGAAGCCCCAATAGCTGCAACATCTGGAGCATCCCAGTGGCACATAGGAGGTACATCCTGTACGACAATAGGAGCTAACTGTCCAACCGTGGCCTCGAAATCTGCGCCAAAAATCTGACTCAGGCCGCCTGTTGGAAGTCCACCGTCTACCAGATCCAAACCATCTAAAACATCAAGAGGGAGCCCGTCATCCACCAAAATCTGATCCACAGCATCCACACCATCCATAGCGATCATCCCATCCATCAAGCCATCCACACCATCTATAGCCATCATCCCATCCATCAAGCCACCCACACCATCCATAGCTATTATCCCACCCATCAAGCCACCCACACCATCCATAGCCATCATCCCATCCATCGAGCCATCCACACCATCCATAGCAATCATCCCATCCATCAAGCCATCCACACCATCCATAGCGATCATCCCATCCATCAAGCCATCCACACCATCCATAGACATCCTCCCATCAAGCAGAGCATCCACACCACCCATAGCCATCCCTCCATCAATCAAACTATCCAATCCCATCAGCCCATTAGTAGGAAAAGAATCCAAGCCATAAATGGTGTTCATACCTTCAAGAGGGCCCATCACTTCTCCATCTACCCCCATCAATCCACCCATAAATCCCTCATCATTTATGGAGCTACCCACCTTTTCACCATCAATAGACCCACCTAACCCATCATCATGGTTAGCCATGATGGATCAGAAAGGAGAAAAGAACAAGTGATGGATGAGGACAAGGAGGAAAACGACAAAATGGAGACAAAAAGAATGATCAGAGAACGGACGGACGGGAATACCGGAGGAAGGGACAAAAAGAATGAACAGGGAAGAACGAGGCTCGCTGGAAGAAAAGATGGATGGAGGCGGCAATCGGATTACCGCTAGCGGCACTCGGAGTACCGTTCCGGAACAGAAGTGTCATCGCTGCATCACTACAGCACCTGACAGAGCGAGCAGGACTGGCAATTGTCAACGGCGGCAGACCGATTACCGCCAGCTGCAGTCCGATTACCGCCGGCGGTAATCGGATTACCACCCCGGCCCAGTTCCAAGTGCAGTTCGGGTCAGATCCACTCCAAAGGGTAGGGAACAAGTAATTTGCTTCTGTGGGCGTAACTGGATAAATGCAACTGTGAGAGCATAAGACAGTGCTGAACAAACTGGAATTTTATATCAAATGAAGAGGATTACACAGTTGATGAACTAATCGTCATCCGGGAAAAAGGCATCATTATCTTTGCTATGAAAATGTGGTCCCAAGATCCCTCCTCCAGCAAAACGAGCGCCACCGCCAGGAGCATAACCAGGCTGAAGAATCGGACCCATGCCATACTGCTCAGTCCAAGAGCTGTATTCTCTGTCCGGATCGACAAAGGCGCTGGCCTCGTAGCCCTCCAAAGCAGCGGCCAACTCCCTCTGCGGCACAGATCTCCAGTCGGATGGTCCAGATGGTGGACTAAGCGGGACCAAAGGGCTGCCAGTCAGCTGCCAAAAAAGTCTCTCTCCGAGATACCATTTGGTCACCCGCGGGTCCTCCAGGATGCGGCGCCGTCGAGAGGCCTGGAAAGCCTCCTGTGCACCAGGAGTGAGAGCTGCGTTCGACTGAAGATATGGCCGAGTATGAAACTACAAAAAGGGAAGAAAGGGCAAAAGGTTGTCAGACATGCAGAAAACAAGATATGGGCAATATAGGGCAAGACAGGTTACTCACATCATCAGGAACGAGGGCATCAACATTCGACCTCCAAGCCAGATCAGAAAACAAACGTGTACGGCTGCGGTTATCCTTGTACCACAGCATCATGCGCGGGAATGGAGGCGAATGATTGATCAGGGTGGGCGCCAGGTGAGGAAAGTGGTCAAAAAAGCAAACCTGCGTCACACCGAAATCAGAGAAGACACACCGGACTGTCCTCAAGGAAAATGCTACAGAAAGGATCTCGAGAAAGTACCTCAATGACTGGGTAAAAACCAGTCAAGGAGCGGCTGATGCAGCGGCTGGCCTTGTCCAGCCCTTCGTACAAATGCGCCAGGAGGGCTGCATTCCAGTTGTACGGTATGGGAAAAGTGATATCTGCCACGAGCGACAACAGACGGGAACTCACTAATTCGTTCCCATGGTAGAAAATCATCGCTCCCATAGTGTATAAAATCAAGGCCCGAGCTTTTATTACTGCTGCAGCCTCAGTTTCAGGGATGCGTCTTGCAAAATTCGAAGAAAGCCACAGGAGTCTAAATCGATGTCCTGAAAATTCTGTGGCGTCTGGCATCATCCCTAGCAGCTCCATCTAGTCATCCTCAGTAGGTACTGGAAGATCCTCCTCAAAAGGCACAGATCCACCATCATATCTGAGACCCAGCTGCATGTATATGTCATATGGGGTGATCCCCCACTCTCCAAAAGGCAGCTGAAATGTGTGTGTCTCGGGGTGCCATCGCTCAGTCAAAGCAGATAGGAGCGACATGTTCGTCTTACTTAGACGAACCCGGAAAAGATGGGCAAAAGGGGTACGCTCCAAAACCTCGAAGAACAAAGGCTGAGGGTCCTGAAACCAGTCAGGCCAATGTTTTCTGACCCCACGCCCTCTAAGGATCGCAGGCGCACCACCTTCCCGAGCTACATCAGAAAGATGCCTACCCTCCCGTGGCACAAAACAAGGGTCAGTCGAACGCTGAGACGGACCAGCATCGTTCCTACCTCGACGAGGCATACTGCACAGGCAAAACCCACAGGTAAGCCCATACTTTAAAAGAGTCATCTCAAAAAGCCCACTTTCAAGGACAATCTTAAAAGGCCAAAAAAAAAAAGGGGGAGAAAAGAGGGTCCATGGTGAAAAGCCCATCTCGGAGGCCCATGTCTACAAACCCACCTTCCAAAGCCCGTTTTTCAAAATAACTCATTCCAAGGCTTAAATCCTCTCCAAAATCAAAGGCCCGCCCAAAGATCAAGGTCCATTCTAAAGAAAAGGAGGGAGGGGCCATTTCAGCAAATCCATACATCATCCAGATCATCCATACATGGTTAGATCATCTCATCCAATGATCCAGACCATCCAGATCATCCATCCATGATCTAGATCATCCAGACCATCCATCCATGATCAGATCATCCATACATGGCCCAGATCATCCATACATGGTTTAGATCATCTCATCCAATGATCCAGACCATCCAGATCATCCATCCATGATCTAGATCATCCAGACCATCCATCCATGATCCAGATCATCCATACATGGCCCAGATCATCCATACATGGTTAGATCATCTCATCCAATGATCCAGACCATCCAGATCATCCATCCATGATCTAGATCATCCAGACCATCCATCCATGATCCAGATCATCCATACATGGCCCAGATCATCCATACATGGTTAGATCATCTCATCCAATGATCCAGACCATCCAGATCATCCATCCATGATCTAGATCATCCAGACCATCCATCCATGATCCAGATCATCCATACATGGCCCAGATCATCCATACATGGTTAGATCATCTCATCCAATGCCCCAGACCATCCAGATCATCCATCCATGATCCAGGTCATCCATACATGGTCCAGATCATTCATACATGGTCCAGATCATTCAATCAACGGTCCAAATCATCAAACATCATCCAGATCATCCATACATGGTTTAGAGCATCTCATCCGATGATCCAGATCATCCAAATCATCCATCCATGATCCAGGTCATCCATGCATGATCCAGATCATTCATACATAGCCAAGATCATCCATCCATGATCAGATCGTTCATACATGGCCAAGATCACCCATCCAACGGCCCAGATCATTCATACATGGCCTAGATCATCCATCCACCCATATGTGGCCCAAATCAACGGTTCAGATCATCCGTCATCCGTCCGTCTATACATGACCCAAATCCATCCACCCATCCAACGGTCCAGATCGTCCATCATCCGTCCGTCCATACATGACCCAAATCCATCCACCCATCCAACGGTCCAGATCGTCCAAAAAAAAACAAAAAAAAAGAGATTAGATCAAATAAAAGGTGGGGCCCCCTTTCTTATCACACCCCACTCAAGCAAATAAACAAAAACAAAAAACAAAAACAAAAACAAAAAAATATGTACAGCCAACAACATGAATAAAAAAAAAATAAAAAAAATAATATATAAAACAAAAAATAAAATATGCAAAATCCTGCAAGATCTAATGGTCTAGATTTCATAAAAAATGATCAACAGTCCTGATCATGGTCCTCCCAAACAAAAAAAAAAAAGGAAGAGAAGGAAAAGTGCAAGATCTCCTTAAGAGGATGGCCCGCCTAAACCAAGCGGATCCAACGGCCAAAAATACCTGAAATCAAAAAATTTAAGAGGCAAAGAGAGCTCCAGGAACCACAAATGCGTCCCTGGACGATCGGACGAGCGGACTAAATGGGGAAGAGGCCGCATCCAACGGACCAGAGAAAAGAAAAGGACCAGCGGTCCATCAGTCGGACCGGCGGTAGCCGGATTACCGCCGGCGGCAGTCGGACTGCCACCGCCGACAACCTGACATGGGGCAGTGTGCTGTCCCCCATGCTCACCTCTTGCGACCGGTCCTCCCTTTGGACCGGTGGATAAAACCCAAAAGAATTTCGATAACAGACTTCTGTTTCTTTTAAAGGCTTAAAAGGTCTTCAAAAATTTCAAAAATAAACCTGTGATTCCCTGAAGTCTCCAAAATGTTCCAAAAATTTTAAAAAAATAAACTTCAGTTCTTCTAAACCTCCAACAAAGGTCCCAAAATTTCTAAAAATAGATTTCAGTCCTTCTAAACTCTTGAAAAGGACCCCAAAGAATTTCGAAAGTAAACTTTTGTACCAAAAATTCCAAAAAAAAACAAAAAAAAAAAAGAAAAAAATCCCAAAATTTCAAAAAATTCCAAAAAAAATCCCAAAATTTTCAAAAAAATTCCAAAAAAAAAAAAAAAAAAATCCCAAAAAATTCCAAGAAATCCCAAAAATTTCAAAAAATTCCAAAAAAATCCCAAAATTTCAAAAAATTCCAAAAAAATCCTAAAAAATTCCAAGAAATCCCAAAAAATCCCAAAAAAATTCCAAGAAATCCCAAAAAATCCAAAAAATTTCCAAAAAATCCCAAAAAAATATAATAAAAATTAGCCCCACTAATTTGTTAGTGGAGGCCATCTGGCTTTCAAATAAAAACCGTTAGCCCCACCAACTCACTAGTGGAGGCAACGCGACTGTTTACTTAACTTGCAAAATAAAAACCGAACGATGACGCCCCCCGCGAGATCGAACGGATATTTTCCAAAAATAAAAAAAATAGCTTTAAATAAAACCCTCAAGGAGCCTAGCTCTAAAGAGGATAGTTTTCAGAAAACGCACGCGTCACGCTGTACACTGAGGAATCTCCCATATTCTCCAGTTGCGGACAGTGCACATAGTTAAATAAGGCCCGATCTCTGCCGGTTTCCCTGAAGGACGATCGAGTCTGTACATGATATATGTACGATTGGCCAGATCTCTATATCTGGACAGCCGTACAAATGCTAGTAAGATGAGTGGATCTATCTCTGGAAAGAATAATCAAACTCGAAGTGAAGACGATCCATTGTAACCAAAGTGTCAGACTCAGTAGATTGCATGGCAAACAGATCACCTGCACATACCGAGTCCGGAGTATTCGCAAAATTTGATCGAGTCCAAGTCGGCGTAGTGAGTTCCCCGTAAGGCCGCACCAACGCGCAGGGCAGCTAACCACTTTGACGATTAAATGGAACGAACATTCCTGGGGTGATTACATAGCAAAGGAACAACAGACCTAACAGTACGGGAATCCTCGTAAAGCCGCGACAAATGCGCAGAGGCCCTTACTTTTCAGACTTACCCTCCAATGCTGTAAACAATCCGATGTGAAAGGGTTGTGATTGGTGATCCGTAAAGCCACGACGAATGCGCAGGAGACAATCACAATGTTTTTCTCAACCCTCGTGATATGTGCAAGTCATCGTTTTCCAAACAGTCAACTGACAATGATACAATGGTAAGCAATAGATTTGAATCGCTACCCTTCATTCTGACCAGAAGGGTGGGGTGTCCACTTGCTTTGACCTTCGGTTGCTTGCAACCTCGGTCAAAGAGGGGCATCTGTAGACACCCCACCCAGGCTAATATCTTGATTTTGTTAAGACAATCCGAGAACCATGATCATATCCCTAACCCTAACCTGAGCCATCATTCAATCCAGACCAGGTCCAAAACCGATCCATTTCTCGGGTCATTTTTGGGTAACAATTGAGTCAATTTCGAGCCATTTTGAGCCGAATATCCAAAGCGGACTTTGTTTCACTCTAAGAACCAAAAAGGACCCACCGGATGAATTTCGGGGAAAGTTGTACCGAAGCGGTAGTTTGACTACCGCCGGCGGTAGTCAACTACCACCTCCTCTCAAAAAGTGTGCGCTGAGTCAGCTACACGAGTTTCGGACTCAGCCAGGTCCGGGCGGTACTCGGACTACCGCCGGCGGTACTCGGAGTACCCCGCGTGCAGTCTGAGCAGGGACAGCTGTCCCAGCGTCCAAAGTCAACTCTTCCTGGAATTTACCCCCCTCCCATCTCCACTATTTACAGTTTTATCAGCCTCCATAGCTAATGGGAGCACGCCACGTGGCGCCTCTCTCCTCTCCACCAATCACCATATGGCACATCAGCATTTGCCCTCCCCTTATCCTCTATTTACCAAACAACCATTGGAAAGGGCTATAAATAGCCCTCTCCCCTTTCATTTTCAACATACATGGAGGAGAGAGTGAGAGGGAGAGAGTGAGAGAGAAAGAGTGAGAGAGAAAGAGTGAGAGAAAGAAAGAGAGAGAAAGAGAGTGAGAGAGAAAGGGTGAAGGAAGGGAAGGAGCTCCCAAGCCTTCAAGCTCAAACCTTTCCAGCCACCTCTCAAGCCTTCACCTCAACCCTTTCCAACCCATAAGCTTAGCCTAGGATGATCATGGTTCAATCAACATCTTAGCCTACTCAAGAATCAAGCTAAAGATCCATTTACATACAAGCATTCATCATGACATCTACTCCCTTCTCAACCCCCCTGCTTCTCTAAGATCTCTAGCGGACGTATGCTCTGTGACTTGCCGTACATCGGATCCTGTCACATCAGAAATTCCTAGTGATCTAGTCCACTTTTCTTATCTCTTTGCATAAGCATCATCATATCCATCCTCTAGACGCATCGTCGGACGTATGCTCTGTAGCCTGCCGAAATTTCAGATCTTGCTACATCAGAAATCCACGTGTGACTAGTCCCATCATGACCGTAGCATCATCATCATCCCTTGAGATTATTTTACCACACTAAGTCGAGACCGTACACTTGTACGGGCAGAGAGGGTGCCTAACACCTTCCCTCTTTGTAACCGAGGTCCCTTACCCGGAATCCCGGATCATAGACCAGGAGTCAGTCTAAGGTCGGAGAATCTTCGGATTTCTCCAACCTTACGTATTCCGTGGTTCTAGCCGACCGCGGGATTTTTGAGATCATTCGGCTAGTGGCGACTCCAACAAACATAAGTCAGCTTAATCACCCCCAGCATCACCATAACATTAACATTTTATAGCAACAACGTGAACAACGTGGACGCCGATTTTTCAGTGTCTACACAAGCATAATGAAATTATTGAACCATATATTCCAAAGGGGGCAAAAATTTAGGTAAAAAAGAGTCGCAACTTGTTGAACTCATTAAACACTTATTTAACTTATGATTTTATGGACCCAGGCTTTGATCCAACCATTCAAGGTTATGAGGGTAAAGCCTAATTGAAACAAGGGTGGGCCTCACATTCCAAAGTGGTCAGATGACTAGATGAGCTCAAAGATGGCTGATATAGATCAATGGGCCTAAATACTCAATCTACTCAATCAAAATTCTGAAATAAAGTCTTCTAAGACAACAATGCAAAATGAGGATCGTCTTCTAACATGCACATGATCATCCATTCAACATGAATCAGTTGCCCAAAATGACCAACCAAGATCCAAAGACTGATTTGACCACTTCTCGTTAATCTGAGCACTCGATACACCAATTCGAGTAGACAAATATTCCTGGAACAAATGAATTATATTAGGGATCATGCTGGGCCCCAATCCAACATCACATCCAACCAACCTGATCAAAACAATTCCTTTTCGGGAACATTCAACAAAGGATGATTCAGGATTTCTTTGGGTAGATCTAGACATCAATCCGATCGGTCCAATCTCTCTTAAATGTTTAAGATAGAAAATTTTTCATCTTAATCTAATCCTTAAACCTTGACATATGGCCCACCAAAAGTAGGCCATCGCTCGGTCAACAGACGGCTACTCTTATCCATTCAATAACATTACAGTCTGAGTCTTGATCGGGGCACAGAATGACTAGTTTTGAAGCTACTGAAGAGCACTGCAAAACCATCAAATTTTATCTCCAAAAGAAAATCTCATAGGGTCTAAAAATAGGTGGTAAGTGCTTGATGGCCGTTTGAAATATGCGGTCCACATGTGCTCTGATACCCAAACTTATTCTAGTTATATCCTAGCTAGCCAATGTTCATTCAATGTAAGTGACTACTCATTATTTTGAAGGTATCGCACGAGCATTTTCAAATAAATAATTTACTATCATAATCTTTCGTGAAAAAGTGGGTAAAACATAGACCGTAATCTGGCTGTCTAAAGCAGTCTAATAAAGTCTTGCGCATGACGATACACGTGCAAGAGGTGGGCCCAAGCAATATTTAATGGTGAATTGGGGTTGCGGGGTCCACACCACATGGCTTACACAAGGGTTTTAAAAAAACCCATGTTCCCACACATTTCAAGTGGGCCCCACACTAATCCAAGGATGGCCCACATGCAGACATACGCACGAACATACACAGCTAGGATCTTCATTATGCAAGTTGGCGTCCTTAATACTCCATACATTTTAGAAATATCCCGGGCAATTAATTAATTAGAAACTTATAAAGAGGGAATGATAGAGAGAGAATCAAAGCGTGTGCGATTAGCAAGCCTAGACAAGGAAATGGAAGAGCAGAAAGAGATGTTTTTGTCTCTGTCGCGACCTATGATCCTACGTTAGTCACCAACTACCCTGATCTACATCCTGATATCGTCTAATGATCTGAACCGTCAATTTTCATACTAGTAGTCTAGATTAGATATCAGATCATAATCAAGCGTCAGTGATATCCGTATCCTTTGAACATTAAAATTGAATTCTTTTGTTATGTTTAAATTTATCTACTGATTTGATTATCATTTCATCGTTAGTTTTCTTTTGTAGCCTCTTAGCTTGAATTCCACGTCAATGGATGGTCTTGATCGTTGAAACACTTAGCATGTAGGCCCCACTGAAAACAAGCTGGATCGTGAGTGGTGACTATGGCAAACCAATTTAAAAGGGAGAGCAACCTGAAGCGGATTTGCCTGCAGCACCACTGCACCAGCCACATGGAAATCCGGGTGGAACGACGTGGCCCAAGCTCTGTGGGGCCCACCAAGAAGTATGTTTTTTTATACACGCCGTCCATCCATTTTTCCATCTCATGTTACGCCATGATCCCCAAAACAATGCAGATTCAAAACTCAAGTGGACCACGCCACAAAATAGTGGGGATTAAACACCCACTGTTGAAAAATTCTTGGGGGCTAATAAAACATCACCATGGGCCTCATGAAGTTTTCAACAGTGGGAATTCAATCCCGTAGTTTTCTTTGGTATGATCCACTTGATCTTTGGATATGGATGGACGCGGAATTCCTGCTAAAGACTTTCTCAGTAGATTCCTGCGCTCAAAACCTAGGTGGGGCCATCACGATGTTTGTGAGAAATCCACCCCACCCATCCGTTTTGTGAGTGAATTTCCCTACCCACATTTTCCGTTAGTGAGGCCCACTTGAGTCTTTGATCCTGTTTTGTTCTGGTTGCAAGTCCTAAAATGATATCACAAAACAGATGAACGGAGTAGATTTCTCACAAGCATCACAGTGGGCCCATCTAAGTTTCCAGTGCAGGAAATCTGCCTCGGATATGCATCATCCATTATGGTGGGCTCTATAAAGCTTGGGCCACGTTGCGCCAGTGAAGGGTGCTGCAGCGATCAGCTCCGGTAGAAGGGGCGCGGATTAGGTACAACCCCCGCCTGTTCGCTCGGGACAGGCGGGGGCTCCGAGGGCCACTGATGGGCCACCGTGATGTATGACTTTTATCCACACTCTCCATCCATTTTTTCATATCATCTTCAAACACTGAACCGAAAATAAGATATATCCAAGGTTCAAGTGGACCACACCACAGGAAGCAGCAGTGCTGAGGACACCCACCATTGAAACCTTATTGGGGTCCACCGTATCGTTTATTAATTTCCATCCTACCTGTTGATTTGTTCATATACACCTTAATGAAGTGGAAAAATAAATATCATTTTGATCCAAAACTTTTGTAGTCCTTAAGAATTTTTCAATGGTAGGAATTTAATCCCCAATGTGTGGTCCATTTTAGCTTTGAATATGCCTTATTTTTTGTCTAATATTTTAGAATGATATGGAAAAGTATATGGACAGTGTGGATAAAAGTTATACATCACAGTGGCCCCTCAGTGGCTCTCGGAGCCTCCGCCTGTCCGGAGCTCGGATCAGACGGGGGTAGTACCTAATCCGGGCCCCACGAAGTTGGACCACAATGTGTGGCATGCACAACGTTTATTGTGGTAAATCATCCACCACAGTAGACCACTTACTTGCTCCTGATATTCATGCTCCTGCTTAGGCAATGCATTGCGCATCCCTTATTAAGCTATGGCATTTGGGCTTCCACCTGTATCACTAGAAACGAAAAGAAAAAGAAGTGAGAAAGAAGAAATGAAATAAATAAATTAAGTCAGACCTGTCATCAGTATATTATCTTCAACGTCGTAGAATCAGGGAAATGAATTAGCATGTCTTCCTACATCCATGGGTAGATTGGGTCATTCAGTTCATTTTTCAACTCTCCAATTCAGTCATGTAGTCATGTTACTCGATATGATAACATACCACATTGTATTTGTTTGAAATGCATCCAACAACACCCTCGTTTCATTCATTTCTCCTCGTCTTGTGAGCACTGTAACACCTTCTTCAAGTTTCTTTCAGATGTGCTTTTACCATGAGTTGACGTTGTCTGCATCTCCACCACCCTTGGAGTTGAAACGTTCACACACACGATCAAAGACCACTTCCCCATTGACATCTTTAACAGTCTTGAGCTTCTTATCTACCCTTCTAAGCGGTTGGTAGAGACGCCACTAATTTTTTAAATAATGGTGCGAGATTGTTCTTATGTTATCAAATTGACATCCATTGACGTTCTCGGTTTATCCGGGATATATGTCTTTAATCCAGTTCCGTACTTGTGCCTTGGCCTTCTGTCTTTTTCGTCGATGTTCCTTCATCGGCTCTTTCAATGTCTTTGTGCTTGCTCGTTAGAGTTGTCTCTATTCAGCTATTACAAAGCCTGCCCCTTGTTTGTTAGTGCTTCCCTTGCTAGCAGAGTTCGCATTTTTGTCTACGTTTGTGAGATAACCGATGTCTCCAACAGTAGACTATGAGATGATGATCTTTACAACTGAACCTAACAGGTTTCGCCATTTGCTCCGTACCAGATGGAGAGAGAGTTGGACTATTCAATCAATTGATCAAGACTGTTCACCAGGTCCAATACACATTACATAGGCACCCATGCAACCATCTTACCAGTTTGATCAATAATAACCGGTTGGTCAACAGTATTCAATATGGAAGGTCAATCTCATTTATACAAAAATAGGTTTATTCAACAATTTGATCCATATATTTGTTAGAGATCATCATGGATTGTTTATGATCTTAAAAAAACTACCTTTTTTTGGCAACAAGAACCATCCCAGCCATGGCATGGGAAAAAGATCCTCCATGTCCAATGCATAGTCGGCTCTGATACCAACTGTAAGATCCTATACAGAATTGAAAATTAGACCATGCTATGCATCAGATATGGAGATCTGAAAAACTTAGAAGGCGTACCTTGTTGAGACGTCATTGCTGTAGGTCGGATGCCGCAGTCTTCCTTTCCTTACACCCTTTAGCAAAGACACGATGAGCTTAAACTTCTGTTGGTGGTGTTGGATTGGGGACCCAGCCCTGTTAATATAGGTTAGAGGGGTGAGGAGTTTGAAACCCATTAAAACTCCTCTCACCAAGGCTCCACACGAATTGGTAATCCTAATTCCTCTAAAACACTGTGTGCGGATCACAGTTGTAGTACTCTACCCCTTACACTAATTTCTAGATGTATCGCAACTTAGTGGGGCCCACTAGTACACCCGATCATATTATCCAACTCTTAGGACAATCCAGATCATTGATTAATAAGGCCCACCTTATAGGAATCTTACATTCTCCCATTTGGACCACATTGATTAATGTCAATAATTAATCTTTTAAAAATAATTTTGAAAAACATGTTTTGATTTGAAGAAACATCCAAATCAGATTTTTCAAAATTGTTTTCAAAAGATTAATCATTGACATTAATTAATGTGGCCCAAGTGGGAGAATGTAAGATTCCTATAAGGTGGGCCTTATTGATCAATGGTTTGGATTGTCCTAAGATTTGGATAATATGATTGGGTGTACTAGTGGGCTCCACTAAGTTGCGATACATCCATAAATTAGTGTAAGGGGTAGAGTGTTACAACCGTGATACGCACACAGTGTTTTAGATGAACTATGATTACCAATTCATGTGGAGCCTTTGGGAAGAGGAATTTTGATGGGTTTCAAACTCCTCACTCTCTAACCTATATTAACAGGGCTGGATCCCCAATCCAACACTACCGACAAAAGTTCAAGCCCATCGTGTCTTCTCTAAAGGGTGTAAGGAAAGGAAGACTATGACATCCGACCTACAACAATGGCGTCTCAACAAGGTATGCCTTCTAAGTTTTTTAGATCTCCATATCCGATGCATAGCACGGTCCTTTTCAATTCCACATAGGATCTTACCCCGGAACCATCCCATCCATGGCACGGGAAAAAGATGGCTATAGAAAATAATTCCAAATCAAGGGTGAATCAAATCATTGGATCAATGCCATTTTTGAATGGTTTCCCTCAAAATGTCTTATGAACTTGATGGATAGTTCATATCAATCCATTAAACTGACTAACAACATTTATAAAACTGGAAGCACTCAAACTTATAGTCTCTCAGAGCATGGAGTAGTTTTAGTACAAGTAAAAGTAATAGAGTAGAAATTTATGACAATGGACTTATGTATGGTACTTAAAAAATAAGGTTTTAACCTCTTTTCTCTAAACCTTAAAAAATAAGGTTCATATCAATCCACAAGGGCACTTTTTCTTTTTTTTTTTTCTTCTTTAGTGTAAAAAAATGCTCTTATATCGGTATGGCTTTGCATGTCTTGGGAGTAAGAATTGATTTTTAAAATAAGAGTGCGGACCCACTAAAGCAAGAATTGGCCTACTCCTAAGCATATCTAATCCATTTATTTTAATCAAACAGCCATAAGTGATAAAAGACTGTTTTTCAGTTTTCTTATGAAGCTCTATGTGGCTCACAATAGCATTAACGTTATTCATTAATGTTAAACTCTTTTCTTTGTTATGGTCCATTCCTGATGTTTTTTTCCCTCAAACTTAGGCCAATGTCGTGAAAATAAAACCCGTTTCATTTGAAAGTGTTAGATTTGCTTCATGACAAGCTAGTGGGTCCCATATAAGATGTCAGATGGGTTCTTATAGTGAGGCCCTACTTTAGGAAGGCCATTTGGCATTTCCCTTTCATTTTCTTTTGCATTCTTTAAAATGAGGGGACCATAAAACAAGCTCTAGTCAATGACAGTTGGTAGTTGTACAAATGTGCCAATACACTCTCCGGGGGATCACAATAAGCTCCGGTGAGGCTCCAAGGAGCTTTAGCGAACTCAATACATTATCTCGGCGGAAAAAAATTGTTTTCTTTTTTATAAAATTTATGGTCAAACTCACCAATGTAAAAGTTATGGCACTCAAAGGTAGGCTTAGTAAAGGTTATTCGTGTTTTATTATGATTTTTATTAGTGAATATCAATGGTGGGAGTTTAAGAAATGGAGGGTGTAGTGGTTTCCTTTATAGTTGTTTGTTGGAAATTAAAGGTGGGAGTTTGTGAAAGGGAGGAGTCGTGTGGTGGTTCCTTTTATTGCTGTTTTTTGTTTGTATGAATGGTGGGAGTTTGTGAAAGGGAGGAGAGTGTGGTTGTTCCCTTTATAGTTGTTTTTCATTTTTTGTTTGTTGTATGAATACTAACAAATTGTGAAAGGGAGGAGAGTGTGGTAGCCCCATTTTAAAAGTGGGGTTATTTGTTTATTTAAGGCTAGAAAATGTGAATCATGGATATTTGTTGAGGGTCAAATATTACATATTAGACCCCAGTTATTGCATGAATTTACGAACATGAAACCGTTTAACGCCTGATTTTAATCGTGTTTGTTTGGCAGAGTATATTTATGAGCGTGGACTGAAAAAGTATGCTAACGGCATGGATTTAATGCACAGAAATCACCAAGACACGGGACAGACTCCAGGGGACCAAGATCAACGCCAGAGATCCAAGAAAACCGAGAAACTGAGGTTCAAGTGTCCTGAAAGCCATCCAAGATTCAAGATCACAGGGTTCCAACCATCCGTTTAGCTCGAAACTTCATACAAAATTTGAAGACCATATATTAACCGTACATATCGAAATTTGGCCGTTGGATCCTGTGAAAGTAGTCTAACGGACAGATCAGCCCATAAATTAGTGATTTGGGGCCCGCCTGCCATCTGGATATGCCTAAATTTTCTACTCAACGTCTGAAGTAAGGTGACAAAGCGAATGACAGGAGCGGATTCTGTATATACATCATAGTGGACCCCACATGCACTTGAGTGTGCATAGTGTGTACATGCACTGGACGTGCACCAGATGGTCAGCCCGGTCAAAGACGGGCTGAACCGTCTTTCTTCTTGCGCCAAAATAGCGAACGCACCAGCGTCCGCTGTTTTTGTGTAGTGGGCCCCACCCATCACTCGCATTAGAGATCTGGACCGTTCATTCGTCTCTTGGGGTAACTACAACCCTCGCCTAGGTGAACTTTTGGTCCTATGTGCGCGCAAATTTGTAAATCGCGATCAAACGCAGGATGGACGGCGGAAGAAAAACATCGCTGAACAGCACTAAAATTCGACCAAAACTGCCCCTTCTTACTGGTTTTTCGCCAAGAACTCAATGGATGGTGAGGATTTCCCAACCAATGTTAATCATGGGCCCCACCAGCAGCATAGCGGAAGAGATCCGCTTCCTCTCTGTTTACGCAAGGACAGAGCCTGCGGCTGATCTCTGTGGGCCACCATCATCACACGTATTGATGATCAAAACCGTCCATCGTGCAGAGGGTCTCGATCTAGTCAAACCCATGTTGATCTTGTGCATTCATGCACGCACACGTGCAAGCTACAACAACCACAAACATGCTATCCTGCAACGTCCGAAATGGTTGCAACGTGATTTCTTCGCTAGGTCGCATCAATGGACAACCAAAATTGTCCATCTCTGGTTGAAATGCCGAGGGGAAGATAATGAACGGTGTGGATTTCTTCATCACTGTCAGTAATGGGCCCCACCATCAACTCAGCGCAAGAGACTTGCGGTTGCATTTTCATGGTGCGTAAAAACTACGCACGCTGCAGCTGTGTAAACAGCTGTCCACTTCTTCAGCCACCTACCTCTATAAAAGAAGAAAAGAGAGAGAGATGGGGGCATCATTGGACATGCAGAGCAGCGAGACAAAGAAGAGTAGAGTTTGTTTTATTTTATTTTTATTTTATTTTATTTTTTCTAAGGGATTTAGTCCATCCATGTCGGGCTAAACCTCTTAGCTAGGGCTAAGAGGTGAAGCTTGTAATGAGATGGGAGACTCTATGCTTTTAATTTAATTCATGAAATGAATTTGATTTAGTTTAATTTTATTATGGGAATATTTTTAGTTTTTAATGGTCTGTTGTGACTGAAATTACAATAGGTCTGCGATGGCTTTAAGTATTTCTTCTTCCTTTTCATGTTTATGACGTCAGGAAGCCCTGTTGTTCACCATTGTCTCCTAGGCATGGTCGGATGACGGTACCCTTTCCTAACCCTCATAGCATGTTGATTGGTTGGTAATTAGTTTAATTCTGTTGTTTACCATCGTCTCTTGGGCATGGTGTGGTGATGGAATCCATTCTAATTCATATACCTCTCACCTCTTGAAAACTATATCAACGGCAGTTCAGTTAATTTCCCTGATTTTTAATCCAGGCATAAGATCTCCCTGATCTCTACAAGTGGATCCTCTGAATCCCTAGTGTTCCTTCTCTGAATTTCTCTTAAGTTTTAAATTAATACTTCACAAATTCTCCTCAAATTATGTTTGATTTAGATTTCATCTTAATCTAGTTCTAGTTCTACTTAGTTTCAGAATACGTACAGGTTTCAGTCCTTGTGGATTCGACCTCGGTCTTATCGAGATTATTACTACATCACAACCCTATACTTGGGGAGTGAACAAGTTTTTGGTGCCGTTGCCGGGGACTGACGGCTACATATTTTTGAAATTAACTGGTTTTAGAATTAGTTTAAGATTAAGTTTTTACTAACTTTAGTTTTAGATTTTTGTCTTTCTATTTGATTTTTAGAAACTAACCTGTTTTCCTGTTTTGAAGGATCCAGACATACACTTCTAATTCGGTAATTTTTTCAAATTATTTCTCTTTTTATTTCTAGATCTCGTATTGTTGTAGGATTATTTTATTCTTAGGATTAGATTCAGAATTAGGGTTTTACTATGCAAGAGTTGGAACATATATATGCTGAGATAGCTAAGGAACCTTGGGAAAATTTTTTGATGTATGATGATAATGATGGAAAACAGCCTATGCCTCAAATATTTTCTGAAAATTACTTCAACCAATTGAAACATGATGCTCCACCGATTAAGAAGTCCTTCGGTGATTATCTACGGGAAAATAATTGCATTCCACGAGTTAAGAAAACAGTACGTGATTATTGGAATGATAACGCGTATCAACTCCCGACCAATGACCCGTATGACTATAACCAGTGGAACCATCAAAACTGGGAAGATGAACCAACAACATGTAATGATTATTCTCTTGAATACCCTACCGTTGAGAACCAACCAGAAACGATCCAAGAGGATTCAATTCAGTATACCATGGAATGCCTTACGGAAATGAGAAAAACAATGGAAGCACTGAACTTGCGCCTCGATAAGATAGAGGAAGCTCGTTCATCCCAACCACAACTCATTCAAGAAATACAACTCGAGGAAGGTAATCCTAACTCACTTGTGGAAAATTCTGGAATTTGGAATGAAGAGTTGAATGGTGTTAATGAGCATATGGTTCACTTTCTCGATGAGTCGATCTCAATGATGGTCCAAGGGAATGGTGAAGAGACATGGGTGTCTTTCAAATACAGTGATGATGACACACCTTCCTTACTTGACACACATGAATTCAATGATGAGGTAGAGGTTAGTTCATTCGAACCTCAACCGAATTTAGGAATAGATTGTGAGGAAAGCGATCCCATCTCAAGTGTGTACTGCACTAAATTGGAAGCTGATAAGTATTGGGATGAGATTCATGAGAGCACAACCCAAATTTCCCTGGAATCAATCTCAAGTATGGTCCAGGTCAATGCTCAAGAAGCACACGAAGTGATCGGTCATACTGAGCTACTCCACTCACCTAACATGTCCGATTTAAAAGTGGAAGATGAGCTCATTAGAACCGACCCTTCCAACTTCTGTGAGACATGTTTGGACCACTCTCTTGAATTGAAGGATAATGTGATTCGGGAAAAGGACGAGCTGCTCGCTACGACTCTGGAATTTGAAACCACTCAATTGAGACCATCATCTAAGCTGTACACGTCTGACAGTTCAACGCCTCGATTGAGTAGTTTCAATGAACAAAGTGATCCCATCGATGCTTCCCCTATTGATCTTCAATATGTCTGTGCAGGGTTGGAGCAAGAGAGCATATCTTCATATACTTTTAAGGGTGAGGGAGTCCTTGAGCATCTCATTACAAACTTCAATGAAGAAAATAAGTCACTCTCAGCTGAAATTTCTGACTCTTTTGATAATTGCTGGGCACACTTTGCAAAGTCAAACGATCCCATGTCAAAAGACAAAGTGGATGCCTTGCAAGGCAACATCTCAGTAGTTATCACTGACCGAGAGAACCCTTATTTTGAAGCCCCTTATTCCCCTGATCCTAAACGTCTACCATTAAAGGAGGAGGAGTTGAAAATTGAACCGAAGTTTGACACTTCGAAATGTGTTGAGGCTACATCACTTTTTGCGAAGTTTTCTAAACTTTATCTACTTGTAGTCTCTGATTCACCATGGGATACTAACGTCGAAACTTCTTCTGTCACAGGTGAATCATATATACTCTAGATACCTCAGGCGAATCAACGACAAATTTTTTATGAGGTACATAAGTTTCTCTGGAATGTCATGCTCCAGGGCATCCAAGCCTATTGCAAAAAGGGCTTTTGGATGATCCTGTTGAGGAACTTACTGAGAAACTTATCAAGATATTGGCCGGAAGAGGAACCTTGCGGCATGATCGAGTAGCTTTTCCCTGCTTTCATAGGACTAGAGTAGTTTGCTTTATGTTATTTTAGGATAGGCGGTAAACTTAGTGCTCCTGAGAGGTAACCCAGCTTTTTTTATTCCATTTAATTTTCCTAGTTAATTAGTTCAATGTTTGTGGGTAACATTACTGCAAACCCTCACGAGACTACAACTCGTCCACTAGGGATAACCTAGGGGTTTAAAGGCTTGTTGCATATGTTAAATGCAATCGAGAGCACCTGCGAAAGTGGTATAGGTAGGATTTTATTTTTATTATTCTTGTTTTGTTTTCTCTCTTGCGCTGACTTACTCTCTCGCTGATATTTTTGGAAAAGTCTCCTGATTCGTTATCCAGGTACCATCTTCCCATCACTTCTCTTTTACTTTTGTTGTCCCATATGCATGGCATGCTTATATCTTTTACATTGAGGACAATGTAGATTTTAGGTTGGGGGTGGGAGATTAGGTTCCTAATCAGTGTTTTTCTTGGTCTTGGCAGAAATGGTGAAAAATTTTAGAATTTTTTTTGGATTTTCTTGTGAATTCGAAATGATTTTGACGGCATCTTTGATTTAAGAATTATAAGATAAGTGATGTTGATAATTTATGACTCTTGGATTCAGTTATCTGTGAGATGTCACAGTTAAGTTTGAATTGTTAACCCATGATTAGAAGTTTAAACATTGATTGAGTCATGATTTCACAGGACACATCTCGCTTACACATTAAGGTTCCAGTTTGATATTGAATTGTAACTTGGTGATCATTAAGCATGGAAGGAACCAACCTGGTGAAATTTGTCAATCATGTTCAATAAGAAGACTGAAAGAAAAAGAAATTACCCAGCTACAAGATAGCTGCCTGCGAAAAGGGTTGGCGAACGAACTTCATCATAAGTTTGCTCCTTATAGGTGTATGTTCAATTCCCCATGGTTGACAATTGGAAAATATTGGGCGACTGATCTTCACCATAGGTTTGCTCCCTATAGGTGAAGATCTAATTCCCCTCGTAGTTAAAATTTAAAAAAAGAAGAAGAGTCAAAAGCTGGAAGAATGAAAAGAAGAACTGTAAGGCAAGTACTGGTTTAGGTTTTGGTTGTCCTGAATGCTCTTTGGATCATCAACGTTATCATGGAAATTGACAATTGGATTTCTTAATGTTGTTTAGCCAAGATTACACTATACACCCATGGATCTTAATGTTTAGAAGCTTTCTAATTGGTGGAGTAATGCTTAGAACTTGATTCTGAGGTTTGCCGTGCACTTGAGTCCAAAAGAAAGAATTCCCAACATTCATGAATCCTAGATTTCTCATATCTGAATCCTTTGTCAAAATATCACTCGGTTTCATAGAAATTGCCCTGGAATTCTCAACTTATTTTTCGCATACCTTGCTCGGGACTAGCAAGATGCTGGCTGGGGGTTGTGTTGAGGGTCAAATATTGCATATTAGACCCCAGTTATTGCATGAATTTACGAACATGAAACCGTTTAACGCTTGATTTTAATCGTGTTTGTTTTGCAGAGTAGATTTATGAGCGTGGACTGAAAATGTATGCTAACGGCATGGATTTAATGCACAGAAATCACCAAGACACGGGACAGACTCCAGGGGACCAAGATCAACGCCAGAGATCCAAGAAAACCGAGAAACTGAGGTTCAAGTGTCCTGAAAGCCATCCAAGATTCAAGATCACAGGGTTCCAACCATCCGTTTAGCTCGAAACTTCATACAGAATTTGAAGACCATATATTAACCGTTCATATCGAAATTTGGCCGTTGGATCCTTGTGAAAGCAGTCTAACGGACAGATCAGCCCATAAATTAGTGATTTGGGGCCCGCCTGCCATCTGGATATGCCTAAATTTTCTACTCAACGTCTGAAGTAAGGTGACAGAGCGAATGACAGGAGCGGATTCTGTATATACATCATAGTGGACCCCACATACACTTGAGTGTGCATAGTGTGTACATGCACTGGACGTGCACCATATGGTCAGCCCTGTCAAAGACGGGCTGACCCGTCTTTCTTCTTGCGCCAAAACAGCGAACGCACCAGCGTCCGCTGTTTTTGTGTAGTGGGCCCCACCCATCACTCGCATTAGAAATCTGGACCGTTCATTCGTCCCTTGGGGTAGCTACAACCCTCGCCTAGGTGAACTTTTGGTCCTATGTGCGCGCAAATTTGTAAATCGCGATCAAACGCAGGATGGAAGGTGGAAGAAAAACATCGCTGAACAGCACTAAAATTTGACAAAAACTGCCCCTTCTTACTGGTTTTTCGCTAAGAACTCAATGGACGGTGAGGATTTCCCAACCAATGTTAATCATGGGCCCCGCCAGCAGCATAGCGGAAGAGATCCGCTTCCTCTCTGTTTACGCAAGAACAGAGCCTGCGGCTGATCTCTGTGGGCCACCATCATCACACGTATTGATGATCAAAACCGTCCATCGTGCAGAGGGTCTCGATCTAGTCAAACCCATGTTGATCTTGTGCATTCATGCACGCACACGTGCAAGCTACAGCAACCACAAACATGCTATCCTGCAACGTCCGAAATGGTTGCAACGTGATTTCTTCGCTAGGTCGCATCAATGGACAACCAAAATTGTCCATCTCTGGTTGAAATGCCGAGGGGAAGATAATGAACGGTGTGGATTTCTTCATCACTGTCAGTAATGGGCCCCACCATCAACTCAGCACAAGAGACTTGCAGTTGCGTTTTCATGGTGTGTAAAAACTACGCACGCTGCAGCTATGTAAACAGTTGTCCACTTCTTAAGCCACCTACATCTATAAAAGAAGAAAAGAGAGAGAGATGGGGGCATCATCGGACGTGCAGAGCAGCGAGACAAAGAAGAGTAGAGTTTGTTTTATTTTATTTTTATTTTATTTTATTTTTTCTAAGGGATTTAGTCCATCTATGTCGGGCTAAACCTCTTAGCTAGGGCTACGAGGTGAAGCTTGTAATGAGATGGGAGACTCTATGCTTTTAATTTAATTCATGAAATGAATTTGATTTAGTTTAATTTTATTATGGGAATATTTTTAGTTTTTAATGGTCTGTTGTGACTGAAATTACAATAGGTCTGCGATGGCTTTAAGTATTTCTTCTTCCTTTTCATGTTTATGACGTCAGGAAGCCCTGTTGTTCACCATTGTCTCCTGGGCATGGTCGGATGACGGTACCCTTTCCTAACCCTCATAGCATGTTGATTGGTTGGTAATTAGTTTAATTCTGTTGTTTACCATCGTCTCTTGGGCATGGTGTGGTGATGGAATCCATTCTAATTCATATACCTCTCACCTCTTGAAAACTATATCAACGGCAGTTCAGTTAATTTCCCTGATTTTTAATCCAGGCATAAGATCTCCCTGATCTCTACAAGTGGATCCTCTGAATCCCTAGTGTTCCTTCTCTGAATTTCTCTTAAGTTTTAAATTAATACTTCACAAATTCTCCTCAAATTACGTTTGATTTAGATTTCATCTTAATCTAGTTCTAGTTCTACTTAGTTTCAGAATACGTACAGGTTTCAGTCCTTGTGGATTCGACCTCGGTCTTACCGAGATTATTACTACATCACAACCCTATACTTAGGGAGTGAACAATATTCTTTATGGATCATTGATATATATATATATATATATATATATATATATATATATATATATATATGGATCATTGATATTAATTGTATATTGCCGATATGCATTGTGAATCGTGGATATTCATTGTAGATCGCCAATGTACATTGATACCATATGGATCGCTGATATTCATTGTCGGTAGCGGATATTCACTTTAGATTGTCAACTTTCACTATGAATATCCTCGATCCTTTGTATTTTATGCATAGGATTTCTACCTTTTATGAAGTTTGATTTCAACAAGTGTCATGTCTAGGGAAGGATGTTTAGAAAAATCCAATTCGAATATCTGATTGATTTCGATGAAAATGGATGATTGATCCATTACATGATGTAGATGTACCTCAATGACCTCTAATTTGACTTCCATGACACCATTCTCAAATTCTGGGAGATGGACTTTGCCTTGTGTAACAACCCGGATCATCCATACTAGGTTTGGATGATCTGGATTATTAGGATAAAACCTCATTCCGCTCTCTTAAAATCAATTTTGAATATTTGTAAGACAAAAACATCACTCACCCTAGACAAACCACGAAACAAGTTGCACAAACACCGAAATATAGGACCACAATGCTAGCTATCCAACTTCCTTCCTTCGAAAGCAGCATATAACCGTTCATTAGGATTAGATCTGCCAAATGAACCATGAAAATAATAGAACAAAAGGAACACACCAACATCATTGGCTAATTAACTTCTCTTATAAATGCATAAAAACGACATCTTAAGTCTTTGAATAATGTACACCACTAGGAACACATCCTATTCTTCCTTGGGAGATCGGGGTCTAAACTTGACCCTTTAAAAGAGCACGAAAAATGAGGAATGTCCGCCCAATGTCAAGACAATTGAGTGGTGCATCTCGGTGTAACAGATGTCAGAAGATAACTATGTAATAGGTGGCAAAACTGTAAATAATGAAGTTCATATGCATGGCACTTAACGTAAGTATGAAGGAAAGCTTGCTCCAATGGTGAGCGTCATCTTCCCACTAACTCATTGTGTGGGCCACCCGGAACTTGGATTTTCTTCACATTTTGGCCCATGGCCTAACATTACCCTACAAAACAGATGAAGGGAGTGGATCTCCCTAAACATCATTGCGAGTGGACGCACTTAAACCAGCTAATGAATTAGGGTTGGCACCTCGCCGTGCACAATGACAGCGTCCGAGAATCATGCACATTTCCTCCACCGAACTCCCACTACAAGAAATTGGCGTTTTACTAACGAATTTTTTATCGATGAAATTTATTTCGTCGGTAAAAAGGACTTTTCTTCCTGCCAAGACTGAATATGCTCCCGCCACCATTTACAACGACGGCCTGGAAACTTTTACCGATGAAATTATTTATCGTAGGTAAAAACTATTTTCCCGACAAATTTTCATCGATAATGGGTGTTTTAAATTTTTTGATAAAAAGAAAATTTGATAAAATTTTATTATTGATGAAAATAATTTCGTCGGTAAAGGTGTTTTTACCAACGGACATAAACCATCGGTAAAAATCTGATAAAATGTTATTACCGACGAAATTAATTTCATCGGTAAAGGTATTTTTCCGACGGACATAAACCGTCGGCAAAAATTTGATAAAATGTTATTACCGACGAAATTAATTTCGTCGGTAACGGTGTTTTTACCGACAGACAATCCTTTGGCAAAAATTGGCATATTGAATTTTTTGATTTTAAAAAAATAAAATTTGATAATGTTATTAATTTCATAGGTAAAGGTGTTTTTACTGACGTACTTAAATCGTTGGCAAAAATCGCCATATTGAATTTTTTGATAAAATTTTATTATCAATGAAAATAATTTCGTTGGTAAATGTGTTTTTACTGACAGGCATAAATCGTCGGTGAAAATCTGATAAAATGTTATTTCCGATGAAATTAATGTCGTCGGTAAAGGTGTTTTTACAGACGGACATAAATCGTTGGCAAAAATCTGATTAAATGTTATTACCAACTAAATTAATTTCGTCGGTAAAGGTGTTTTTACCGATGGACAAACCATCAGAAAAAATCGCAATATTGAATTTTTTGATAAAAAATAAAATAAAATTTGATAAGATTTTATTACTGACAAAAATAATTTCGTCGATAAATGTGTTTTTACCAACGAACATAAATCATCTGCGAAAAATCTGATCGAATGTTATTACCAACGAAATTAATTTCATCAGTAAAGGTGTTTTTACCGACGGACATAAATCGTCGGCAAAAATCTGATAAAATGTTATTATCGACGAAATTAATTTCGTCCGTAAAGGTGTTTTTACAGACAGACATAATGTTCACTCCCCAAGTATAGGGTTGTGTTGTAGTAATAAACTCGGTAAGACCGAGGTCGAATCCCAAGGGACTGAAACCTGTACGTAATCTGAAATTAAATAGAACTAGAACTAGAAGTAGATGAAATATAAATCGAGTATGAGGGATTAATGGTGAAATATTAATCTAAAACTTGTAAATTTAAAGGTGGGAAACTAGGGTGCCAAGGATCCACTTGTAGTAATTGGGAAGCTACCTAGCAATGATTCAAGGACAACTGGAATCAGAGTCCTATCCTATCCAGTTGGTAAGAAGAGATTTGTCAGATCTCTAAACTTCTCATGGATCTAATCATCAATAGATAAAATTGGTGCAAAGTTGGAAGTGATTTCGTCACCTAACCATGCCCAGGAGACAATGGCAAACAACAGCAATTTACCAATCTCATAGCCAATCATGAGAGAATTGTGAAAGTTAGGAAGGGTTCCATCACCCAACCATGCCCATGAGACGATGGTGAACAACAGGGTTCCCAAGTTCACAATCTCAATACATGAAAAGAGAATATCTCAAGCTATCGCAGATCTATTGTGATTCGAGTCACAACAAACCATTAAAACTAAAAACATTCCTTATAATCAAACTAGAATTTATGAGAGTTCAATAAACATAAATCAAAGCAAAGCTAACACCCCAATCACGCTACATGCTTCACCTCTTAGCCCTAGCTAAGAGGTTTAGCCCGCCATGAATGGGCCAGAACTTTAACAAAAACAAAACAAGAAAATAAGAAACAAACTCTAACTACTCTACTCTCTCTCTTCCTTGTGATGCACGTCCAATCGAGAGCCCCTCTCTCTTTCTTTTCTCTTTCTTTTATAGCTGAAGGAGGTCGGTGGTTGTGAAGACGTGGGAGGCAATTTCCGCACAAAGAGAGTGGTGGTCCATGCGAAAAAGGTGCGTAAACTCTTACGCAACAGAAGTCTCTCACCTGAAAACAGCAAGTTGCCTGTCTTGTTTGCACGCACAATCATGACCATCAACATGCGGGATCGACCCATCTTCGATCAGTTTTTGCTTGCCGAGAATATGAATGGTTAGGATTTCCCCATCTGGCAGCCGTGTTGGCCCACCTAGATTGTCAGATCCGTGCATGAAACATGGCTCGCGCACGTGACTTACACTGGTGATTTGTGGGGCCCATGATCTGGATTCTTTGAGAAATCTAGTCCGTCCATCGAATGAAGCTCGAAAAACTGGTCGGGGATGATGTTTTTGGATTGGATTTTGTGTGGCCAGCCAAAGTTCTTTTCGCACCATCCATCTTCCTTCTGAACAGCTATAATCACATCCTCACTGCTGCTTGGACATTTTCCACCTAGGCCTTGGCAAGAAGAACCTTGGGGTTCTAATGAACAGTCCAGATTAATCATCTGACACATGATTGTGGCCCATAAAGGTTAGCCACAAGTTCCCATGCGAACGCTGAAGAAGGAGACGGATGTTTCTGTTTTTGTGAAGAAGACTCGGTCAAACCGAGTTTGACCGGCTTGAGTGGTCTGGTGCACATCCGGTATACATGTGCTGGTGTACACACCAGCCGAGGTGTGGTCCACAGTGATGTAGTGTGAGATATTTGTGCCGTCCATCTGCTGTATCATCTACTTTAAGGGGTTGAGACCAAAGTTGAAGCATATCTAAAGATCAAGTGGGTCCTAACTCGATGATTTATGGACTGATCTGTCCGTTGGGATACTTCAACAGGGATCCAATGGCTGAAATTCGACGTGTATGGTTACTTTATGGTCCTTAGGCCATATATGAAGTCTCAAGCTGAACGGATGGTGGGAATCCTGTGATCTTGGATTCTGGACGATTTCCATGTCTCTTCATCTTCAGTTTCTCGATTTTCTCGAATCTCTGGCGTGTAAATCCGTCGATCTTGGTCCCCTGGGGTCCGTCCCTTGCCTTGGTGACTTCAGAGCGTTAATTTCATGATTTTAGTACTATTTTTCAATCCATGCTCCTAAATTCACCTTGCAGCACAAACACGATTAAGATAAGGCATTAAACAGTATCGTGTTCATAAAATTCGGTAATAACTGGGGTCTAATATGCAATATTTGACCCTTAACACAAACTGTCGGGAAAAATCTGTAAAATTTTATTA
Source organism: Magnolia officinalis (assembly GCA_021015155.1). Lineage (NCBI taxonomy): Eukaryota > Viridiplantae > Streptophyta > Magnoliopsida > Magnoliales > Magnoliaceae > Magnolia > Magnolia officinalis. The sequence goes on from JAJHSJ010000017.1 coordinate 11,418,970, forward strand.
CCGACGAAATTATTTTCGTCGGTAAAGGTTGCGGATTTTGGAGTTGCAAATCTCTTGCAAGGAAGAGGTGGAAATGAATCCACAACTACCGTCATCACTGGAACCTATGGATACTTGGCACCTGGTAATGGAATTTCGACGTAATTCTATTTCAAATTCAATTTTTGGGTCTGATTTAAAATTGGTTTTTACTAAAAAATCTTAAATATTTTCAGTAATCTTTGATAGAATGTTTGTTTGCATTGTCATTTCACAATTTGCATAATTCTGTCTTTGCTTCTGATTTATTATTATTATTATTATTAATCCGTTTGAATTGAATCTTGATTTGGTTGGATTATATTTGAACTTAATGCATATGAAAAGCATGTGTAGTTTTACAAGAGGATGTGTTTGGATGTACCCAAATCATAAGAAGACTGGATATTTGGGCAGAACAGAACACATGTTGATCCAATAGAACAGTAATTGTCAGGCAAGCTATTGTTTCTTGGCATGAAATCATGATTGCTAGCATTGCAGATTGGACCTTAAACATTAGAAACCCTGATTTGAGTGGAAATGCATCTAGGGACATCCAAACAAAACCTTAATGGGAGGAAGTTCATTCATTCTCCCCAGCTGTATTAGAATTCTATTGCCATTTCATTTAGCTAAATTGATTCAAAACATAAATGATCTTCCTTCACTAGTTAAATAACGATCGATGTCATCCTATTCCTGATAACAGAATACACGTGTTCATCTAAGGCGACAATCAAATGTGACGTATACAGCTTTGGAGTAGTACTGATGGAGCTGATTACTAATCCGACGAGAACATGAACATCGTCTTTTAGGTCTCGCAAAAGATCCCAACCAAATAAGGGGTGTTAAATGTCTTGGATGGACAAGCGATTTTTAGGCTCATTCAGGGACGAGAGGATCCAAGCACTGAGAATTGCCATCCATTGCACTTGTTCAGCCCCAACTCTTCGCCCCACCAAGAAAGAAGTCGTCCAGCTACTGATTAATGCAGATCCGTGCCAGTTTGACGGTTACGAATTGTCGGATAAGCTCAAGGATTCATCAAACACCATCAAGCCTTAAAACCCATTAGAGTTATGATTAGAAGAGGATTTGGTAGGGGTGTAGAAGGAATGGAAGAACATGAGATGCGAAAACTACTAGCACAAACACATGTTGGCATGACACGTGTGCACAAGATCCGGGCTTTTTAAAAGTGGGCCTTCATAAATCATGTATTCTGTCCAAAATAAGAGTGGTCCACTCATTAGGAGTATAACACATGCATAAGAAATAGACATAAAAAATTAACAGACAATATGGAATGTACAAGTGTGGCTCATCTGATTATCCAACCGGCTCGATTTTTCGATCAGAGAACATCCATGGAGGGACCCCCTTGACCAATGGCCCAGATCCTACATACACATGCCAGGCTGACACACTGTCTCTAAATATGCCAAGTTAGTATTGAGAGACTTGTTTATAAAAGTTTTTTTATTTTTTATTTTTTTTTTTTTTTATTTTTTATTTATTTATTTTTTTTATGTGTCCCCTTTAGGTTATGAGATATCTCAAAACTCATCCGTATACCAAACTCAAGTGGGCCATACCATCTAAAACTATGTGAAGGCATCCTAAAAAATATAAAAGCACTTGGTGGGGCCCACATGAGTTTTAGATGCGGATGAAACTTGGGCTAACCCCTCATCAAAGTGGTACACACATAATGAGTGGATTGGATATGTGAATCACATCTAGGTAGGCACAATATATGATTATGAATGTTTTAAAGAAACTCATCTCCACTACATTTAGGTGAGTTACTCATTACCCTTAGCATACTGAGTAAATTCTGTGGGGTCCACTGTTATTTATTTATTTTATCCACTCTGTTCATCCATGTTAACAGATAATTTGAGGTCTAAAGAACAAAAGGAAGCATATCCAAAGCGCAAGTGGATCACACCACAGGAAATAGTGTGACTGAACCTCTACCATTGAAAATTTCTTGGAGGCCATAGAAGTTTTGGATCAAGCTGATGTTTGTGTTTTCTCTTCATTCATATCTTTTTGATATTATGAACAGGTTGAATGGCAAATAAACATTACTGTGGGCCCAAGGAAGGTATCAATGGTGGAAATCATTATTCCACATTGTTTCGTGTGGCATGGTACACTTGAGTTTTGGATTTACCGAAAATTTGAGATCAACCCACACCGTTCATCCATTTTTCAAGATCCTTTTAGAGAATTATCCAAAAAATGAATCATATCCAAAGATTAAATGGACCACACCACAAATAAGGGGAACAAATTGGCTACTCCCCCTGACACCATCCAATGGTTGGTGGTTGGTGCTCTGTGGGCCCCACCATGATGTATGTGTTTAATCCATGCCGTCCATCTATTTTTAAAGATCATCTTATGGCATAAGACCAAAAAAGAGGTATATCCCAATTTGAAATGGACCACATTACAGAAACAGTGTTGAATGAGCGTCAACCATTAAAAACATTTCGGGGGCCATAAAAGTTTTGGATCGAGATGATTTTTGTTTTTCCCCTTCATCTAGGCTTGTACGACCTAATAAATAGATTGGATGCCAAATAAATAGTACAGTGGGCCTTAGGAGGATTTTAATGATGGATATCCAATCACTATTGTTTTCATGTGGTGTGGTCCACTTGAGATTTATATACCTCTCATTTTTTGGCCCCACCATGATGTATGTTTTGTATCCACACCTTCCATCCATTTGGAGAGATCATTTTAGGGCAATATCCAAAGAACGAGTTAAATCCAAAGCTCTAATGAACCCCAACACAGAAAACAGTCGGACAGTAACGCCCACCATTAAAAACTTCTAAAGGCCACAAAAGTTATAAATCAAGCTGATATTTGTGCTTTCCCTTATTTCATGTATTTTTTTTAAAAAAACTTTTGAACAAGTTGGATTTCAAATAAACATTACGATGGGCCTTAGGATAGTTTCAACGGTGGGAATCACTCTCCCCACTATTTTCTGTGGTGGGGTCCACTACAGATTTTTATCTGCCTCATTCTTTGGCTCATGACTTAAAATGATATCTCAAAATGGATGGACAGTGTGGATAAGGGGCCCTATAGGGCCTAAAAAAATATATGTGTTCTATCTAAGCCGTCTATATATTTTGAAATATTATTATAGGGCATGAAACCAAAAATCATCTAGATCGAAGGCTAAAGTGGACCACACGGTACGAAATATGGAGATTAAAGCACATGTATTTCCTATGGTGTGGTTTACTTGGGCCTTTAATATACTTTATGTTTGGGATTATGAACTAAAATAATTTATTAAAATTAATGGACGGAATGGATAAAGAAAATACATCATGGTGGGCCCCACGGAGCCCCTGGGAGGACCATCCATGGTCCCTATGCCCAAAATTGGGCGCGCGCTTAAAACAGAGCTGCGTCCAAATCTCCCCCCATTTCTCTCTCTCTCTCTCTCTTACCCCTTCTACCAAATCCCTACTCTCCCAAACTCTTCTCCCAACACTCGACGCTCTTAAACCCTCATCTCCCAAAAACCCTTCTCTCCTCCCTAGAAAAACCAACCGACCCTCTCTCTCTCTCTCTCTCTTTGTTTATTGAGGTTTGGTAGTGTTTTCGTAGGGTGTATAGCAATGCAGATGGGAAAATAACAAGAGAGGAAGTGCAAGAGGTGAGGATTTTTCTTCTCTTCTTCCATATGCAGCCGTGGTGAGTGCTTCTACGAACAAGCTATTGAAGTTGAAAGAACAAGCAAAAGAATACCCCCTTTTGATCATGGAAGAACTCAACCCTAAAAATTTTGGCTACATCATGGTGCACCGTGCTTCCAATCATAGCCCAAATCAGCAAGGTAAATTTGATTCGGGATTTTTTTGATATGGACAATTGATTAGGTGCTTTTGACTTGATGCATCTAATTTGGGTCTTTTGAATTGAGGGTTTTGATTAAGTCTTTTGATTATGTTCCTTACCAATCTCCAGTTTGTTAGTAAATTACCGGTTATTATTAATTTTTTTCTTTTCATTTTATACAAGTTGGGCCCCTTTTTCAGTTTTTTGGTGCATGAATCATATATAATATCATAATTTAGGTCACTGAACAATGGCCTCACTTGTAAAAGCTTAAAAATTCATTGTATATAATCTCCTGTATGTCATGCATGCTAACTGTTTGATGAAATGTCTCAACAAGGAATGTTTTGTGTGGATCGCATTTGACTCCCATTTTTTTTTTTCTCTACCCATGAGTTGGCCCACATGGTTGTATGGTTGGATGGCTACAATTTTTTTTTGAAAGTTCTGGAAAATTAGTAAGTGATATGTTCTGAAATTAAGTCCCTCCTTGTTGAGCATTGCTGTTAGTCATTGTTTTTTTTTTTGTTTTTTTTTTTTTTTGTTTTTTTTTTTGTTTTTTATTTATTTAAATTTCTCTATGTTTCTATGTACAATATGCAAAAGTGCATCATAGAAAGGGGCATGGGTTATGATTCATCATGAAACATAGAGTATTGTTATTTTCACTCTGTTTCTAGAAGTATTGTTGTTCCTTCCTTTCAGTATTCCCATCAGATTGTTGCAGATAGTGTCTACAAATTTTGTCATTTAAGTTTTAGCTGAAAAGGACAGCTAGATCAGATTGCCAACATTTCTTATATGATGTTACAAGTTGTATAAATGTGTGATTCCTGGAGGAGCAATTAGATTTTGTGCTTAATGACTCAGTTTTCTATTTAAAATTCAAATTGTATCTGAGTTCATTTCTTGTCAGCTGATGCATGGGATAGATTTTGCACAAACGTGCTTTGTTGGTGCGTGTGAAGTGGGCCATTTCATCTCACTCACCATCTTTATCTTCTGATTGATTGTATCTGTATTTTGTTGGGCTGTTTTCCTTTTCATTTTTCAATATGAAACTGTGAAATTTCAAAAAAAAAAAAATGCAAGAGGGAAAGCATGGGTGCTGACAGTGATTCCATCAATGGGGGTGATTCAAGTGTCAGCAACAATAGCACGGTCACCGTCCACATACGATGCTTGAATGACTCCAAGTTCTCCATTTAGACAGATCTTGATGCGACCGTTGGTGAGAGTGGTTATTCATTTGCAGCTGTTGGTCAATTCTAGGAACAGATAAACTGTCTTTCTTTCCAATAAGGAGTACAAGCTTCTCCTGAATCACTATAAGATAGGAATACTCTATTAGAACTTAGAAGGCATGTGACATAACTTCTTCATGGTCCAGATTGCTCAGCTGACATTCCTCATTTTGGATTAGAGATAACCTAACAAATTTCTTCACTCATTGCAATTGCTCCTGCAGATGGATGGTTAAAATAACTAAAAAATTAAACTAGCATGGGATCCAAAATCAGATGGTTAGGATTGATCCTTCAAGATTTTTGGGCTATGGTCCATGTAGTAAGATGGTTAACATAGGATGAAGAGTTCAGGTGACACAAGTATTGTCTCAGTGGGCGAAATCAGTGATTTTAAAAGGTCTCATAAGAGGCTCCAATAGCATCTTCTCCAAACTAGACCACAAGGGTCAAATATAACTATGGCATCGTAATGTGCTGCAACAAATCCAAATTTCATTGGTCAGAGTTCTTCCCAATCTTACCAAGAGTAGAAATAGATCGAATCTCATGTATAGGTCAACATAGCTGATTTTTATTGAGTCTCGCGAAAGCTTGGGCCTACATCTATTTGAGCATATCTCACATTCCATGCATGTAGGACACAAAAGTTTGTCATACTATATTTCTATTACAGCATGTGGCCTTATCCAACATAAAAGAATTACTAATGGGCAATCCACTTTATAAGTGGAATCTCCATACTTCTCACCTCTACCATTTTTCTTATGCATGGATGAACAATCATCCATTAACCACACCCCACACTCTCCTTATAAAACCCAAATCAATCACCATCTAAAACTTCCAAAAACAAATGTCATCCATTCTCTCTATCTTATTCAGTAAAAAAAAAAAAAATCCCATGGCCTTTTGGGTCTTGCTCATGCTGGCATTGGGAATCTCAGATCTGCCCATAAGGGTTTTGGGATGAAAACCCTTACAAATAAATTACAAGATCTACCGCACTGACACACTCTTAATGTTTGAGGGCAAGTTACTCTGGCCCTTCTTGAATTAATTTTACATGCAATTTCTTTTTCTTTTTGTTTTTCCTTTTTCTTCCTTTTTTTTAACTAAGTATGGAAGGCTGATATTAAGTGTTATCTATTTTTGAACTATTTCTTCTAGTTGAATGTTTCAAGTACTATATCTGGTCATTTTACTATTGTTCGTTTGAGGTTGAATTTTAGCACCTTGGTTTAATTTCATGGAATTAATTTTCAACAGGTTGATGGCAAGAAGAATCTTTGCCATTTAGCGTTGATCTGTTTTGGGGTGCCACATGGTTGGACTATTTCAGTGGTAGGCATTGAATGTGCTAACATCATAGTTCTAGTTTGCAAACCATGACTCAACTTGGGACTGCATATATTTATTTTATTATGAAGTATAATTTTTCTTCTTTCAACCAGGTTGAAAGTTAAAGCAAATAGTTTCTGCCTGCATGATTGATATACCACTTAATGAAGACATGGATCATGCACCAATGTTTCATACCGTTTAAATTTACAGTTTTACTTGACATTAATATTTTTGGTGTTTCATGATGTTTTCTAAGCATTGTCTTTGATTGGGTTATCTTTGTGAATGATTCCCCTAAATTCCATAATCATTCACACAAACTGAAATCCTTCGATCTTGTTTCTTTCCTTCTTTTCTTTGGGAAGTTGGAGAAGTTGATTTTTGGTCATGGTGATGTTTCCTTTTCTGCCTGTTCAAACTATGTCAGAAAGTTGTTTGAGTGTATTTGAATTGAGTGAGGCTTTAGAGAAAGTATGGCAGCTCTTTTAAAAATCCCTCCTTTTATTTTGAAAAAGCCTTTTCTTTGGTCAAATTTCTCCCTCTCCTATTTGCTGGTCATCTAGGTGCTGAGATAGGCTGGCCACCTGTTCTATATTAGGCATTCTGATCATTGGCTACAAGAAGGAAATTTGTATGATTTCTACCTCTTTCAATTAGTGTATTTTTATGTGCATAACACTCATTCGCCTTTCTCACAGGTTGTAAGATTTCCATTTCTTTCCTTCTAATTTTCTAAATTCTTGCAGCTTGGAGTATTGGAATTTGATGGTAATGATTTTGTTAGCCGGACTTCTGAAAAATCTAGAAATAGCAGTTGGTGCTGTCACGCCCCAGACCCGGTAACCGGACTCACCAGGAAGCCGATGGCCGGTTCTGGCCGCAACAGCCTCCGTAGTACCCCATTCTTGGCTCCTGAGGCAGGTTCCGATCTTGGGATCCTACAAGGAGGATTTCCATAACAGTATAATCATTCCAATACGAGCATACCCAAGATCACAGCAAGTAAATCTTAAAATAACAAAGGCACACATCACAAAATCCACTATGAATTTGAACTTTTACAAGTATCCATAAAGTCCAAAAGGACATACATAAGATAATAGAAAAAAGAAAGGAAGTCTGCAACACTGGGTCCTCAAGCTCAGCTCTAATCTAAACTCTGTCACTGCGATGCCTGCCCAGGATCTCCTGCACGCATCAATCGTGCATAAGCTTATAGAAAGCTTGGAGGGTGGTGAAAGTGTGTGACAATGATGCTCAGAAGAAGATAAAGAATGCAGAAGGGAGTCATGATCAATACCAATACTACTAGCCTTACCAAGGCTATCATGAATGCAAGAAATTATACCAAGGTAGTACGATAATGCAGGAAGCCATACCAAGGCTATATAATGCGATAAGTACTGTAATGCAATGAGTACTATAATGCGATGAGTGTTATAATGCAATGAGTATTGTAATGCAATATGAGTACTGTAATGCGATGAGTACTGTAATGCAATGAGTACTGTAATGCATTATGAGGCTTACATAGTCGATGCAAATGCAATGCAAAGTAATGTCAGTGCTCATATCCAATCCATATATCAAGTACATTTCCATCATAAGGAAATCATCGGGTCCATTACACTGCTGGATGACTACCGCTCTATAGACCCCTCACAGTCAAACGAGCGTAAGAGACCTCACTACCCTGTCTGCGGACAGCCAATCACCAGCAAGGCCTGAAAGTAGCGGACCTATTCACGAGCTGGTCAGACTCAGCCTAGCAATGCCCCCTTACATCAGGCGAGTAAGGCCAAACCCCTATCCAACGGACTACACAACAGTGGGAGTCACGGCCTAACGGTATAAGGCCCTCGTGCACTCATATATTCCACTCAGTCACGGCGTTGGAGCAGATCCTTGGTACCATGGATGTTTTGGGAATTTCACCCATGGGCATCCTATGCACCCGGTTTGCTCAAGTAACATTTTCGATGTCCAAACATGGTCATCCACAATGTATCTGTGGAGGCTACAACCCTGATGAAGCGAGGGTGATAATGCTTATATGTTATGCAATGCCAGATGCATGAATCACACCATCAACTATGCATCAATTCCAAGCATCCAACATGCTCAAGAGAGAATACTACGTCCCTCAGGAAGGCAACATGCAATGCCCAATGACACAATCATAACCACACACATAGTGTCATCCAAGCATACAATGATGCACATGGGTCATGAAGACGGGTCTATACGCATTATGCGGCGATATACAAAGTAGTACACTCCTCCTATCCAAGAAGGGACCAAGACTAGGTATTTAGACAATATCCATAAGGAATCCCACCTCTAGTGGGGGCCCATTTACCAGGGGTAGGTCACGAGACTAAGCATATAACTACGTGTCTAAGTAACATAGAAGTGAGTCTATCAAGAGTTTAAGATGAGCATCTAATGACATCTAGATACAAACGGGCCTATTGGGGTCCATAATGGAGACATTTAACTATCATTCCCCAAGCAGCATCTCAACCACGAACTATATGGATACAAGGCACAAGGCCCTACATTCAAGATAAGAATACAGGTAACCACATACATACATTTCTCATAATAGGCCATAAAAAGATACAATATCACTTTTAACAACATGGGCCCCAAGAGAGAAATTAAGGCCCAAGGCTCAATTCCCAATGGCCATAGAATCCATGCATTAAGTTGGACTTGGTGGGCAGCCCGCGCACACAATATACGGCCCAAAATAAGTTTAAGTTTGGATGATGAAATGGGCTCAACTACATCAGCCCACCAATACTATCCTTATCTTAGCCCACAAGTCCATCAAAATGGTGGAAGCTGACCCAATATATGGTTGGGCCAAGCTGGGACGTCCCAACCCACTCTGGGCTCATGGGATGCCCCAAAAATCTGATTTAAGATGGGGTCCTCATGTGATTACTAAAGGTGACCGAAAAGAATGCATTGATTAAGCCCAAAGATTATAAGAAAACACAAGCATGCAACACGTACACAAGTTCTCAATATGGTGGGTCACATGTCCAATAAAGTTTCAAACATAACAATGTACATTTAAGGCCCCTTAATAAACGTTCGGCCTACTCAGCTTCTCGGAATGCTAAAGCCCAGAAATTAGTCAAATAAGTAGGAATGATCTCATGAAGGCCAACAATATTCATAGGGGGCCCCACCAGATGGAGGGTGTGTATACATCAAGAAAAGATCAAGTAGGTCTGCTACTGGATTGTGAATCTGGTAGCAACCCAAGGTAGAGAGTGCCTCCATGATCGGGCGATCCAAGGCTTGGATGGCCTGGACCAAACATGCGTTAGGGTAGGTTCCACATACATACACATTGAGCCTTAAACAAATAGCCTAGGGTCTATGGTGGGCCTTTAACCATCCATAGAGAACCCATGGGCCTACCTAAGGACCACCCAGGAGGACATCCAACCTCAACTGATTTCCAAGAAGTAGCCCGCCACTACTTGAACATGAAGTAAGGCCCACAGCCTAAGGCAATCCATGGCCTAGTGGGCTTATACTCAAAGCCCAATACATAGGTAATATGGTGGGCCCTCAAGCAAGGTTGGGCCCAACCATAAAGATCATGAGTCCACTCATTGTGGTGGGCCTAATGGGCAGCCCATTATTCCAACATATGGGTGATCCTTATATTTAAAACAAGTAAGGTGGGCCTCACATCTCGGTCTAAGTATGATTTACTTTAATGATCAAGCAAGGGCCCAACTACCTGAGTATTTTGGCCCATAGAACCCATCACAATAGTGTATTAAATATAGGCCCAAACGTCAGGGGAATCAAGACTCAAGGCCCAAGTCCCAATGGCCATAGGACTCATACATTCAGTTGAACTTAATGGGCAGCTCATGAGCACAGAAACATGACTTAAAATTAAGTTTAAGTTGGGTGAAATGGGCCCCACTACATCATCCAAACTACTAGAAATCTAAGTGGGCAACCGAGGGCCCAATACCACCCTTATCTCAGCCCATAAGCTATCAAAATGGTGGAAGTCAGCCCAACATACGGCTAGGCCAAGCTAGGATGTTCCAACCCAATCTTGGCCCACTAGGAAGTTCCAAAATCTGGTTTATATTTGGGTCTCACAAATGATCATCAATGGAGATCCAAGAAGGCATTGATTAGGCCCAAGAGTATTCTAAAATATAAGGAAGCAATAAATGCCCAATTTTCTCAATATAGTGGGCCCCATAATCATGGCCCCAATGGGTCCTAGAACATCAGGGATGGGTCCCTAACTAATCATACACAAAGCCCAATAGGCTGGGGCCCAAAAGTTCTGAAATAACAAAGGGGACAATAATGTACCGGAAATTTCTACAATGCATGTTGCTGTCTGAAATTTGGGCACTCCATTAGAGTGGGTCTAGGGCCTCTAAAAATCTGGGAATTGAGCGCCAAAGTCCCTCATCATGTATACAATAAGTGAAAACCTAAAAAGGTGGCCCACCATCAGAGGAAACATTTTTGAATTATAGTTTTTATCAAGGCGTATTGTTGGACTGCGTAGCAGAAAAATCTGGCAGTCCAACCATCTTGGCCCATTATTTTGGATGCCCAAATGGGGTCAGTTGGGGATGAAATTTTTCAAAGAGATAGTACTATAGGTGGGCCATATCCCCACAAAATTTCATAATTTTTAGATATTCTTAAGTATTTTAATTAATTTAAACAAAATAGTCTGTCCAAAAAAATCAGACAGACCTGGATGTCCCAACGTGGTGGACCAGTCTGACCCTCGTCACAGTGTGCACAAGGATCCATTGGACTTAAAATTTGGTAGGTACGTTCCACCATAGGTGGACCATAACTCCACAAAATTTCAAAATTTTTGGACATCTAAAAATATTTTAATTAATTTAAAGAAATCAATCTGTCCTGAAAATCGGACTGATCTGGACACCATATTGTAATGGGCCGGTCCAACCACCACCATGGTGTGTACAGATGGCCATTGGCTCCAAAATTTTGTAGATGGGTCCTAACATGAGTGTTCAACCTCCCTGTAAATTTTCATAATTTTTAGACACCCGAAAGTATTTTAATAAATTTTAAAATTCCAACCTATCCAAGGTGGAATGTTGCTGGAACAGTGCAGGAAATCCAGACTGTCCACCTCACTTGGATCACACTTTTGGGACCCCAATGAAGGTCAGATGGGGCTGAAATTTCGGGGACATCAAGATGAGATTCCCACATTTCAAAAAAATATATTTGATGGGTAAAAAAGGTCCCCCAATCAGTCCCAAATTCAAGCACAAGTCCAGCAAAAATATCTGTTCAGAAATTTCTGGACAGCAATACATGGTTGGACACATCAGCCTATATCTCAATAATCTCAGCCATAAAAAGGGAGTATGGCCTTCCTCAGTGGGCCCCACATATGTCCAGATCACAAACGAAGACTAGGACACTTGCATGCATTGATTAAGACGTCCAAAGATCATGGAGTTAGGTGGTAAGGGCGTCCCACCTTGCTGGATTTTTATTTTTATTTATTTTGGGACATCCTAGGCCCACTAAATGGGCCACACACACATCATCATCCACACATCAGAGAAGATAAAAGAAGAAAAGAAAGTAATCCGGCCATGGGGGTAGGGCCCCGCCACTAATGGGCCCTCCCAAGAATGAATCATACCCATATAACTACGTTGATTGTACATGCAATATAAAATCACTACATGCATGATCTATAACTGCTATAGATGGTTGGAATGTCATACCAACATGATCCTTAAGGTCTAGATGACCTTGAGATGGAGTGGATCATTACATACATCATGATGGGGTCCATGGAGAATGACCCCATCATGGATCATGACATGCATGTAGGATGGGCCAAAGGGCCACATCCATAGGATCAAATGGGATCCCCACCATGGATTGGTGGGTCTCATGTGATCCATCCATAAAGAGATAATGATATTAAAGAAAAGAAAGGAATTCAGCAAAAGAATAGTCACCCACCTCAAAAATGATCACCAAACTCTCACACTAAGATCCTCTAACACCAAGGAAAATGGATCTATGGTTGAGATCATGTTCCAAGGGCTAGATGATGGGGGATTAAGGAAGAAGGTGGCTGAAAAATGGAGGGAAGATGAGGAGAAAGTTGCTGAAATTTTGCAAATGGAAGAGAAAAATGAGAGGGAAAGAGGGAGAAAATCTTTTTTAAGGGAAGTAATCATTACCTATGGTGATACAAACAATGTTTGCTAGGGTAGGTTAGGTGTGGGTGGTGTTTAGGGTAGGTAGTGTTTATTTCATGGGAATTGTAGTGTGTGTGGGTGGTGTGCATGGAAACTTGTGCCATGAGAGTGGTTCATATGCTTTTGTACAAAAAGTGGGACACATGATGAAATGCTCACAACTTTTGATCTATAAGTCGGATGAATGCACAAGATGTGTCGTTGGAACCGCAACGACGATATGAACGAGATGACATAAGTCTAGGGTCGACCCGAGTCGGGTCTACGTGACCAGACTCAAAGATGACCGCAAACACTATTGGAGGGTCGCAGGTCGCCGAAATTTGATCGGTAGGACCGCGGGACCAAAATAAATGAGATGCATACTCACACACACACATACACATATGCGAACCCGGGTGGGTCTCATAGGTGCTGCCATCATTTGGTAAGTAGAATCTTTGAAATGGCTTAATCTCATTTCTATTGTTTATATTCTTTGGTTTGAACTGTCTGTAGTTTCGTCTATGTAATAATGTCTAAATATTTCTCTTATATATATTCTAATGCTACAATAGCTTTCATTGTGTGTATGATCAGTTCCACAAAGAGAAATAAGAGTGTTAAGGTTGTGTATATGATTCTTTAAGTTATATGGGCTACAAATATAATTAATTAACATGTAGGTGTTTGTAAAAATGATTATTGCATATGAAAAATTGACTTTGTTAGAAATTTAGTTTTGAAAGAAACAGATGTAGGGGAGTGTCATACAATAGGAAAGGATCAAAGGCTTTTGGAGCATTCAGAATGGAAGTGTTGGTCAAAATTTGTAGAGAAATATATGTACAAAAAAGTAAATTAGTTAAAATAAACAAAAATGGTGAACATTGTTAGGCAGATTTAACTGGGAGATTTCAGCTCAATGTACTACCTAAGATAGCTCTCTTGGAATTTGCACAAATGAAGGAGAAAACTCGGTGATATAAATAGAAGTTGTTAGTTGTACGAAGTATGGGCTCTTTGAAAATTCATCTCAGTGGCCATTATTTGGAGCTTTTTGGAAAAATATAACATCAGAACTTTCAAAGCTTAAGTGGAAGCTTTTGTTGGAGCAAGAGATGATTAAATCTCTCTCTCTCTCGGAGCAAGAGATGATTAAATCTCTCTCTCTCTCTCTCTCTCTCTCTCTCTCTCTCTCACCTTGGAATCTTCTTATCAATGCAATCCTCAAACCAGGTACATGTTTACAATCCTAGTCATTTGCTTTTACCCAAAAAACCCATCCGATTTTCCTCTCTTGCAACTACGACCATCTCTTTTTGAGATTTTCTTTTCAAATCCTCTATTTTCTACAGAGAAATGGCGATTTCTTCCAAAGGAATAACATAAATTCCATTTCGTCTCTTCTTCCATATGCAGCCATGGTGAGTGCTTCTGCGAACAAGCTATTGAAGTTGAACGAACAAGCAGAAGAATACCCCTTTTTTATCATGGAAGAACTCAACCCTAAAATTTTTGGCTACATTAAGGTACACCGTGCTTCCAATCATAGCCTTCGAATATGTGATTATCTTGGGAAGTTTAGAGAGTGATTTAAGATATTTTAATTGCATTAAGCAAATGTTAGTGGCATTTCAGCATCTATGATCATTAGATTGGTGTGGTTCTTTATGTGTGGCCAAACAGATGAACAGTCCAGATCCCATAAATGTGAGTGCTTATTAACTAACTTAGACATTGGTGTTTATAGCACCAGGTCACACACATCAATGTTGGTATGCATGGGACACCTGAGCCATTTCTTATAGATAGCAATATGGGTGGCCTAGCCATTTAGATAGGCCCGTGTTTATGTATTAGCTCGAAATTGATGCAGCAGACCTGGATGTGCGTCGGAGCTATCCGGACGTTGAGTGGGGGTCCCTGGAAGGTGGGAACCACTGTTATGACCATGATGAAGCTGTCCATTTCTTATGGACAACATTATGGGTGGCCCGTGATTATTTATTAGCACGAAATTGATGAAACAGAGCCGGATGTGCGTCGGTGCTATCCGGATGTTGAGAGAGGATCCTTGGAAGGTGGGAACCGCTGATATTTATTTTTTCTTTCATCACTATTTATGTGATCTTGTGAATAGGTTAGATGATAAATAAGCATCACTACAGGCCCTAGAAAGGTTTCAATGATGAAAATCATTATACCCACTGTTTCTTGTGGTATGGTCCCCCTGAGTTTTGGATATGATTCAATTTTTGTTTCAACCCCTTAAATGATCTGGAACAGCAGATGGACAGTGTAGATAAACTACATATATTTACAGTGGGTATAATGATTTCCTAACCCTAAACCTAAACTTGAAAACCTAAACCTAAATCCGAACCCAAACTCGAAACTGAACCCCAATTCCTAAACCTAAACCTAAACCTATTCTCAAATCCCTAAACCTATAACCTATAACCTAAACCTAAACCTAAACCTAAAACCTAAACCTAAACCTAAACCTAAACCTAAACCTATAACCTATAACCTAAACCTAAACCTAAACCTAAACATAAACCTATAACCTAAAACCTAAACCTAAACCTATAACCTAAACCTAAACCTAAACCTAAACCTAACCTAAACCTAAACCTAAACCTATAACCTATAGCCTAAACCTAAACCTAAACTTATAACCTAAACATATAACCTTAACTTAAATCTAAACCTATAACCTATAACCTAAACCTAAACCTATTCTTAAATCCCTAAACCTAAACCCAAACCTACAACCTAAACCTAAACCTATAACCTATAACCTTAACCTTAACCTAAACCTAAACTTGAAAACCTAAACCGAAACCCGAACTCAAACCCGAATTCCTAAACTTACAACCTAAACCTAAATGTATAACCTAAACCTTAACCTTAACCTAAACCTACAACCTAAACCTAAACCTATAACCTATAACCTAAACCTCTAACTTATAACCTATAACTTATAACTTATAACCTAAACCTAAACCTATAACCTATAACCTATAACCTATAACCTAAACCTAAAACTAAACCTATAACCTATAACCTTAACCTTAACCTAAATCTAAACGTACAACTAAACCTATAACCTAAACATAAGCCTATAACCTACCTATAACCAACACCTAAACCCCTATAACCTAAACCTATAACCTATAACCTAAACCTAAACATATAACCTATGACCTATAACCTAAACCTATAACCTAAGCATAAACCTAAACCTATAACCTAACCTTAACCTAAACCTATAACCTATGACCTAAACCTAAACCTAAACCTAAACCTATTCTCAAATCCCTAAACCTAAACCTAAACTTACAACCTAAACCTAATCCTATAACCTATAACCTTAACCTTAACCTAAACCTAAACCCGAACCCGAACCCGAGCCCGAACCCGAATTCCTAAACCTATAACCTATAACCTAAACCTAAACCTAAACCTATAACCTAACCTAAACCTATAACCTATAGCTTAAACCTATAACCTAAACTTAAACTTATAACCTAAACCTATAACCTTAACCTAAACGTATAACCTATAACCTAAACCTAAACCTAAACCTAAACCTAAACCTATAACCTATAACCTTAACCCAAACCTAAACCTATAACCTATAACCTATAACCTAAACCTAAACCTATTCTCAAATCCCTAAACCTAAACCTACAACCTAAACCTAAACCTATAAGCTATAACCTTAACCTTAACCTAAACCTAAACTTGAAAGCCTAAACCTAAACCTGAACCCAAACCCGAATTCCTAAACCTATAACCTATAACCTAAACCTAAACCTAAACCTAAACCTATAACCTGTATGGATGTGGTTTGTATTTGAATGGATGTAGTTTGTGTTTGGATGGATGTGAATGTGAATATGGTGAAATATATTGTAACAGGTGTATATTTGGAATTTTGCCTGAATTTTGAAAAGAAGAAAAAAAAAAAGACTATTACCGATGAAATATTTAGTAGGTAAAAGTTTAACCCACAACTTTTACCTACGAAATATTTCATAGGTAAAAGTTTAATCCACATTTTGTACCTATGAAAAATTTCATCGGTAAAAGATTCATCCACATTTTTTACCTACGAAAATTTTTGTAGGTAAACCAAAGAAAAATTTCGTAGATAAAAGATTCATCCACATTTTTTACTTACGAAATATTTCATAGGTAAAAGATTAATCCACATTTTTTACCTACGAAAAATTTCATAGGTAAAAGTTTATTCATCCACATTTTTTACCTATGAATAATTTCGTAGGTAAAAGATTCATCCACATTTTTTACCTATGAAAAATTAAGTAGGCAAAAGTTTCATCCACATTTTTTACCTACGAAACATTTTGTAAGTAAAAGTTAGTTTTACCAACGAAATATTTCATCGGTAAAAGGTGTGTTTACCGACGAAATATATTATTTTTTCCTACTACAAGTAACATGTTTTGCCGACGATTTTTTTCGTCAGTAATTGTTTTACCATTGCCGACGAATTAATATTTCGTCGGTAAAAGGCTTTAGCCACGGTCTTATCGCGATGATTTTTTTGACGACATATTTCGTCGGTAATACATTATCGATCAAAAAACATCTTTTATCGACGAAATAATTCGTCGGTAAAAGAGCAATTTCCTGTAGTGTCCCTAGCTTAACTTCTCCTTCAAATCCGAACCGTCTAAACTCCAGCAAGGAGAATTCCAATCCCACTAAATAACATTGGAGGTACGAAAGAGGTGATAAACACGACACCTCTACTGCCACTTCCGGAACCGAGCCGCATTATGCCGAAGTGTTTTCACACAACCATCGACCATAAGACCCCTCAACCTTCGATGTGCCATGATCACTAGCTCTTTGTGGGCCATCCGAAGCACCTTCAATCATCAAATCGAAGTAAAACGTGATGGCTGATGATCCGCCATTAAAACCAGGACCATCTTCCTCATCCATATAAGAAATCCAACTTGCATGCTCCTGCACCTTGAAGAGATTTGAGACGACTAGATCATGGGTCATCCGAAATTGATCGACTTCCAAAACCAAGAAAGAAAGAGTCCTAAGAAAACTGAAACCAGCGAAATCTAAAATAGCGCTGGCGTTGTTCACTTCCACACATCGTATGCATTATGCAAGAACCACCTAGACATGTGAAAATCCTACAAAACCCCACGCCTACCACTAAAAGACAAACACTCCCAGGAACGAGAGAAAGAGAGAAGAAGCAAGAGAGAAAGAAAGAGGAGAAACTATATAGAGTCGGGCATTGTGAACAACACCTAGACCTGCTAAACTCTGGTAAGAGTTGGGTTCGATCAAAGAAGTTCTAGCCAACCCCCGACCACAAAGAAGAGAGAGAGTGAGGGAGAGAGAGAGAGAGAGAGAGAGAGAGAGAGAGAGAGAGAGAGAGAGAGAGAGAGAGAGGCTACCACACGCACAACAACTTATCCAGAACCTAGGTACGAACGGTTGCAAACTCCTTTCCTTTTCCCTTATATTTTTTCCTATTCCAACAACAATGGCATGGGAATCCCACCATGTAGAACTAGGGTCGAATTAGTGAAAGGATGCACCAAAACCTCTGAGCTTCTAAGTCGAAACTCATGAGGTATATGACACATCCAAGCCATGCCTCAACCAAGATTTCTTTTTAGATTCATTAACTTAATTAGATCTAATACCATCATAAAACAGGACCAAGCTTAATCTAAACCGTTCAAAACCTTTGAAATAGGGTAAAGCTTGACCATCTTAGACACTTAACCTTGATAATAGACGAACAAACAACCAAAGGTAAGGGTTTTTCCTTTAAATTTTGTGATCATTCGATTTGATTGTTTTATTCTTATATGCATCAAGTTTTATTATTGTGAATTGTCACCTTATGAATGATTGTTACATAATTTAAATCATCACATTATTACATTGTCACGCAAGTGTGGTGTTGGAAATCCCACTACTTCTAGCGATCGATATATTATTATGGACATAATGCGTTTCGGGTAGTGGCCCTCTTAATCGGCACGTAATCCAGTGGTTTGGGTAGTGGTGCACAATTGATGTAAGTAAACTATCATGCGTGTTACATCACCTCCGGGATTGGATGTCGCAAATAGTCACTCCATGAATAAATTGTGTCACATAAATCTTCCAATTGCGTGTTGTGTCATCTTGAGACATTCGCATAAATCCATGGTAATGTTGGACACGCCTACGAATCTCCGTATTGTGAGAATGCGGGGTGAGCTGGGTATTTTCAAATTATTTTCCACATTGTAATAATTGCTAAGTGTGATGGACCACACGTACTTTTCTAGGCATGCATTTCATGTAGAATGTTTGTGAATACTGATACTACTTGTATTTGTGGAGTATGAGATATATCATGACCCTTTTGTCATTCTTATAAATCAATTGAATTATTGTAAACTTTAAAGGATAACATCCACTATGAGTAGGGCATTGACCCTCTCAAACCATACATATACTGCAGGTGAAACACGGGTTAACGATACTAAAGACGATCAGCCTATGGAAGATGCGTTTGAATAAAGACGGGAAATAACATAGTGATTTATGTTTTTATTTATTTACTTACTTATTTTCACTACTTACTTTAAGATAATGTAATAAGCTCACATTGAAAGGGCATTAGGAAAATTGTTGAACTCTTTGTACTTTAATAAATTAATAAATGTAGTCAATTTTATTCTCATGAATGCCCTCCTTTTTTAATGATGTGTGAAAATTGACCATGAGTCACATGGTTTAGACAATAAGCACAAGATTAACGTCCCGGATTCTCGGGGCGAGCACAGACTCGGGCCATGGAAATTCAGGATGTTACACCTTGATTATAGGTCTAAAGTGGGCAGAAGTCGACAAATCAAAGAAAACTGGTCAATGATAAAGAAGAAAGATTATTAAGCATCAAATTTCAAGGATTTGTCGCTAATAGTAAAAGTGATTTGCTCAAGGTATTTCTAAAATTTTGAGGAACTAACCATCATGTGGATGCCATGAAGTGGGCGATGTTGATGAGCCTAGAGAATTTACTTGTTGGATCCCTCGTGAAGAATGGGTGCATAGATAAATATATAGATTTAGTAAATAATTTCGATGCTTTTAATAGTTATCTCTAGAGGAGTGTGGGTTACAAGATATTAAAAGAAGTGAATATTATGATCAAGACACACTATTATACCACTATAATATACCCTTTTTTTTCTTATGTTTCTCATTTAACAGGTTTGAGCATACGAAAAAAATGGTTTAAGCATACAAGGTTTTTCCCGACATATGTAGCCCAAATGGTTGGGTACCAGACATAATTCTATCTGAATTGCATGATTTCTAAGTTAGATTACAACCAAGGTGGAAAAGTACGAGGCTTTATCAAAATTGTATACGAATGTGTGGGAAAATTGAAATGCCACCTCAAACCTTGTTTGTTAATTTTGTATTACAATGATCACTATTTCTGACAATACATACATGTTGCAGCTTAGGATTAACGATGAACTCATCCCCACAATAGATGAAGAAAAAGTTCTCACTATTGGACAAGTTTGTATATTTGTTAAGGGGATGAAAGAGGTAAGGAAAGAGAGGAGTAAGAAGAAGATGGATACAATGAAGGAGACGGAAGAGGAAGATGATGAGAAGAGTGGGTGGGTAGGAGAGGAGTAAGAGGAGGATGGATAGGGAGAAGATGAATATGGGGGAGGAGAATAGTGCGAGGAAGAAGAAGAATGGGGTGGAGGAGATCGCAGAAGAAGATGGTGGGAGGAGAGAGACGGGGGAGGAGAGTGATAGCTGTTGAATTTAAGAGCTAGATGAGAAGACTCCGGCTTCAAGATATTATCAGAAAGAGTGGTGTAATATGTAATAAAAGATACCTAGTTGAAAAATATGAATATGATACTGCATAATATAACTAATATTGTACTAGCCGAGGTAGAATCACTGAAGATATTTTAATTTTTAATTATCATCATGCGCAAGTTTACTTTATATCAAACTAACCAATTTATGTTATGCCCTTTCAAGGTGCGTAGGTCTAGACCAACCCTCACCATCTAATTAGTTAGGGACTCAATCAACATCATTAGATCAAGCAGGAGACAACGCCGATGACATGGACGAGGTGGTGACCCACTCCACATCATTAGATTAGATGGGAGATAATGTCGATGACATGGACGAGGAAAGGACCCACTCCGTATTATCAACTCTAGAGGATGATGAAGTTGATGAATTGGATTATTTGAGGACCCACTCCGCCCTACAAGATGTAATAACTTAGATATTCCATACACGGGTATGAAAATGTCTGGATTATTAAATGGAAACTTTTCACTTAAATATACCATAGGATGATTTCACTTCTACAAGTATGAAAGATGGCTGATGAAGGTCGAATATTGCATATTAGACCCTGATTAGTACCTGATTTTACGTACATGCTAATACTTAACGTTGTATTTTAATCGTGTTTTTTTATGTAAGATGCAATCAGAAGCTTAGACTGAAAAAGGATACTACGAGAATGAAATTGACGCTTTAAAGTAACCAAGGCAATGGACGGGATTCCAGAGGACCAAGATTGATGGATTTACATGATAGAGATCCGAGGAAATCATGCCGTTCATGTTAAAGAGGCCCAAAAGTTGTCCAAGATTCAAGATCTTAAGGTTTCCACCATCCGTTCGGCTCGAACCTTCATACATGGCCTGGGAATTATGAATTAATCATACACGTCAATTTTTATCCATTGGATCCCTCTAGAAGTGCTCCAACGGACAGATCAGCCCCTAAAATCTGGATTCTGGGCCCACCTGTAATCTGGATATACCTCAATTTTGATCCCAACTGTTAAAAAGATAAGAGAAAGGAGATGGTCGGAACGGATCTCTCATACCCATCACAGTGGACCCCACATAAGTATGAATGTACATAGTACATAATTGCACTAGCCGTGCATGACAACAAGGCATTGGTCAAACCGATTCTTGACCGTTTTAAAACAGAAACTCCTGTTTCCATCTGTGAAAACAAAAGAACAGAGAGTTGCGGTTGACGTCAGGTGAGCCACTATCATCATAGATATTGCTGATCCGGACCGTCCATTCATTCCAAGAGGCTAAACCGACCGTACATCTGGAGGATTTCCAGACTCATGCACGTGTACACATGGAAATAGTGTCCAAAACATCTAACAAATGGCAGAGTAGAAAATTAGGTGGGCCGCATCAACGGACAACCAAAACCATTCATCTCCAGCCGAAATTTCAAGAAGAAGACAATGGACGGTATGGATTCTCCAACAGATGGGGGTCATGGGCCCCACTAGTGCCACAACAGAAGAGATCCGCATCCCTGTTTCGCGTCTGGACACAGCCCGACTTTTGCGGGCTGTGGTGTGGTCTCAGTGATGATCAGACGGTTGATCTAATCCACCATCGTGTTGGCCACACAAAAATGTCCCAAGGGACGTTGATCTTTTGGATGAAATGCAAGGAAGAGCGGAGTTGTGAGGCTCCGATTTTCACTGCGTAACGGTTATACACGCACCGACCTGTTGCTGCGTAAGATATCCACCGGCTCCAGCTGTCCATGTAGATTGTGTGATTTCTCTCCAGCCGACTTCTCCATCGTCCTTAGCACCCATAAAACTGAAAGAAAGGAGGGGAGATGGGGACTCGACTAGTTGTGGACGTGAAAGAGAAAAGGAAAGGAAAGGAAGGGAGCAGAGCAGAGAGAGAGAGAGAGTGGCCGGATCTGGAGAACGTCTGAGGAAAGAGGATGAAAGAAGGGATAGATTAAAAAGGGATGTGTGTTTATCAATTATGTTTTTCCTTCTTTCTAGTTGAATCTATGAGTTTCTAAGTTCTTAGCTAGGACTTTTGAATCCATAGTCTTAGGATTTTTTCTCGCATCACTTTAGGAAACTTAATTTATTTTTATTTTTATTTTTTACAGGAATTGAGGAAGGAAGCTGAAAATGACATTGTCTTCAAAGTGAAGGAGGAGCTACCAATTCTTCGAAATCAATCATCTCCTTTTTTCGGGTTCTTTCTTCCAATTCTTGTTTACATAGTTTCATCTTGTTTTTAGGAATTCATAATTTTTACCTCTAGTTTTATTTCTCTTAGGTTGCATCGTAGTTTAGCTTTCTTTCCTACATTGCGGTAATTCAGTTTATGCTAGGACGTAGATCTCTGAACATAGAACTAGCACCTTTTGATCCTGAAATAGAAAGAACATTTCGTAGAAGATTTAGAAACATTTTATTTGAAATGACGGACGAGAATGGAATTAAAGCTCTTAGAGATTATTCAGCTCCTATCCAATTCAATGCGCCTTCATGCATAGTGTTGTCAGTCACCACGGCAATACACTTTGAACTTAAACCTGGGGTCATACAGTTATTACCCTCCTTCTATGGTTTAGATAAGGAGGATCCATATCATCATGTGAAAGAATTTCTAGACATTTGCTCTACCTTTAGGTTTCAAAACTTTTCAGATGATTCGATCTGTTTGCGCCTTTTTCTTTTTCTTTGAAGGATAAGGCGAAAGCATGGTTGAATTCTCTAGCAGTTGGGTCTATCACTACATGGGACCAACTGTCTAAGAAGTTCTTAAACAAGTTCTTCCTCGTTCACAAAACTAATGCTCTCCATAGAGAAATTACTAATTTCACACAAAAAGAGGGTGAGCACTTTCATGAATGTTGGGAAAGATGGAAGGACTTGCTTTTTAAATGTCCACACCATGGTTTTGAGAAGTGGTAAGAGGTTCAATACTTCTATGACGGTTTGACACCACAAAGCCGTCGCATGGTTGATGCCACCAGTGGAGGGTCATTCATGACCGAAAGTGAGGTTAAAGCTTGGAATTTCTTTGAAACCTTGTGTGAAAACTCCCAGCAATGGGACTATTCAAATAGAAGTGAAAGAAATCCCCAATCACATAAAAAAGGTGGTATATATGAGATAGGAATCATGCCAGATCTTTATGCCAAAATTGATAGCTTGACACAGAAAGTTGATGCTTTGATGTTAAATAATGGACCTCCAAAAACAACTCAAATCGAGTCATGTGCCATATGATCCAGTCCCATCCATCCTACATAATCTTGTCCATCTGGTACAACATTTCCAGAATTTCTCTCTGAACAAGTGTATGCTATGAACACCTATCGAAGACTTGGGAATGATCCTTACTCAGACACCTACAAACCAGGGTGGGATAGACATCCAAACTTCTCTTGGGCAAAAGGACCACAACAAGGAGGACCATCTGGAAATCCTCCTATGCAACCTTACTCCCAAGTTGGTAGTCAACAACAGCAATAGTTTCCGTAATATCAACAACTTCCTTCACAATCACGGAAACCATCTCTTTTTATGTACAGTTCTCTTCAATTTCAAAAAGAGACCCAACAAACTCTACAAGCTAACCAGTAAATCTTACATGCAAATGTGTAATCCATTGTCAAGCTAGAAATACAGTTGGGTCAACTTACTACCACATTGAGTGAGAGAGAGAAGGACAAGTTCCCTAGCCAACCTGTGGCAAATCCAAAGGGACAGTATGAGATTGGCTCTAATTCAAACCAAGAACAATATCATGAGCAAGCCAAATCAATCATTACCCTTAGGTCTCACAAACAGATCGAGAACGAAGTAGAGATACCTAGGGAAGAATCAAATTCCAAATCGGAAGACCAAAATGAAGAGGAAAGACACACTAATGCATCGAAAGTCCAACATCAATCTGACTCTCCAGGAACCACTCATGTGTCATCCTATGTACGTAAAGCACCTTTTCCTCAACGTCTGACACCAGTTAAGAAAGGAAACAACTTTAATGATATAATGGACATATTTAAGCAAGTGCAAATTAACATTCCATTGCTTGATGTTATCAAGCAAGTCCCTACTTATGCTAAGTTTGTTACGTATTAGTCTAGACTCATGCCATTTTATGCTGAAATTTAATGAACAAAAATCGATTGTTCGACTTGTGAGTGAAGCGAGTATGTCCTTAATTCCCACGTCCAAAATGTTTGAGTGGTGATTACCAATGTGAATTTTCTTTAATCCTAAAGTCTGTCAAATCTATTTATTAGGTAGGCCACCCATGCAAAAAGAAATGAATGTTTAAAAATATAGTCATATCTTGGCCACCTGATGATTGTTTGATGCAGGGATGAACATGATGAGGATAACTACTCTGAATCCACGGAGCTTCTTTGGACTCCTCACAGAGACTTCTCGAATTCACGAGGAAAGAAAGCAGAAAAATATAAATAAATTCTAAGAAATTCAAAATTGATTAATTGATGACTAAAAATGAGTTCACAACCCTTTAAATAGGGGTACTAAGCAATGACAAATAAATCAGAATCAAACTACAACTAAAACTCCTAGAAATTGCGACTTGCTATAAATAGTAAACTTACTATTTATAGACGGTCGTGATGTCTACTAGTGCGCAAGGTTTTCGGCCAAAAATAGTAAGTGTCCTATTTGGATTCACCAAACCATTCTCCTAATTATTCTAAGCTCTTTTCATGTTGGGCGCAACTCCTAAAACCCGACGGATGAAGAGTTATAACCAAACTAAAACTTACTATTTATGGTAAAAACGAAATTAAAACAAGGAAACGATCGTCGATCCAGGGGTTTTTCGCAATTTCGGGCGTTGCAACACAGCATAGTGGGGTTGGTTGGCTAAAATAGCTCGTTCTACTCCAAAATCATATATTTTATGTCAGCTACCTCATTCCAGATTGCGAGATACGCCCGATCTAAGGTTCGACGGTCCGGATAACTTCTGTCATTGACCGGGCCTTTTCCGATCCATCTTGGCCATGAAACTGTCTGCTACCCGCTCTACATCAGTCCCCTCCACTTCAAAAGAACTCGACCTCCAGTTCTCATCCTGCACTGGTTCATGATACTCGGTCAGGTCCGCGACGTTGAAAGTCCGTGAGATCGCCATGTCATCTGGAAGATCAACAACATAAGCGTTGTCATTGATCTTTCGAATGATTGGGACGAGTCCAATCTTCTTATTTTTCAACTTGTTGTACGTCTCGGTCAAAAATCTCTCTTTGCGCAGATGGACCATAACACGGTCGCCTACCTCGAACACCTTTTGTCACCGATGCTTGTCCGCTTGTTCCTTGTACTTCTCATTCGAGGCATGTAGCTTAGTCTGCACTTCCACATGAATGCCCATGATCTTATCTGCCATATTTTCTGCTACAATGCTCGTGTCTGGGTGCTTGGGCAGAGGGACCAAGTCAAGCGTGTGGCGAGACACTCGTCCATAGATAATCTGGAACGGTGATTTCCCTGTTGAGCGGTTCATCATGTTGTTGAATGCGAATTCTGCTTGAGAAAGGCCAAATTTCACTGCTTCAGTTTTTTTCCTGAAATACAACGAATGAGGTTTCCCAACGTGCAATTCACAACTTCGGTTTGCTCATCAATCTATGGGTGGTAAGCACTGCTGAATTGAAGTCGTGTATCGAATCGAGTCTACAAAGTCTGCCAAAAGTGGCTAATGAACTTCGTGTCATAATCAGAAGTAATGGTCTTAGCCATACAACATCCCTGAAGAATAGATTTGTCACGTGTGTTGCATCAAGAGTCATCTTGCATGGGATAAAGTGTATTATCTTAGAAAATGATCTACCACCACGAATACAGAATCCATACCACGTTTTATTCGTGGGAGACCAAGCACGAAGTCCATTGATAAATCCTCTCAAGGACCGTCAGGTACAGGTAATGGGGTGTAGAGGCCCGTATTTTGAGATTGTCCTTTGGAGGTCTGACAAACATGACAATGTTGTACGGCTTTTCCCACATTACGTACCAATTATGGCCAGTAATACCGCTCTTTCACAAGAGCTCGCGTCTTGTCTCACCCAAGGTGTCTACTGAGGCCACTTCCATGTAGCTCCTAAATAATCTGCTCTCTCAGAGAACTTTGGGGGATGCATAATCGATTCCTTTTGAAAAGAAAATTGTCCTGTATATGAAGGTCACTAGGTGACCTTCTTGGCACTTCACCCAAGAATCTTTAAAGTCCTCATCCTCGGCATACAGCTCCTTGAGATAGTTGAAGCTGACCACCTTGTTTCTCATCGTAACAAGTAATGATGCACGACGGCTAAGTGCATCAACCACCTTGTTCTGCTGCCCTGACTTGTGTTTCAGAACGAACGTGAATTCCTATAAAAATGCAACCCATCTAGCATGCACATGATTCACGTTAGTCTGACTATTAATAAACTTTAATGCTTGATGATTAGTGTAAAGAATAAACTCTCTTTGAATCAAATAATGCCGCTAATGTCGCAACACCTGAACAACTGCGTACAACTCAAACTCATAAGTCGACTACTTCTTTCAGGCTTCGTTGAGCTTCTCGCTGTAGAAGGCTACTGGCCTGCCTTCCTGTGATAATACTCCCCCAATTTCGACGTATGAAGCGTCACACACAACCTCAAACAACTTGTCGAAATTAGGAAGCACCAAGACCGGTGTTATAGACAAACAATGCTTGATCTCATGAAAGCTCTTGTCAGCTTTATCGATCCACTGGAACGGTCCTTTTTTCATGCAATCTGTTATTGACGCGACTATGGTGCTAAAATCTCGCACAAATTGACGATAAAAAGTCGTCAACCCGTGAAAACTCCTCACCTCATGAATGTTCGTTGGGATCGGTCATTCCCTAATAGATCGCACCTTTTCATCGTCCACACGAATGCTTGTGGACGTTACAACAAACCCTGGAAACAATAGGCTGTCAGTTAAAAAACTACACTTCTTCAAGTTGAGGTACAAATTGTTAATTTGTAGGACCTGTAGCACCTGCCTAAGATGTTTCCTGTGCTCCGCCTCATCCTGGCTATATATCAATATGTCATCAAAATATACTACCACAAATCGGCCAGTAAACGGTTTTAGCACTTGATTCATCAAACGCATAAAAGTACTTGGTGCATTTGATAGGCCGAAGGGCATGACCAGCCACTCATACAACCCTTCCTTGATCTTGAATGCCGTTTTCCACTCATCACCGAGTCGGATACGAATCTGATGGTACCCGCTCCTTAGATGTAGTTTAGAGAACACCTTGGCCCCTTCTAGCATATCGACCATGTCGTCCAACTCTGGTATTGGAACCGATATTTGATGGTAATTTTGTTGATTGCCCGGCTGTCGACACACATGCGCCAGCTTTCATCTTTTTTTGGTGTTAATAATGCTGGTACAACACATGGGCTCATGCTCTCTCTTAAGAGACCCTTATGGATCAATTCCTATACTTGTCCCTGAAGTATCTCAGACTCCTTCGGACTCATCCGATAATGAGGGCGATTGGGTAGGCTAGCCTCAGGGACGAGGTCTATGTGATGTTGGATGTCCCTCATGGGTGGCAATCCATCAGGTAAATCCTCAGGCCAGACTTCTTTGAATTCGTTTAGCAACAGTCTTAAACTTAGAGGGAGGTTTGAAGGTTCCTCTTTCTCGCCCTTCACCACTACGGCGTATACCTTGCCGATTTCTTTGGATTCCACCATGAAATCTCGAATGCTCAAGAGGGAACTCCCCTCAACTTTAAAAGCTTCAAGGTGGTTCTCTGGTGCCATAGGGGCAAGGATTATTTTTCAACTTCCTTGACAAATATGTAGACATTGTCTCGTCCCCGATGGGTCGCATCACGGTCCGACTGCCAGGGTCGACTGAGTAGCATGTGGCAAGCTTCCATGTCAACCACGTTACAAAGTATCTGATCCTTATAATTTTTACCAATTGAAAATGAGATAGTGCATTGTTCAGTTATCTTGATCTCATTCACCTTTTTTATCAAGCCAATTGAGTACAGGGAAAGATGTTTCGTCGTTGGTAGCCGCAACTTGTCCACCATCACCCTTGAGACGATGTTCTCGCTACTACCACTGTCTATAATCACATAATAGACCTTTCTTTTGGCAGTGCACCGAGTACGAAATGTATTATGTCACTGTGGATGTAATTCCTTTCGTGGGGTATAGTTTAATTTCCTTTCTTACATGTTTTTACGTCACTATGATTCTCTCCCTACAATTGTATAATTTACCACCATCAGTAATTATCCTTTGGGAATTATGGTATGACTTTAGTTATGCGTGATCTTTATGAATTTATGTGGGACGATGGATACAAGCCTTGCCTTTTTCTTTATAAATTTTGACGAGTTATCTCTTGCTACTCTTCTCTTTATTCGAGGACCCGTGAGGACCATATGCAGCATCTGGAGATCGCTTTGCAGACCCTCCGTGCCCACCAGCTGTATACGAAGCTGGAGAAGTGCGAGTTCTGGTAGGAGGAGGTGAGATTCCTCGGCCACGTGGTGACGAGGGAGGGCATCGCAGTGAACCCTTCGAAGGTGTAGGCAGTGGTGACGAGGGAGGGAGTCTGTGGGGCCACCCCACGACTATGTCCGAGATCCGTAGTTTCCTTGGTTTAGTGGGATACTATTGGCATTTCATTGAGGGCTTCTACCGTATTGCTGCCCCATTGACCAGGTTGACTCGGAAGGGTGCAGATTTTATTTGGACTGACGTATGTGAACAGGCATTCATGGAGCTGAAGGACTGTTTGATGTCCACTCCTGTCCTCACTCTGCCCTTTAGGAGTGATGGATTTGTTGTATTTACAGATGCCTCACGTATTGGTTTAGGTGTTGTCCTGATGCAGCACTGCAGACCTGTGGCTTATGCGTCTCGTCAGCTCAAGGTCCATGAGCTGAACTACCCCACGCACGATTTAGAGCTGGTAGCATTGTCTTCGCATTGAAGGTGTGGAGGCACTATCTTTATGCGGTCAGGTTCGAGCTCTTCTCCGACCACAAGAGCTTGAAGTGTCTATTCTCTCAATCCGAGCTGAATATGAGGCAGAGACGCTGAATGAAGTTTTTGAAGGATTATGATTTTGACCTCCAGTACCACCCAAGCAAGGCAAACGTGGTGGTGGATGCCCTCAGTCGTCAGCCACGAGGCCTGGTGACACACATGATGATTCAGGAGTGGAGGATGCTCGAGGATATAACAGAGTACGACTTTGATTTTGGTCTGCAGTCTTCTATCGTTCAGCTATCGAGCCTGTCGATTCAACCCTCTCTTGTCGCAAGGGTGTTCGAGGCTCAGCAGATAGACTAGTCGTTGCAGGATTACTGAGCGGAGACAGCATCTGAGAGTCAAGTAAATTAGCAGATTGGTTCTAATAGTGGACTTCGCTTCAAAGGCCGCCGGTTATGTGTCCTGGATATTCCTGAGTTGCGCAGAGATCTTATGACTGAGGCACATCGATCACGATTCTCTATCCACTCTTCCTCGACGAAGATGTATCGTGATATGATGAGACAGTATTTTTGAGCGGGGATGAAGCGCCAGATCGCTAGTTTTGTGGCCGAGTGTGACACATGCCAACGTGTCAAGGCCGACCATCAGAGACCCCCTGGTCTATTGTAGCCGTTGAGCGTCCCGATGTGGAAGTGAGAGCATGTATTTACAGATTTCATTATGGGTTTGCCGATGACTCAGTGCGGTCATGACGCCATCTGGGTCATCGTTGATCGTCTGACGAAGTCGGCACATTTTCTTGTGATTCGTACGACTTGGCCTTTGGACTGGCTTGCGAGATTATTCATTGAGGAGATCGTGAGACTGCACGGCGTTCCAGTCTCGATCGTTTCTGACCGAGACCCGAGATTCATGTCTCAGTTCTGGAGGAGCTTTTAAAGAACGATGGGGTCTGTTTTGCATCTCAGCACTATTATCATCCTCAGACCGATGGCCAGATCGAGAGGGTCAATCAGATCCTTGAGGACATGCTTCGGGCTTGCATGATTGACTTCGAGGGTAGCTGGGATGAGCATCTACGATTGGCTGAGTTCGCATACAACAACAGCTATCAGGCGACCATTAGCATGGCTCCTTTTGAGGCATCGTATGGCAGACGTACAGATTTTCGAGTTGTTGGACTGAGGTTGGGGAGCGGCGTCTCCTAGGTGCCGAGCTTGTGCAGGAGATATCAGAGGCTATCGATATCATCAGGCAGAGGATGCGCATAGCTCAGAGCCGACAGAAGAGTTTTACCGATCACCGGCATCGTCTGTTGGATTTTGATGTAGGGGACCATGTGTATCTCAAGGTCTCGCCCATAAAGGGTATAGTTCGATTTGGAACGAAGGGTAAGCTTGCCCCGAGATTTATAGGACCTTTCGAGATCACTGAGCGCATTAGTGTTGTGGCCTATCGGCTTGCCTTACCATCTCAGTTGTCTGGCGTCCACAACGTTTTCCATGTCTCTATGTTGAGGAAGTGTAGGTCAGACGTAGTCCCTGTTATTGATTGGCAGCCGCTAGAAGTTCGCGAGGATGCTTCTTACATTGAACAACCAGTTCGCATCCTTGATCGAAAGGAGCAGGTCCTCCGGACCAAGGTCATTCCCTTGGTGAAAGTTCAGTGGGGTCACCATTCTATTGATGAGGCATCTTGGGAGCGCGAGGCTGAGATTCGAGAGCGTTATCCCTATCTTTTTGAGGATTGAATGTGTGATGTATCCTTTATACTATCTTTAATTATATATATATATTGATGTCGTGTTTCCTCTCCTATTATGAGTTATGTTTGCTTGCAATGACTGTGTAAATTTCGAGGATGAAATTTTATTTGGAGGGGAGAGTTGTAAGACCTGTATCCTAATCTGTACCGTTCTGTCGGCTTCCGCGGTCCCTTCCGGTCAAATTCTGGCAATCCTCGACCCGTATCCGACAATTTCGATCGATCTTAAGCCGAGTCCTGCATGCCAAAGTCGACTCGATTCGAAACTTGTACCGTAGCGACCGCGCCGTCGCCGCGGTTCTAACGTCGTAACTCGTGCACCGATCTGATACCCAGGATAGAAGATGTCGGCCTGCGTTTATTCCGAAGAAACGCCGCGCATTGTGAATCTCAAGGGAATCTCTACAACAAGTCCCATCAATTAACCATAAATGCATCCCTTAACCAAGTACAACCACCCCACTCCTTTTCCCACAAGTCAAACCTCTCTTTCCCTCACCATCCCTTTCTTTAAAAATTTCAAACTAAATCATCCCTCTTTTACCCATTTTTCAAACCACACCATACCATCCATTATTTTTTTCTTATTTTTTTTTCTTTTATTCCATTTTCTTAAGCTCTCTCCCAAGCAACCCAAGACACTCCATACGTCCAAGCTTCCCTCTCCCTCCTAAGTGTGGTCCACCTTCTCATCTTCCATCTACACCTTCTCATCTCCCATCTCAATCATCCAAACCCCATCATCTACCGTCCAAGGTGAAGGCATGGAGCATTGGAGGCCAAGGGAGTAAGGAGGAGGCTTAGAGGTGGGTGATCCACCGTTAAATTCCTTTTTTAGGGACCACTTGTTGGTGGGACCCATTTTTTATGTATGATTTGTATCATGTAGGGCCCATAGTGGCGGGGCCCCACCATCACCATCTCTTGTCCCTCTATCTCACTGTATCTCTCTCTCTCTCTCTCTCTCTCTCTCTCTCTCTCTCTCTCTCTCTCTCTCTCTCTCTCTATCCTTCCCTTGGAATGAAGTGGGCCCCACCGAATCGTGTTAAATCTACTTCATCCATCAAACGGTGTGGCCCACCGCATTTTCGGTGAAATCCACTGTCCATTTTTTGGATGGTGAGAAGTACCACATGCTATATAATATATTATATTAATATATATATAAACATATATACGTGGATGGTGGGCCACGTACATGTGGGACCCACCATGATGCAGTGTTATCCACGCCGTCCAAAGTCCCTGGACGCTGGATAGGAGGTTGGCTAACATGGAGTGCGTGTACAGACATGGGTGTGTACTCACAGTGAAGTGTGAAGTGACGTGGGTGTACCAAGCATGGGGTGGGCCACTAATGCAGGCCCAACCTTAATGTACATACTTAATCCGAGCCGTCCATCCTTTTCCTCAGATCGTTTTAGGCGTTGAGCCGAAGAATGACGCCAATCCGACCTTCTGGCGAGCCATACCATAGGAAATAGTGGTTTTTGCTGTTGAAATACACCTCGATGTCTTTTACTCGCCAAAATGTACTGCATATTGGGCTCATTAGGACGATCTTGAGCCATGGAAGTCATTGAGCGTGGCGGATTTCCCTGATGCGGGCCCCACCTAGGAAAAACCCTAAAAAACTCCCTTTAAATTTAAAAAAAAAAAAAAAAACAGCAGCCTGCAGCTGCATGGGTGGGCGAACGGACGGCTGGGCCTCACGGCCCCAGCTGTGGGCCCCCACCGTGATGCGTTTCGAACATCAACACCGTGCATTGGGTGGGCCTCCCCCTGGCTACGGGCCACCCAAAAATCAGCCATATACGGAACTCAGGTTGGCCACACCGTCTAAAATCATGTGAGGACATGCATAAAACATATAAAATCACTTGGTGGGGCCTACCTGAAATTTGGATGCGGCTGAAACTTGGTCTTAACCCTCAGCCAAGTGGGACACACATAATGGGTGGACTGGATTTGTGAACCACATTCCGGTGGGCCCCGAACCCACCCCCAGGTCCACGTGACCTTATAAACAGGTTGAATAGTAAGTAAACATTACAGTGGGCCCCATGGCCATGACCCTATCAACGGGTTGTATGGAAAATAAACATTCCAGTGGGCCCTACCCAGGTCCACGTGACCTTATGAACAGATTGGATGCAAATAAACATTTTGGTGGGCCCCTGGTCCGTGTGACCTCTTAGACAGGTTGGATGGAAATAAACATTTCAGTGGGCTCCACAGGTCTGTACGACCTTATCCACAGGTTGGGAGGAAAATAAACATTCCAATGGGCCCAGGTTTGTATGACCATATTAACAGGTTGGTTGGAAAATAAATATATGGCGGGCCCCATGTGGGATCCCCCTTAGGTATGTTTTATATCCACTCCTTCCATTAGTGTGACCCGTTTGATATACATGTGGCCCATGTGGTATGGCCCACTTACCATATTTATGGCCCATTGTTGAGCCCCACCTTGATTTGTATAAGGCCGATTGTTGAGGCCTATCTTGAGGTATCTCTGGCCCATTGTCGAGGCCCACTTTAACACATATAAGGCCCATGTGATTAGGCCCCCTCTAGATGTATTTGTGGGTCGTTGTCCAGGCCCACTTTGACATATATGAGGCCCATATGACTTGACCCATTTGAATCGGCCCACGTGATTGGCCCATTGGATTGGCCCATTTAACATATACGAGGCCCATTCCTATGCGATATCCCGCCATGATTTATATTATGATATTCAAGGTAAGCCGTGCCTTGAGAGCAATGATGGTTTGATGTCCACATTGTAAAGATGATGTTGGTTCAAAGTCCGCATTGTCACTCTCCCTAAGGCCCACCGATAGGCCCATATTTGTAGTCTGCAGGCCGTTTAGGCCCATCTTCGTTTTGAGCAGAGCCCATATTAATATCATAAGTTTAGTGTCATCCCATGATTCATGATCATACGCATCATATGTATGCTTGAGATGAGGAGTGACTGATCAGAACATATGCCTTCGGGCAGACTGTTTACGGGCTCCCTGATAGGCAGAGTTACATACATGAGAGCGTGTCTCACGCAGGATGGTTACATGACTGATAGTGTGATACATGCACTTGCATTTGTATGATTGTGATATGCCCTATCGACATCAGGGCCATAGCCTCCACAGACACACCGTGAGTGGCTGGTTGGATACCGAAAACCTTGTTCTAAGCAATTGGGGTGCCATAGATGTCCCTGGGTGAAAGTCTCTGAACCCGATGGTACCAGAGGATGACTCCAACGTCGAGACCGAGTGGATATATGAGCGTACGAGGGCCGAATACCAGGAGGCCGCGTCTCCCATTGTGTCGTAGTTAGTTGGAAAGGGGTGTGGCCTTACTCGCCCGAGAGAAGGGGGCAATATTATGCTGAGTTTGACCAGCTCGTGAATGGGTCTGCTATTGACGTGCCGGATAGGTATTGGCAGACTATTGGCTAAGCAAATAGTGAAGTTTCTTATGCTTACTTGGACTGTGCGGTTAGGAGAGAGGCAGTGCCATTTAGAGTGTACTAAACCCCGATGATTATCCTGAATGAGAACTGTACTGATATATGATGAGGATTGACATGCTCGAGCTGCATCTTGCATCGCATGGTCTTGACATGACCGATAGCATTCATATCTTACACCATATAGTCTTGGTACGGCTGATTGCATTCATGTATTTATCAGCATGATCTCGCATTACCCTAACCTTGTATTCTGAGCACGCTTATATCGCGCACACACTTACACCGCCCTCTAAGCTTTCTATAAGATTATGCACGATTGATGCGTGCAGGTGACGCCAGGACACAGCCGTAGCTTTGCCGCAGTTGGAGCGTGCAGTCGAGCTTTTGAAGTTTTGTTATTAGTACTATCTTGTATTTCCCCTTTTATACGCATTGTACTCAAAGTTTTTGATCATAGTGGATTTTGGGATGGTGTTCTTGTGGTTATCGTACGTGGGTTATGCTTATGGTTATGCTCATTATGAATCAAATCATGTTTGAAATCCTCCTTGTGGGATCCCAGGATCGGAACCTGGTAAATGGGTGCCGGGAGCCGAGAATGGGGTTCTACGGAGGCTGTCGACGCCGAATTCGGCAATCGGGAATTTTGTGAGCCTGGTTTCCGAGTTCAGGGTGTGACAAACCAATTCAAATTATTGATCTTTGAGCCCCAAAGTGGCCCACCCTGGCCACTTTTCGAGTAATCCAACCGTCCAATTGTCTCGTGGGACCCGACATAACAAAACGATATAGGCTTTAAAGACCATGCAAAGGAACGTAGAAGATAGGGTACAAT
The DNA here is from genome assembly GCA_021015155.1 of Magnolia officinalis. NCBI lineage: Eukaryota > Viridiplantae > Streptophyta > Magnoliopsida > Magnoliales > Magnoliaceae > Magnolia > Magnolia officinalis. The sequence goes on from JAJHSJ010000017.1 coordinate 11,454,682, forward strand.
CGTCTAAGGTCTTGCACATGGCGGATGTCCGCAAGATGGGACCCATCTAGGACTGTATAGGCCCGTGATCATCCTGATTAGGCCATCCCAGCCGTCCATCGCCACGGAGAGCCATGCTCTCTCTTTTCCAGAAATAGTCGAGCAAGGCCTGCCCATAGCAAAGCAAAATGTAGGTTTCCACTTCAGGAAAGAAGTGTTAGCACATTTCTAGCCGTTCCTGGAGCCACGTGGCGCCATCCCAGTCGCTGGTTCTGGACGAGATGAGAAGGAAATGAGAAAACGTATCATCTCACGAGAAATGGAGATTCTCATGAGATGATTTAAAACTAATGTTTGAGGTCCAAAAAAGTGGACCCTACATTGATCAGAGACCTCATCTGGTCCGTCCAAATAGATCAGATCTTAAGAATATGCTATATATGGGAAATTGCCATTAATGAATCTCTCATCTTCCCTATTAAACTATCTGAAACCGATCACGAGATGGGCCCCACCAAATAAGAAAAGTTACTTTTCTGGTGGGCCTGCGCATTAGTAATCCATTCCCAGGGTTGGATTGACCCCACGCATAGCCCTCGTTTGATCACAACCGTTATAAGGAGGGGCATTTTTTTTTTTTAGCCATTGGGACTCTCCCTCCCATGCTATGAAAAGAGCGCTGTAGCTCTTGGGATTCACACCAAGGAGAGAGAAAGGATAAAGAGAGTGGAGAGAGAGAGAGAGAAGAGAGGAGAGAGCTGAGTGCACAGGTCAGCTCAACTCACCCCGTTCTCAGTTCTGGACCAGGTAACAAGCTGTAGTTTCCCATTTTCTTTCATCCATTGACACACAGCATGGTAGGTAGGATATGAGCTGAAAACAGGCCAACCAATGGCTGTATATTCAGGCCGAAAGCAAGCTAAACAATGGTCATGCGTCAGGTTGAAAACAACGCCTAACAATAGTAGCTTCGGGCCAAAAGTGATCTGGCCATAAATCGTGTGGAGAAAGGAGCCTCAGATGGGGGGGGGGGGGGGTTGAATCCAGGCCAATAGCGAAAGTGTTCTGGGCCGAATATATGCCAAATGATGGCTAGACGTCGGGTCAAAAATCAGGCCAAAATGGTAATGACACTTTGGACTGAAATAGAGCCAAGCAACGACTGCGTTTTGGGATCGAAAACAGGGCCTTAGCAAGTCTTGCAATGACTCAAAAACCCGCTCCAATGGGTTGTTGCTGGGCCAAGTTAGGATCAGGTCTGAACCGAAAATCAGGGCCCTATTCCAGCCTTCACCATGACTGTGCAACAGGCTGCAAACCCGCCTTTCCGGCTGCGTAGGTGGACCCAAAAACCAGGCCTCAAATAGACCTTAATGTAGGTTGGAATGAAAGCCTTGCATGGGCAGGGATGCGGGCCATAGAACACTCCCATATGAGCCACAATCTAAGCTGAAAACGGACTCTCAGCCGGCGGTGAATATGCTAAAAGCAGCCATAAGTTGGGCTATGCTGAGAGCAGGAGTAGGGCTTTTAAAGTGGGCCCTAGACCAAGCTAGAAACTAGCCCAGAACTGGGCCGAAAACCAGCCCAGAACTGGGCCAAAAAACAGCAGGTGGGCCGCACCTCGACAAGCAAATCAGGGGTGGTCGCACAACATTCAAAATGGGTGGGCCGCACCTTACAAGCGGGTGGGCCACACCCCGCATCCTAGTGGGCCGCACCTCATTCAAAATGGGTGGGCCGCACCACATTTTCAACGCAGTGGGCCTCACTATAAAATGTAGTGGGCCTCACCATAAGGTGTAGTGGTTCAACGTCACTTGGGCTTAGGTTGGACCCAATAACTGGGCCAAAACAGGCCCAGTTCAGCCCATATTTGATGATAGGCTTGGGCCCAAAGGCTGAGCCACCTGTTATAATAAAAGTCTTGTGGTCCTAGTCACTTTGAAACATGCACAAATATCCTAATTCATGTTTAATACAAACTGGTCTTTCTAGGGAGCTGCTTGCGTAGCTTGGGCCCTCTATCTTTCGTGCAAGGATCGGATCTAGGGCCGAACGACAACCTTTCTAGCGATGGTTCTCTTCCCCTTGGGCTTTCCATCCCTAACTAGATTAAGAGTAGTTTTATTTATTTATTTATTTATTTATTTTTATTTTTATTTTTATTTTTTTTTACAACTATGACTAATAGTCTAGAAATGTAGAGGCACTTAATGGTTACTTGGAGTTTATGATGTTCAAGTGATTGAGTTATTCAGACACTGCTTCAAGGGACGATTAAATAGCTTAGTAATGTATTGTATTTTTTGATAAATCTTCTTTGTAAATGATCAATATGTTTTAGAAATAATAATGAAAGTGATAGGATTGTTTAGTATATATGATTGTTAGGATTGAAAGCATGTCATAAGTTCACATCTATACTTGGTTGGCTCTCTTGAACATGTGTACTAAACCTATTAAAATAATTCAACTAGTTATCCATTATATGTGCAACGTGTTAATCCATTGAGTACGTATGTTTGAATTGTAAACTTAAGATCATGCGACTCGTAGAAATACATGTACTGCTGTTTGATCCCTTATTCTTGATTTAGTTTTGTATGCAATACACACATTGTTGAAATATCTTCATGGGAAACTCTATCTAAGGAGAGTCCGTGCTTGGGGTGTAACTAGACTAGTTGTGACGTAAGTAGACCCCTAACATGAAGGTTGTGGTTAGTGGCATTTGATTATGGGGTTTACCATCCATGTGTGGTTTCACCTATTTGACTATAGAATAAACCTTGCAATATTTACAATTACCATTGTTTACTTGTCTTTCAATCATACATGCCATCATGTTTTAATCGTTGTACTTAACAATTTTGATATTTCATTCCAAGTCAGCATATGGTGGTGGACCCCATTGCATTGGAATTGATTGATCACGTGTTGGTAGGTTCTACACACACCCTAAGGCAGTAGCCTCATGGGTTGGGGATGGTGGTCATGGGACACTATGCCCGAGCCGTCGGCCTACGCTGGGCCATGAGCTCCCCGTAGTGACAATGAGCTTATTTAAATTCTCTAAGTGAAATTGGACTAATAATGGGTTGACTGATTATGCATACATCACATTCGAGCGATGATGCAATGACTAATTTCGAGATGTTGTAGCACGTGCCTAATAGGATTTAGTTGGGATATCGTTTCGCTAGCTTCTAGACCATCGACTATCGACCCACCTTTGGTGAGTTTAACACTACACATGTACTATGTACTTTCGCTGGTGACTGGCCACATTACATGGGTTTTGTCCAAAAACCAATTGGATGAGCATCCCCAGTTGATGTGCACTCATTCATCTATGCATTAATCAAGATTTTGCATATTGCCCTGTTTTGTATGCTGCGTTGTTTATGTTACTTCTTGTCTAGGGCGGCAGTATGTAATCTTGAGGAGAGATTACACTGAGTTGACTACTTATTCATCGATATTCAACCGTACAAAGGATATAGGGGAAGATGGACTCACGGTGGATCCAGAGGTGGCTGCAGTAGAGGACGAGCCTTACGATGAGGAGCCGTATCAGGAGGCGGCTGCATATTATGGCCTCAATCAGTAGATTACATTTATAATAGTCTGTTTGAATTATTACATTTGAGGATTTTATATTTGGCCCCCAGCTGGTTAGGCTAGGATATTGTTCACATTTTGGGTCATATCTATACTATATTTCATTCCGCTATTTGTACTTTGATTTACATATTGATTACCATTATTCTTTAGTTAACTCCTGGGTTTTTGGGATACGAGTCGTATGCTCGGGTCCCGAAAACTGGGGCATTACATAAGGTTTCCAAGTGAAAGGTTCACTAACTCAGTTTGCCCATTGGCTTATTGATGATATGAACTGTTGATCTACAGCTTGGTGTCAAATCGTCGCCACAAAATCCTCCAAAAATGACTAAAGAACTTAGTGTCATGATCAGAGATGATGGTTTTTGAGAACCCTTATAGCCAAACAACTTCTTAGAAAAATATATTTGCAACGTGCGTAGCGTTGAGAGTTTTATCGTATAGTATGAAATGGGCTATTTTAGAAAATTTATCGATCACGACAAACACAAAGTCCATGCCACGCTGGCTTTGTGGGAAACCTAGCACAAAGTCTATATATAAATCCTCTTAATGGCCATTGAAGACAGGTAATGAAGTGTATAGGCCAATGTTCTGTGGTCGTCCATTGGAAGAGAGAGAGAGATATTTACAGTAGATTAGAAGAGATGAATCAAGTAGAAATATAGAGATGGAAAGAGAGAGACCTAAATTAAAGCTATCAAAAGACGTAGAATGAGCAAACGAAAACACCCTCACTGTCATTTATGTAAGTGCTTATACTTAAGCACAATTAAGATTGTCAAATTTCGTAATCCTGAAAGGAGCACGAGCACTCATAAAGATATGCTTCGACAACTCATGAAGA
>JAJHSJ010000017.1:11459234-11539506 GCA_021015155.1 Magnolia officinalis
GCCAAATTGCAATCTAATTCCTCACCATTGGAACAGGCACTGGCTGGGGATGCTGGGGATATATCTCCCTCTGGCCTCGGACGCGAATATCTCAGTAATGAATCTATATCTGAGAGTTAGTCAGTCGAAGCTAGGGGCAAACAGCCTTTCGATCTGGACCTTCTTAAATCTGGGGCATCCACTGCAATTCGATCCTCGTCACTAACTCCTAACCCTTCCATGGCTAAAAAGGCCACAACAGTCCTCTGATTAATGGTTGTCCGTCGAGATCAGCCGTTGGTCAATGAGGACCTTCAAAGACCTCACGTTCTCTGATCTGAAAAACAGGGAGAGGCATTCCTGCCTCTTGACTATGGAGATGGGCTGCATCATCCATAATGCAACCAGACCTTCCCACCTCATTGTTGAGTGGGTTAGAGAACGCAACAGGAAAAGAAGAAGAGAGAATGCAATCATTACACAATGCAAGTCAAGAGAGCATTCTTTAATGTGGAAAGATCTTTCTATGGTCATTCTCCATTGTGGGGATGCTGCATATCCTCAGGCAATCAATGCTTCCCTCTTTTGGCCCATTCCTTTAATATAGAACAGAGAGATGGATGCCTGATGTAGCTAACCAACATCATGTCATAGTTTTTATGTATCATCAGCTGCATATACAATGCCCCATTTACTTCATAAGTCAAATTCAACCAAAACACATTTTGGAAAATTAAGTAACTCATAATAAAGGAAAAAAAAAACAAGAAAAGAATGCCAATTTTTGTCATAGATGTTTTAAACGTGAGTAAAGCAAATTGTAGCAGTTTGATGGAATGTAAAAGGTAAGATTAAAATCTAAAGAAGAGCCTACAATTTGGATGGTTTGATTTTGAGTCATACATGCATAAGAACCATCACACTTGTACTATAGAATGACCGATTTTTTCTCATAAAACAAACCCAAGTGACAAATAGCATCTACAATTTTTGAAGCATAGCTAAAACTCACTATCTCAAATCAAAACTCGTCCTATTGACTTTACAGGATATTGAACTGGGAACAGGAACTCAATTCTAGAAGTGGCTTGGTTCCAATTCATTTCAGACTTCACTTGTGTTTCATACTCTAGCCCGACTAGTTATTTAGAATCTAAAAAACAGAGAAGAAAGGAGAAAGGAAAGGCACTTTCCTAGCAGCAGAAAAGAAAACCAGAATTAATAAAGATGCCTCCAGTTACAGACTAGATTAGTACACTTGGTTTATGTGCCAGGGTATTCATGCATCAGCAGAGGAATCAACCAATCAAGCATTGGATTTTGGGCTAGATTGTTGTTGTTGACTCAAGTGCTGGGACATTAAAGATTCAGACTTGAAGTTCATCTAGAGTTGTTTACAAATTAAGAGATTAGGGACTCTTTGTTAAAAGGCTAATGTTGTTACATCCTGCACAAGATTTAATCATTTTCTGGCATTTGGAGTGAAGGATTGAGTTTTTTAGGTAAGTATACAAGACTAAAAATGTTAAGAATGAAACATTGCAACTCACCTGTAGCATGACTCACCCATCATGAACTTTTTGGGAGTTACAAAGACTTCTTTTACAGATGAAAGAAGCCCTGGGACCTTCAAATGTTCCCATGACCTTGCGCCTGACACGTTTGTGCATGTGTACATTTGCATTTACACAAAAAAACATGAATGCATACATGTGCAAATCTACTATGACGGGCAGGGTACAAAAATTGTTAGAGTAGAATGAGTAAGAAATGCATCTGTGACTTCTACGAGTTGAAAAGGCATCCACAAAGTAGGGGTATGACCCTAATTTTCTTGAAAAGAAAATCATAATAGGTGTTTCATGTGAGTTGTACCTGACCATCAGTCAATGGCCTGACAGCAACATGCATAGCACTTTTGAAACACACACGTTGCTTTGACGTTCTATATGAGCATCAACATTAAGCATATTTTCCATGCAAACATATCATGAGAAGTATTTTGCTAACCTTCTGTGTTAAAGATATATGTTAACTTTCCCAAACAAGAAGAAGAAGATGAAGAAAATATACCAATGAAATAGAAATATGAGGACAAAACAGAGGATGAATGAGAAGTAACCAAAAAATAAAATAAATAAATAAAAAGGAGGAGTAAAAACACAATATGTGGTACTGGGTACTAATCAGCAAGTGAGCTAAAAAACAAAAGCAAATGGTAATGGGTCAAACTATAAAAAATGAGTAGTTTGTAGAACTAGAAGGTGAGTGCACCTGTACAATTAGTGTGCTGAAGCAGGAAAAAAAAAATGGTTGAAAGAAATAACTACTTTCGGTTAGCCCAGCATCCATTAAACTTAGGATGGACACAAGTTATTGGAATTTCATCCAGTGGGCTCCCATTGCAGATGAACCATACCCCAAAACTTTGCTCCATTAAACATCAGAACCATCAAACTCAACTTAAGTGCGATGGCGCCAACCAAACCTGGGTTTGGTATCTGTATATGAGAAGCAAGATCTATATCCACAAATTAATCATTCTTTATTTTATTAAATTTATCACCATTATGGTTCTGTAAGCTCTGACATTTGAAATTGTGGGCTGATTGAGACCCCATCCGACTGTTAGTGGCAAGATTTGTAACAGATCTACAAATAGATAAATAACATGCACGCTCACAATTAGAAAATGGTTTCCTAATAGAAATTCGACCAAGAAATTCACTTTTGAAGATGCTCCTAACTGACATTAGGTATTAAAAAAAATTATGAAAAAGAAATCCTACATATCAAAGGATACTGATTATCACATACGGAATCACATCAATTCTGCCACACCAATGGGATCAATATAAATTTGCTCCTAAAATCTTAGTTCACATGGCGGGCCCAAGAAGCTTGGGTATTTTAGGCATTGCTTAAAACAGGTGTTGCAGAGGATTTTGGTCCGCTGCAAAATGGTTCAAAAAAAAAAAAACATGGGATTGGTGATCCTTAGACATCTAATGGGCATGTACACGGCAGCTCATGTACACACCACAGCCGTCATAGCACATTGGTGTGAGATCCAATTCATCCCTCGGAGGAGTTCCATTACCTAAATTCCATTAGCAATTCTCAAACATTGTCACGATTAGAAGAAATAGAAACAGAGATGGAGCTATTTAAGTGCAGGGACCCAAGAAGGATATAAAGGCTCGTAGAGCCATCCTCAAAAGCAAGTACTCAGGCCACAATCAGACCAGCCTCGATGGTTTGGCCCATCACAACAACAAGGGCCACAATTTGATGATCAAGGCCACAATCAGATGGCACACAACAGATAACCACAACTCTGCTAGGGCTAATTAAACCTTGCAACAGACTAGGGATTCGACAATACAAATCCCCAACCAGGGATTCGACAATACACATCCCTAATTAGGGATTTGTTATACAAATTCCTAATTAGGGATTCGACAATACATTTCCCTAATCAGGTATTCTAAATTGCAAAACGCAACATTGAGAAGGGAAAAACCGTACATCATACCAAGCAACCGAAGGCCGAACTGTAGTAGAGGGCCAATGAAAGAGAAGGATGACTAGGGTTTTGAGAGAGAGAGAGAGAGAGAGAGAGAGAGAGAGAGAGAGAGAGAGAGAGAGAGAGAGAGAGAGATCGAGCGGAGAGGGAGAGGTTTAGAGAATAGGGAAGGGAAGTCAGATCGAGCGAAAAGGGAGAGGCACAGAGAGAGAGAGAGAGAGAGAGAGAGAGAGAGAGAGAGATGGGCACTGGAGTCGGTTCGAGTTAAAACATATCATTATTACCGATGAAACTTTTCGGATTAAATCTTGTCTATATTTGCCTAACTCGAATCGATTACAAAATTCGCTAGCTTTAACTCACTTAGTGAGTATAAGAGGACTTGATTCTAAGACCCAAGCTAGGTATTTCCTTTGTTGGTGTGTTTCCACTTTGGAAGCACATTCCTCCACCGAGTTGACTCGATTCAAGATGGTGGAAGATTCCACGTCTCTCTGTTGCGAAGAAAAGGGAAGGCAAAGGAAGTAGAGGACCCAAAAATAACCCAAGAACTAGAATCCTTACCTTCCAATGTCTGCTCGACGCTAAACTGGGCTGCTGCTAGTCTTCCTCTCTGTTTCTCCTTCTTCTTTCCTCTCTTGTCTTTCTTCTTTTTTTTCTTTTCTTCCCTACCTGTCCTCTCAGTCATGAGAGGTGTTCCTTATATAGCCCCAGGGAGGCCTTCCAGATTCTTCTTACGCAAAGAGATGGCGTGCGTAAACCTTACGCGGTATGAGAGAACACTGTACTGTGACCCTTTTTTTTCCGGTGTAGGGACGATCGGAGTCGTTGACATGCCACCATCCTCCTTCCGATCATCTCTGACGGTGCGGGAGTAGTCGGATCTCCCATTCCCAACGTTTGGATGGTTAGGATTGGGGCTATGATCCGGGTCTCGATCATCTAGTGCAATGGAAGTCTCGTATTGCGTTCAGTTTTTCCATCGTTCGTCCCTGTTGCGGAATGCATGGATCCGCATTAACTGGTGGGGCCCATGACAAAATTGTCAGGGAAATCCACTCTTTCCATTGGATTCATCTCATGATTCTGAGCTAGAATGATGTGGTAGAGATCGGGTTTGAGGTGGCCCGTAAGGTCTTTCTATGTGCCGTCTACTTTACATTTCAATGGTTAAAAACCACCCTCACTACCCTTTTGCAAATTCTCTGCCTAGGCCTTGATCAACTGGCCCATTAGAGTCCGATGGATGGTTTGGATCAGTGCGGCGGATGATAAACAGAGAGTCGTGGTGTCCGTTTCTCCCTCATCTCTGTCTTTTAAACCGTCTACTGTCACAGTGAGTAAGAAGGAAATCGGTTCGTTTGTACGACACTAGTGGGTCCACTTCTGGTGACATTCTGGGAGATCTACTCCGTTCATTGGTTTGGTAGGGTCTGCTAAGTCAGGTACCAGAATATGGGGTGGATCTGAGATTTGGGTGCGCTACACCATTAGTCTTCATAAGGACTGTGATCACCGTTGAACTGAGAAATCAGTTACATGAATTCTTAGTTTTTATTTGCACGTAATAGGGGGGTCCACTATGGTGATCTTTTGGGAAATCTGCTCCCTTCACTGAGTTCAGCTTGCTATGTGGGCCTATGGACCCAAGTTTGAAGTAGATCGGAGTTCTAGGTGGGCCACAGGGTCCGATCGAGTATCGAGAATATTCACCGTTGAAACTCCAATTGAAATTTTCGCCCAATAATGTCATGCACTTGGTATCCTCTTATTTACAATTCTACCATTTCTTTTTCCACACTTCCGCCATCCATAACTCACGACTCCACCGTCCAAATGTGATAAGATTTAACGGGTGATCTTTATTTTTTGCACTCTTTTTGTCGCCCAAATTTGAGCCATGATTTCTTGAGGATGACTAAGATACTCTTTTAATAGTTAACACATTTCAAGATTTCAAAATAACGTTTGTACTCACCTAATTAACGAGTTACCAGGTGGTTTGGGCCTATACTCTAAGATCTTCGTGATGATCAGTTTACCATAATATTCGTGTGGCCTGTTTGACTGATCTAAACATGACGGACGATCAAATGACTTGCTCTACAAATAAGGAAACTTGATGGTTAGCACTCTAATCACGTATGTAGGTGGATGTACAGTCAGTTTCATAAATAGATGGACATAAAGTGGGTTTCTGAAGTAATTAGGGGTCTAGGTTAATTGCATTTTCATAATTATTTCTGATTTAAGAGTTTTATGAAATCTAATAGCCCAACATGGTCATATGTACTTTTATAAATAATTCTTACAAAAGAACTTACCTCTAAATCATTATAGATAAGGAGTTATTCACCGATTTAATCAAGGAAGGTATATATATCAAATCACATGATCAACGGTCAGAGGACTTGATTCATGGGTGAGGATCATTCTTAACAGTTAGATTCATATTGGAAAGTAAACATAAGGTTAGAATAGTTAGGTTCGTATCGCACATATGTACATATTACGTTAAATTTTTGGTAACGCTCGAAAACTTTCAATACTCAGGTATTGAAATGTTCTGGGCATTACACTTTTATAGTTTTTTGTTAGTTTTTTTTTCTAGTATGAATTTTGGGAATTTATGAAAAGGAAGAAGGTGTGGAAGAATACTGTAATAGATGAATTTTTATAATTGAATGATGTTGTAATTGATGAATTTTATAGTAGAAGAATATTTATAATATATGATTTTTATAATAAAATAATGTTAAATAGATGAATGTGATTAACGTTAGAATGAATAAATGTTGTAACAGATGATTGTTGTAATGGAAGATATTTTCATTGTGAATGGTCGATATTTAGTGTACGTCATCGATATTCACATTGGACCGTTGATATTAAGAGTGGACCACTAATATTCACTATGAACCGTTGATTTTCCACTGTAAATTACATATATTCACTATGTTAGAAAATACTTAGATTCCTTTTAGATAGGTTCATGTCCAAGATAACCTTGATAGAAGTATGTAGAAATATAGTGAGATAAATGTAGAAGAATTCTTAGGTTTCCTACAAACATATTAATTATACTTTAAAGCTCCCTCTAGAGCAAAGAAACTAGACGCCCTTAAAATATTTCATTAGCATTCACATAGGCATAAGATTGTTAAATCTGATAGTGATAATGATAATAAGGATGATGATGATGATGAGAATTTAGAAAGAAATTTTTTTTAAAAAAATCTCAAATTAAATAAAAAGATTAGTTGTGACACGAGAGAGGACGGTTAAGAATTATAAATGTAAAGCTATTAAACAACCTAAGCAGGTTCAATGTTATAACTGTGCAGGTTATGGACATATTACCACTGATTGTCCTAACAAAGTAAGATCCAAAGGCAAGGCTATCATGGCAACATGGGATGATACAGAGGAGTTTGAATTTACTTCAGAAGACTCATATAGTGTTAAAGACCTTAGTCACTTATGTGTCTTAATGGCTTATATCAATATTGTATCCATCCCTATAGACTTGGGAGACTATAATACCTTAAGTAGATGACCTTAAAAGGTCCTTTTGGACTGAATTGTTAAATGAAATGACTAAGCCTCATTAGTGAGCACCATAGGAAAATCTGAGGATTCTAACCTCATCTTGTGCTTTATTGAAAAATTTGAGAATTATAGCATTATTTATTTTGATAGTTTAAGCTTTGAAGTTGTTGAATTTGGGTATCATGTGCTCTTAGCTTAGACTATCATTGATCATTCATATTTCAATTAATATATCTTTTGAATAACCATAATAAGCATGATTCATGTTTTAATATTTATGCACCACATTTACATGTTAGTATATACCATATAATTGGTAGATCTATGACTTATAGAAATTTTCCAGATTATGTTTTTATTGGCATATTTATGGAATTAAATCTGTCAAATACTGGTAAAAATAGAGAGAAAGATCAAGTCTTACTAAAATAATGAAATTTATTTTGCAAGATTTGTTTGTTCTATGCGGGGATTGATGAAGATAGGGGTAACAAATATAGGAGAGTTACAAATGTTACATATTTTAGTGTAGTGAATTCGAGTTGTAAATCATTTATATTTGACATGTAATATTTATGTTGTTCTGTTATGTCATTGGTATGGACCACGATATTGTCTAGGTTAGGTTTTTATATCACGTAATTGATAAATGAAAGATTATTAGTTCACTTATTTATGCACATTGTTTGTTAATCACATGAGTCCATGTGTCATGTAGTCAGTTAAGCCCTTAAATGTTAAAGACCAAAGACATAAGTGGACGTGGATTATTAAGGAGCAAAAAATAGGTAAATTATGTACCTTGATGACCTTAACCCTTAACGCAAAACAACCCTTAACGCAAAACAACCCTTGAACTCCTAGATTATCCTAGCACTATAGGTAAACCTTGTGGATCATCCCTTAGCCTTGGAAGCTTAATTGAAATATGATAAGTAAGGCTAGTAGAGGTGATAAGCTGCTATGAAAATATATGTCCAAAACAGTAGTGTTTGAGTCGTTCTCAATCACATTGACATATTGTCGATGAGACTTAATGGAAACAAATTACCACTTGATCCAATTAAATAGTTTTTGAGTGGTTCTTGGTCCCATTTACAGGCTGTCGATGAGACTCAATGTAATCGAAGTATCACTCGATCCGATCGAAGAATGAGTCTAGCAACTAAACAGATAAACTATAGATTTTCTCGGTGGGATCGACAGAGGGTTCGATCCTATCGAAGGACCTTCGATCCCATCGAAGGCCCTTTCAACTCTATCAATAAAGTCATTTTATAGCCATTGTAAACTAGTTTATTATAAAATGGTATTTAGTTTTTGGGCAAATGGATGAATTTTTGATACAATAGAAGCTTAGTAGATTCTCCACTCATATCCTACATTTCAAGCCTCTAAAACCATGAAATTTAAGTCATGTTTCTTATAATTCATCACTTAAAAGAGGATTCTAACCTCGATGAAAAAGATGAACTTAATCTCCACCTTGTTCTGGAGATTAGACTTGAACTAATAGTCAAATCCTTACCTAAACCCTCTACAACACCCATCCAAGTTAATCTCCTCGGATTACAACATTCGATTAGTTGTAGGAGATTCACCTAACCCTCCATCACCTTAGTCACCTTAATGGATCGTTACATGCAAGGTATTTGATCTTACAGATGAAGCCTTGTCAAAGCATTGACATCAACTATTAAAAGAGCAAAAGGGGAGCTGCTTGAAGCACAAGAGAATATCAATCAAACAACTAGAGGCGGTTCATCAAAGGGGATCAATTCAACAAATAAGTGTCATTTAGTGAGTCCATGCTCTTTTTTCTTGAGTAGGATTGACGGTAAGATTTTATAACCCAAAATCGATAGGTTCTTGTGTATGACCTGGGCTCTTCTGCAGGGTCGAATTCACTGAACATGGGGTGTATGTGTTTTTCTCTGTAAGAGCATCCGACGACAGTGAACGTAGGTCCTTGAACTAAGACCGAGGTTATTGGTTGGCAGATTTAAAACCAACTAAAGTCTCTTACAGAAGCCTCTGACGGTAGTGTTACGCTAGGTTCTTGTGTAAGGCTGTAAAGGTTAAAGGTGAACTGAATTTAATACCTCTGATAATGAAATTGAGTACACTATGGTTTGAGTGTGTCCATCGGGAGTAGAGTAGAGAAAGTAAACTACTATACATGCTCGTGTTTGGGATTGTCGTTTGAGCACTTGTTTAATTATGTTCATGAATTTAATTTGATGAATTATATATATGTATGGTTAGATGAATGCTATAAGTTAATTTTAGCACATCGTACACACACATGTACACTAGCATATATAGACTTAGGGGTGCACATTAAACCGGTAGAACTGTGGAACCGAACCAGAACCGACCAAATGGTCCAGTTCTAGAGTGCACCGGTTCCAGTTCCGATTCCAAAAATCAAAGAACCGGTTACATCAGTTCGGTTCTCGGTTTGGGGGTATGTAGAACTGAACCAAACCGTGAACCGATCCGTAGAACCAAACCATAGATTCGATCCATAGAACCGAAACGTGGAACCGAACTTAGAACCGAACCAAGAATCCTTTGATTGTTTCCATATTTGACTCATGATTTATGGTTTATAATGCACCATTTAATTATTTTCATAAATGTATTTTTGCACACCTTATACAATATCTAAACCATTCATCAAATGGACCATAACATGGATGGACATGGGCTAGATAATAAAATTAAACATGCAATTAGGCTGGATTATAAAAAGCCTAGAACAGTGGAACCGATTGGGAACCGAACCGGTTTTAACGATTCGGTTCCGGTCCGGTTCTAGGGTGCCAACGGTCTGGTTCCGGTTCCGAATATCCTAGAATCGTTAAGAATGGTTTGGTTCCAGTTTCACACCAGAACCGGACCAAACCGACTCGTGTGCACCCCTATATAGACTTGTTGCTTGAATGCCATATTTATTGTAGTCTATTTGATTGAACTATCTGTTTGCTTGAAAGTGTTAAAGTTAATTGCCTTAGTTTAAATTTATATATTAGTTTAAGTAATCAATTGTGTATTAATTGAAAAAAATATTATTCATAATCACTCCTCTCTAGGACATATTCTTCATTTTATAACTCCAATAAGCTTTCACACATAACTGTGGTATGTTGCACCATGTGCAATTTCAGCAAACGGTCGACCTATCTCACAATTACAAGAAACGGAGTCTTTCAAATAGTTGACCTAACTCATAATAAATTTGTCGTTCAAACAGTGGTTTAGGAACTTGCAAAAGCACTCAAGATACATCATGTCTACAACATCTAGATTGGCCATCCGATAATGCATGTGTGTCATGAATGTATGATTAATCCAACCTTTATCAATCTGATCTACAAACAGTTATTTAATAAACATTTACAACTAGTAGCCAACCTTAGTCAATAAGTAAGCCTTACCATCCTAAATATATAAATTCAATAAATGGGCTCCTCCCAACAAAAGCCAACTAGATAAGCCAACATGGCACCAAGTCCATTAAAAGACATGACAACAGATTCCACCGAAACAAAGCCTACAAGGCATACTGATACACCGAGATGGTAAGTCTTCAACCAAATTCCATTTAACTCAATTCACAGGATACCCATTAGTTCAAGGTACCAAATGAGCCAACAAGGCACTACTCTGAGTGTGCGACGTATCCACATGACAGTTCACGTATAACTTAACAAGGCATGTCATAATTAATATTTACATGAATTCCATAAGACAATGATTATATTCATATGATTATGCTTTTAATGAGTGAGTGTGTGTGATTTAACTTAAGTATTTGGCTAAATATGTTACATGATCATATACAAGAATTTAAACATGTTATAGATTCTAATAAGGAGCTAAGCATTGTATGGATTCTGACAATTCATCATAGATTTAATGCACAACATGATTCATAGATTTATCAAAATGACGATTATCAAACATTGAGACTATAGCAAGACTAAAAATGTTGCCTAAAAGTTTAAAGGGTAAATATCACATTGGAATTAGAGATTCTTGATTCCGATGCAACCTAACAATAGAGAATTTAAGAGAAATGATCTAAACCATAATTCATCAACAATTCCATCATTAATTACTCAAGTTCTAGCCTAATTAAACTTTTAACAAGGGTTTAATGGTTTACTTATCTTGATTCGGGCAATTCCCAACTTGATTTGGGCAATTCTCAACTCTATTTGACAAGCGGGGCCTGAGATCGGTGCATAACTGATGCCCTTGAGAAGTTGTGCTGAAATACGGCTCCTAGACAAAAATAGGCCTCTATGAATTGCTTGCGGAGACCCCAAACCCTAGCATAAAAATTCTAAGATTCAGATAAAAAAGATGAATTTCCTACCCTGCTCACTCTAATGTTGCTAGAAATTGGGGAAAGGTGTGCATGCACCATAGGAGGACTCTTTACCAGGCTAATCAAAGGGTTTTTCGGTCAAAAAAGATGTGGGATGGCGTGCACGACCTAGATATGGAGAGGAATGGCCCTAGTGTGACACCTCACACCCGATATTCCGATTTCTTACTCTCGTGCTCTATCCACTCTCTCACTTCCCTCACCTGGAAAATGAAAGAAGAAAAGTGGGTAAAGGCCCTCTTATAGAACACACTAGGAAAGTTTGGTGATTACAAGTGTGTTAAAAGTTGGAGTTTGTCTGTCGGACTGACGACAGTTGTCGGTTGGAATGACAGGAGTCGACGATTAGTCGGTCGGACTAACATATGCTAATTCTTTCCTAGTTTTGTGATACCCAAATTAGAGCAACCGACAAGACCTAAACTATTCTAAGTCGGCCTAGTTCACTATTCTCAGGTACTAAAGGGTGCACCCTATGATTTTTGCTAACCATTCACTAATATCGAGCATTTCGTTCATTGATAAGCAGCACCAACTTCCTCTAGTCACATGCTAGGCCATGGACTAAGAATCCAATGGCCCAGGTCCCGTAGGTACTATAATAGAGTTTGATCTATCAAGGAACGAGGTTCAATTGAGCCATAGGCTCCTAGGTTGAGTTTTAACTCGCAATCCCTAGGTATTCAAGTATACACACATGTAAGCATGTGTGACTTTTTATTTTAATCAAAATGTCATTAGTAACACTCGAGTACATCTAATACTTAAGTATTGAAGGGTCGAGGTGTTATAGGGAAATCTATGCATTGGTCGTATATGGAAAAGTAGTAGAATGCATGAACATTCCAAATAATTTACAGGAGTTTAGTGCCAAGTATAAGGAACAATCTAATAAACATCACCGCCAGAAGGAATTTGAAGTGGGTGATAACTTACTAGTTCAAATACACGATGGGAGGTTTACGAATGGGAAATATACTAAGCTATGGAATAAGAAGATCGACCCCCTTTTTTCTATACTTAGGAAAATCAATAATAATGCTTATATTATTGATCTTCCTAAGGGTATGGAGATCTCTCAAACATTCAATGTGACAAACTTATATGAGTATCATGAATTGGATATGTTGAATAACTCAAGGAAGAATTCTTTTAAAGTAGAGGGAATTGATGTAGGATGTATCACAGTTATATTTTTAGTACAATTGGACCAAAAGAAGCCTAAACGAAAGTAAAAGTAATCAATCAAAACCTAGCACAGTCTTACATATAGGGCATGACATAACTGGGTCCCCGGCATGTCCAATTCAAAGAGATTCATTCCGGATATGGAAAAATTACAATTTGAAGTATTGACCGTAATAAAAAAAAAAAAATGTAACTTTTAATCTAGCATCATCACAAAATGCATAACCTGTTGATCTTTATATAATAGTGGTTCTAGAGTTAACCAACTTGTAAAGCAGGTTACAGACATTCATTTCGCAAGAAATGCTCATCTTGAGGGTTAAAATCGAGATTTTAGAAAAAAAAAAAATTTACTTTTAATCATATCTGATTTCGTCGTATCTCCCTATTCTTACAGTTTTAGGAATTGTCTTTTTTAAAAAAAAAAAAAAAAAAAAAGTTGCATGTAATAATGTTTGAAATGCTCTAGTAAGCTTTTTTTGAAGTTTTTAATTTTTGTTAATTTATCTTTTAGGAGATTTTTCATATTTTAGATAAATTTTAAATTAGGATTTTGTGTCATATATACAAGTGATGCAATTGAAAAGTCTTAGATCATTATTCAATAAAATATTCAAATTTTCTCTTTTTTCTTGTGGACTCAAGAACTTACCTTTTAAATTCAAAGTCTTGATTACTTGAGGAAGATGATGATCTTCTTCATTATTATTTCATGATCTTCCTTGTGTCACGTGTACACTATGCAGGGCCCGTGGAGCCTCATGTTGAGTTTGAAAAGAGGAAGCTTTGCGGGTCATCATGATGTCCATGTGAAATCCACTTTGTCCATTAGTTTTCAAGCAAATTTTAGGACACGGTTCAAAAAATGACATATATTCCAAACTCAAGTGGGCCACGCTAAAGGATACAATGGGAATTGTACGCCTATCATTTGAACCTTTTTGGGAGCCATAAAGGTTTTGGATGAGGTTAATATGAGGTTAATATTTGTGCTTTCTGTTCATCTCGGTGATGATAACTTTGTGGATTGATCTTAAGGTTTGAATGGTCCATTAGATGTTTTAAAGATTGGCCAATGACCTTATGTTTTGTGATTGTTTATTCGATGAATTTTAAATGTCAAAATTGACTTTTAACCATTGATTTGTTCTGTAACAAGGTTAATATACATTTAATGGTTAAGATCTCATGGCCCAATCCTTGCAGTGGCATAAGATTCACCTAATAATGGACCTGTCATACCCCGAAATTCTGTACCAAGTTGGCTTGGCCTGAACCCAAATTTCAAGACTGTGAGTTGTATTTAAACAAAAATATATAACAAGTCATAAAATTTTCATGCATTTTCAAGGCAAATCGAGCCATTAAGAGTGGGATAAACTAATATCATTTCTATTAACAAATGTTCCACTAAATTATCATCAAATCTTAATTACAGTAAAATAAAATACATTAAATTTTAATTAATATTCGAAAAAAATAAGGGCAAAAGTCTTGAATCTTGCCCAACTGGTTTTTTATATATAAACCCTACAAAATAATTTATATGGGTGTGAGCGCGACGGCTCGTAAGGTCACATCCTTCCCAAAAAAAAAAAAAAAAAAAAAAAAAAAACTCTACGATAATACCATTATAACACATTAATATAAGCATAATCAATTGCAAGTATTGAATTGACATTTTACATGACAATAGTAATGATTTAGTATTCATAATAACGAAATAAGACAAAACACTCATCCAAGATACTTTTTGGTTCAAGCTAGGGCAGAGCACCCTTGTATGTTGATCCTTTTAGGGAATGACCCTCAGCAAAGCATCATGTCAATCCTTTTAGAAAATGACCCTTGACAAAGCACCGGTGTCGATCCTTTTAGGGAATGACCCTTGGCAGAGTACCTAACGAATAAACTTTTAGAGTAAATACACAAGCAACAGGCAGTATACTCATATGTGCATATCTTTTAGAGAATCACCCATAATTTAAATATATTCTTCAATCTATAACAAAATAAATTCATTCTTCAACACTTAACCATAATCACTTAAATCACATAACAATAATAAATTTTATATATAATCCATAACAATAATTCAATAAAATCTAAAATATGTAATCACACTTAACAATTAATCAAATAAATCTAAAACATATTACAAGTAATCAAATAGATCTAAAATATGTAATAGTTAAACAAATAAACTAAATCCGCAGGCTAACGTAAAGGAACAGTGTATGCAGGATTTTCAATAGGAAAGGTCACCTACCTATTTTGTGAAAATCTGATGCACAGGCTGGTCTTTAGGTGACTGGATATAAATCTTACTAGGCTACGACTCGGATCAGACTCGATGAATCCACACAGCAATAAGATACAACTCTAAAACATTAGATTTTCAATACCAGATTGTTTTTAAATTTAGAGAATTCTCTGCTCACTAAAATCGGATCCTGAAAATCATATTCGCGTTGACCCACTGAGTTGACTCAGTGAGTCACAGTAAAGCAATGCAAAAAGAAATAGTGTTACGACAATGGTGATCCAAGAAGCGTTACTGATCTCGTTGAAGGGGAGAGAGCTTATCTCTAACGTTAGGGAAAGGTCTGCCCAGCCTCAAGGTCAGGCTGAACTCAGTGACTGGTCGTGCAACTCGATGGAGGCAGTTTGACTTGGTGAAGCAACTCGTTGCAAGTTTCTTCTTCCTCCTCTTTCTTCTTTATTTCTTCTTCATTCTCCTCTGATTCTCATCTCCAAGATGCCAGCAACTGGTCGACACTTCAGCAAACTGTGAAGTGGCAAGCGGTTGCACTCACTTTTTCTCTCAAAATTTCCTTCTCTTGACCTCTCAAAAGTCTCTTCTTCTTATTTTCTTTCCATTCTTCTCCCTCTCTCTATCTCACTATAACAAAGGATATACAAGTTTTGGTTCTGGAGGCGTGATGTACGAAGAGACATGACCATGAGTTGTGGAGCCTTTTGAAATCGATTTTCCAAAACTCACATGCTACTCATGATCTTTATCAGTACCATTGATTTTACAGAGATCAGGTGGGTTTCACGTGATATTTTGAATGCAGAAACAAAGCTTAGAAATAATCAGACGTGAAGGGTTCTGATGGAGAACAAGAAGGCATTTTGATGGCAGATTTGCTCTGGATGTAGTTCTTGACAACTTGACGCTACTGGACGATCTGAAGTGGTGGCGTGGAGCTCGGGGACATCACAAACCAAAGCTTCTTTACATTTTAACTGGTGGGTTCGCAAGGACAAGAGTACGGCTATCGCCATCCAAAATGCTGAGAAAACAGAGGTTGCAGTGGGAGAGAGGTTTTCTGATTGGTTGACGACGAGAGATCGCGCTGGAGGAATAAGGAGTGTTGGATGAGGAGTGAACAAATGACTGAGATGAAAGGCTCAGTTGTAGTAGGTTTCCACAAGGAGAAAAAAGGCGGAGATCGCGGACACTTTTGGTGCCGTACGTAGAAGCTTGCGGATCGTGCAATGGAAGTTTGGTGGGGTCCACTGAGATGATTGAGAAGGAATCTAAGCTGTTAATCTAGTTTGATGGTAGAGGTTGGATGGGAGTTCAAAAATGGGATAAAAACAGGTATTGATGTGGGCCACAATAGGAGTTTTAAAGCAAGGGGCATCAACGGATAGGGTTTCATGATGGTCCGGTTCTAATGGATGGTACAGATCGGGTCGATGGGTCCCAGCTTGATGGATGGGGTAAGGTTGATGGGTGAGGGCGTGCGGCTATCGATGCAGACTGAAACCGAAGGAGGAGAATGGGAGAGACGGTTGGATTTCTCGGTGACGTGCCACCTATTTTTTATGAAAAATGTGGGTGGGCCCCACATGAATGGCGTGATAAATCCACACCATCCATCAGTTTTTCCCGTCAAAGTTAGGATATGGGCCTAAAAATGAGTGCAATCTAAAGCTCAAATGGGCCACATCATAGGAAAGGAAATAGTGGAACCCACCCTTAAATAAAAAAAAAAAAAAAAAAAAAAAAAAAAAAAAAAAAAAAGATAAAGAAAAAACAGGTGCTACATTACCCCACGTATACTAAAAAGGAATAGATGGTTGGAGTGCATGGATTAATTAGAAGGTACATAGGCTTCCTTCACGTTATGGCATACAAAAGATGTGAAGGTTGGGACTACCATACTATGGTCTTTTCCATAAACAAGACCAAAACCTCCCTATAAAAGATTCCATTGCAGGAGGGATTGATAGGCACCTGTCCAGCAAAGTATTAGACGTCCAACGTTCGGACGCCCAAGCTAGAGTGAATGAAAATAGTAGTAGAAGAAGAGAGGAAAAGAGAAGGAAGTGTGGATGTCTTCACATTTCACCCCCACACGTCCCACACGTGCGCACACTTGAGAGTGTGTCCGAAATTTCCACGGCTTTAGTCAGCCCTTGACCTCTATCAGAGGATATGATCAGCTTCTCATCATCCTAAACCTGCAATAGATTAGGAAGAGACAATGTAAATTGAGATATTTCGATCAGCAAAAACAAACAGGCTATCTGATGCTCAAGTATATGACTATTCCTTTAT
This sequence comes from Magnolia officinalis, assembly GCA_021015155.1. NCBI lineage: Eukaryota > Viridiplantae > Streptophyta > Magnoliopsida > Magnoliales > Magnoliaceae > Magnolia > Magnolia officinalis. The sequence continues at coordinate 11,476,446 of JAJHSJ010000017.1, forward strand.
TTTATCATGAGGTTTGACACATGGCATGATGTATAAACAAAAATCCTCATATGTAAGATCAAATTTCACAAGGCATGGGATACGAAATCATTTTTTCACCTGTGTCTATGATACATAGAAGCTGCTTGAAGGTCCCCTATTAAAAACTTATTGGGAGCTACAAAAGTTTTCAATCCGATTGATATTTTTATTTTCCTTCATCCTAAGTGGAATCACGTTGTGAATTAAACTTAGGAAGATTTCAATGGTAGGCATTTTCATTTGTTGGGATAATTTAACATGAGCTAGTGAAATTGATGGAATGAGTGGATTTTACATACACCGGTGGGTCTTCAGGGCTTCATGTTGAGTCCAAGAAGAAAAAGCTTTGTGGGCCATCATAATATCCCTGTCAAATCCACTCCATCTATTAGTTTTCAAGCAGAGTTTAGGATATCGTCCAAAAAATGACAAGGATCCCAAATTCAAGTACACCACGCTACAGGATACAAAGGGAATTGAACACTTATCATTGAAACCTTCTTGGCAGCCACAAACATTTGCATGTAGGTGTTATTTGTGTTTTCCATTCATCTTGGTGGGGATAACCTTCTAACCGGTTAGGTGGCATATAAACATGGCGTAGGGATGAACGTGATGAGGATAACTACTCCGAATCCACAGAGCTTCTCTGGACTCCTCACAGAGACTTCTCAAATCCAAAAGGAAAGAAATCAGAAAATAGAAATAAATTCTAAGAAATTCGAAATTGATTAATTGATGACTAAAAACGAGTTCACAATCCTTTAAATAGGGGTACCAAGCAATGGAAAAGAAATAAGAATCAAACTACAACTAAAACTCCTAGAAATCGCGACTTACTATAGACGGTCGTGATGTCTACTAGTGCTCAAGGTTTTTGGCCAAAAATAGCAAGTGTTCTATTTGACTTCAGCAAACCGTTCTCCTAAGTATTCTAAGCACTTTTCACGTTAGGCGCAACTCCTAAAGCCCAACGGATGAAGAGTTATAACCAAACTAAAACTTACTATTTATAGTAAAATGAAATTAAAACAGGGAAACGACCATCGATCCAGGGGTTTTTTGTAATTCCGGGCTGCGCAACCCAGCATAGCTGGGTTGGTTGGCTAAAGTAGCTCGTTCTACCCCAAAATCATATATTTTACGTCAGCTAACTCATTCCGGATTGCGAGATACGCCTGATCTAAGGTCCGACGGTCCGGATCCCTTCTGTCGTCGACCAGGCCTTTTCTAATCCATCTTGGCCATGAAACTGTCCGCGACCTGCTCTACATCAAAACATCACCATAGGCCCCTTCAATGTTTAAATGGCAATCATCAGTGGCCTACTCTGTCAAACTAAATGGGGTGGATTTCACATGGAAAGGAACGGACTGTGTCCCACTTGGCCGTCTCTAACCACAAACGGGCAGTTCTATGTGGGCTCCCTGTGATGCATTTGTTCATCCATTTTAGGAGATAATTTTTTAGCATGAACCCAAAAAATAATTCATATCTAAAGTTTAAGTGAACCACACCACAAATAAGAGTGGAAGCAATGATTCACGTTGTCATAACATTAGTAGACATTTATTATTCATCCAATTTGTTCATAAGGTTACATAGACCTGGATGAAGAGTAAAAACAAATATCATATTCATTCAAAACTTCTCTGACCCAAAATAGTTTCAATGGTAGACATTCAATCCTCCACTGAGATCTAGATCTTTGTACGTCTTATTTTTTTGGGTCAAGCCTTGAGACGGGTTCTGTAAATGGTAGGAGGGTTGGGATATAGTAAATGTCTCGTAATGATACCCACAGAACTGGATGACGTCAGCACCAGCAAGATCAGTGGATGTGGTGTACCAGCCAATCCGCATCCGGTGGGGGTGGGTGGTGTTGGACGCGGATTGCGTACTACCCCCGCCCGTCCCTAGCTCCGAACGGGCAGGTCTGTGGGCGGCCCACCGTGATGTATCTGTACATCCAAGCCGTCTATCCCTTTTTTCAGATTATTTTAAGGCATCAGAACAAAAATGAGACAGATCCAACAATTAAATGGACCACACCAAGACGATCAAGGGGACGCGGATTAGCTACTGACAGGTTGAGTAGCCAGACTCGCTACGGAAGTGACGTCAACAAGTTTTTCAAGCCCGAACTGGTCCTTTTGTGATTTCAATGGGGAGGGTCGGATTGAAATCAAATGGCTGGATACTGAATGAACTGGGACTGGGACTTGAACTTTAGGCCTAAATAGTAGTTGGGTCTAGCTCGTCTAAGATGCTGCGGCCCATTTCGGGCCCTGCGTTTAATTCCTCCATCAAACAGCACCATAATCCCAACTTCGCACATCCTTCATAACGGTTTTAGCTTAATTGCAGTATAAAAAAATTTCCATAGATCAAATTGTTTTCTAGGGCTGTCAATGGGCTGGGCTTGGAGTTGGCCTCCGCCAAGATTTTGAACCGTTCAGGCCAGGCCTGATGGTTTGGGTCTATTCAAATTTTAGATTTTGCCTGGCCAGCCCGACCCATTGACAGCCTGTTCTTTTCACGTCTACCAATGGTAACCATGCGTCTGTCTGTATGGTCAGTGACATCTCGTGGCCCCCACCATGTGATAGTCCATGATGCAAAAACGACAAGGCTTGTGTGATGCTAGCCGTAGGAGCAGTGAACTGATAGGCCAGCAATTCAATCGGTTCCAGGAATATGAGCCAGGAATTCAATCGGTTCCAGGAATATGCAAAAACTGTAGGAGCAGTGAGCTGTAGGAGCCAGTTTGCAATGAGGTATATGAGCCAAGAATTCAATCGGTTCCAAAATCTCCTCAGGGGCTAAAATTATGGCTGGATACTCTACGCTCAGCAGGTACTGACAGGCCACTCTCTTCTAATTCCAACATTGATTCTGATCAAGAGACGAGCATCAGGAGGGAGAGCAAAAAGAAAAAGAAAAATTTGTCCAAGCTAAGCATCATCTACAGGAAGAGCCAAAGACTGAAAGGTAAACCTTACCGGGCTGCGAATAGAGGTTGTGTTTCTGATGTGTAGCATTCTTTCATGGAATGTGCGTGGTGTAGGTAATGCTCAGACTACCCGTTTTTTGAAAAGGCTGGTTTCGAAACACAAAGTGGCACTTCTTCTGTTACAAGAACCAATGCTCAGAGAATCTCGGCGTGCCCTGGTGGCTTCCAGATTGGGTTTTTCCTCCCATATCGCTGAGAATATGGGGGCTAACAAGCTTTGGATCCTGGCTTCGGATCACCTCCAACTCCTAACCATTCAGATCAGCCCTCAATCCATAACATTCTCTGCCCGTTCAGATTTCTTCCCCCAACCAATCACTGTCACTGCAATTTATGCTAACTGCGACAGAGAGAGCAGGAAGCAGCTCTGGGATGAGCTGAGAGACATTTCTAGATTGACATCAAATCCGTGGCTAGTTATTGGTGATTTTAACACCACGATCAGTCCAGATGACCGTATTGGTGGGACACCTCAGATGACGGCTGCTATGCGAGAATTTCAAGATGCAATCAGTGACTCAGGCCTATTTGACGCAGGGTTTTCAGGCCCGCCATTTACTTGGAGCAACAATAGAGCTGGCAGAAGTCGTAGATGGGCCAGGCTGGATCGCATGTTTATCAATTCTGATTGGTTGTCTCTACTCCCGGGCTTTCAGGTCCATCATCTACCGAGGATCCATTCCGATCACTCACCACTTCTTCTCTCCTTCCATGGACCAGTTGTTGAAATCCCAGGCCCTTTTCGATTTCAACATATGTGGACGACTCATGATGAGTTCAGGAATGTGGTTGCTAAAAGCTGGGGAACTGAAATCACAGCCTCTCCTATGTTCAAGCTCTCCATCAAGATGAAGATTTTGAGAAATACATTGAGAAAATGGAACCATGAAGTGTTTGGCAATGTTTTCAAAAATGTCCAAAATGCTGAAAAGGAATTTACTAGAGCTGAGCTATGCTTTCTCAACTCCATGACGGATGCGGACTCCTGCTCTTTACAGCAAGCCCAGGCTAACCTGAATCGTGCTTATTTGCAGGAGGAGATCTATTGGAAGCAAAAGTCCCGGAATACTTGGTTGTCTGAGGGCGACAGGAATACCCGTTTTTTCCACAATTCAGTCCTAGATAAGAGAAGACGTCTGACTATCCACAACATGAGGAGTTCTTTTGGGGAGATGCTTGAAACGAATGACGATATAGGTGAAGAAATTGTCCGTCATTTCCAACGCCTTTTCTCTTCGGAAGATAACGATTTTAACGGTGACATCCTCAACTGCATCCCGAAGCTAGTGACCCCCCAAATGAATTCTAGCCTCATGAGGCACCTAACTTTGGAAGAAGTTAAGGACGCGGCAACTTCCATTCCGTTGGACAGCGCCCTTGGGCCGGATGGGTTTGGCGGTGCCTTTTTCTTTCTTGTTGGGATCTGATTGGCCTGGATCTCTTTGAGGCTGCAAAAGATTTTCTTCTCGGTGGCCACATCCCTAAGACCTTTCTTTGCACTCACATTTGCCTAATTCCAAAAAAACCAAACCCGGTATACGTTACAGATTTCAGACCAATTAGTCTCTGCAATTGTACCATGAAGATTTTTTCCAAGATAATGGCAGCCAGGCTCGCTCCCATCCTCCCCGGCTTGATCTCTAATGAACAGGGTGCCTTCGTTAAGGGCAGATCCATTGTGGACAACATATCTTTAGCCAGGGAAATGATACACGACATTGATCGGAAAATTTTTGGAGGTAATATAATCATAAAGCTCGACATGAAAAAGGCTTATGATCGCCTGGAATGACATTTTATTTTACAGGTTTTGGACAGATTTGGTTTCAGCCCCCTATGGACAGCGCAACTCCAAAGATGTTGGAGACATGTTTGGTTCTCTGTTCTCATCAATGGTCGAAGTTATGGCTTCTTCCAAGCTGGTAAAGGTCTCCGCCAAGGAGATCCGTTATCCCCATCCATTTTTATCCTTGCAACTGATGTATTCAGCCGGACCGTCTCAAATCTCTTCTCTTCGGGCCGATGTCAGCCATTCAAGCTTCCCAACAACTGCCTCTCTATTTCCCACCTTTTTTACGCTAATGATGCGATTCTTTTCTTGAATGGTAGGCTTTCTAATGTGCGGATCCTCCTCCATCTAATTCGCCAATACGAGAATGCTTCAGGTCAACGGGTGAATGCTTCCAAAACTTCATTTCTATTGCCCACGAAGACGTCCAGGAACAAAGCTCAGTGAATCAGTACCCTCACAGGTTTCAGCTAAACCTTTCTCCCTATGGTGTATTTGGGGATTCCTCTCACCAAAGGCAGAATCTCCAGCCCGCTTCTTCAGCTGATCGTCAATAAGATTACAACCAAGATTGATGGTTGAAAGGCAAAACTGCTCAGTCCGACTGCAAAACAGGTCCTCATTAAGCATGTCCTATCCAGTATTCCCATCCATTTGCTATCTGCCATCAACATCCCCAAGCTCATCAGCAAATCCTTGGAAAAGGCTTTTGCAAATTTTTTTGGGGGAAGCTCAGAGAAGGGAAACAGAAGGCATTGGGTTAAGTGGGACAAAATCTGTTCGCCTCTCTCGGAAGGAGGCCTTGGAATTAGAAGATTAGAAGATGTTATGTACGCTTTCAGAATCAAAATGGGATGGAATCTGCTCAAACAGAAATCTCTATGGGCTCGCTTCATGACGGCCAAACATTTTTCGAAACTTATTTCAAATCAAGGGAGGGTTGGCTCCGTCATTTCCCCTACTTGGAAGGAGCTTCTCCATGCGCTGCCTTTTGCCATTCATCACTCAAGATGGCTGATTGGTGAAGGAAATGTCGATTTCTAGAATCAGAATTGGACAGGCAGGGGAATTTTGGTTGGTGCCGTAGTGAGCTCGATCCCTCCTCACTTACAAGGGGTCAAGGTTAGTGATTTTAACCCTTCTGGTGGTAGATGGAATCCTTCTGAAATTCAAGATATCATTTCCCCTTCAGCCATGCAGACCATCTCAGCTACTGAGGTTGGTTTTTCCAACCGTGAAGATAGATTCATTTGGGATCTAACCTCAAAGGGGTCCTTCACTCTCAAATCCTCCTGGAACGCCATCAAGTAGCATTACCCAAAGACCACTTAGTCCAGATGGATATGGAACCGTTTTCTCCCTGCTAAGATTGTTATCTTCAGCTGGAAAACTGCTCACGCTGTTGTCCCTGTTGACGCCGCGATCCAGAATTGTGGGATTCCTTTCGTTTCCCGCTGTGAATGCTGCTTCCCTTCGACCGTCGCTGCCTCGTCCCTTCAGAACTCGCTGGGATCAGCTCGCCCTCAGCAGAACAGGGGTCAGCAGCATAGGCCGATGACTCTGTCTCATCATCACGCTGAGGAGACGCTGGACCATCTGCTCAATCTGGGTAGCATTGCTTCTCTGGTTTGGGCCCATTTCAGTGACCTTTTTGACGTCCCAACTCTCCTCAACGCCTCCATTCTGCAACGGATTGAGCAATGGTCTGCTTTGGCTAGCGGGAAGTCAAGGATCAGGATGCTAACTAGTTTCCTACCCTCTCTCTTAATTTGGGAGTTGTGGAAGGATTGAAATGAAGCCCGTTTTGAGGGCCGAAAAATGTCGGCCTCTTCTATCATCTACAGAGTTTCTTGTTGGTTGTGCGAGATTGGGTCCCTCATCCCAATCACGGACAGCAATTCCCTGGCTGAGCACCTTACAGTTCAACTACTAAGGCTCCCCTCCCTCTCTAACTTCCTAGTCCCTATGCCCTCCATTATTCATTGGACAAAGCCACCAACGTTTTGGTTGAAACTTAACACCGACGGATCTTCGAGAGGCAACCCAGGTGAAAGTGGTGTAGATGGTCTTTGCCGGGATCACCTTGGCCGCCTCGTCTTTGCTTACCACAAGTATGTTCACTCCCCAAGTATAGGGTTGTGATGTAGTAATAATCTCGGTAAGACCGAGGTTGAATCCACAGGGACTGAAACCTGTACGTTATCTAAAACTAACTAGAACTAGAATTAGGATGAGATGAAATCTAAATTGAGTATGATTTGAGGAATAATGGTGAAATAACAGTCTAAAACTTAGGAAAAATTTAGAGAAAGAACACTAGGGATTCAGAGGATCCACTTGTAGAGATCAGGGAGATCTTATGCCTGTATCACAAATCATGGAAATTAAATGAACTGATGTTGATATAGTTTTCAAGAGATGAGAGGTATATAAATTAGAATGGATTCCATCATCAAACCATGCCCAGGAGACAAAGCAAACAACGGAATTAAACTAATTACCAACCAATCAATCATGTCATGAAGGTTAGGAAGGGTACCGACATCCAACCATGCCCAGGAGATGATGGTGAACAACAGGGCTTCCTGACGTCATAACCATAAAAAAGGGAACAGAAATATTCAAAGCCATTGCAGACCCATTGTAATTTCAGTCACAACAGACCATTAAAGACTAAAATATTTCCTTAATAAAACAAATATCAAATTCAAATTCATAATTAAAACCAAATTAAAAACATAAAATTAAATCTCCCATCCCACTACAAGCTTCACCTCTTAGCCCTAGCTAAGAGGTCTAGCCCGCCATGGATGGGCTAGATCTCTTAAATCAAAAAAAACAAAATAAAAGAAAAAGAAAATAAAATAAAAATAAACACTACTCTGTCCCTGCTCCTTGTCAAGCTGCTGCCTCCCAGCCGTCTCCAACTGATGATCCTTTCTCTCACGTTCTCTCTCCCTATTATACCCTCTGTCAAGAGTTTCCGCATCACGTTACACTCCAACTAGGATTTGCGGAGATTTCCCGCACTTCATGTACAGCCGGACTACGTAACCTCTTACGCAGCAGAAAACGCCGCACCCGATCTGCGTTTTACTTGATGGGGCCCACGATTGGTGTCAAAGAAGAAATCCACACCGTCTGTTGTGTTCAGGACAAAAAACCGTCTGGGAAGGGTAATTTTTTGTAGGTTTTTGCATGTCCCATTGAATCAACTCAAGCCACCGTTCAACCTGTGTTTGAGTGGTATTCTCCTTGTGTGTGCGAGCATGGAGTTGTAAGAACCTTTCATGTACGGTCGGTTTTCACTTCTGGAACGAGTGGACGGTTCGGATTTACAATATGGACCATGATAGTGGCCCACTTAATCAGCCGCAGATCTATCCGCGAACAGAGCTCGCGAAGACGTCCGCTGAGATGCTGGTGGAGCTCATGATCAAAACTAGATATGAAATCCAATCCGTCCATTGGGTTTCTGTGGAAAAACCGGTCGGAATTGACGTCTTTCGAGAAAAAATCGGCGCGGCCCACTTGATCTTTAGTTCCGCCGTCCGTAGATGTTGTGGACTCTGTCTTCACGTGTACGCGACTAAAATTTGGAAATCCACCGTATGCACGGTCGGTTTTACCTGCCGAGTACAATGAACGGTCTGGATCATTGAACCAGTCGATGATCGTGGCCCACCTACACCCGTCCGTAAGTCCCTGTGCGGACGCTGGAAGAAAAGAAAACTTCCTTTTTAAGAAATTGTCGGTCAGCGGGTGCTGACCGACATTGGGATTTTTCGTGCAAAGCCCGTGCACGTGCACAATGTGCACACTCAGTGTACACGTGGGTCCACTGTGATGTATAGGTAAAATCCAATCCGTCCATCGCTTTTCCCACAATATTTAAATGGTTGGGACCCAAGATGGAGCATATCCAGATACCAGGTGGGCCCCACTTAAGGTTTAAAGGGGCTGATCTGTCCGTTGGGACACTTATACTGAGATCCAACGGCTGAAATTCGACGTGTACGGTTAATTTATGGTCCCCAGGTCACGTATGAAGTTTCAAGCCAATCGGATGGCGGGAACCATGTGATCTTGCATTCTGGACGTCCTTCGGGCCACTTGAGCTTCAGTTTCCCAATTTTCTCGGATCTCTGGCGTGTAATTCCGTCGATTTTGGTCCTCTGGAGTCCGTCCCTTGCTATGGTGATTTCAGAGCATCAAATACATACATTTAACACCTTTTTGTAGTCCCCACTTGCAGATGTACCTTGCATCACAAACATGATTAAATTAGGATTTTAAACGGTGACATGTTCATAAATCCGGTAATAACTGGGGTCTAGTATGCAATATTTGACCCTCAACACAACTCCCAACCAGCATTTTGCTAGTCCCGAGCAAAGTATGCGAAAATTAAGTTGAGAATTACGAGATAATTCTTGTGAAGCCGAGTGATATTTTGAAAAACAAATCAGATATGAGAAATCTTAAGATTCATGAATGTTAATTATCAATTTCTCCTAGCCTCTCATGCACGGTGAGTTTCATAATCAAGTTCAAATATTAATCCATAAACTAGAATAATAAACATTGAATTCCATGGGTGTAGAGTGTAAATCCGACTTTCAACATTAATATTCAATTCTCTATTTCATGATAACGTTGGTAACCACAAGAGCATTCAGGACAACCAAAATCTAAACTAAAAGGTCCCTCATAGATCATTCTTTTTTTTTTTCTTTCTTTCAGCCTTTGATTTATTTATTTATTCATTTTTTTTTTTTAAGGTAACGCCAAGAAGGGGAGTCAAATCTTCACCTATAGGGAGCAAACCTATGGTGAAGACCGTACACCTAAACCTTTTTCATATATCATCCATGGGGAATTAAATCCACACCTATAGGGAGCAAACCTATGGTGAAGATTATTCGCCCACCCCTTTCCAAAGGCATTTGTATTTTCTTTTTCTTCAATTAATCATGACGGGCAATTTTTCAGGCCGGTTCCTTCCATGCTTAGTGATTACCAAGTCAACCCTTCAATACCAAATTGAAACCTTAATGTGAAAGTGAGATGTGACATGTGAGATCATGACTCAATCAATGTTTACAATTTCTAATCATGGATTAATAATTCAAACTTAACTGTGAAATCTAACGAGCAACTGAATCAAAGAGTAGTAAATCACCAACATTCCATATCCTGTAATTCTAAATCAAAGATGGTCATCAAATCACATGAATTCACTAGAAAGTCCAGGAAAAAAAAAATTTAAAAATTTTCACAATTTTTTTTTATTTTTTTTATTTTTTTTTTATTTTTTTTATTTTTTTTATTTTTGCTCAAGACTAAAAAAAACACTGATTAGGTAACCTAATCTCCCACCCCCAACCTAAAATCTACATTGTCCTCAATGTAAAAGGTATGCGTGCAATGCATATGGGACAACGAAAGTAAAAGAGAAGTGATGGGAAGATAGTACCTGGATAACGAATCGAGAGACTTTTCAAGAGATCGGAACATGGAATTCGGTCAGCATAAGAGAGAAAGTAGAACAAAAATAAAATCCTACCTATACCACTTTCACAGGTGCTTTCGATTGCATTTAGCACATGCAACAAGCCTTTAAACCCCTAGGTTGCCCCTAGTGGACGAGTTGTAGTCTCGTGAGGGTTTGCAGTAATGTTACCCGCAAACATTGAACTAACTAACTAGGAAAATTAAACGGAATGAAAAGCTGGGTTGCCTCCCAGGAGCGCTAAGTTTACTGTCTATCCTAAAACAGCATAAAGGAAACTACCCTAGTCCTAAGAAAGCAGGGAAAAACTACTCAGTCATGCCGCAAGGTTCCTCTTCTGGCCAGTACCGTGATAAATTTCTCAGTAGGTTACTTAACAGGATCATCCAAAAGCCCTTTTTGCAATAGGCTTTGATGCCCTGAAGCATGATTTTCCAGAAAAACTTATGTACCTCATCAAAAATTTGACGTTGGTTCGCTTGAGGTATCCAAAGTATATATGATTCACCTGTGTCAGAAAAAGTTTCGAAGTTAGTATCCCATGGTGAATCAGAGACTACAAGTAGATCAAATTGAGAAAAATTTTCAAGGAGTGGTGTAGTCTCAACATATTCCGATGTAGCAGACTTCGATTCAATTTTTAGCTCCTCCTCCTTTAATGGTAGATGTTTAGGATCAGGGGAAGAAGGGGCTTCAAAATAAGGGTTCTCTCGGTCAGTGATAACTACCGAGATGTTGTCTTGCGAGACATCCACTTTGTCTTTTGACATGGGATCGTTTGACTTTGCAAAGTGTGCCCAGCAATTATCAAAATAGTCGAAAATTTCAGCTGAGAGTGACTTATTTTCCTCATTGAAGTCTGTAATGAGATGCTCAAGGACTCCCTCGCCCTTAAAAGTATATGAAGATATGCTCTCTTGCTCCAGTCCTGCACAGACATATTGAAGATCAACAGGGGAAGTATCGATGGGATCACTTTGTTCATTGAAACTACTCAATCGAGGTGTTAAACTGTCCGATGTGTACAACTCAGATGGTGGTCTCAATCGAGTGGTTTCAAATTTCAGAGTCTTAGCGAGCAGCTCGTCCTTCTCCCGAATCACATTATCATTCAATTCAAGAGAGTAGTCCAAACATGTCTCACAGAAGTTGGAAGGGTCGGTTCTAATGAGCTCATCTTCCATTTTTAAATCAGACATGTTAGGTGAGTGGAGTAGCTCAGTATGACCGATCACTTCGTGTGCTTCTTGAGCATTGACCTGGACCATACTTGAGATTGATTCCAGGGGAATTTGGGTTGTGCTCTCATGAATCTCATCCCAATACTTCTCAGCTTCCAATTAAGTGCAGTACACACTAGAGATGGGATCGCTTTCCTTACATTCTAAATTCGGTTGAGGTTTGAATAAACTAACCTCAACCTCATCATTGAGATCATGTGTATCATGTAAGGAAAGTGTGTCATCATCACTGTATTTGAAAGACACCCATGTATCTCCATCATTGTTTTGAACAGTCAGTGAGATCGACTCATCGGGGAGTTGAACCGTATGCTCATTAATGGAATCCAACTCCTCATTCCAAATTCCAGATTTCGTCAAAAGCGAGTGAGGATCACTTTCCTTGCATTGTATTTCTGGATTGGATTGTAGTTGGGATGAGCGAGCTTCCTCTATCCTTTCAAGGCGCGAATTAAGTACTTCTAATGATTTCATCATTTTCACAACATGCTGGTTGAATTGTTCTAGATTAAAACATGAATCCTCTTGGATCGTTTCTGGTTGGTTCTCAATGGTAGGGTATCCAAGAGAATAATCATTACATGTTGTTGCTTCATCTTCCCAACATTGATGGTTCCACTGATTAGAGTCATACGGATCATGTGTGGGAGAATCTGATGGTAGGTAATACATATTATCACTCATAATATAATCACGCATTGTTTTCTTTTTCTCAGATGAGTGATAATAATTCTCACTCTCATAGTTATGATAACCCCAACATTCACGTACTGTCTTGTTAATCCGTGGGGTGTAATTGTTCTCCTGCATATGATCACGTAAGGACTTCTTAATCGGTGGAGCATCATGTTTCAATTGGTTGAAGTAATTTTCAGAAAATATTTGAGGCATAGGCTGTTTTCCATCATTATCTTCATACATCAAAAAATTTTCCCAAGATTCCTTAGCTATCTCAGCACATATACGTTCCAACTCTTGCATAGTAAAACCCTAATTCTGAATCTAATCCTAAGAATAAAATAATCCTACAGCAATATGAGATCCAGAAAAAAGAGAAAGAATTTAGAAAGAAATTACCGAATTAAAAGTGTATGTCAGGATCCTACAAAACAGGAAAACAGGTTAGTTTCTAGAAATCAGAAAAAAAAACTAAAAACTAAAGTTAGAAAAGAAATCCTAATCTTAAACTAATCCTAAGACTAATTAATTTCAGAAAATCGTAGCCGTCAGTCCCCGGCAACGGCGCCAAAAACTTGTTCACTCCCCAAGTATAGGGTTGTGATGTAGTAATAATCTCGGTAAGACCGAGGTCGAATCCACAGGGACTGAAACCTGTACGTTATCTAAAACTAACTAGAACTAGAATTAGGATGAGATGAAATCTAAATTGAGTATGATTTGAGGAATAATGGTGAAATAACAGTCTAAAACTTAGGAAAAATTTAGAGAAAGAACACTAGGGATTCAGAGGATCCACTTGTAGAGATCAGGGAGATCTTATGCCTGTATCACAAATCATGGAAATTAAATGAACTGATGTTGATATAGTTTTCAAGAGATGAGAGGTATATAAATTAGAATGGATTCCATCATCAAACCATGCCCAGGAGACAAAGCAAACAACGGAATTAAACTAATTACCAACCAATCAATCATGTCATGAAGGTTAGGAAGGGTACCGACATCCAACCATGCCCAGGAGACGATGGTGAACAACAGGGCTTCCTGACGTCATAACCATAAAAAAGGGAACAGAAATATTCAAAGCCATTGCAGACCCATTGTAATTTCAGTCACAACAGACCATTAAAGACTAAAATATTTCCTTAATAAAACAAATATCAAATTCAAATTCATAATTAAAACCAAATTAAAAACATAAAATTAAATCTCCCATCCCACTACAAGCTTCACCTCTTAGCCCTAGCTAAGAGGTCTAGCCCGCCATGGATGGGCTAGATCTCTTAAATCAAAAAAACAAAATAAAAGAAAAAGAAAATAAAATAAAATAAACACTACTCTGTCCCTGCTCCTTGTCAAGCTGCTGCCTCCCAGCCGTCTCCAACTGATGATCCTTTCTCTCACGTTCTCTCTGCCTATTATACCCTCTGTCAAGAGTTTCCGCATCACGTTACACTCCAACTAGGATTTGCGGAGATTTCCCGCACTTCATGTACAGCCGGACTACGTAACCTCTTACGCAGCAGAAAACGCCGCACCCGATCTGCGTTTTACTTGATGGGGCCCACGATTGGTGTCAAAGAAGAAATCCACACCGTCTGTTGTGTTCAGGACAAAAAACCGTCTGGGAAGGGTAATTTTTTGTAGGTTTTTGCATGTCCCATTGAATCAACTCAAGCCACCGTTCAACCTGTGTTTGAGTGGTATTCTCCTTGTGTGTGCGAGCATGGAGTTGTAAGAACCTTTCATGTACGGTCGGTTTTCACTTCTGGAACGAGTGGACGGTCCGGATTTACCATATGGACCATGATAGTGGCCCACTTAATCAGCCGCAGATCTATCCGCGAACAGAGCTCGCGAAGACGTCCGCTGAGATGCTGGTGGAGCTCATGATCAAAACTAGATATGAAATCCAATCCGTCCATTGGGTTTCTGTGGAAAAACCGGTCGGAATTGACGTCTTTCGAGAAAAAATCGGCGCGGCCCACTTGATCTTTAGTTCCGCCGTCCGTAGATGTTGTGGACTCTGTCTTCACGTGTACGCGACTAAAATTTGGAAATCCACCGTATGCACGGTCGGTTTTACCTGCCGAGTACAATGAACGGTCTGGATCATTGAACCAGTCGATGATCGTGGCCCACCTACACCCGTCCGTAAGTCCCTGTGCGGACGCTGGAAGAAAAGAAAACTTCCTTTTTAAGAAATTGTCGGTCAGCAGGTGCTGACCGACATTGGGATTTTTCGTGCAAAGCCTGTGCACGTGCACAATGTGCACACTCAGTGTACACGTGGGTCCACTGTGATGTATAGGTAAAATCCAATCCGTCCATCGCTTTTCCCACAATATTTAAATGGTTGGGACCCAAGATGGAGCATATCCAGATACCAGGTGGGCCCCACTTAAGGTTTAAAGGGGCTGATCTGTCCGTTGGGACACTTATACTGAGATCCAACGGCTGAAATTCGACGTGTACGGTTAATTTATGGTCCCCAGGTCACGTATGAAGTTTCAAGCCAATCGGATGGCGGGAACCATGTGATCTTGCATTCTGGACGTCCTTCGGGCCACTTGAGCTTCAGTTTCCCAATTTTCTCGGATCTCTGGCGTGTAATTCCGTCGATTTTGGTCCTCTGGAGTCCGTCCCTTGCTATGGTGATTTCAGAGCATCAAATACATACATTTAGCACCTTTTTGTAGTCCCCACTTGCAGATGTACCTTGCATCACAAACATGATTAAATTAGGATTTTAAACAGTGACATGTTCATAAATCCGGTAATAACTGGGGTCTAGTATGCAATATTTGACCCTCAACACAACTCCCAACCAGCATTTTGCTAGTCCCGAGCAAAGTATGCGAAAATTAAGTTGAGAATTACGAGATAATTCTTGTGAAGCCGAGTGATATTTTGAAAAACAAATCAGATATGAGAAATCTTAAGATTCATGAATGTTAATTATCAATTTCTCCTAGCCTCTCATGCACGGTGAGTTTCATAATCAAGTTCAAATATTAATCCATAAACTAGAATAATAAACATTGAATTCCATGGGTGTAGAGTGTAAATCCGACTTTCAACATTAATATTCAATTCTCTATTTCATGATAACGTTGGTAACCACAAGAGCATTCAGGACAACCAAAATCTAAACTAAAAGGTCCCTCATAGATCATTCTTTTTTTTTCTTTCTTTCAGCCTTTGATTTATTATTTATTCATTTTTTTTTTTTAAGGTAACGCCAAGAAGGGGAGTCAAATCTTCACCTATAGGGAGCAAACCTATGGTGAAGACCGTACACCTAAACCTTTTTCATATATCATCCATGGGGAATTAAATCCACACCTATAGGGAGCAAACCTATGGTGAAGATTATTCGCCCACCCTTTCCAAAGGCATTTGTATTTTCTTTTTCTTCAATTAATCATGACGGGCAATTTTTCAGGCCGGTTCCTTCCATGCTTAGTGATTACCAAGTCAACCCTTCAATACCAAATTGAAACCTTAATGTGAAAGTGAGATGTGACATGTGAGATCATGACTCAATCAATGTTTACAATTTCTAATCATGGATTAATAATTCAAACTTAACTGTGAAATCTAACGAGCAACTGAATCAAAGAGTAGTAAATCACCAACATTCCATATCCTGTAATTCTAAATCAAAGATGGTCATCAAATCACATGAATTCACTAGAAAGTCCAGGAAAAAAAAATTTAAAAATTTTCACAATTTTTTTTTATTTTTTTATTTATTTTTTATTTTTTTTATTTTTTTTATTTTTGCTCAAGACTAAAAAAAAAACACTGATTAGGTAACCTAATCTCCCACCCCCAACCTAAAATCTACATTGTCCTCAATGTAAAAGGTATGCGTGCAATGCATATGGGACAACGAAAGTAAAAGAGAAGTGATGGGAAGATAGTACCTGGATAACGAATCGAGAGACTTTTCAAGAGATCGGAACATGGAATTCGGTCAGCATAAGAGAGAAAGTAGAACAAAAATAAAATCCTACCTATACCACTTTCACAGGTGCTTTCGATTGCATTTAGCACATGCAACAAGCCTTTAAACCCCTAGGTTGCCCCTAGTGGACGAGTTGTAGTCTCGTGAGGGTTTGCAGTAATGTTACCCGCAAACATTGAACTAACTAACTAGGAAAATTAAACGGAATGAAAAGCTGGGTTGCCTCCCAGGAGCGCTAAGTTTACTGTCTATCCTAAAACAGCATAAAGGAAACTACCCTAGTCCTAAGAAAGCAGGAAAAACTACTCAGTCATGCCGCAAGGTTCCTCTTCTGGCCAGTACCGTGATAAATTTCTCAGTAGGTTACTTAACAGGATCATCCAAAAGCCCTTTTTGCAATAGGGTTTGATGCCCTGAAGCATGATTTTCCAGAAAAACTTATGTACCTCATCAAAAATTTGACGTTGGTTCGCTTGAGGTATCCAAAGTATATATGATTCACCTGTGTCAGAAAAAGTTTCGAAGTTAGTATCCCATGGTGAATCAGAGACTACAAGTAGATCAAATTGAGAAAAATTTTCAAGGAGTGGTGTAGTCTCAACATATTCCGATGTAGCAGACTTCGATTCAATTTTTAGCTCCTCCTCCTTTAATGGTAGATGTTTAGGATCAGGGGAAGAAGGGGCTTCAAAATAAGGGTTCTCTCGGTCAGTGATAACTACCGAGATGTTGTCTTGCGAGACATCCACTTTGTCTTTTGACATGGGATCGTTTGACTTTGCAAAGTGTGCCCAGCAATTATCAAAATAGTCGAAAATTTCAGCTGAGAGTGACTTATTTTCCTCATTGAAGTCTGTAATGAGATGCTCAAGGACTCCCTCGCCCTTAAAAGTATATGAAGATATGCTCTCTTGCTCCAGTCCTGCACAGACATATTGAAGATCAATAGGGGAAGTATCGATGGGATCACTTTGTTCATTGAAACTACTCAATCGAGGTGTTAAACTGTCCGATGTGTACAACTCAGATGGTGGTCTCAATCGAGTGGTTTCAAATTTCAGAGTCTTAGCGAGCAGCTCGTCCTTCTCCCGAATCACATTATCATTCAATTCAAGAGAGTAGTCCAAACATGTCTCACAGAAGTTGGAAGGGTCGGTTCTAATGAGCTCATCTTCCATTTTTAAATCAGACATGTTAGGTGAGTGGAGTAGCTCAGTATGACCGATCACTTCGTGTGCTTCTTGAGCATTGACCTGGACCATACTTAAGATTGATTCCAGGGGAATTTGGGTTGTGCTCTCATGAATCTCATCCCAATACTTCTCAGCTTCCAATTAAGTGCAGTACACACTAGAGATGGGATCGCTTTCCTTACATTCTAAATTCGGTTGAGGTTTGAATAAACTAACCTCAACCTCATCATTGAGATCATGTGTATCATGTAAGGAAAGTGTGTCATCATCACTGTATTTGAAAGACACCCATGTATCTCCATCATTGTTTTGAACAGTCAGTGAGATCGACTCATCGGGGAGTTGAACCGTATGCTCATTAATGGAATCCAACTCCTCATTCCAAATTCCAGATTTCGTCAAAAGCGAGTGAGGATCACTTTCCTTGCATTGTATTTCTGGATTGGATTGTAGTTGGGATGAGCGAGCTTCCTCTATCCTTTCAAGGCGCGAATTAAGTACTTCTAATGATTTCATCATTTTCACAACATGCTGGTTGAATTGTTCTAGATTAAAACATGAATCCTCTTGGATCGTTTCTGGTTGGTTCTCAATGGTAGGGTATCCAAGAGAATAATCATTACATGTTGTTGCTTCATCTTCCCAACATTGATGGTTCCACTGATTAGAGTCATACGGATCATGTGTGGGAGAATCTGATGGTAGGTAATACATATTATCACTCATAATATAATCACGCATTGTTTTCTTTTTCTCAGATGAGTGATAATAATTCTCACTCTCATAGTTATGATAACCCCAACATTCACGTACTGTCTTGTTAATCCGTGGGGTGTAATTGTTCTCCTGCATATGATCACGTAAGGACTTCTTAATCGGTGGAGCATCATGTTTCAATTGGTTGAAGTAATTTTCAGAAAATATTTGAGGCATAGGCTGTTTTCCATCATTATCTTCATACATCAAAAAATTTTCCCAAGATTCCTTAGCTATCTCAGCACATATACGTTCCAACTCTTGCATAGTAAAACCCTAATTCTGAATCTAATCCTAAGAATAAAATAATCCTACAGCAATATGAGATCCAGAAAAAAGAGAAAGAATTTAGAAAGAAATTACCGAATTAAAAGTGTATGTCAGGATCCTACAAAACAGGAAAACAGGTTAGTTTCTAGAAATCAGAAAAAAAAACTAAAAACTAAAGTTAGAAAAGAAATCCTAATCTTAAACTAATCCTAAGACTAATTAATTTCAAAAAATCGTAGCCGTCAGTCCCCGGCAACGGCGCCAAAAACTTGTTCACTCCCCAAGTATAGGGTTGTGATGTAGTAATAATCTCGGTAAGACCGAGGTCGAATCCACAGGGACTGAAACCTGTACGTTATCTAAAACTAACTAGAACTAGAATTAGGATGAGATGAAATCTAAATTGAGTATGATTTGAGGAATAATGGTGAAATAACAGTCTAAAACTTAGGAAAAATTTAGAGAAAGAACACTAGGGATTCAGAGGATCCACTTGTAGAGATCAGGGAGATCTTATGCCTGTATCACAAATCATGGAAATTAAATGAACTGATGTTGATATAGTTTTCAAGAGATGAGAGGTATATAAATTAGAATGGATTCCATCATCAAACCATGCCCAGGAGACAAAGCAAACAACGGAATTAAACTAATTACCAACCAATCAATCATGTCATGAAGGTTAGGAAGGGTACCGACATCCAACCATGCCCAGGAGACGATGGTGAACAACAGGGCTTCCTGACGTCATAACCATAAAAAAGGGAACAGAAATATTCAAAGCCATTGCAGACCCATTGTAATTTCAGTCACAACAGACCATTAAAGACTAAAATATTTTTAATAAAACAAATATCAAATTCAAATTCATAATTAAAACCAAATTAAAAACATAAAATTAAATCTCCCATCCCACTACAAGCTTCACCTCTTAGCCCTAGCTAAGAGGTCTAGCCCGCCATGGATGGGCTAGATCTCTTAAATCAAAAAAACAAAATAAAAGAAAAAGAAAATAAAATAAAATAAACACTACTCTGTCCCTGCTCCTTGTCAAGCTGCTGCCTCCCAGCCGTCTCCAACTGATGATCCTTTCTCTCACGTTCTCTCTGCCTATTATACCCTCTGTCAAGAGTTTCCGCATCACGTTACACTCCAACTAGGATTTGCGGAGATTTCCCGCACTTCATGTACAGCCGGACTACGTAACCTCTTACGCAGCAGAAAACGCCGCACCCGATCTGCGTTTTACTTGATGGGGCCCACGATTGGTGTCAAAGAAGAAATCCACACCGTCTGTTGTGTTCAGGACAAAAAACCGTCTGGGAAGGGTAATTTTTTGTAGGTTTTTGCATGTCCCATTGAATCAACTCAAGCCACCGTTCAACCTGTGTTTGAGTGGTATTCTCCTTGTGTGTGCGAGCATGGAGTTGTAAGAACCTTTCATGTACGGTCGGTTTTCACTTCTGGAACGAGTGGACGGTCCGGATTTACCATATGGACCATGATAGTGGCCCACTTAATCAGCCGCAGATCTATCCGCGAACAGAGCTCGCGAAGACGTCCGCTGAGATGCTGGTGGAGCTCATGATCAAAACTAGATATGAAATCCAATCCGTCCATTGGGTTTCTGTGGAAAAACCGGTCGGAATTGACGTCTTTCGAGAAAAAATCGGCGCGGCCCACTTGATCTTTAGTTCCGCCGTCCGTAGATGTTGTGGACTCTGTCTTCACGTGTACGCGACTAAAATTTGGAAATCCACCGTATGCACGGTCGGTTTTTACCTGCCGAGTACAATGAACGGTCTGGATCATTGAACCAGTCGATGATCGTGGCCCACCTACACCCGTCCGTAAGTCCCTGTGCGGACGCTGGAAGAAAAGAAAACTTCCTTTTTAAGAAATTGTCGGTCAGCAGGTGCTGACCGACATTGGGATTTTTCGTGCAAAGCCTGTGCACGTGCACAATGTGCACACTCAGTGTACACGTGGGTCCACTGTGATGTATAGGTAAAATCCAATCCGTCCATCGCTTTTCCCACAATATTTAAATGGTTGGGACCCAAGATGGAGCATATCCAGATACCAGGTGGGCCCCACTTAAGGTTTAAAGGGGCTGATCTGTCCGTTGGGACACTTATACTGAGATCCAACGGCTGAAATTCGACGTGTACGGTTAATTTATGGTCCCCAGGTCACGTATGAAGTTTCAAGCCAATCGGATGGCGGGGAACCATGTGATCTTGCATTCTGGACGTCCTTCGGGCCACTTGAGCTTCAGTTCCCAATTTTCTCGGATCTCTGGCGTGTAATTCCGTCGATTTTGGTCCTCTGGAGTCCGTCCCTTGCTATGGTGATTTCAGAGCATCAAATACATACATTTAGCACCTTTTTGTAGTCCCCACTTGCAGATGTACCTTGCATCACAAACATGATTAAATTAGGATTTTAAACAGTGACATGTTCATAAATCCGGTAATAACTGGGGTCTAGTATGCAATATTTGACCCTCAACACAACTCCCAACCAGCATTTTGCTAGTCCCGAGCAAAGTATGCGAAAATTAAGTTGAGAATTACGAGATAATTCTTGTGAAGCCGAGTGATATTTTGAAAAACAAATCAGATATGAGAAATCTTAAGATTCATGAATGTTAATTATCAATTTCTCCTAGCCTCTCATGCACGGTGAGTTTCATAATCAAGTTCAAATATTAATCCATAAACTAGAATAATAAACATTGAATTCCATGGGTGTAGAGTGTAAATCCGACTTTCAACATTAATATTCAATTCTCTATTTCATGATAACGTTGGTAACCACAAGAGCATTCAGGACAACCAAAATCTAAACTAAAGGTCCCTCATAGATCATTCTTTTTTTTTTTCTTCTTTCAGCCTTTGATTTATTTATTTATTCATTTTTTTTTTAAGGTAACGCCAAGAAGGGGAGTCAAATCTTCACCTATAGGGAGCAAACCTATGGTGAAGACCGTACACCTAAACCTTTTTCATATATCATCCATGGGGAATTAAATCCACACCTATAGGGAGCAAACCTATGGTGAAGATTATTCGCCCACCCCTTTCCAAAGGCATTTGTATTTTCTTTTTCTTCAATTAATCATGACGGGCAATTTTTCAGGCCGGTTCCTTCCATGCTTAGTGATTACCAAGTCAACCCTTCAATACCAAATTGAAACCTTAATGTGAAAGTGAGATGTGACATGTGAGATCATGACTCAATCAATGTTTACAATTTCTAATCATGGATTAATAATTCAAACTTAACTGTGAAATCTAACGAGCAACTGAATCAAAGAGTAGTAAATCACCAACATTCCATATCCTGTAATTCTAAATCAAAGATGGTCATCAAATCACATGAATTCACTAGAAAGTCCAGGAAAAAAAAATTTAAAAATTTTCACAATTTTTTTTTATTTTTTTATTTATTTTTATTTTTTTTATTTTTTTTATTTTTGCTCAAGACTAAAAAAAAAACACTGATTAGGTAACCTAATCTCCCACCCCCAACCTAAAATCTACATTGTCCTCAATGTAAAAGGTATGCGTGCAATGCATATGGGACAACGAAAGTAAAAGAGAAGTGATGGGAAGATAGTACCTGGATAACGAATCGAGAGACTTTTCAAGAGATCGGAACATGGAATTCGGTCAGCATAAGAGAGAAAGTAGAACAAAAATAAAATCCTACCTATACCACTTTCACAGGTGCTTTCGATTGCATTTAGCACATGCAACAAGCCTTTAAACCCCTAGGTTGCCCCTAGTGGACGAGTTGTAGTCTCGTGAGGGTTTGCAGTAATGTTACCCGCAAACATTGAACTAACTAACTAGGAAAATTAAACGGAATGAAAAGCTGGGTTGCCTCCCAGGAGCGCTAAGTTTACTGTCTATCCTAAAACAGCATAAAGGAAACTACCCTAGTCCTAAGAAAGCAAGGAAAAACTACTCAGTCATGCCGCAAGGTTCCTCTTCTGGCCAGTACCGTGATAAATTTCTCAGTAGGTTACTTAACAGGATCATCCAAAAGCCCTTTTTGCAATAGGGTTTGATGCCCTGAAGCATGATTTTCCAGAAAAACTTATGTACCTCATCAAAAATTTGACGTTGGTTCGCTTGAGGTATCCAAAGTATATATGATTCACCTGTGTCAGAAAAAGTTTCGAAGTTAGTATCCCATGGTGAATCAGAGACTACAAGTAGATCAAATTGAGAAAAATTTTCAAGGAGTGGTGTAGTAGTCTCAACATATTCCGATGTAGCAGACTTCGATTCAATTTTTAGCTCCTCCTCCTTTAATGGTAGATGTTTAGGATCAGGGGAAGAAGGGGCTTCAAAATAAGGGTTCTCTCGGTCAGTGATAACTACCGAGATGTTGTCTTGCGAGACATCCACTTTGTCTTTTGACATGGGATCGTTTGACTTTGCAAAGTGTGCCCAGCAATTATCAAAATAGTCGAAAATTTCAGCTGAGAGTGACTTATTTTCCTCATTGAAGTCTGTAATGAGATGCTCAAGGACTCCCTCGCCCTTAAAAGTATATGAAGATATGCTCTCTTGCTCCAGTCCTGCACAGACATATTGAAGATCAATAGGGGAAGTATCGATGGGATCACTTTGTTCATTGAAACTACTCAATCGAGGTGTTAAACTGTCCGATGTGTACAACTCAGATGGTGGTCTCAATCGAGTGGTTTCAAATTTCAGAGTCTTAGCGAGCAGCTCGTCCTTCTCCCGAATCACATTTCATTCAATTCAAGAGAGTAGTCCAAACATGTCTCACAGAAGTTGGAAGGGTCGGTTCTAATGAGCTCATCTTCCATTTTTAAATCAGACATGTTAGGTGAGTGGAGTAGCTCAGTATGACCGATCACTTCGTGTGCTTCTTGAGCATTGACCTGGACCATACTTAAGATTGATTCCAGGGGAATTTGGGTTGTGCTCTCATGAATCTCATCCCAATACTTCTCAGCTTCCAATTAAGTGCAGTACACACTAGAGATGGGATCGCTTTCCTTACATTCTAAATTCGGTTGAGGTTTGAATAAACTAACCTCAACCTCATCATTGAGATCATGTGTATCATGTAAGGAAAGTGTGTCATCATCACTGTATTTGAAAGACACCCATGTATCTCCATCATTGTTTTGAACAGTCAGTGAGATCGACTCATCGGGGAGTTGAACCGTATGCTCATTAATGGAATCCAACTCCTCATTCCAAATTCCAGATTTCGTCAAAAGCGAGTGAGGATCACTTTCCTTGCATTGTATTTCTGGATTGGATTGTAGTTGGGATGAGCGAGCTTCCTCTATCCTTTCAAGGCGCGAATTAAGTACTTCTAATGATTTCATCATTTTCACAACATGCTGGTTGAATTGTTCTAGATTAAAACATGAATCCTCTTGGATCGTTTCTGGTTGGTTCTCAATGGTAGGGTATCCAAGAGAATAATCATTACATGTTGTTGCTTCATCTTCCCAACATTGATGGTTCCACTGATTAGAGTCATACGGATCATGTGTGGGAGAATCTGATGGTAGGTAATACATATTATCACTCATAATATAATCACGCATTGTTTTCTTTTTCTCAGATGAGTGATAATAATTCTCACTCTCATAGTTATGATAACCCCAACATTCACGTACTGTCTTGTTAATCCGTGGGGTGTAATTGTTCTCCTGCATATGATCACGTAAGGACTTCTTAATCGGTGGAGCATCATGTTTCAATTGGTTGAAGTAATTTTCAGAAAATATTTGAGGCATAGGCTGTTTTCCATCATTATCTTCATACATCAAAAAATTTTCCCAAGATTCCTTAGCTATCTCAGCACATATACGTTCCAACTCTTGCATAGTAAAACCCTAATTCTGAATCTAATCCTAAGAATAAAATAATCCTACAGCAATATGAGATCCAGAAAAAAGAGAAAGAATTTAGAAAGAAATTACCGAATTAAAGTGTATGTCAGGATCCTACAAAACAGGAAAACAGGTTAGTTTCTAGAAATCAGAAAAAAAAACTAAAAACTAAAGTTAGAAAAGAAATCCTAATCTTAAACTAATCCTAAGACTAATTAATTTCAAAAAATCGTAGCCGTCAGTCCCCGGCAACGGCGCCAAAAACTTGTTCACTCCCAAGTATAGGGTTGTGATGTAGTAATAATCTCGGTAAGACCGAGGTCGAATCCACAGGGACTGAAACCTGTACGTTATCTAAAACTAACTAGAACTAGAATTAGGATGAGATGAAATCTAAATTGAGTATGATTTGAGGAATAATGGTGAAATAACAGTCTAAAACTTAGGAAAAATTTAGAGAAAGAACACTAGGGATTCAGAGGATCCACTTGTAGAGATCAGGGAGATCTTATGCCTGTATCACAAATCATGGAAATTAAATGAACTGATGTTGATATAGTTTTCAAGAGATGAGAGGTATATAAATTAGAATGGATTCCATCATCAAACCATGCCCAGGAGACAAAGCAAACAACGGAATTAAACTAATTACCAACCAATCAATCATGTCATGAAGGTTAGGAAGGGTACCGACATCCAACCATGCCCAGGAGACGATGGTGAACAACAGGCTTCCTGACGTCATAACCATAAAAAAGGGAACAGAAATATTCAAAGCCATTGCAGACCCATTGTAATTTCAGTCACAACAGACCATTAAAGACTAAAATATTTCCTTAATAAAACAAATATCAAATTCAAATTCATAATTAAAACCAAATTAAAAACATAAATTAAATCTCCCATCCCACTACAAGCTTCACCTCTTAGCCCTAGCTAAGAGGTCTAGCCCGCCATGGATGGGCTAGATCTCTTAAATCAAAAAAAACAAAATAAAAGAAAAAGAAAATAAAATAAAATAAACACTACTCTGTCCCTGCTCCTTGTCAAGCTGCTGCCTCCCAGCCATCTCCAACTGATGATCCTTTCTCTCACGTTCTCTCTGCCTATTATACCCTCTGTCAAGAGTTTCCGCATCACGTTACACTCCAACTAGGATTTGCGGAGATTTCCCGCACTTCATGTACAGCCGGACTACGTAACCTCTTACGCAGCAGAAAACGCCGCACCCGATCTGCGTTTTACTTGATGGGGCCCACGATTGGTGTCAAAGAAGAAATCCACACCGTCTGTTGTGTTCAGGACAAAAAACCGTCTGGGAAGGGTAATTTTTTGTAGGTTTTTGCATGTCCCATTGAATCAACTCAAGCCACCGTTCAACCTGTGTTTGAGTGGTATTCTCCTTGTGTGTGCGAGCATGGAGTTGTAAGAACCTTTCATGTACGGTCGGTTTTCACTTCTGGAACGAGTGGACGGTCCGGATTTACCATATGGGACCATGATAGTGGCCCACTTAATCAGCCGCAGATCTATCCGCGAACAGAGCTCGCGAAGACGTCCGCTGAGATGCTGGTGGAGCTCATGATCAAAACTAGATATGAAATCCAATCCGTCCATTGGGTTTCTGTGGAAAAACCGGTCGGAATTGACGTCTTTCGAGAAAAAATCGGCGCGGCCCACTTGATCTTTAGTTCCGCCGTCCGTAGATGTTGTGGACTCTGTCTTCACGTGTACGCGACTAAAATTTGGAAATCCACCGTATGCACGGTCGGTTTTACCTGCCGAGTACAATGAACGGTCTGGATCATTGAACCAGTCGATGATCGTGGCCCACCTACACCCGTCCGTAAGTCCCTGTGCGGACGCTGAAAGAAAAAGAAATTCCACGGTGCTGACCGACATTGGGATTTTTCGTGCAAAGCCCGTGCACGTGCACATGTGCACACTCAGTGTACACGTGGGTCCACTGTGATGTATAGGTAAAATCCAATCCGTCCATCGCTTTTCCCACAATATTTAAATGGTTGGGACCCAAGATGGAGCATATCCAGATACCAGGTGGGCCCCACTTAAGGTTTAAAGGGGCTGATCTGTCCGTTGGGACACTTATACTGAGATCCAACGGCTGAAATTCGACGTGCACGGTTAATTTATGGTCCCCCAGGTGACGTATGAAGTTTCAAGCCAATCGGATGGCGGGAACCATGTGATCTTGCATTCTGGACGTCCTTCGGCCACTTGAGCTTCAGTTTCCCAATTTCTCGGATCTCTGGCGTGTAATTCCGTCGATTTTGGTCCTCTGGAGTCCGTCCCTTGCTATGGTGATTTCAGAGCATCAAATACATACATTTAGCACCTTTTTGTAGTCTCCACTTGCAGATGTACCTTGCATCACAAACATGATTAAATTAGGATTTTAAACGGTGACATGTCCATAAATCCGGTAATAACTGGGGTCTAGTATGCAATATTTAACCCTCAACAAAGTACTACGGGATCTCTTCAAACAATAAGGCTGAAGCTAAGGCCATGCTGGATGGTCTTAACATCTACTCCAACCTGGGGCTTTCGAACATCATTCTCGAAACTGACTCTAAAGTCATTGCTGATGATCTGAGAGAGACTGATTCCTCTAATCTTTGGCATATCTGGTATACTCTGGGGAAAGTTAGAGATAAAACCCGGGACCTTAACCTGGTGATCAACCATACTTTCAGAGAAGGGAATGCAGTAGCCGATGCTCTTGCTCGTACCGCCACAGAAGGGTGCCCAGACAAAAAAATTTTCCATCGTGCTCACCTCCCGAGGCCAGTCAGAGGGGCTTTAGTGTTAGATAATGCAGGGCCTGGTGTGCTCAGGTGCCACTGATTGTTGTTGTTGCTGATTGGTCCTTTCTGTTCTCCTCTTGTGCAGCTCCTTTCTCCCCCTTTTTCCTTTTTTTTCTTGTTGTGTTCCCTTTCAGCCCTGCTGTTTTTTTCTGTACTGAGATATATGATAGGAGAGGCTGCCTTCCTTTTTGTGGGACCCTCCTGAATGTCTGTATATTTAGCTGATCAATGAATTTCCTAGGCTTCGGCCTTTTTTTTTTTTTTTTTTTTAAATATAAAAAAAAAGGAGCAGTGAACTTCTACCTTTTGAATTTAGACCATGATCTGCTTTACATTGCTACCGTGTGAGTGACGCAGGGAAGGATGTGATGAGGTCGATACCATCTTCCTCAGGGATAACTACTCCAAATCTATGGAGCTTCTCTAAACTCTTCAGAGAGATTCCTCAAATTCATGAGGGATGAAAATAAAAATAATTTAAAATAAATTGATTGATGATTAAAAAAATGAAATTGTACTCAAAGTCTCTAAAAACGTGACTTACTGTAAACAGTAAACTCACTATTTATATATGAACATGATTCATATTAGACTTCATAGCTTTTGGCCAAAAATAGTACGTGTGCAATTTGGCCTAACCATTCTCCTAATTTTTCTAAGCCCGTTCATGTTGGTCACAACTCCTAAAACTCAAAGGATCAAAAGTCATGATCAAATTAAAACTTATTATTTATAGTAAAACAGAAATAAAATGGACTTTCGACCATCGATCTGACCGAATCTCACAAATCTGGCATGGGTAACTTGGAGCGGCAAAGTTGGATGGCTAAAGTAGCTTCTCCTACCCCAAAATCATATATGATATGTTGAAAAACTCATTCCAGTTTGTGAGATATGACTGTTTTAAGGTTCCGAGGGTCCTAATCACCTCCACCTCCGATTGGGCCTTCTCTGGTCCATCTTGCCATGAAAGTGTCCATGACCAGCTCTACATCAGTGAGCAAAAATGACAGATTGGATGGCTGGAAAAAGTTGTCTTGCGTCGATTCTCTACTGTAGACCATCAATGGTCACTCTCATGTAAGCTCCACATTGGATGGACAGCTCCGAACCTTGGGTTAGATAATCTTTCAAGAAATAAATGGATAGCTATAGGAACTCGTTATACTTTTTTAACCATCTATTTTCCACCCAAGTCCTCTAATGGAGTGTGATTTTTGGGGTGTGGCCCACCGAGTTATGAATCTGGTGAGTTTACCATTCCTCAGAAGTCATTGAAAAGTTAAGCCAAAGAAAGCAACAACCAATATCTCATCCAATCCAAGCATGCCCCTCTACCATCAATAAAAATCACTCAACACATAATCAACATCTCACTTAAAAATAAAGATAGAAAAGAGAATTACATTTTAGATTAACGGTCCACTGTTATCCCTTTCATTGTTATAAATAAAGACACTTAACACATTATCTATGAATCTGTTCATCAACTCCAAAGATAGAAACACGTTTCCCTCCATACCTTCAAATTCAGGTGCTGAGCCCCTCGTGTGCTCGGTGCATTCAACCATTACTCCGAAGATAGAACAGTTCCCCAGCTTCCATTTTTGTAAGAGTTTCTATAACATTAATGTCAACTTTCATGGCATTGCCCATGGTTTGCTCATCCATGCTCTTACCACTAATCTCCACCACCCTCGATCGCGAAGGACTAACAAACACACGATCAAAAGACCCTTCCTCGTTTACATCTTTAACATCCTTGAGCTTCTTAAGGGCCCTTTTACTCAATTGGTAGCAAGACCAGTAATCAGCGAAATGCCCTCGGGAGACGGTTCTCCTTCGACGTATTTCTGATGTTATCAAATTGACTTCCATCTCAATGCGGGCTACGTCTTTAATCCAATTCTGTACTTGGTGCGTGAGCCTCCGTCTTTTTATCGATGGTCCCTCGTCGACTCTTTCAATATCTTTGCGCTTGCTTGTTAGTGCTTCCATTGCTCGCGTCAAAGTGTTCACATTTTCATCCATGTTTGTGATATAACTGATATGTTGTCTGACAGGAGACCATAAGATTTGAATGATTTCTGCAACTATGCGGACAGTGCTCACCAGCGACATGTGGGCCTGTTTGGATACACCTGCATAAGTAACTTTTTTTTATTATTTTTTTACTTACAGTACTAAATAAGTTATTTTTTAATAAAAGTTTGTTCAGTAACTACTTTTATGAAAGTAGCTTATTGCTTAAACAAACTTATAACCATAAATAAAAACAAAAAATTGCTTTTTGAATATTTATTCTCTCTCTCATCTCTCTATGTGATGTAAAGTTCATATCAAAGTTGCCCCTGCATGATGTACAGTCAAGTTTGAAGGCAAGGCCCACATATTAATAGACAGTCCACATTAAAGGTGGGCTCCACATGATGAGCAATTAACGCGGGGTTGAACATGATGAGGTCGCCATCTTCCTCAAGGATAACTATTTCGAATCCACGCAGCTTCTCTGGACTCCTCACAAAGACTTATCGAGTCCACGAGGAAAAAAACAAGAAAAATATAAATAAATTCTAGAAAATTCGTAAATTGATTGATGATTGAAATAAACAAGTCTACAACCCTTTAAATAGGGATATTAAACCTTGGAAGAAGTTTCGGAATCAAACTACAACTAAACTCCTAGAACTCACGACTTACTATAAATAGTAAACTTACTATAGTTATAGACGGTCATAATTTCCACTAGACCTAATGCTTTTCGGCCAAAAATATTAAGTGTCCTATTTGGCTCAACCATGCTATTCTCCTAATTATTCTAAGATCTTTTCATGTTGGACACAATTCCTAAAGCCCAACGGATGAAGAGTTGTAATCAAAATAAAACTTACTATAAATAGTAAAAATGGAAATAAAACGGCAATTCAACCGTTGATATGATGGCATCTTGCAAATTTGGCTTGCAAGTTGGTTGGCTAAAGTAGCTCATCCTACCCCAAAATCATATGTGGCATGTCGAATAATTCATTCCAATTTGTGAGATACGTCCATTTCAAGGTCGTTCCAAATCACTTCCACTTGTGATCGGAACTTTTCTGATCCATCTTGGCAAGGAAACTGTCTGCGACCTGCTCTACATCAGCAATGGACAGGAAAGGTGGGCCTAAAATGATGGACAATTAACATTAAAGTGGGCCCCACATGATGGATAACCCACATCAAAGTGAGCAACATAACTGGCGGTCCACATCAAAGGCTGACCCCTAATGACGAATGGCTCACATCTAAAGTAGGCCCCACATGATGAACAACACACTTCAAATGAAGGGCCCACAAGATGAACAGTCCACATCGAAGGTGAGCTCTAAATGATGGGCAATAGACATTGAAGGTGGGCCCCACTTGATGGATAACCCACATCAAGGTGAGCCCTACATAATAGATGGTACATATCAAAGGTCATTTTGTAATAATGAATGACCCACATCCAAGGCGGGCTCCACATGATGGACAACCCACTTCGAAGGTGGATGGATGATCCACATCAAAGCTGGCTCCTCATGATGGGTGGTGGACATTGAAGGTGGGTCCCACATGATGGACAATTACCATTGATGGTAGGCCCCACACGATTAATGATCCACATCAAGGTGAGCCCCACATACTGAACAATACACATTAAAATGCCAAACCCTCATAATGAATGGCCTACATTCAAGTTGGGCCCCACATGATGGAGGCCCACTTCGAAGTTGGATCCCACATGATAGACAATCCACATTAAAGGTGAGCCCCATATGATGGATGATTTACATCCAATGTCCAACATGATGGACGCCCCGCATGATGGATAGCCCACATTGAAGGTAGGCCTTCCAAGGTGGATGGTCCATATTGAAGGTAGACCCCACATGGTGGATGGTTCACAGGGAAGACAAGGCCAAGGTAGGTCCAATATAACTAACTGTCCACGTCAAAGGTAAATTCCACATGAATAAGTAAAAATTAGAGAAGAGAGAAAAAGTGGATAATGAATTATGGAAAAGATTTAAAATTTACTCACGTGATGATAGAAACCAAGCAAACTTTTTAAACTTTTTGGCTGTTAAGTGTGTCATTTACCAAACATACTTATCACTTAAATAAATAAAAAACCAACATAGGTTACTTAAAGGCATAAGTAACTTAAACAAAGCTTATGATCCAAACGGCTCATGAGAGAGAGCGAGAGATGATACCTACACATGAATGTTTAAAGAAAATAAAATAAGGAGAAGTTGGTTAATTAGAGTGGAGTGGAAGGGATGAACGGAGTAAACCAAAACAACTGCGCTCACCCCCGGGGTAGGAACAAGCTATTTACATTCACGCCCTATATAATATAATATATAATATAGATGCAAAAAGGCGGGAAGAATTCCATAAGGAAAGTGGATTGCCCGTTGACTTTGAAATGCGCAACTCGATTCATGTATTTTATGTTTTACCCATAGTATATATGCCAACTCATTTTAATATATGAGCCTAAAATTAAAGCAAATTCAAATCTTAAGTGGACTGCAAAATAGGAAAAATAAATAAAATCCGAATTGAACTCCTACCGTTAAAAATTTCTTGGGGGCACAAAAGTTTTAGACTAAGTTGATATTATGTTTTTTGTCCATCCAGATTTACCTTATGAATAGGTTGGATGATGAAAAAACATAATAGTGGGCCCTAGGAAGGTTTAATTGGTGAGTGTCATTATATAAACGTGTGGGAGAGAACCAAAGAAAGAGAGAGAAAGACACCCTGATCCATAGCTCTAGTGGTAGACTGATTGAGGGTACCTTTGTTTCAACACTGAGTTGTTGGTATCCATTCCCTAGTTGGGGTGGCAAAGAGTGGAGTGTATACTGATGGTGGGGTGTGTACTAACAAGCTAACCCAGAGAGAGAGAGAGAGAGAGAGAGAGAGAGAGAGAGGATACCTAAAGATGTATGTTTAAAAGAAAGGAAAAAAGAAAAAAAGAAAGTTGTTTAGAATGTAAGGGATGTTCCAAAGAGAGAAGCAAAACAACACCACTTGTGGCCACAAAGGCGAGGAACAAGTGATATATAAGGAGGATGCTGATTGCACGCTGATGCAGATCCCACGTAGCTGGGTGGGGTGGGGTGGGGTGGGGACGTTACAGGATTTGATTGGACCACCTGCTGTTATCGATCATAGGTAGATTGGTCAACTACGTATTGTCATCGATCACATGGCTCCATCTCTCACAAACTAGTCGCCTCTCTCCACATCCCAACAACCACCGGCCTAAGTGGTGTTGGGGTCCCCAAGCTCCATATAAAGATAGGGAGTGGATTAGGTGAGTCGCGGGTAAAAGTTTAGTGGGTCAGGCCTGACCGTGGGGCTCACTTTGATGTATTTGTTGCATGTCTATACTGTTCATTGGTTTTTCAAGTTATTTTAGAACATGGTCTGAAAAATGAAGTAAATTGAAATATCAAGTGAATGAATTGAATGCCCACCATTAAAAGCTGATATCTGTGTTTTCCTTTCATCTGCATCTGTGTGACCATGTCGACAGGTTGGATGGAAAATAAAATTGTGGTCAGCTCTGGGATTTCTTTAATGGTGGGTGTTTAATGGCCATTGATTCCTATGATGTGGTCCACTTAGAAATTTTCGATTTGCTTCATTTTGAGGACCATGTCCTAAATTTGTGTGGAAAAACTGATGGAAAGCGTCCATATAAAACACATTCATCATATCAACGTCAGCCTTACGGTCAGGGTCTCACCTACTAACATGTTACCTGGGCCCACCTAATCCGCCTGAATTGAAAAAAAAAGCCACAGTCGAGAGAGAGAGGTGCTACAGCCATGGAAGCATCGTACCAATACGAGAATAGTCTTTAATATGGATGGTCAAGATCATTAATGACACAAAAAGGTCTATTCAACATTTGATCCATTGTTAGATCCAATTCAAAGCTGGGAAAAATGATCGATATAAAAAATAAGGGCAAATCATTCGATAAGACACGATACTGACTTGTTTGATAATGCCACGCGTCCTGTGATATCTGTATACATCCACAAGTGGATGCACGTGTCATATATACTATAACCTGTGTATGAGATATCGGCTTTCCATCAGGTGGGACGCGGATTTCCTGTTAAAGCCTTTCACAGGAAGTTACTGCGTTTGAATGCTAGGTGGGCCCCACCGTGATGTTGGTAAGAAATTCACCCGCTCGGCTCATTTTAGGACATGCGACGGAAAATGTGGTGGATCCAAAGCTCAAGTGGAATTATACCAGGGGAAACTGGGAAAAGATTTACACACTGTTGAAACATTCCTAGCTCCACCTCGGTGTTTATATGTCATCCTTAATCTTTATAAGGTCATTCCCATTCGGATTGAGTGAAAACCTAGGCCTCACCCAAGACGGTGTGGCCCTCACTGGGGGATTACCGTAGGGCCTACCTTGATATATGTATTATGTATCCACTCAGTCCATTCATTTTATCAAAAGAACCATGCTATAAGAAACAGTGGTGATTAACCATCCTACCATTAAAAACTTCTAATGATGCACCTTAATGTTTTCGAAGTGATTATTTACCATCGGGTCTGTTGATTAGGTCATGTAAGCCTGGATGAAGGGAAAAAACAAATATAAGCTTGATCCAAATCTTTTGTGGCCCATTAATGGTCAATCACCACTGTTTCTCATGGTATGGTTCACCTGATAATTGCATCTGCTTCAGTTTTGGAAAAACACCCTGAAATAATTTGAAAAAATTGATAGCCGACGTGATACATAATATATACTTCAAGGTGGGCACCACGCTTACCCCATGGTAAGGTTTGCACCGTCATGTAGGGGTGCACACCGAACCGGTAAATTAGACCGGAACTGATCAGGCCACACAGTTTAGTCCAGTTCTGAAGTGCACTGGTTCCTGTTTCAATTCCGGTTCCAAAAATCAAAGAGCTAGTTAGTTTGGTTCGGCTCTTAGTTTGGGGGTTTGTAGAACCGAACCGAATCATAGAACCAAACCCTAGAACCGGATCCCAATAAATATTTAATAAATAAGCATAGAAAAACTGGACCATTCATCAAATGGATAACAACACAAATAGACATTGGCAGCAAAATCATTTTGGGAACACTAAAAGGTCATAAAAACATACTATGAAAAGATTACTCACTGAAAATTTTCAGTGAAGGAGCTTGGGCTTGATTATTAACAAAAAAAAAAACCATGCAATTGGTCCGTATTATAAAAGGCCCAAAATCGTATAACTGAATTAGAACTGAACTAGTTTTTTATGGTCCAGTTTCATTTTTGTTCCAGGGTGCAGACGGTCCGGTTCTAGTTCTAGTTTTGCTGGAACTATTAGGAAGAGTTGGTTTCCAGTTTCACCCCAGAATTGGACTGAACTGAACCGTGTGCACCCGTACCGTCATAGGCGAAGCCGGGATCTTACCTAATCCGCGCTCCTTTTTCACGTCTTCTGACACAAAACTCATGGAATTTTACAACTCATTTAGGCCATATCAAACCAGATGAATGGATGGATAAAATTCTAACCGTCTATTACCTTTTATGTTATGGCCCACCTAATGAAAGAAATTTCATGAAAAAAAAATATGAGATGATTTGACACCTTATGAAAAGCTCAGATCATGTGTTTAACATCTGCACCTGCTTCTGTGTGTATTTACACGGGTATACACGACGGACGCGGATTGCGTCCTACCCCCGCCCGGACGGTTATCCGTCCGGGCAGGGCTCTGTGGGGCCTACTGTGATGTAAGTGTTTCATCCACGCCATTAATTATTTTTCTCAGATCAATTTAATATATGAGACAAAAATTGAAGCACATCCACAACTCCACCGTGATGTTATTTTTACCATCCACCTATTAATAACATTATGTAGACGTAGATGAAATGAAAAAACAAATATCAGCTTGACCCGAAACTTCTCCAGCTCCCAAGAAGTTTTTAATGGTGGAAGTTAAATCCCCACTTTGTAGTACATTTAAGCACTTTACATGCCTTATTTTTTGTCTCATATATTAAAATGATCGAAGAAAAACGATTAATGGCATGGATGAAAAACTTACATCACAGTAGGCCCCACAGAGCCCTGCCCGGATGGATAACAGTCCGGGTGGGGTAGGACGCACTCCGCGTCCATACACGACGTGTCATATTTCGTCTTGTAGAAAAGAAAGAAGCAGATTGCGCGGTGCACCACACACCACCAACCTCAATGGTGGGTTGATGTCACCAATTTTTGTGGACCCACCATGATGTATGTGCCATATCTACACTGTTCATCCATTTTGCAAGATTATTTTAGGAATGGACCAAAAATTGAGATACATCCAAAGCTAAAGTGAACTACACCATGGGAAGCAATGGGGATAATAATGCTCGTAGTTGAAACTTTAGTCATGATGTTATTTGCCTACAAATTTTTCATAAGTTTGCAAAGAGTTAGATGAAGTGAAAAAAACAAATATTAACTTGATCCAAAATCAAAGTTGACCTTAAGTTCAATCCCAATGCGTTCTTTCTGTGGTGGAGTCCACTTGAACTTTGGAGATGCCTCAAGTTTTGGATCGGGACTTTAAATGATCTCATCAAATGTATAAACGAATTAGATATAGCACATACATTTAATGGGACCCACTGAACTTGGTGGTGTCAACACATCAGTGGTGTGTGGCACACTACCCAATCTGCTTCCCAAAAGAAAAGGGTTGCCAGCGGTGTAACAACCTGCACCTTCAAGTACATGGGTGTTACCATTAAAACTTAGATCAATATAATCATGAACCTAATTAGTGGTTCTAGTCTAAATTAAGACAATAGAAATAACCTTCAACCATTCAACGAGTCGTCTAGCCATTCATTAATGCCTGGACGAATCATCGAAACAGATCGGACCATTCATTAACAACCTTGGTCCCTGAATCACCGTCATCAGATCCACACCGCTATCCGGCCTACAACACTCAAACCCACAACCCAAATAGGCGATCGTACTCATCCCGACTCCTAGTAGTGGAATGCACCGTTAGAAACCCACTTGAATAATCCCTAGGACTTTTTCTAACCATTGGTGTTCAAGGACAGTGTGATTTGGCTATCAGATCGACAGAATTCCACAGCCGAAGGATAAAAAAGTAGGAGAATGGCCCAACTGAGCTTTGGATCTGCCTAGTTTTTGGTTAAACATCCTTATGGGGACCCTCGAACCGAATAGATGGGGCGGATCTAGAAAATACTTCTCAGTGGGCCCCACACAGGAGTGGTGTGCACACCAGGGATGTTGCACCATACACACATCGGACCTGCCAGCTTGGTCAAATAATGTTTGACCCGAGTGTTTACGAAAGAAGAAAAAATTTCTCCTTCATCCAAACTTCCCGCCAATGGCCAATTCAAACGGATGATGGCAAATCATCCAAACCCATGGCCCACCATGGTGATCCAATCCATCTATCGTGTTCGTACGATCAATTTTACCAGAACCATGTGGTACACTAGCCTCCATGCATGCGTGCATGCGCGCAAACAATGGCATAATCAAGACATATACACTACATATTAGAACGAAGGAACCACGCCCGATTTTGATTTGCCAACTTGGCAATCCGAGGCAATGGCCCACCTTCTATCTCGGCCATCTATTGAGGACACATCTCAGCTCTTCTCTCGGTGTCAAAAGCAGATAGGCACTCGACTACGAAATGGAAAAGGCAGGGGAGACACTTGCACTTCGGGAAAGTCTTATTGGCACAATCTAGACCTCCCACGAAGCCACGTAGGGCGATCTCCACAGTCCCCTCTAGGGCAGCAACGTCTCTACTAGGGGAGGATTTCTCATCTCATGAGAAGGCGTAATCAGCGGAAAATCTCACGAGATGAATGAAACGACAATGAATGGTGGGATTAGTGGCCCCTGCAGTGATCAGTGTTCAAACGGTCCGAATTGTCCAGTTAGGCCATAGACAAAAATCCATCATTACCAACCATGTCGCCTTCCCCGTTAGATCGAAATACCCACCATGATGGTGTGGGCCCCATTTGTAGATACGAATTGCTTTTCTGGTGGGCCATAGGGATAGGAATCCATCCCTCATAATGGATCAAGCCCATACACGCTAGGATTGGAGATAATGTCGTGAATGCGGCCGCTCCTATCCTGACTGCTCACTGCAATGGTGCAAACGAACCCTAAGTCTATAAATAGGAGCTGTTGTCTCGGGATTCCCACCACGGAATTAGGGAGTAAGGGAGAGAAAGGAGGGAGGTAAGGAACAAGTGACTTCAAATGCGAGTGTGAACTCAGTGCCACACTGCATTAAGTCAACCTAGTCAGTTCGGATCGAGTTGGGTTAGTGCAAACCAGTATCACCACTGCAAGAGAGAAAGAGAGGGAAATTAGAGAGAGAGAGAGAGAGAGAGAGAGAGAGAGAGAGAGAGAGAGAGAGAGAGAGAGTGGATACACACAGTGTGTGCCGGACAGCATGCAGCCCACAGTCGAATCGGACAGTTCAGATCAAGTTGGGTCAGTGCAGACTAGAGACATCATGGTAAGGAAGAAGAAGGGCAGAGGGAGAGAATGAAGAGGATAAGAGAGAAATAGAGGGAAGAAAGAGAGAGAGAGAGAGAGAGAGAGAGAGAGAGAGAGAGAGAGAGAGAGAGCTCACTGCCATTGTTAAGGCAGGTGAGTCTGTCCAGCCAACTTGAAACAAGTTGTGTTGGA
Source organism: Magnolia officinalis (assembly GCA_021015155.1). Classification (NCBI taxonomy): domain Eukaryota; kingdom Viridiplantae; phylum Streptophyta; class Magnoliopsida; order Magnoliales; family Magnoliaceae; genus Magnolia; species Magnolia officinalis. Next base: position 11,514,389 of record JAJHSJ010000017.1, read on the forward strand.
CGACCCAAGGCTCCGTGGCGAAGGAAAGATCGTAGGAGAAGAGAAAGAAAGACTGAGAGAGAAGGGAGGATGAGTGCGCTGCTACACTCCCTTCAGAGTTCGAATTGAGCCAGACCGAGTTCGTAGAACTCAGGCCACGTTCGAGTCAAGCCCAGGCATGGTGGGCTTTGGTTGAGAGAAGGAAAGGAGAAAGGGAAGCAGAAGAACTGCTGGCGTCACTGGAACATCAGGTGGGGTGTCAACGAGCCACTGTAGCAGCTATGCAAGGCACTAAGTCAACTCAGTTGATGCTGAGGGCAGCCCAGGTACCTGAGTAAGGGAGACCATCTCGGTTAAACTCGGTTGGCACCTCATCTCTGTCAGTTGAGAGAATTTACCAACTGTTTTCATCCAGCCATAGCTACCACGGCTGGAACCATTATCGTTCTCCAGGCTGTGGCAACAACTACAGCCCAAAGCCACGGCTAGGACCCAACTCGTGCTGGCCCACCTTTGCATGATATCGCCAAACCAACTCAACTAAAGCAACTAAGTAAGGGAGACCATCTCAGCTGAACTTGGTTGGCAACGGACATTGGGCCAAATCAGAGCTGATCTCGGCTAATGAACCATTGGGCCCATTAGAGTTGTGACTATTGCTAGTGGGTCATTAAACCGGCAATGAGCTCTCCCAACTAACCCGGTTTGGCCCAACTTAGCTCAGGAATGGTCGGTAGTCAGGGACCCAGGCCCTAACCACATATGTGCTCCATTCATAGGGCCAGCATCAACCGGATCAACTAAAGTCAGATGGGTTGAGCTCCTCCAAATTTTGAGCATGAGATTGGCAAGTCTCAGCTATCCATATGGTGTTGGACTTACAAGTCAGTGATGGCTCTCCAAGGGTAGTGATTGAGACCAAAGACTAATAAACCCCATTCCTCAGTTTTAAGACTAATAATAGAAGGAAAAAAAAATAGCTTAGCATGTAACTTAGATACATGACCAATGATTTTTCTTCACTTCAAACTCACGAGGACAAAACTCTCCCTATCAGACTAAGGATGGGCTTTCCGATAATTGGAAGGCAAAGGCTAGACGTCAAAGGATTAGGTTCTCCTTTACTATTGCATTACTTACTTTCATAACTAAGAAGCTCTACTAGTGAGGTGATGACTTCTTCCCCTTACGCTTTCCATCTCTAAGTCAATCCAAGGTTAGTTTCCATTTAAATCATGATTACTAGCTTAGAACTTTGATCACTTATACTAGATATAGAATCATATTGGATGGCTTACATTGATCCATGATCGATAATCTGCAAACCATGTTCATATGAAATAGACACTAGACTCTACATGCTAAGTCCCCATTTTTAATTGATGGCTCGTAAATCATGTTCGCATGTGATAATCATTAAAACCTACATTTGAGTTTTCATTTCAATTAATAACTTATGATTTGATTTCATAATCTCTAGTGATAGTTCAAAATTCTATTATCAACACATAACTTGCATGTTGTATCCACATAACTCCATGTATCAATGATTTGTTTGTGAGTCACTATAGAATCTAAATCACTACATTAAATAGTGGAAATTTCATTTATGTATGTGAGTCCACACTTAGGGTGTAACGAGACATTGTGTTAGAAATAGACCTTCGACTTGGAGGTTATTTTAGTGGTCAGTTATTAATGTGGATTTACCATTCATGGGATGTTTCCTCCTATGTGGCCTTAGGATGAACTCTTTACCACCCTAATTTAACATTACCCTTCCATATCGATTTAGTATTTATATCATACGCCTTTTTACTGCACCAACTTATTTTATCCCAAGATTTGGTATTTTCCCTTATGGCTTTGACAATTCATTTATACAACCATGTGATGGTAATTTTCTCTGTATTGAATTTGATTGACCACTAGTCGATGGGTTCTATTAAACATACTAAGGTGGAAGACCTCATGAGCCAGGAATGGTGGGAATGAGACACTATACCCAAGTTGTTGGCCTACTCTGGATGATAAATCCCCCCGTAGTGACATTTGAGTTTTATTAAACTAGCTAGTTGTAAATGGAATAATAACGATCGGGCTAATCATGCATTCATAGCATATAGGCAATGACGGGTGGTTAATTCTGGATGCTGTAGTACGTGCCCATAGTCATGGTATCGTTTCGCTAGCTCCCAGACCATCGATTATTGACCCACTTTCAGTGAGTTTGGCACTATGCTTGTACGAAACGTACTTTTGCTGGTAATCGGTCACATGCATGGGTTTCGCCCAAAAGCCAACTGGATGAGCATTTCCAATTGATGTGCACTCATACATCTATGCATTAAATAATACTGCATTTTGTATTATTTTGTATGCCTTATTATGTTTTTAAACTATACTTGTCTAAGACGGCAGTGTATAATATTGAGGGAAATTCACACTGAGTTGGCCACTTATTCATCGAATATTTAACGATGCAGAGAATGTAGGTTTAGGCGAGGATGGCTATGGTGCAGGTTCCAATGTCATTGTGGCAAGTTTGGAGGAGGGATATTACAAGGAGGAGCCGCGTCTGGAGGCGGCAGAATACTATGGACTTAATCAGTAGTTGCAGTATTTCTTCCTAGTTTGTCTTTATACATTTGAAATTTGAGTCATGAACTTAAGGTCCCTAGCTTAGTGGACTTGGATCTTGATATTTTGTTGTGTGATGTTTATCTATGCTTGGTTTATGCGATCGCACTCTAATTTTAATATATTTTCAATTACCTGATTAATTAACACTTGGGTTTAGGAAACGAGTTTTATACTTGGGTTTTGAAAACCAGGCGTGACAGGTGGGGTTTTTAGTTCAGATGGCCCTGTATTGTGATGTGGTCATAATAGGAGTACATATGAATCAAATTTAAAGATTTGTAGTCCTGAATTTACTTTTTCATTTTTTAAGGATGAAAATGCCCAATTTGCCGCCACTATGCCTCATAGGGGGGCTCTCATGTAGAGAAGAGAAAGGTCCTTTTAAAAAGGACGTGAAATCATCCAAAATTAAATTTTGTCCCACCTCTTAGCTGATATGATTTGTTTAATTTACTCAAACAATTGTAAATTGACGAAAGGATTTTTCCAGATATATGTTTAAAGCTATCCATGGCCCACAACTATACTACCGTGTACATTAATTTTGAATTGTTTTATCATATGTGGTCCATATGTGATGAGTTTTGCCCACAAACTTGGGATGACTACATGAAATTAAAACCCCTTTACATGTGAATGGAATAGATTTGCTAGAAGATAACCTAGTGGGCCCCAGAGAAGATGCGGGTAGGTTCAAAACACAGGGCCCTTTCACAGGAGAGTCATTTGGTTGTTTACTTCTTCTTTCCTTGATTTTTTTCATAGGAGGGGAGGATGATGTTTATTGGCTCATTTCCTTCTCCTTCTTCATTCTTCCTTGGTTTCTTTTATAATTTTTTGTAATTAGTTTTTTTTTTTTTTGAAATTAGTATGAATGGTCGGAGTTTATAAAAAGGAAAAGGGTGTAGAAGAATACTTTAATTGATGAATTTTTATAATTGAAGGATGTTGGAATTGATGAATTTTGTAATAGAAGAATATTATAATGCTTGAATTTTATAATAGAAGAATGTTATGATAGATTAATGTGATCAACGTTGAAATGAATAAATGTTGTAATAGATGACTATTGTAATGAATGATATTTTCATTGTGAATCGTCGATGTTCAATGTACATCATCGGTATTCACTATGCACCGCTGATATTAAGAGTGGATCACTGATATTTACTATAGACTGTTGATATTTATTAAGAGTGAACCACTGATATTCATTGTAGATTGTTGATATTTATTAAGAGTGGACCACTAATATTCATTGTTAGCCATTGATATTTCAACTATAGATCGCATGTATTCAGTATATAGGAAAATACTTAGATTCATTATAGATAGGTTCGATCTCAAGATAACCTCAATAGAATAGTATAGAAATATATATGAAATGAACGTAGAAGAACTCTTAGGTTCCCTACAAACATATAAACTTCACTTTAAGGCCCCCTATAGAGCAAAGAAACTAGACGTCCTTAAAACATCTCATTGGCATTCACATGGGCATAAGATTGTTGAATCTGTTAGTGATGATAAGGACGATGAGAAGGATTTCGAAAGATTTTTTTTTTTAATCTCAAATTAAATAAAGGAAAAGTTGTGACAAGAGAGACAGGATGGTTGAGAATTGTAAAGGTACATAATGTTGTTAATTAAACAATCTAAGTAGGTCTTATGTTACAACTATACAGGTTATGGACATATTGTCACTGATTGCCTAAGAAAAGTAAGATCCAAAGGCAAGACTGTCATGACAACATGGGATTATATGGAGAGTCTAAATATACTTCAGAAGACTCATATAATGTTGAAGACCTTAGTTACTTATGTGTCTTAATGACCTACATCATGGTATTCCTCCCTTGAGACTTGGGAGACTATAATACTTTAGGTAGATGATCTTAAAAGGTCCATTTGGACTGAATTATTAAACAAGATGATTAAGCCTCATTAATGAGCACCATAGGAAAATCTGAGGATTCTAGCCTCATCTTGTGTTTTATTGAAAAATTCAAGAATTATAGCCTTATTTATTTTGATAGTTTAAACTTTAAAGTTATTGAATTTTGGTATCATATGCTCTTTAGCTTAAACTGTCATTGATCATTCCTACTTCAATTGATATATCTTTTGAATGACCATAATAAGCATGCTCCTAGTTTTAATCCTTATATGCACTATATTCCCATGTTAGTATATGTCTTATAATTAGTAAATTCATGACTTATAACGATTTTTTAAATTATGTTTTTATTGGTATATTTATGGAATTAACTCTTTGTCAAATACTGATAAAAATGGATAGAAGATCAAGTCCCACTAAAATAATGAATTTTGTTTTCTATGCAAAGATTGATAAAGATAAGAGGGGCAAGTATAGGGGAGCATTACAAATTTTACATGTTTTAGTATAATGAATTCAAGTTCTAAATCATTTATATTTGATATGTAATATTTATATTTGCTTTGTTATGTCATTGGTATGGACCATGACATTATCTAGGTTAAGTTTTTATCACATAATTAACAAATTTGATATTATTAGTTTACTAATTTATGCACCTTGTTTATTAATCACGTGAGCTCGTGTCCATGTGTCATGTAGTCAGTTAAGCCCTTGAAAGTTGAAGACCAAAGACATAAGTGGATGTGGAGCATCAAGGAGGAAAGAACAGGTAATTAAGGTGCCTTGGTAACCCTAACCCTTGAAGCAAAACAACCCTTGAACCTCTAGATAATCCTAACCTTATAAGTAAACCATGTTGATCATCCATTAGCCTTATAAGTTTAATGGGAACATGATAAGTAAGGCTAGTAGAGGTACTAAGCTGTTGTGAAAATATATGCCAAAACAACAGTTTTTGAGTGGTTCTCGATCCCATTAACCGGTTGTCGATGAGAATCAATGGAAAGAAAGTACTACTTGATCCAATTAAAGAGTTTTTGAGTGGTTCTCGGTCTCATCGATAGGTTGTTGATGGGACTCAATGGAATCGAAGTATCACTCGATTCAATCGAAGAATGAGTCTAACAACTAAACAAATAAAATATAGATTCCCGATGGGATTGACAGAGGGTCTGATCCTATCAAAGGACCTTTGATCCCATCAAAGACCATTTCAATCCTATCAATAGAGTTGTTTTATAGCCATTGCAAATTGTTTTCTTATAAAAATGACATTTGGTTCTTGGGCGAATGAATAAATTGTTGGTACAGTAGATTCTCCACTCACATCCCACATTTCAAGCCTCTAAAATCATGAGATTTAAGTCATCTTTCTTATAATTCATCACTTGAAAGAGGATTCCAACTTTAATGAAAAAGTTAAACTTAATCTCTACCTTGTTCTAGAGATTAAACTTGAACTAATAGTCAAATCCTTGCCTAAACCCTTTAGAACACCCATCTGAGTGAATCCCCTCATATTACAACCTTCTATTAGTTGTAAGAGATTTACCCAACATCCCATCACCTTAGTCACCTCATTGACTCAATGCATGCAAGGTTGTTTATCTTAAAGTTGAAGTTTTATCAAAGCATTGGTATCAACTATCGGGGGAGCAAAAGGGGAGCTGCGTAAAGCATGAGAGAACATCGATCAAACAACATGAAACGGTGCATCAAAGGGGCTCAATTCAACAAGTGTCATTTAGTGAGTCCATACTTTTTTTTTCCTTGTGTAGAATTGAGGGTAGGAGTTTATAACCCAAAATCGATAGGTTCTTGTATAGAACATGGGCTCTTATGTAAGGTCGAATTCACCAAACATGCGATATACGTGTTTATCTCTGTAAGAGCATCCGATGGGAGTAAATGTAGGTCCTTCGACTAGGACCGAGGTTGTTAGTTTACAGATTTGAAACCAACTATAGTCTCTTGCAAAAGCTCCCGGCAATAGTGTATGCTAGGTCATTGTGTAGGGATATAAAGGTTAGAGGTGAACTTAATTTAAAACCTCCGATGATGAAATTGGGTACACTTATGAGTTGAGTGCGTCTGTCGAGAGTAGAGTAGGAAAACTAAACCACTATACATGATTGTGTTTATGATTGTCTTGTGAGCACTTGTTTAATTATTCTTGTGGATTTAATTTGATGAATTATATGTATACATGATTAAATGAATGCTATGAGTTAATTATTAGCACATCTTACACACACATGTACAATAGCATATAAAAACTTGTTGCTTGAATGACATGTTTATTGTAGTCTATATGATTGGACCCTTTATTAGCTTGAAAGTGTTAAAGCTAATTATCTTAATTTAAATTAACATATTGGTTTAAGCAACCAATTGTGGGTTAATTGAAAAAAAAATTATTTAGCCATAATCACTCCCCTTTAAGACATAACCTTCATTCTATAACTCCACCAAGCTTTCGCATGTAATCGTAGTATCGTACAGTACATGCGATTTCAGCAAATAATCGACTCGGCTCACAATTACAAAAAACTAGGTCTTTTAAATAGTCGACCTAACTCATAATAAATAGGTTGTTCAAACAGTGGTTTAAGAACCTGTAGAAGTACTTAAGATAAATCGCATCCACAACATCTAGATTAGCCACCCAATAATGCATGCATGCCATGAATGTATGATTAATCCAACTTTTATTAATCTGATTCACAAACAGTCATTTAATAAACATTTACAACTAGTGGCGAACCTTAGTCCAATAAGTAGGACTTATCATCCTAAATATATGTAACGCCCTGGATTTCGTGGACCGAGTAAATTCTCGACTCCCGAATTCCCGGGTGCCACTTATGCTTTATAGGTTACTTTATGTATGCATAGTTTGATTGTCTCATAAGCAATGTGGAAGTGTAGTGGACCATGTAGCATAAATCAAAACCCATAAAATGATGCTCATGTGCAACTAATAAGGAATCTATATCCAGCAATAAAAAAATAATAATAATAATGTAAATAAACATAAGGGACCGTGTCCCACAAAATAAATCATCCAAAAATGAAAAATCCCTGCCCTGAGTCCCATATCTAATCCTAAGGCTGTTTATGGGGATCCACCAGAGATCTAGAAATATGACAGCTCCTCCTCCCCGTCCACGCTAGCTCGCTCCATCAAGCACGTCGAACTCTGTAATCCCTAAATCTAAGACAGGTTCTGGTTGGCGTTTTAAAACATCGTCCCAGAGTGGGAGTGAGTGATCAACTTAGTGGGTTCCATTAGCAATACGTGATATGATGCATGCCCTCACATCCGACACTCCCTCGAGCGACATCATTTAATGTTTGCAATGTCAAACACTCCCTCAATACGACCTCGACTGCCGAGTCACCATCCTAACTAATGTGATGTGATGGTGAGTTTGTTAGGCGTGTTGATTAGTTACATTCATTCATCCAGCAGTCTGGGAAAACTTGGACACCCTAACAGATCAATGCCCTATCTTGATATTACAGCCCGAGCAGCCGTGGCAGTCTTACTCTCGTGATCATTGACTTGATTGTATTCGTCACTCCCAATTTAAAACATATGAGGGACAATTGTAAGTACGTGTTCTTACTCGCGGTCATTACGGGGAGGCTCGTCACCCTGGTGTCGGCCGAAGCTCAGGCATAGCATCTCATTCCACCATGCCCGCCTCCCGAGACTTATGGGTCGCAACAAGCTAATTATTAAAGGGCGTAAAAGGACGTAGGGTGACTCAGGTTCAAGTATACATGGTTAACGAACATGATCAACCAACTGATGAGCCAATTTGTCCCCTTTAGATGAATTACGAATCGTACAACATTGGGAGAAAGCGTCTCTCATAGTCCGACTATTGCCGACTATCTATATTTTGGACGGCCCTACCGAAGGGGCTGCCCACACGGGTTCTGAAGTTGCTAGCCAACCCGGCAAAGGGGCTATGTATTTTTAAAACATATTTAAAGAGATTTCTATCTACTTGTAGTTGTGAGGGATTTAGGCGTGCATAGCAATAAATTATAGTAATTGTCATCATAATTCATCATGGATTCTTAAATACAAGGGAATTATAAATAAACATGTAAACAAGCCCAATTACAGAGGAATTAAACATGTGTAGAATGAGATTGGTAATTAGTCACATGTGTAGGGGACATGCAGCAGGATTTTCCTTATTTGTTTTAGAAATTAGGGATATGACATGCTTTAATTTTCATAATAAACAAGAAATCAGGCAAAGCAAGAATTTGGGCGGTTGAGAGTCCAACGTTTCTTCCCTAATCGAAATTTGTCCAGGACAACACTCCAAATCTACCATTACCCACATGCAATTGATATACAAAGAAAATTCTATAACCATAATTATTAAATTCGGCCTAGGTTTGATAAGCAGCCACCTATAGTTAATGGTCCGCACCTAGGGGTTGCTAAGGGCTCGCAGAGTCGCCCTTAGGGTGCCGGACTCGTGAATTGATGCGTTGGAGACTGGTGCCAAATGGATCTACATGTTAGGACACATGCAAGTAGCTCAATGTACTAAAATTTGGAAAAAGATAGGTTAGGAACCTTTCGATCACTGGCAAACCGCTCGTATGCCGGAGTCGTGATTTCTGGCATGGGATTGTGGTAGGAGAGAAAATTTCCTCAAATCCCAGTTCCTTGGAGCTCCTTCCCTCTCTACTCTCTCTCTCTCTCTCTCTCTCTACTTTCTCCTCTCTCTCCCTTTTGCTGGAAAATTCGTATGGGAGTGAGGGAGAGAGTTTTTTAGAGTTTATATAGTCTTAAAGTTAACCCAAATGGCCCTAGGGTGGCTAGTCCTAATGCATATAATCTTATTGGGTGCATTTCTGGTCCCTAGGGCTGTCCTAGTGGCCCTCTGGCCCATCTGTGCCATGAAATAGGTGTCTCATTGTATGATGAAGGGTTATCCCAAGTTTGGTGGCAAACATATGAGGCAATTGATTGCAGGGGCCCAATTTACGATCGACGGTCATTATTATTCGATAAGGGGTTGACTTGATAGATAAGAGCGAGGAAATATCCCTGATCTATGACTTGAGTTTAAATGAAATCTAACGGTCGAAAAGTCATAATTTGTTGTCTTTAGTGATGGGGCCAATTATTTAAATATCAGATTTTCAAGTTTTAGACTTGGAGAGTCGCGCCTTGCAAATGCCAACTTGACTGTCTAGATTTCCCAATTCAAGGCATCATTTGGGTCTACCATCCATGATGGACCTCAAGCCTAGTGAGGTCCATAGTTTCCCATAGTTACGGACTTATTGGACCTTTTACGGGCGTTGCACGATCATTACTATTTGTCGTAATGTATTACTGGGTAGACCGACGCTACGGCTCTTGCCTGACCCAAATATGCTCAGGCTCGTTCGCATTAGTGACTTAATTGATTCTAACCTATAGATGGTGGGCCTCGCACGTGCACACAATGCGACTATCTAATGTGGTCCTACGGCAGTCCGCTAGTGGAAGCCGTAGGACGCCGCTCTGTTTGGCCCAGGTGTCACAATATATAAATTCAATAAACAGGCTCCTCCCAACAAAAACCAACTAGGCAAGTCAACAAGGCACTTAGTCCATTAAAAGACACGACAATGAGATTCCACCCAAACAAGGCCAACAAGGCATAGTGACACATCAAGATGGTAAGTCTACAACCAAATTCCATTTAACTCAATTCGCAAGATGCCCCATTAGTTCAAGGTACTAGATGAGCTAACAAAGCACTACTTTGAGTGTGCGACGTATCCACACGATTCATGTATAACTATATCAAGGCATGTCATAATTCATATCTATATGAATTCCATAAGACAATGATTATATTCATATGATTATGTATTTAAGGAGTGAGTGTGTGTCATTTAACCTAAGCATTAGGCTAAACATATTACATGATCATATACAGGATTCTAAACATATTACGAATTCTAACAAGGAGTTAAGCATGTTATGGATTCTGACAATTCATTATAGATTTAATGCATATAAGATTAGCATGATTCATACATTGATCAACATGATTATCAAACATTGAGACTATTACAAGACTAAACATGTTCGCCTAAAAGCTTAAAGGGTAATCTCACATTAGAATTAGAGATTTTACGTTCCAATGTAACCTAAACATACAAAATTTAGGAAAAATGCTCCAAACCATAATTCATCGGCAATTCCATTGTTAATTACTCAAGTTATAACCTAATTAAACTTTTAACAAGGGTTTAAGGGTTTACCTATCTTGATTCAAGAAATTCCCAATTTGATTTAGGTAATTCTCAACTCGATTTGGCAAGCGTAGGCCAAGATCAGCGCATAACTGACGCCCTCGAGAAGTTGTGCTTAAATTAATACGTGTAACACCCCGTACTTTTGGTACTGACTGTTACCGTGTCACCTAACTTAGTATGAACACTAACCTAGCTTACTAGAACGTCCACCCCTATTCTAGGCTATATCCAACCCTCGAAAACAATGCCCGTCCACGTGCCAAACTATCCATTTGATTGATCTTTAGAAAGGTCCATCATGACTTCAGAGACACCTACTATGGGGTTCAATCACTCAGGCAGACCAATCAAACCGCTCATTTTGATATAAGGGCCGTATCATCCTATCCATCGTCCATCATGCCCACAACCTCCCTAGAGCGATCCGCCACTTGATCGAACTGATCGAACAACCTAAGCATTAAATCAGGCACCAAAGCCCACTTAGACGGATTTTAGGACTATTAGAGGGATTGATAAGTGATTGAATCAATTTGATCATTGGTTTATAAGGCAAACATTGTAGCTGAGTACAAAGATGTGTAATTGCTCAAAAGTAAGCTAATTAAATGGTTGGATGGAGGCATACATCATAGCTTGTGGACTGAGCAACTTAAGAATTAGTGGGGGTTGATCAGATTAACACCTGAAGCCAATTTGACCATTAAACGTTGGTAAAACTCCAAAGATTATGTATTGTGGTCCACTTGAGTTCCAGATCAACTTGTATATCATGCCCAACCATTTCTTAGGATCCTTAAGACCATTTTAACTGTTGACGTTCAGATTGGGATTAATCTGATTGCCGAAATGACAATAATCGATAGTCCGAGGTCATGATTTAGTTGGTATGGCCCACCTAAGACTTGGGTCAACCTTGTCTTTAGTCAGAGACATTAAGAGGGCCCATCAAGCGAGATGGTCGGATCGGATCTCCCACAGACATCATGATGGGGCCACACAGGGGTACGCGTGCACCACAACCAGCGTGCAAGACGTGCACTAGACCGCTCAAACTTTCAAACCGGGTGCTGACCCGCTATTTCCTTAAGTGGAGAGAGAGTCCCTACGGTTTCATCAGCCAACCAACACCGTCTGTTTCCTTCGCATTGTGGCCCACCATCACGGCTCCCACGGTTGATCCAAGTCGTCCATTTGATGCACAACAGAGGCCTGACCAAAACCCTAGCCATTTCACATGGAGACGTGCACGTGTGTGACCACAAATCCAGTCACAGATGGACTATAGAAGACCACTTTTTGAAAATGGGAACTATCTCTGTGCGCCACGCTGGCAATCCGCGTGATGTTGAAACCGCCCATCTTAGCCGTTCATCCCAATGCCATCTTGACCACCCGTTCACTGTTCACGTGAAGTAAGGGTTTTTTGTGGAAAACCGACACCAAAAACCACCCTGGTATCATTGTTTCAAGAGAAACGGATGCTAGGATCAAATCCCAGCCTTCCATTCACATCCAACGGCTTGGGGGAAATTAGAGTGAGGCTTTATCAGGAAGGGATTAAGCAAAAAGACACCGTTCCTCCATTCGCAGTAGCTGTGCTCGAAAAATCCACCGATTCTTTCAAGACTCGAACCCACCACCCAAAACGCTGATGGAGCTTCATTTTTCTGCTCCTATAAGCATTGTGAAGAAGATTAAAACCCCCCAGTAGCATCGTTCTGAAGAAATAGGTTGCTGCCAAAGAATCGCCATTGAAGCAGGGTTATCTTCCCCGCCGAACTTGCATCGTTGCTGGTGTTGGTGAGGTGACGGATTTCGAATCCAAAAACATCAAGGTGTGGCCCATGGGATCATGATGCTTATAGAGAAAGAGAAGTTAACGAAAGAAGGGCATCAGACTCAGCAGGTGGGTGCATGGCTTGGTGTTGCACCGAGTCGAGAAGAGTTCAAGGCGACTGCTGCACTAGTGTCAAGTCAGGCCGAACCACGAGGTGGACCTAACGTGCCTGTGAGCCTCTGACCTCCCTAAACAGACAGGGGAAGGAGAAGGAGATAGAAGGAGGAGATAGAGAGAAAGAAAGAAGAGAAAATCAGAGAGAGGGTGTGTTGAGTTTGTTGTCATTCGAGTTGAGCCCGAACTTGAGTTAGCTCCAAGGCATGTAACTGGCCACTAAGTTGACTCAGCTGACGACCCACGACTAGGGCTGAGAGATGGAGGCTGAGTGCGTGCCATTTGGGTCTAGTTTTGCTGATTCCAAGTGTTGGACGTGTGTAACAGGAGGAAATGGGAAGTAAGAGAGAGTTCAAGGCGAGTCATCCCACAGCTGACTAGCTGCCGAGTTAGGGGATGGCCCAAACGAGCTAGGCAGAGTTGGGTTTGGGTTCAAGCCTGCTGGATATTCCAGTAGGGATGAAAAGGGGGAAAAGAGATGCAGAAAGAAATAGAAGAGAGAAAGGAAAGACTGGGAAAAAGAGGGCAAGTGGGGTTGTTAGCCGTGTAGGCCCTGAGTCAACTCGGTTTAAACTCAAACTGAGTTAGGTTGAGCCCAAGCTGAGTCCAATACAGTCCAGGGTTTGCTAGACGTCCTTGTTAGTAAATCCGAGTAGTTGTGAAAGAATGAAGGGAAGGGAAGTAGAGAGAGAGTGAAAGAAAGGAAGATGAAGGAGAGGTTGGTCGGGTGATGGCTGAGTTGACTGGGATGCGTTGACTCATTGAATCAGTGAGTTGGGTCAACTCGGTTGAGCTGAGTTGAGTTGCGAAGCAGGCCGTCAGTTTGGATTGGAGCCGAGTTGAACCACTGAATCAACCTAGGTGAGTCCACCTCCTCCCTCCATATTAAATTCATTTCGATTATAGTTATTCGTGTTACCATGATTATCATTAATAGGGTACTAATATTAAGCATGATTAACCATTAGTGAATCACTTATAATTAGCTATTACAGACAAATTAAAATTGTTAACTATAAGTGTTTTATTCTTCACCTTTAAACATTCCTATTGATAGTTACAATCATCATCATTAGATAATATAATTACCTTCCTCATGGAATTAATACAATTTTTGTTAATATGAGTGTTGAGTGTTAATCCTTATTATATTATGGTTGATAAAATTATTATTATTACTTGTATCATTCATAAGAGATTTTAAGTCATCATAGGAACATTAGAAAATGTTGGTGTATTTAAAATATGAACTTATGAACTATCCTTATTAACATATTAACTAATATAAATTATAACACTAACACTAAGAGTATTGTTGTAAGTATTAAGATTTAATTCTAACTAATGTGCCAAGTAGAGTTCAAATCCTAAAGTCTAAGTTTATGACTAAACTCTAGGGTAAAAACAAATCCCAATTTCACATCAAAACCCTAAGAATAGGTAATCTAAACCCTAGGCTATAACCTGTGTGGGACTTGGACCTAATTGTACAAGTTCATGATTTATGGTAGGATACAATTCTAAGGGCGCAGGCACTTAGCGACACTAGAAGGCGATTCAAAGTATAAGGCAATGATTCTTCCCCTTGAGCTTTCCATCTTCTCATTAGCTTAAGTTATAGTTCTTATTTCTATTTATAATTAATATTTTTCTTTTATAATCACATGTGTTAGCTGGTGGAAATTGAATTACTGTATTACATGTATAATGTTTATCCTGCATATTTATTCAGGCTTGTGGATTATTTGTGGATCGCTTATGAAACTTAAACTGGTACATCATTGGGAAACCCCCACCTATATATGTTCACCCATACTTGGGATGTAACCCATCTGGTTGTGATTGTAATGGACCTTCGGCTTAGTAGTTATTTATGATTGGCCACTTGTCAACCGGTTTCCATTAAACATCCTAAGATGGTAGCCTCAAGGGCCGGGATAGTGGTCGTGGGACACTATACTCATGTCGTCGGCCTACGCTAGGCTATGTGCTCCCCTAGTGACCGTGAGCTTATTTAAATTGGTTGGTTGCAATTGGACTAATAACGGGTTGACTAATCATGCATGCATAGCACAGACCAACATCTATTGCTGTCATACATGACTTACAGATTTGCCTGACTGGATATTTTGCCCGGGGCACAAACCATCATCTATTGTCATCGTACGTATTTGCCTGTCTGGATGTTTTACTCGAGGCACAGACCGTCTGGATGTTTTTCCCAGGTTGATGATTTCATGGGTGACAAGCCCAATGTCCGTCTGAATGTTTTACCCGGGACAATGATTGCAATGGTGATAAGCCCAATGTCCGTCTGGATGTTTTACCCGAGACACTGATTGCATGGGCGACGAGTCCAATGTCCGTCTGGATGTTTTTCGTAGGACAATGATTGCATTCACGCATCCATGCATATAATAAGAGTGCATTTACTCTGTTTTGGTTGCCTGGATATTTTATATTATTTCCTACCTAATGTGTCAGTGTGTAATCTTGAGGGAAATTCATACTGAGTTGACCACTCATCCATCAAATATATAACCGTATAGGCAGCACAGGTGGCTCCAACGACATTCATATTCATATTGATGAGGAGAAGGCTATGGTTGATAAGGGTGCATGATTATATTTGCTAAGAGCTGCTATAGGATTTCACAGCTCAAGACTATTGCAATTTACTTTGTTTCACATGAAATGTTATTTCATTTTGTATTTGTAAGAATGAAGACATTGGCTTGTATAAGTCATTATGGGCACTCTCTTGTATACTCTAAATGTAATTGAAATTTTCCTTTATGTATATTTGTCCATTGTACGCTCATCTGCTTACTTTATGAAGAGAATATATATATATATAATATATATATATATATATATATATATTATATATATATATATATATATATATATATATATATACACACACTTGCATTTGGTTCTCTATAAGTTAACACTCGAGTGTTTGGGAAACAGGTCATGTACTTGGGTCCTGAAAAGTCGGGGTGTTACAATACGGCTCCTAGACAAAAATAGGCCACTACAAATTGCTTGTGGAGACCTTAAATCCTAGCATAAAAATTATACGATTCAGATGAAAAACATAGATTTCTTACCCCGCTCGCTCCAATTAATGTTGCTAAAATTTGTGGAAAGATGTGCATGCGCCACAGGGGGACTCTTTACCAGGCTAATCGAAGGGTTTTTTGGTAAAAAAAGATGTGGATGGCACGCACGACTTAGATATGGAGAGGAATGGCCCTAGTGTGACACCTCGCACTCAATCTTTCGATCTCTCACTCTCGCAATCTCTCCACTCTCTCAGTTCCCTCACTTGGGAAACGAAAGAAGAAAAGGGGGCAAAGGCCCACTTATAGCACATACTAAGAAAATTTGGCAATTGTAAGTGTGTTGAAATTTGTAGGTTGTCAGTCGAACTGATGACAGTTGTCGGTTGGACCAACAGGAACAGACAGTTAGTCAGTCAGACCGATAGATGCTAATTCTGTCCTGTTTTTGTGATACCCAAATTGGAGCAACTGACAAGGCCTAAACTATTTTAAGTGTGCCTAGTTCACTATTCTCGGGTACTGAGGGGTGCACCTTATGCTTTCTGCTAACCATTCACTCATATCGAGCATTTTGTTAATTACCAAGCAACAACGACTTCCTCCAGTCACATGCTAGGCCATGGACCAGGAATGCAATGGCCCAGGTCCCGTAAGTACTATAATATAGTTCAATTTATCAGGGTACGAGGTTCAATTAAGCCTTAGGCTCCTAGGTCGAGTTTTGACTTGCAATCCCTACGAATTCAAGTATACATGCATGTAAGCACGTGTGACTTCTTATTTTAATCAAAATGTCATCAGTAACACTTGAGAACATCCAATACTTGAGTATTGTAGGGTCGAAGTGTTATAGGGAGATATATACATTGGTCGTAAATGGAAAAGAAGTAGAACGCATGAACATTCCAAGGAATTTACCAGAGTTTACTACCAAGTATAAGGAACAATCTGATCAACAACATCGCTAGAAGGAATTTAAAGTGGGTGATAACTTATTAGTTCACCTACACAATGGGAGGTTTACGACTGGGACATATACTAAGCTATGGAATAATAAAATCGACCGCTTTTTTTATACTTAGGAAAATCAATGATAATACATATATTATTAATCTTCCTAAGGACATGGAGATCTCACGAACTTTCATTGTGGCAGACCTATATAATATCATTAACTGAGTTTATTGAATAACTCAATGATGATTTTTTTTTTTTATATACAAATAGAGGGAACTGATGTAGGATTTGTCACAAATAAATTAGTACAATTGCACCAAAAGAAGCCCAAACGGAAGCGAAGGTAGTCAATCAAAACCTAATGTAGTCCTACATAGGGCATGATGTAAGTGGGTCCCAGGCATGTCCAATTCAAAGAGATTCATTCTGAATATGGAGAAATTATTAATTAAAGTGTTGACCATAAAACAACTATAACTTTTAATCTGGCATCATCACAGAATGCACAACTTATTGATCTTTATGTAACAGTGGTTCCGAGGTTAACCAACTTGCAAAGAAGGTTATGGATATTCGTTTCACAAAAAAATGCTCATCTTGAGATTCGAAATCGAGATTTTAAAAAAAAAAAAAATTACTACTTCTGATAATTTCTGATTTCGTCGTATCTCCCTATTCTTACAGTTTTATGATTTTTTGTCTTTTTCAAAAAGTTGCATGTAATAATGTTTGGAATGCTCTAATAAGGTTTATTTGAAGTTTTTATTTTCTGTTAATTTAATCTTTTAGGAGATTTTTTTTTTTTCATATTTTAGATAAGTTTTAAATTAGGATTCTGTGTCATATATACAAGTGATGCAATTGAATAGTGTTAGATCATTATTCAATAAAATATTCAAAATTTCTCTTTTTTCTTATGGACTCGAGAACCTTTAAATAAATAAATAAATAAATATTGTATTTCATTGATGAGGCAAAATTTACGAGGAAATTCGGGCGAAGACCTGAGACAAAAGGCTGGCCCGCCTATCATATCCTATACATAGCAGATTTTTTTTTTTCTTCTTAATTGAGCCTAGCCCTGTTTTGTCCAGAAAATGAGAACCTCTTGCTAGAGCTAGGAGATCAGTGGGGACCGAGTAATGCTTGGTGTCTTGGGACACACTACTCTGCTTAGTCAAGTAGTCAGCCGGACCGTTGGCCTCTCTAAAGATGAGGGCAAGGGAAAACGATCCCCTGAGAAGGAGCTTCTTAATTATATCCGTCCAATATTTCCATTTCCAAGCAACAAAAGACTTCCCTAGAATGCAATCAACAACCCATCTAGAGTCCGATTCAATGAGGACATTCGAGAGACCGTGGAGGACGCACAACTCCACCCCATCGTGAAGAGCCCGGACTTCCGCCCTGTTGTTAGAGGTGATGCCGTAACCATTGGAAAAAGTGAACATCAAGAGGCCATTGTGATCTTTGCAAATTCCGCCACCCCTGGATGGCCCCGAATTCCCGATGGCAGAACCGTCGACGTTGAGCTTGCACCAGCCAGCATGGGGAACATCATCAGATGGACTCTAAGAACCTAACTTATAGATTTAAAGTCTTGATTACTTGAGGAAGATGGTGAT
Source organism: Magnolia officinalis (assembly GCA_021015155.1). Classification (NCBI taxonomy): domain Eukaryota; kingdom Viridiplantae; phylum Streptophyta; class Magnoliopsida; order Magnoliales; family Magnoliaceae; genus Magnolia; species Magnolia officinalis. The sequence continues at coordinate 11,532,800 of JAJHSJ010000017.1, forward strand.
CTTCTTCATTGTTATTTCACAATCTTGCCTGTGTCACGTGTACACTGTGGTGAGCCCATGGAGCCTCATGTTGAGTGTAAGAAGAGGAAGCTTTGTAGGTCATCATGATGTCCGTGTGAAATCCACTTTGTCCATTAGTTTTGAAGCACATTTTAGGACATGGTCCAAAAAATGACATAGATTCCAAACTCAAGTGGGCCACGCTGTAAGATACAGTGGGAATTGAACACCTATCATTTGAACCTTTTTGGGAGCCATAAAGGTTCTAGATGAGGTTAATATTTGTGTTTTCTGTTCATCTCAGTGATGATAGCCTTGTGGATTGATCTTAAGGTTTGAATGATCCATCGGATGTTTTAAAGATTGGCCAACAACCTTATGTTTTGTGATTGTTCAATCGAGGAATTTCAATTGCTGACATTTAGTTTTGACCATTGATTTGTTCTGTAACAAGCTTAATATACATTTAATGGTTAAGATCTCATGGCCTAATCCTTAGAGTGGCATAAGATTCACCTAATAATGGACCCCACGGATAGTAAAAAGAAAAAAGATTGTTAGAGAGCATGGATTAAGAAAGTACATAGGCTTCCTTCACAGTATGTGGCATACATAAGATTTGAAGGTGGGGACTACCATACCATAGTCCTCCCCTTAAACAAAACTAAAACCTCCCTATAAAATATCCTATTGCAAAGAGGGATGGGTAGGCACATGTCTAGAGAAGTACTGTTGGAGGTCCAATGCTCTTGGACGCCCAATCTATAGAGTGAATGAAAATAGTAATGGAAGAAGAGAGGAAGAGAGAAGGAAATGTTAATGTCTTCACCTTTCACCCTCCACACGTGTGCACACTTGAGAGTGTGTGTGTCCCACATTTGGACAACTTTAGTCATCCCTTGACCACTGTCAGAGAATATAATCAGCTTCAAATCATCCTAAACCTAGGATAGATCGGGGAGAGACAATGTAAATTGAGATATTTTGATCAACAGAAACAGACATGCTATCTGCTGCTCAAGTATATGATTATTCCTTTATTTTATCATTAGGTTTTGACACATGACATGATGCATAAACAAAAATGCTCATATGTAAGATCGAATTTCACAAGGCATGGGCTATAAAATTATTTTTTCACCTATGTCTATGGTACATAGAAGCTAGTAGAGGTCCGCTATTAAAAACTTATTGGGACTACAAAGTTTTCAATCTGATTGATATTTTTGTTTTCCTTCATCCTAAGCCGAATCACCTTGTGAATTAAACTCAAGAAGATTTCAATGGTAGGCATTTTCATTTTTGGGGATAACTTAATATAATCTAGTGAAATTGAGAGTGGTTTTACGTACACTGGTGGATTGACAAGGCTTCATGTTGAGTCCAAGAAGAGAAAGCTTTCTGGGCCATCATAATATCCTTGTGAAATCAACTACATCTATTAGTTTTCAAGCAGAGTTTAGGATATCATCCAAAAAATGACACAGATCCCAAAATCAAGTAGACCACGCTACGGATACAATGGGAATTGAACACCTATCATCGAAACCTTCTTGGCGACCACATATGTTTCGACAAAGGTGATATTTGTGTTTTCCATTCATCCTAATGGGGTTAACCTTCTAACCGATTGGATGGCATATAAACATCACCATATGCCCCACAATTGTTTAAATGGAAATCCCCAATGGCCTACTCTGTCGCTCTAAATAAGTTAGCGAAACTAAATGGGGTGGATTTCACATGGAAGGGGGCGGACTGCATCCTACCCTGGCTGTCTCTAGCCACAAACGGGCAATTCTATGTGGGGCTCATCGCGATATTTCTGTTTATCCATGCTATCCATCTCTTTTCTTATATCATTTTAAGGTGTGAGTCAAATCCAACGTTCAACTAAACCACACCACAAATGAATTTTGCATTTAATTCAACCTAAGCTTACTATTTGGTGTGGTCTACTTGAGCATTGAATTTGCCTCACTTTTGGACTCATGACTTAAAAATGATATGAGAAAAGAGATGGACAACATGGATAAACAGATAGATCATGGTGGGTGCTCACCGATCTACCCATTCGTGGCTTGGGGGTGGTGGGGGGAAGTGGATTGGCTGGTGTACCACACGCCACTAAAGTACATTGTACACAAGTCAAGATAACTCGATCAGCTTGCTTGACTCAACTTGGAAAAGCTCGACTTGCCTCGACTTGAAATTGGATTCGTATCGAGTTGAGTTGGTTTTTGGAGCTTGAAAAAAAATTGATGTTGCTTACCGAGTGTTTGATGAAATGACTCAACGAAGTGTTGTTTTGGGTGCATACATTCTCCGCGAGATCAGCTAGTGGTGAGGAATGAATGGATACGAAACAAATCACTACAAAAAAATTAACATTATAAAACTATCCTCAAATTCTGATTTTGATGATGTTCGCCGAGTGTTCGATGAAATATCTGTAAACTTCTTAAGTGGTCGAAGCCTCCCTCGGGCTGGTTGAAACTAAATGTAGATGGCTCTTCTAGGGTAACCCGGGGAGAGTGGTGGTGGTGGAATTTGTAGGGACCACTATGGGAAAATTGTCTTTGCTTTTCACAGATCTTACGGCCGATCTACTAATATGGTAGCCGAAGCACAAGCCATGCTTGATGGCTTAACTCTATGCTACAAACTGGGGTTGCCAACATCATCGTCGAGACTGACTCAAAAATCCTGGCGGACGCGATAGACGATCTTCGCGCCACCTGCTCCTGGAACATCTGGTATATAATAGGAGCAATCTTGCAACTGCGCAGGAGCCTCAATATCAAATTTAACCACATCTTAGAGAAGGGAATACGGTAGCTGATGATTGGCAAGACGGGCTAGCAAAGGTAGCCCAAACAGATTTTGTGATTCCTGGTCAGCTCTGCCCAGGAAGGTTAGGGGCTCCATCGTCTTAGAGTGCTGGCATTGGGTCTATCAAACTCCCATGACTGGCATCCCGGCTAGGAACTACTTTCATTTGCTTTAATATTTTACATGAGGAGTGTGGCCCGAAATCTTTTGTCAGGGCCCACTTGACAAACTGTACCGTCTTATCTGAATCAATGAATTGTGGCTCGGTTTTTAAAAAAAAAAAAAAAAAAAAAAAAAAATGAGAAATTAAAGATGCATGATATGTTCGAGAAAAGCATGTCTCGAACCGACCCTAGCTGCTGATCAAACTGAGCCGAACTGGCCGGTCAAGCTTAATGACTAAGCCGAGTTGAGTTCAAGCTAGGGTTAACTACTAGCTAAGCCGAGTTGTGCTCCTCAAGCTCTAAATTGTATGAATGGTTTAAAAGAGATCAAAGTTACATGGCCCCCTAAAATGATGTATTTATTATATCCACACCGTTCATCTATTTCACGATATCATTTTAGAGCATGAACCCAAAAATGATTCATATCTAAAGCTTAGGACCACACCATAAATAGGAGTGAGAACAGTGATTCTCGATGTTAAAACATTAGTAGGGCATACCATAACGTTTATTATTCATCCAATTTGTTCATAAGGTTACACAGACGATGATGAGAAAAAACAAATATCACATTGATCCAAAACTTCTCTGACCCAAAAGAGTTTCAATGGTAGACGTTCGATCCTCTACTGCTTTTTATAGTGTGATCCAGATCTTTGGATGTCTTATTTTTTGGGTCAAGCCATAAGACGAGCTTTGCAAATGGAGCTTTGCAAATGGTAGGACGGTTGGGATATAATAAACACCTCGTAATGAGGCCCACAGAACTTGGTGACGTCAGCACATCAGCAAGATCAGTGGTGTGTGGTGCACCAGCCAATCCACATCCGGTGGGGGTGGGTGGTGTTAAGGACCCAATCCGCATCCCACATGGAATAGCTTTGGCCCGACGGAGCTCCCGGGATTATAGGAAATTACGTCTGCATGACTGCGTGCTTACGAAACTTACCCGCTTGCTTGATTACTCGTCACCATGCAGGGCGTGATGATTTGCTGACGTTGAATAAGAGAGATGGATGCTTTGGCAGATTATGTATACGCATGCACACATAGATCACGCATGTAAGTATATAAAGGGAACCGATCCAAAGGATTGATGTTGTGGGCCCTAGTGTTTATGAATCATAACCCATAACTTTAACTGATTGGATGATCTTAACCATCCAATGTTGGCACTGAAACCAATAGTTAGAATGGAAATAGTCTATGGTCCAAATTCAAAAGTAAGACTGTCTAATTAGTGTCATTGTAAAGTTATAATCCATATACGGTGGACCAATGTCTATGGATTAGATTAAGTTAATTTCATGGTACTTGTGGATTGGGATTGTGTATGAATGAGGAGTGGCCATACTCTGCCAGCGCATGAAATAACTCCGACGAAATTTTTTTGGAACGACCTGACTCTCAGGGCACGTTAATTTTCCAGAGAAAACTAAATGCACTGACTTTGTTTAACGAGAATGCTGTCGAATAAATGTGGGGCCCACCGTAATGTAATGTGGATTATCCACACAATCCATCCATCATGCCAAAAATGATGCAGATTCAAAGTTCAAGTGGACCACACCACAGTAAGAATGGAATTGAACACTCACGGTTAAAAACTTCTTAGGGCCACTGTTTACTTTGGTGTGGGACACTTGAATGTTGGATTTGACTCATTTTACAGCTCGTGCCTCAAAATATTATAGTAAATCTGATGGACGACGTGGATATGTCGTATATATGACGGTGGGGCCCACAAATTTATGCCAATTATTTTGGACCCTTTTTTAAAGCAGAATACATGTGAAATTATAATAATCGGCTGTTTACAGAGCATTTACACTGAATTTTGAAAATCAAAGGGCCCTTTAACGAATTCCAAAATCGCCGTGACCCTTTCATAGATGAGTCATGCTTACATGCGCACCTTCTTAGGTGAGTGTAATAAATCTAAAATCCGAACATTACACCTGATCCATAACCCTATAAACTTTAAAGTCACAACTTTCATCCCGATCTAAAACTCTAAGTAGGCCATAGGAAAGATAAAGGTAAATCAAAGGAGATAACTATTTCCTTTTTGCCATTAGCCCATCATAATTTCCGGTGAGTCTGAAAGTTAGGCCACAGGGGTTTTATGAGGTATCCCGTCATATGTACCATTCAAAATTTTGGGCTTATAACACACATCTAAAAGTGCTTAGAATTCGCATGAGAACCGGTTCCCATGCGAGCATTTCGCTTCATGGATTGTCCATGTCCAGAAAACCACACTTGATAGGATGGTCTTAACCGTCCTATATCACCATTGAAATGGATTGATGGTTGATCATTTCTTTAGCCTCCCACATGATGGAAACCCATGCTATAATAACCACCATGCATGCCATGTTTGGTATCTAGATAGGGAGCTGATTAGGAGAGACCCTGGACTCACACCCAAGACGTTTCGGCCCTTACTGCAGGGCCCACCTTGATGTATGTATTCTGTATCTAGGCCGTTCATCCGTTTTTCCAGATTATTTTAGGATATTCTTTCAAAACTGAAGTAGATTCAGTTATCAGGTGGAACATACCATAGGAAATAGATGGACAGTATGGGTACAGAATACATGCATCAAGGTGGGCTCCTCGGTAAGGACCACACCATCTTAGTACGGTGACTCACCTAATCATATGTGATGGATACACGATCTGGACGGTTTGGATTGACACGTATACGCAAGAAGACACCTAGGCTGGCCACGTCAGGCCCAGGCCCAGCACCAAGCTAGCACAATTAATATACACGTGTAACGGCCAGATAGGTTCCAAGTTCGGACGCGGATTTCCAGCGAAAGCCTTTCGCAGGAAGTTCCTGCGTTGGGAACCCAGGTGGGCCAACTGTGATGTTTTTGAGAAATCATCTCCATCCATCTATTTTTTTTAAAATTTCATTTTAGGATATGATGCCAATTTTTGTACCAGATCTAATGCTCAAGTGAGCCGTAATAAAGGAAAGGATGGTTAGGAAAATTCCTACAGTTGAAACCTCCCTATATTGGACACTGATGTTTACCATCTATACCATTAATAACGTCATTACAACTGGAATGAAGTGAAAACAAAAATATTGGCATGATTCAAAACTTTCGTAGCCCCATGAATATTTTAACTGTGTACATTCAATTATGACATTTCAGTCCACTTGAGCATTGGATGTTGAGAAAAGTCTTAAATCTGAAGTTTTTGAGATCGTTCGACCGGTCGTAGGATAGCTTCGACTGGTTGTGGGAGACGCTCGACTAGTCATAGGTTCGAGCCCTGACACGATTCAAAGTCCAGCGAGTTTTTTGTTGTTTTTCCTCCGCGGTCTTCGACCAATTGTAGGTGAGCTTCAACTAGTCGAAGGAGGCTAAGACCAGTCCTAGAATTTCCAGGACTAGTCGTAGGTTACGCAGTTTGTTCCGCAAATTTGCGCAAAACTACGGATTTGAGTCCTTTCGTAACTGGGATGCAGAAGGGAAGTTGTCTAAACTATAAATAGGTGTTCCTAGAATTTTTCTAGGGTATGGGAAGGCTTTCTAAAGTAGTTCCAAAGGTTCCTAAAAGGGTTTAGGGTTATCAAAGGGTGTAGCAAGGGTGAGATTCGAGGTTGTTCGAATCGGGTAAGTCCTTTCTCTTTGTAATTGATGCTTTCATAGTAGTGATCTGTCGCTTTGTGCCGTGGCTTTCTCCCGC
>JAJHSJ010000017.1:11539606-11695318 GCA_021015155.1 Magnolia officinalis
GGAGAGATCTCTAGGGTCGGCGCTGGGAGAGGGACAGACAGAGAGGAGAGCGGATGAGAGGGAGAAGAGAAACAGAGATCGTTTTACGGCTGGCGAAATGAAGTGATAGGAATAGTTGGCTGACGTCAACAAGTTATGTGGGTCCCATCATGAGGTATGTGTTATATCCAAACTGTCCATCCAACTGGCGAACTCGTCGTAAGGCTTGAGACAAAAATAAGACAGGTCTAACGATCAAGTGGACCACACTGAAAAAAGCAGTGGGGGATTGAACGTCTACCATTGAAACCCTTTTGGGGGGCATAAAAGTTTTGGATCAAGCTGATCTTTGTTTTTCCCTTCATCAGGGTCTTGAGAGGATTTTAATGGTGGATATCCAATCAATATTGTTTTCCTATGATGTGGTCCACCTTAGGTTTATATCCCTATCATTTTTTTTGATCAAGCTCTAAAATGATCTGTAAAAATGGATTAACATAATGGATGAAATACATACATCATGGTGGGGCCCACATGGCATCGAATACCAGCTAACGGGGTGGTGGTAGGAAAGTAGCCAATCTGTTCCCATCCATGCTGGTATTTGTGGTGTGGTCCATTTAATCTTTGGATATGATTCATTTTTTTTTGAATAATTCTCTAAAATGATCTTGAAAAATAGATGAACAGTGTGGGTTGATCCCAAATTTTCGGTAAATCCAAAACTCAAGTGTATCATGCCACACGAAACAATGTGGAATAATGATTTCCACCATTGATACCTTCCTTGGGCCCACAGTAACGTTTATTTGCCATCCAACCCGTTCATAATATCAAATAGATATGAATCAAGAGAAAACACAAACATCAACTTGATCCAAAACTTCTATGACCTCCAAGAATTTTTCAACGATTGAGGTTTAATCACACTAATTTCCTGTGGTGTGGCCCACTTGAGCTTTGGATATGTTTCCTTTTTGTTCTTTAGACCTCAAATTATCTGTTAACATGGATGAATAGAGTGGATAAAATAAATAAATAACGGTGGACCCCACAGAGTTTACTCTGAGTAACTTACATAAATGTAGTGGAGAGAGGTTTCCTTAAAACATTCATAATCATATATTGGGCCTGCCTAAATGTGATTTACATATCCAACCCACTCATTATGTGTGTCCCACTTGGATGACTAAGTTTTAGCCTTATCCAAAACTCATGTGGGCCCCACCAAGTGCTTTTATATTTTTTAGGCTATCTTCACATAGTTTTAGATGGTATGGCCCACCTGAGTTTTGTATATAATGATTTTTAAGATATCTCATAACCTAAAGGGGACACATCAAATGCACGATGTTGATGTTCGACACACATCATGATGGGGCCCACAAAACTTACTAACATCAATTCTCAGGTTCTCGCGAGGTCAATAAGTTGGGTCACAATTTTGACAATAATATTTGGCCCATTTTATATGTCTAGTCCATTCACTCTATTTTACTGATCAATACCCTTAATTTGACTAGTTACTCACCCCAATCAGGCTAGCTACATATGAGAATGACATTGGGCATACAAGATTGATCAACAATTTGAGTGAAATTCGATTTAAACATCTAAAGTTATTTACTCTTCAATCTAGACTAATTCGATTGTCCAAAAAAGGTTAACTGTTTAATTAGTGGATGTGCCTAATAATTTATTTTTAAAAAAGAATCACAAATAAATTTCAATTTCCATTTAAAAATAACATTTTTTTCAAAATGTATATTTTTTCTCTTATTTTTTTTTTAAAAAAAATTAAACAAAATATCATTTTCATTATAAAATATTTCAAAAAATATATTAAAATCCAAATTCTGAATTTTTATTTTCAAATTCTCTAAAATTTTCACAAATTTTAATTTTTTTTCCCAAAAATTCCAAAATGCCGATTTTTTTCTTCAAAAGCATCATTTTGCTTTCAACTTTTCAATTTTTTTTTAAAAAATTATATATTCTTTTTTCAAAATCTTAGTGTTTTTATAAATAACTTTTTCTTTTAATTTCAAATTTTGAACATTTTCAATTATTTTTCAAAATCACAAAATTTTTCAGCTTTTATTTTTTGTTTCAAAATGTTTGTTTTTTGATAAAGTATCGATTTTTTAATATTGTTTTATTTTAAAATTCGCAATTCTTTTTAACTTCTCCATTTTTTTTAAAGCATTTTATTCGAACTTGTCAATTTTTATCAAACTTCTCAATTTTATTTTATTTTTCAAAATACAAACTCTCATTTTCTTTTTCAAAATATTTTCATTTTTCAACATAGTAAAAAATTTCACTTTTAAAAATATTTTTAATTTTCTATTTCAGGATATTATCTTTTTCTCAAAATCAAATGCTTTTTATTTTTAATTTATCAACTTTATTCAGTATTCTTTTTTTTTTCCCCACAAAATAGATTTTTATTTTTTCAAAATCTCATTTTTTTTCTCTAACATTATTAAAATTTTTAAACTTCTCAATATTCTTTTTCATGTGATATTACAAATCATTTAAATATTAGTTTTAAATTTTTTTTTTAAATAATAATTTCCACTCGTTTGTTATAAAAACAATTTTTTTTTTTTTTTTTTTTTTGCATTCAATCAATTGTTAAAAAATAATCTTATATACAAATATGTACAATTAAACCACGAAAATTCTATTAAAAACAATTATTAAACAATAAAAAAAAAAAAAAAAACATTTTTCCACAATATTCTTTAAAAAAATGAAAAAAAATTTAATGTTTAGGGCAAAAGACCTTTTACGACGGACCATGATCCGTCGCAAAAGCAACTAAAAACCGTCGCCATCTGGTATTTTGGGCCAGAATTTGCAACTGATCATATTCTGTCGTAAAATCAAAATTTGCGATGGATTTAGTCCGTAATTTACGACGGACCAAAATCCGTCGTAAATAAGATTTTAGTGAGATATTTTGGTCCGTCGCGAAATTCCGCAATGTTTAAATGGATTTTCGAGAAAGATGAGAATGGCGGCGGACATTTTCCGTTAGTGACAGATTAAATCCGTCGTTAAACCAAGCAATTGTTCGTCCGTCTCAAAAATGTGTTGCAAATCCGCGATTTTGGTGCAGTGCTAAACCACTGGACGTCAACTTTCATCGTCTTTGGCTCATTTATTCCAAGCTCGATAGAAAGTAGCCTTTGCATGCCTTTTATTAGCTTATTCCATCTTCCAAGAATATTTTGAAATTATTTTTGGCCAGTACTTAGTTTTATAGTAAGTTTCGAAAAATTGTTCAGCACTGGATGCAGGAGAAATACCTAGAAGTTTCCTCTTGGTTCGGCCAGGCTTAGTTATTGTGGAACAACTTATTGCCACTGTAGAAGTAATTAGAGCGGCAATAATGATACATGGAAGAGTGTTTCAACAAGAAACGTAAAGTATTTGATTTGGGGATTATCTTATTCAATAATAAGAAAGAGAGAATGAAGAGAACTAGCATCATATTTATTTATTTTGAATTCATTTACATCCTTCTCATCCTTTGATTCCAAGATAAAATATTCATGACTATAAAAATATGAATATTGAATGAGTTCAGATATCGATTCCTGCAGCATTTCGGATTGTAATATGATGTTCTGATTGGAGAAATTGTCATACGGAATTGATACACATCTTGATCAATCTACTAGACTTAAAAAACTTTGATCCCTTGGCAGGAATTAAGCCTTCTTCAATATCTTTAAAAGGATAATTTTTTAGGGAAATAACCTGTCCGCACAATAGAACTGTTGCGTGGGCAGGGATTAAATCATTTCAATCGTTGTGCGAGCCGCCTCATTACGCGGGCCATCTATTGCGCGAATCATCCATTCCGCGGTGCGCAACAAACACCCTGGATACCTAGGTTCCTCCAAATATCTGAACTCTCCTTCTGCTCTTGAAGTCCTCTGATGATGCAAATAAAGAAGATGGTAGGATATTTATAGCCTCCCACGAGTGCCAACCCTCCTATCTGCGCAATTGGTCAAGCACAATCTATCATTGTGCGGACATGTCCATTGTATGCCCAATAGTATTGCACGTGCACTTTCATTGTGCGCTGCGCAATAAATCCTTCCATTACTTGCATTGTGCATTGCGCAACAAACGACTATTGACTTTTTATTCTTCCATTTTTTTAAAAAAATTTATGCTCAAACAAAGAGGTCCAAGGTTTGAAATCATTTTCACAACCTGAGGGGCTACAAGGATTGGAGCTAGTTGAATTATTTGAGTTGGTTGAGAAAGGCAAACAACAACCACTTTGATGTTTGCACTAAGGTGAAGCTGGATTGACCACTCTTGTTATAGCTGAAGGAGAAGTGGTCAGTGCTGCCAATGTTGTTCTCTGGGACTGTGTTGTTGTTCAACCTAGAGACATAATCGGCTTTGACGTGATCTTCTTTATTGCCTTCTCAATTGTCGGTCTTCTTTTCTCATCCGTGAGTTCTGTTTTTCCGGCCTTAGAGGAGTAAAGCCGAGCGATGATGAGTTTGGCAGGCTCGGTCACCAATTTATTGAAATAAATTTTCCACCACTCCAAAAAAGAGTAACTGGCATGGATGACTTAAAAAAATGGGCAATTCAACAATCGCACCTATGGATTGAAAATTAATGTGGAGGGTTTGATTAATGCCAAACAAATTGTAACACCCCAAAAATTATCACCATAGTACGGAGGCTTCGATCCCAAGTTCCGGATGTTAACCTAACAAAAAAATGCACGTGCCTTCATTATCAAATTTATATTCATTTTATTCATAAATAATCAAAGTAACACATTTCAACTTAGCGGAACCAAAGCGATGTAGAAATAGCCAAATCTAAAAATATAGGGCTACCATACAAAAGTTACCGTTACAAAAAATAGTGACCACTCATATGAGAATTATATGAATCATAATAATTGCAAAAGGAATAGAATAACAACTACATAACGGAAGAAGCTAAAGATCTACTAGGCACCCCGAGCGTATCACCGACTAGTCCTATTCCTGGGTTATCTGTGTATGTCAAATAGGAGGCATCAAATGCCAATATAGTGAATAAATATCCCTAAGATTATTACTTAGGACATTTTAGTGAATAATAAGTTCACAAAAAATATATATTCATACATGTACACTTAAGCATGTTACCTTTAACGTATAGATACTAAACAAGTTACACATGTTATCAACACAATTACCGAGCAAAAGTAATGATGGCATAACAAACAAATAGTTTCCTAATCTATTTACTAAGTATATTAATACCAAGATGAAATTATGCATGCTTCGTATAATCCCACACTCCCTCACAAGCAACTTTCACGCCTATTTCGTAAATAACAACACTCCCTCACAAGCAACTACAGTGCCAAATTGCAACCTATCCTAAGATATGCATGATTAGCCAAATAATTATTAGTCCTAAATCATATAAAAGGTTGGTGAAGCTAGGATACCGTCGTTATATCACTAGTCATTATCCAAATCACATGGTTATGGCACGTAGCGGCTCCTTACCAATGTTCCTTAATCCAAATTAAGATATCAACACGGTATGGGTTGTCACCCAACACCAAGTATGAACCATCAATTTAGACGTGGGGGCTTGCGACTCAAAATTAAATCAATACGGAGGAAATGGCTCGTCACCCAATTCTATTCACACCAGGTCATTCAAATGGTACTCTAGCACGGAACTATCGACCGGATAGTTTGATAAGGGTCGTTCGAATAACATTCGATTACCTCTATCAGTACTCACTGGTCACTACGAGGAGACTCGTCACTCCAGCATAGGTTGACAGTTTCAACACAGTGTCCCATACCATCATGCTCGGCTCATAAATCTTTGTGAGATCATAACGCACTAATGGTTATGAATATACTTAATCAATGGTAATGGAGGAATTACAGATTCTATTGAATATTATACAATCACCAAGCATAAGAATAATCGAGCCTGTATTAAACTAATGTGATTGACTATGGAGGACCACAACCAAACCGATATTAGATACAAAGTATCTCGTGTAGCTCCAACTATTATTGATCATCCGTGTTCAACTTTGATCGATCGTATAAGCTTAGGATAGTCTCCCTAAAGTAGGTTATCCGTATATTTAAATAATTTACAAAGCTCAATCCATCACAACAATACAATGCAATCATATTGACATTTCTTAGCATTCAACATTGAAGAATTCTAATATTAAGATTTTAATAGTTTTCAAGTATTTCATCAAGCATGTTATCAAACAAATAGTAAACAAACACATATATTTATTCTAAAATGTCAGGTAGGAGCTTGAGGGTATATCTTCACCTTATAATCAAAATCTTCATCTTAATGTGGCCTTTGCGCTTGAAATTTGGAAAAAATGCTTCAAATCCTTATTCATTGACAATTTTATCATTAGTATCGTGAATTCTAATCTAATTAGATTTTAATTAAGGGTTAGGGGTTTTACCTAACTTAATTCGAGCAAACCCCAACTCGATTCGATAAGTCGAAGCCCCAAGTCCTAGCACGATCAAACTCTAAAGTTAGCGTTTCCAAGAAACGACGAAAATGAAAGGGGATTTCTAACACAAATGGATCAAATGTGCAGAAATCGAAAGAAATAGATGAAAATATAACTAAGGGAACTCTTACCTAAAAAGGGATAAAGTATTTAACCCGAAATCATCAAATTTCACCGAGGAAGGTGTGAAAATAAGCATAGAGATGAGATCTTACAAGATCCGGTAAGCACGGGGATCAAACAGCCTGATTCAGTACCGGGCCCCACCAATTCTCCCATCCCTCTCTTCTTCTCTCTTCTTTCTCTCATTTTCTAGGAAAAAATCGTATAGGGAAAGTGGGAGCCCAAATAAAGCCCTTTTATAAAGTCAAAAGTGGTGAAAATGCCTTAATGGCCAAGATTTTTGTGTATTGACCCTATGGAAGGGGATTTATAGCTTTTGGGATCCATTAGGAGGTGTATGGGTTAATCTATGTCGTAGGATAGTTGGCCCTATAGATGATCTACATATGAATATAATCAGTCGGCCATTTGCATGCGTCGATCAACGGGTATGAGTATAAGTAAATTCAACAGTCATCAATCATTTATCGGGGCCACGGTTTTACGAATGTGTGTAAGATATTGTAAATGCTATTGTGTAAACCTAGCACCCGTTGTGTTGTCAAATTTTGTTGTGTCAAACCATTTAGTACTTGCATCATGCTTTGAGTTGAAGTGATCAGGTTCGTACATTTTTCAGTTATGTGGATCTTAATCGAACTAACCTACATCTTCAAGTTGAAGTGAAGCGTGTTAAAGTTCATGTTTTCAAGATCAAATTCAAGAACTCAAGTTCAAGTTGGAAGTTCAACTGTTAAAGATTCAAGAACTCAGGCATAACTCAAGCTCAAGTTCAAGAGATCGAACTCAAGCTTCAAGTAGTACATGTATTTAAGAATTTGAAGTGAATGATGTTTCAAGAGTTCCTACTCACAACAGGTTTAGATGACCCTAGATTGACCCTAGGTTGTATCATATTCATTGTATATTCTTTGTGGGTCATTTCATATGTTTATAAGTCATTTTCTCGACTAGTCTTAGACCTTGTTCGACTAGTCCAAGTACTGGCTTGACCAGTCTAAGAGTTTTCTCAACCAGTCAAAGGTTTGTTATGAATTTTTAGAATTTTCTGTTGGACTCTTGACCAATTCTAGAGACTGCTCGACCAGTTGAGTGAATAGTGCTCGACCGGTCGTGCAGTGCTCGACTCAAAGTCCAGTAATATTTTTGGGTCCCACTCGACTAGTCGAGTGCATGGCTCGACCGGTCGAGCAAGCCATTTGACCAGTCGAGTAACGACCTTATCTTATCGCACCAGAAAATTTAAAATTTTGTTGGTCCTTCGACCAGTCGAACTGACCCTTAGACCAGTCGAGTGAACAATATTTTCACCTATAAATAGAGCACAAATTTCAGAGTTTATTCATTCATAAAAGCAAAATCAAGACACCACTCTGAGAGATAAGTTTATGATATTTTAAAGTTATTTTATGCTCATTTAATTCTCTTTAATTAGCTTTTGTTATTTGATTTTGAGATCTCTATTCCAATCTTACTTTAAGAAGGGATTTGTGTTTCCCCCTTTCTTGAGATCAAAATCAAATCAAGCTAGCGCAGGTTGATTTAATTAAAAATCATTTAGAACTAGAACCTTGTCATTTGTGAGACTAGACATTGAACATCTTCTTCTTCATCGGATCGGTTCTACCGAGCTTCTTCAAAGGAGAATTTCTAGATAAGTACATTTACATTCTGTATATCTTTTTGGTTTTTGAGGTTGTGCCAGAAAAATCTCTTTTGGTTTGTCTGAGGTGATCCAAGAAATCTCAGAGTGCGGGGTTTTTGGAATTGTGTAAGCCCAATAAAGACACAATTGTAAAGGTTTTAAAGTGAACCTTTGAAAACTTTTTTCATAATGAACGCTAATATCCTGAGGGAGTGGATATTAGGAGTGGAGTAGTTGTGTGGTTGTTTTCTAACAGTTGGTGTACATACAAGCGAACCACTATAATTTCTGGTGTTGTAGTGTATGATGGAATATGCCTATGTGTGTGAATGTTGTAATTTATTTTCAGCACTTGTGGTGAATGGTGTAATTTATTTTATGCACTTGTGAGAATGTTGTAATAACTTAGTTTATTTCCTTTGCTATTTCCTTTGCCTCTTTATTGGTTTGACTTTTTTATACTTACAAACGTTCTAATAAAGTTGTCCTTCCATAAGCCTTTGGTTTTCGATGTTAGGTTGTCCTTAGAACTAAGTTTGTATCAACATCTCAATACTAGTATATTTGATGCTGTTATTTACTTGTGCTTCTTTATTAGTCATTTGTACTATCATTCTTTAAATTTCAGATATTATCCTAAGTTAGTGTCTTAATTTTGATCATGATCTAACTGAACAAAAGCCACAACTTAGGTTGATAGTAAAAATGGACATTTAACTTAAGTTCCTAACATAGCATAAAGGTATTCTCATATCTTAGCACTCACCTTGTAAGTCCAAGTTGAGTGATTCAAGATGCGATCTCGGCTCAATGTCTCACGATGGACGCCAAGCCCGCTAAGACGAACATCTTCCTATAGTTTCAAATCCAGCTGCCCGCTAACGAGTAGCCTAAAGTTAGTTTGGTTGATCAAGGTATTTCTGAAATGAACTAGGTAGTAAGATTTCTTGTACATGGCAACTAGAATTTGAATTATCTAAGTTTATAGAGTGGCCTATTCATAATTAGCGAAAATGATAATTCAACTATAATTACCCAAATCAATAACTATAATTCAATTATGCTAGAAACTACCTAAATTAGTAAAATTTACTTAAAAAATTCTAATTTATTCATATAGTATAATTCCTAGAATGATTAGAAGCATTTTCTAAGAATACACTGAATATAAAAACACTAAGATGAAAAAGATATGTGCGGTTCATCGACAATGTGCAGTTGTAGAAATTTTCAATTTCAATAAATCTACTTCTTTTAATATTTCTGGAAATTTTAATTATTATATTTTTTATAATTTTTTTGATAATTCTTCATCAAGTTTACTTTATCCTCAAAAAATTTCATTCCATTTCGAGTTTTATAAAAATTTCTAAAATTCTACAAGTAACAGTTGCCTAAAACTAATGATTTTCTATATGGTTTCTAAATCATCCTAAAAATAATCTAATTTCAATTTTTTATTTTTTTATTTTTTATTTCTTTGTAAAATTAGACTCATCAAGCTTCAAAATGAATTTTGAATTACCTCAATCGGAATTGTATCGAAGAATATACGCATTTTCTTAACCAATATAGCTAAACTATCTAAACGGGGGTCAACCCTTGACCTTTGTTCAATCGGGGGTCGACCCCCGATTTTGGAGGTCAATCCTCGACTTCCAGACCCCTTTTTTTATATAAATTTGTAGTTTCGGGGGATCCAAAACTACTCCTTATGATCCTAAACACATGCAAATACAACCATAGATATGCACTCAAATTGAGAAATTAAAGGTAATGCCCAAGGACATTCAATTCTTAGGTTAGCAAAAATCTAAAGCATTACACAAATCCACAATGGGACACTCATGAGGAGGTTGGTTGGAATTTTTATTGGTAAAAGGATAAGGAATACATTGAGCTAGACTGAATTGGCGAGCAAGAAGGTTGGGACAGTATTGCTTGACCCCTGCCTTAGCATTGACAGCAGTTTCCATGGTGCTGCTATAGGGAAGATCTCTATATATGAGATAACTCTCCCAATCTTAGTCTCTGCACTCAAGTGCATCAAAATCGACCAGCTCAAAGTCTTCGACGAACTAGGTTAGGTCGAGCTCTTTATTCTAGAATGGATAAAAAGAACAATTGGATAAACTAGAGTTGAGGGAGAAGAATTTCACATACTCTACAAATGTATGAATGACTCAATGGTAGAAGATGATACGTTGACTGAGGGAAGCTGTAGGTAAAGGAGCGAAAATATTCACAAAACCACATTCGGAGAAGCTATAAAGGTCATCCGATGTGGTAAAGTTCTCTAGTAGTTGCTTCATACATGTCACGGTACAAATGGCCAAGCATGAATGGATCAAGAGCTAGTTGTCATCCTTGGGCTAGAGCCTCGACAAGGTAAACATACTCTTTCATGATCTGAACAGCATTCACGCAGAGTAAATAATGACATATCTACATTAACGAAAATGTCATGTGCTCATGGTCACTGACTTTAATGCTCTTCTTGCATTGATTAAGCATGAAGTTGGAATAAGCCCTCCCAATCCTATCTAACAAGACAAAGTAGTTATCATCATCTTCGGCAAAGATAGGGTAGATAGGCTCACCAAAAGGGGGAAGATGGGTGAGAGCACAAATATCTATGACCACAGGGCTCATGGGATTGCAATCGAAGTGGAAATGTTGGTCGATTGACTTTAGAAAGTTGATGTTGCGGTCAAAAGATGGGTATATGTTGGATATTCAAATAGAGAAAGCTTAATGCATTCATCAATACCAGCTTATCTTCATGTATCGTCATGTTGTTGGAGAACCTAATTGTACAATTCTAGCCATTCGTTCATTGTTTCACCCAGGAACATGGAGCTTTGAAGACACTTATAGGATTGGGGAACTCAAACTGAAATAACTTTTTTTTTTTTTTTTTGCTTGGATAGCCAGGGAAAATTGATCCATCAACAAGAAGTCGTTATGGGTAACTTCAGGGTGGAAGGCTAGTCCAAGTGAGAGAAAAAGATTTATTTTGGTCAACGGGAACTTCAAAATGATATTGTTGGCAATCGCGGATAATTAAGAGAGTCAAAATGATATTGTTGGCAACCGAGGATAAGAGAGTATCTAACTCCCTGATGAGATCTTCCTGATGGATGGTTGTAAGAGTGGAAGATAAAGAAGGAGCCATGGTAGCAAGCTTGGATTATGAAGGAGTTTGAGAAGAAGAAGAGTTGTGAAAGTGTACGAGCCATAGGAAAATAAAACTTGGCTTGAAATCGCGTATATATCGATCAAGCGAAAAATTATTAAGGACAAGATCAATATCACTCCTCATATGATTCAACCATTTGAAGAGATTTGATACATGTCACAATGACAGCCGCAAGAAAAAGAAAAATCACCATTTTGTTTTCATCTCACTCGAGTAGATTCAATAGGAAGTTGACACGTGAAAGAATAGCCGACCGTATTTATTGCATTGAACAATGGGTTAACATCGCTCACCATTTTGCCCAAATGTGAAGCGACGTTGGGGGGAGAGGCAATGTCGTACCCCTATTTCTGACAATTCTTGGGCAAGCCAATTAGGAACAAACATGTGTCATTTTACGAAAAATATATAGCATGCGTAAAATCTCTTGGGATATTTGGAGCGATTTTTACAGAATCTATAACAACCAAAAATTTTGGTGTGATTTTACCTGTACGTAAGAATGTATGATTATAATTGTTCAACTCTACACTTGTAACCCATTAATTTTAACCGTCTATTTATAGTTTAACTTAAATCTAAACTATTGGGAGCACTTTCTATCGATAAATTAAGCTAGTCAACCATTAATTAATAGGACGAACCATCAAATACCTTAATATTCTCACCCGTTCATCAAACCACCATTAAATACACCATTCACCGCTAGATGAAGATATCTGACCAACCACTTTGAATTTGGACTACTCGATCATAGTAAACTAACTATCTAATCTCCATATCCGCTCGTACACATGTCAAATTAAAATTTTAATACATTCATGTTATTTGTCACATATGATTATGCTTAACTTACCATTGAAATTACCATCTAAATGACTTACAAACATGAACGAGTCCCTAATATAATAAAATAGTGTATATATTATCAACATAAACCACATCCAAAAACTACTGTATATATATTTGTTTGTAAAACTAACCCTAAATACGATTAATATCATAACCATTCAATTATTTAAAATTTACCCATTTATTTGATTGTCCATTATAATTATATTTGCCAAACAAGCTATTTAAATATTAAAATAAACTATTCATTTGAAAGATCATAAGATATACATTAAACTTACCAGTTAATTTTTACATAGGAGGTTGATACACGGTGTTTTGAGTTATAATTACATAGGAGGTTGATACATGGTGTTTTGAGTTATAAACCGCCGTAAGCCATTAAATAGACACGGTGGTCATTCTTGAGACATCAAGGCCCAAAGTTAATCAATTTATAGGGTACGCACAATACGAAGTCGTGTAGAAATTTCATCATGAACGGAAGGTTCTGGCGTGAGTTACAAGCATTTGAGAATTTCCGTTAAAAAATAAAGGAAGAGAGACATCAGGTATGATAGATTTATTACAGTAATATAATATATTATATTATCTAAATGGAGAGAAGAAACGGGGGAACGGATTGGCTACTCCCCTGCCACCAGCCAATTGCTGATGGTCGGTGCTCTGTGGGCCCCAACATGATGTATGTGTTTCATTCATGCTGTCCATCTATTTTTCCATATCATTTTATGGTATGAGACAAAAAATAAGGTATATCCAAATCTCAAGTGGAACACATTACAGGAAACAGTGTTGAATGAGCATCGACCAGTAAAAAAAAACCTTTCGGGACCATAGAAGTTTTAGATCAATCTGATCTTTGTTTTTTCCATTCATCTGGACCTGTATGACTTAATCAACAGATTTGATTTCAAATAAACAGTACATTGGGCCTCAGGAGGATTTTAATTGTGGATATCCAATCATTGTTTTCCTGTGGTGTGGTCCACCTGAGATTTATATCCCTCTCATATTTGGGATCAAAACCTTAAATGATCTTTAAAAATGGATGAACGGAATGTATTAAGCACATACATCATGGTGGGGGCCATAGAGCACCAGCCACCAGCCACCGGCCTGATGGTAGGGGCAGTAGCCAATCCGTTACCGTCCCTCACACACACACGCCACCTATTGTTACCGTCCCTCGTGTGCCTTTGTAAAGAAAGGTGGCAGAACAGACAAAATACGAAAGGAAAAAAATAATAAAATAATAAAAAAAAAAAGGAAAAAGATAAGATGAAAGTAGCGTTTCAACCGCAGGCATTGAGCGGTAATGTGCAACACACCTTAAGATCTGGATCTACTCCATATTAGGTCCGTGGCTAAACACGCCATGGCAAAATTGATAATCACACAGTTTATTCAACACTTGTCCTTTCAAACCACAAACCACAAACTATTTTAAACTGCTCACATTTCCATTTTTCTCAATAATTTGAAAGTTAGATTCTTTTCCAATTTAGGAGAGGTTTTTCTCCGCTTAATTCGACTCTCCGTATCTTGACCATTCATCCGAAGGACCATGCCAGCATCATCTGTGCACCCACAAACCAAGAGAGATCTTAAACTTTAGATCCCTGCTGCTCAAAGAAATCATTCCAATCCTACTAGGAATTCAAAGAAGCTAATAATATTTTCTTTTGTTATGAATACTGAGGATTGAAACTTTACCATTCCTATCATGCATCCACACATATATGTGATCTGTTCTATTTCTTAACCTCTGCCCCTATGATGACCCAACAAATCATATGGACGGATAGGATTTCTCACAAATTATAATAATGGACCCACATGGTTTCTACTTCAAGACGAAACTTGCACAAGAAATGTATCATCATGGCCCATGCAAATTTCACAGGCCAGCAAATTCCATTGCTTGCTAGGCGGGGCAGCACATTCGGGGAGAGAAGAAAACCCGACGTGTTGACACATGGAACTTTCATGAGACCATCATGGATTCCGGATCGTCCAAGTGCCACAAGTAGGAAAAATCTGCTTTATTGCATTGTGATTGGTCCACATCATCACTTCAGCATTTTTGCATTAAATGTGGTGTGTAATGATGTGGTGCAATTAGATTGCAACAAATAGAATTTTCCTGCTTGTGGTAAGCACAGGATCCAGATTCAACGTCATGATGCATGTGTGAGATCCAGACCGTCCATCCATTTTCCCATATCATTCTAAAGAATGAGACTAAAAATAAGGCAGATTAAGGCTCAATTACAGGAAACAGCGACAATTGAATGCACACTGTCCAAAACTAATGGCTCTAATCAAGCTGATGACCGGCCTCTGGATTGTGAGGATGGTGGCAAGCTCAGAGTCTACGACGAGGCATCTGATTATTAGAACAAGCACATTGACAGCAAGCTCCTTCCGTAACTCATAACTCGGGACATACTTAGCTCATCAACGTGCATAGCATCATCTCCCATGTAAACCTGCACAATGCATCAAACAAAGTACTCTATTCTCATCCTCTAACTGATCTTATTTCAATTTTAAAGATAGAAACACACACTTCTCCTTACGAAGGTATCCATGACGGTAATTGTAGCCATACCGTTACTGTTATAATATAGCTCCAATGAGATTTTCCTTCCTAATTGAAGACTCGAAGCCTCAATATTCTCCTATCAAGATGTTACTGACAATAGGTTTTTGGTCATCTTGATTCAATTCAGTGGCCATCGATTGTGCTAAATTTAATTAAACTGCAGCAGAAAAAGAAGAACGACAGATCATATTTCAAAACAGCCATTCAAGCAACCTAAGTTGTAGTGCTCGATCAACACATAATAAGAAGATATGTATATATAGAGAGAGAAGAAAGATGAAAGATTAATAAAAATAAAGAAATGATCTAATGCCCTCATATCACTGCAAGTTATAGCACTCTTAGTTGCATTTTACTTGCCATGCACATTTCATAGATAGCCTCGCGTGCAAATATCAAATCATTTTGACAAATATAAACCCTTTGAAATCTATACACAACCATGGGTAGATGCATATATATGTCATGCTATAAGCCATGCATCAGGTGATACACATTTTTAAGATCTTCTACATAAAACTCAGATCTTACACCTATTTTATATTTCCATTTATATGATAACTTCCATTTATCAGTCCCGAACAACTCTCCTTAACATACTTACGACAATCACTAGTAATTTATCTTAGTTTATGGAAGCTTTCCCACGGTCTCTATCCCTTGAATAGCTATCTCAACTCAGTTCCTCCAGATCCAGCTCCTGTAGACTTTATAAATTCTTCCATAACCCATCACCTTACTAATTCATAACATGCATATGATCTTCTTCAGCTAACCTGCACAATGCAAGAAGAAAATTAAGTTTTCTTTTATTTTCATCCTCTTAACTGACCATGGCTAAACTTCAAATTAAGATAAAAACAGATATAGGAATGCAAGAAGAAAAATCATTTTTTTTTCCAGTAAGGTGAGAACTCACCACCTGTGATAAGAATGAGATTGTACATGAATTCAGGTGGGTAACACAAAAAGAATCCAGCCTCACCTATCATATAAACTGACTTACAATACAAACTAAAGAGAATTTACAGACCAAAAGACAAGGAGCCT
This sequence comes from Magnolia officinalis, assembly GCA_021015155.1. Lineage (NCBI taxonomy): Eukaryota > Viridiplantae > Streptophyta > Magnoliopsida > Magnoliales > Magnoliaceae > Magnolia > Magnolia officinalis. The sequence goes on from JAJHSJ010000017.1 coordinate 11,555,613, forward strand.
CGCCAAAATGACTAGAATCAGCAAACAGCTCAAGACTTCACAAAGTAATAGAAACATGGTAGAGAACCAACCCCCTTAACCTGCACCTGAGTTAGCGAGCATAACAGATCAGAGCGAAAGAGATGCTCAGCAACAATCACACACAAGAAAAAATAGATTCTACTCTACATACATCCAAATACCATTTCCTTCAATGCCAAAAGGAACATTCTTATGATTTCAAATAGACCACCCATCTGTTGGGGATTTTGACATGCGGAATCACACAGATCTAGATCTAGGATAGCAATCCAATGACACCAAGCACACACAAGAGAACACAGATTTAACGTGGGAAAACCCTTGCGGGAAAAACCCACCGCACAAAGTGACAATCTCCACTATGAAAATAGAAATTACAAAGAGAGAGGACTTACCCGATTCGAACAACCTCGAATCTCACCCTTGCTACACCCTTTGGAAACCCTAAAATCCTTTTAGGAACCCTTGGAACCCCTTTAGAAAGCCTTAGCATATCTCTCAATCCCGCATACACCCCTTTATAATTTAGAAAGAAGCAGACTCAGAATAGGAAACAAAATCCGTAGAATCTGCGTTTCCGCAATCGCATATACGGAACACTTCGATATCATCGAAGGTTTCTCGATGACAGCTTCGATATCATCGACGGTCCTTCGATGATATCGAAACAGGACCAAAACTGTCCAGCAACTAGGGGTGAAAAACTCTGTGAATTATCGATGGCATCGAGCAACCGTCGATGTCATCGACGACTGGCTTCGATATCATCGAAACCCTGCCGATATCATTGACAAACCACTAGACAGATTTAAGACATCTGTCCATAATAATCTCCACCATGTCTTCAATCTTCATCCGTGTAGCTTCTTGTCCTCTTCTTTTATATCTACGTCACATCATAGCTTCTCTTGCACACTCCGTCTTCCTTTTACGCCATTGCCAAGCCCAGAAAAGTTGTATAGAACTTGAACTTCTCTGCAGGAACATTCTTGTTGATCATGTCTGCCAGATCTAAATCCACATGCCCAACCACCTTTGCTCATGTCTTCCTAAAAGAAAAGACGTAGTCTTCTTACCATCACACCGCTACCCAATATTGTTTGTCGGGGTACTTGCTCACAATACTGATAGCCTGTGAAATAACCGGTCTAATCCAGACCATGGCATACACTGCTAACCGCATTCGAATAAGGCTCATAAGATATCTTGTTTTTCCTCATCTGTTTTAGGACATGTCCTGAGGAAAACTTGAGGAGAAACGCGTAAGGAACGCTCTCCGGCTTTACCTGACCCATCACATCCTTGATCAATACCTACACACAAAGTATTCCTCTTGTGATTACCAAAGCCTACTCCTCTTTCAGTCTCAACGCCGAGAACCATCTTTGCAACCCCCTGATCCTTCATCCTAATGTCCCACTTAACCGAGTCTTCAGTACATTGATTTCAGACATGTCATAAACATGTCATCAATTCCTAACTCATCATGAAAGAATCAAACTGCTGCCTAGGCGACAGGTCGAACCACGACCTCCTGCAAAGTCTTTTCTCAGCCCCTTTAACTTCGAACTGCTCTGGTTGCTTCATGTAGATCTGCTATTCACTTTCCCCTGCAGAAGTACAGACTCCACATCCATCCTTCCAGCTCAAGATCACATTAGCCAACCAGTGCCAATCACGGATCTAATAGACACCTGTTATACCATTGGCGCGAATATCTCTGAGAAGTCGATCCCTTCTCTTTGAGCATAACCCTTCGCTACCAACCTTGTCCTGTATCTATGTTGTATCTTCTTAAAGATCCACTTGCATCCCACCACTTTTCGGCCCACTGGAAGCTCCACCAGCTTCCATATGTCGGTCTGGTACAACGAATCCATTACATCGCCTATAGTCACCTTCTACTTCTCAGCATCAGGCTCACCTAGAACCATCTGAATAGCAGATGAATCCCCTGCGATATTAGAGTCGTCCATGTACCTCGCTGATTTCCTGCAATCATGCCGTGTGATTCTTCTCAAAGATGGCTACTCCACCTAATTTGTATCCCTGTCCGCACATCTCAGTCTTCCTGCCCTGTCCGCTCATGTGGCCATGCCCAACATGCCACACACGTGCAGAGGTGGAATCCGCTATATCCACTGCAGCTCTACCTTTTGAAGTGATCCCGAAAAACCTGTACAAGTTACCGAGTCATTGCGCTTTCATGATTATCCGTGCCCCCTTAGATATATACCTTAAGAGCACTATCAATACCTGTGTACTCGCATCCTTTTGCCTCAAGCACACTAAGAGAAATAAGATTCTGCTTCAAATCAGGAACGTGCCTGACATCAGTCAAGGTACGCTCCATCCCATCAAACATCTTGATGCACACCGTACCAATGCCCACAACATTACAAGCAAAGTCATTACCCATAAACACCTGTCCACCATCGCACTCCCTGTAGCTGGCGAACCAACTCCGATGAGGAGTCATGTGAAAAGATGTCCCTGTGTCTAGCATCCACTCGTCCTTACGATCATCATATGACTGCCTGATAGTAGACACAGACAAAACATTACCATCACATCCACTCGATCCCGTTGACGTGGCAGCATTGGCCTCCCTGTACAAAGCTTCGGAATCTTCTCTCTTCAATTTAGGATTTTCACAATTCTTCTTCACATGTCCTTCCTTCCCACAATTTCAGTACTTTACCTTTCCTTTGCCCTTGCCCTTGGATTTGGATTTATAACCTGAAGAACCTATACCTTATTCAGAATTCTTACCCATTGTAAACGGTGCATCAGAAGATATCCTCATGTCGTCGTTTAACTTTCTCATAGCCTTCCCTTAAAGGGCTGAGATAACGGTGTCGACACTCAAGGTTTTATTCATGCTGCACATAGTGTCCTTGAATGACTCATACGACGCCGGAAAAGAATTCAGCAACATACATGCTTGTTCTTCATCTTTCATCACTTCCTCCATATCCAGCAATTTGCAAACTAATTTATTAAAGTTGCTGATGTGAGCCTCCAGATCTCCACCCTCTGCCACCTTGAAGTTATACCACTGTCGCTTCAAGTGTAGGCGATTTTTCAAGGATTTTTTTACATAGACATCCTCTAACTTCACCCATAACTTAGCCGCAGTTTTCTCCCTCATGACGTTGTAGAGAACCTCATCCGTGAGACATAAACGGATCGATGATAAAGCCTTCTTATCAAGAGTATTCCAATCATCATCAGTCATAGTAGACTTTCGCTCCTCAAGAGCATCATCTTCGCCTTACTTGATTAAGGAACTCATCATCTTGATCTTCCATAACTCAAAATTATTTTTCTCTGAGTACTTCTCAATCTCATTCCTGGTGTTCGCCATTATTACTAATCCTGTAGATTCAGATTTGTGCCCCAACGATTGCTTTGATACCACTTGTTGGGGATTTTGACCTGCGGAATCACACATATCTAGATCTAGGATAGCAATCCAATGACACCAAGCACACACAAGAGAACACAGATTTAATGTGGAAAACCCTTGTGAGAAAAAACCACGCACAAAGCGACAGATCTCCCTATGAAAATAGAAATTACAAAGAGAGATGACTTACCCGATTCGAACCACCTCGAATCTCACCCTTGCTATACCCTTTAGAAACCCTAAAATCCTTTTAGGAACCCTTGGAACCCCTTTGGAAAGCCTTAGTATATCTCTTAATCCAGCATACACCCCTTTATATAAGTTTAGAAAGAAGCAGACTCGGAATAGGAAATAAAATCCGCAGAATCTGCGTTTCCGCAATCGCATCTGCGGAACTCTTCGATGTCATCGAAGGTCTCTCGATGATAGCTTCGATATCATCGACGGTCCTTCGATGATATCGAAACAGGACCAAAATTGTCCAGCGATCAGGGGTGAAAAACTCTGTGAATTATCGATGGCATCGAGCAACCATCGATGTCAACGACGACTGGCTTCGATATCATCGAAACCCTGTCGATATCATCGACAGACCACTAGATAGATTTAAGACATCTGTCCATAACACCATCCACTCCAGCTCACCAATACCTCCCAACAGCATGCAGGACCAAAAACACCCATCTCTCTAAATAGAGAATCATACACAGAATCCAGCTTCACCTATCATAACCTATCATATATATAAACTGACTTACAACACAAACTAAAGAGAATTTACAAACCAAAAGGCAAGGAGCCTTGCCAAAAGGACTAGAATCAGCCAACAGCTCAAGACTTCACAAAGTAATTGAAGCATGGTAGCGAACCAACCCCCACCTGACTTAGAGCGTGCATAACAGATCAGAACTATAAGAGATGCCCAGCAGCAATCGCACACAACCGGAATGGCAGCCAGATCCCTCCTCAAAGCAAAATTAGATTCTACTATGCATACATTCTAATACCATTCCCTTCAATGCTGAAAGGAGCATCCTTATGATTTCAAACAGACCACCCATCCACTCCAGCTCACTAATATCTCCCAGCAGCATGCAGGACCAAAAACACCCATCTCTCTACACAGACAATCATACACAGCATCAACTATAATGCCAGCACAAACACTTTCACAGTATACAGTGCTCATCAATTCAGCATATGTTGCCCTTGAGCTTCGCACAAACCCCACAGGTTCAACCATGGAAGAAAGTTCATATAAGAGAAGAATTTCTTCACTTTTTCTGTATTTATTTTTCCTTTAATTTACCACTCTATTTATACAATAAAAGTATCTTTAGAAAGATTATTGACAATCAAATCTGAATTTGCCAATCATAAAATTTGCTATAATCATAAGTGTATCCTTAGCCAACTTTATTTATAAATTGCGATGAGTCGATGAGATCCAACGTATGATCAGTTCTTCATATTTTAAAATTTTTTATGGTATTAAGAGAGAAATTTTTTCCTTTAAAATTTAAAAAAAAAAAAATTGAAAAAAAAAAAAAAAAAATCCAACAAGGAAATTCTCTTCCTCTCTTCGGCTTTCTCAACATCGACGGACCCATCCGCCGACCGAGTCGGCTGCAACTCATTTCTCTAGTGTAGAAAATTAACAATAATAAATAAATAGAGGTATTTTGATCGAAATGGCCTTGCGGTAATGCCAAGCGCCCAAAAATCGGGAGCTTTAACTAAATAAATAAATAAGAGAGTGAGTTTGATTGTGCCACATCATTCTATGTTTGTCACAGAGGGTCCGGATTCTCAAGAAAAAAACTGGCAGACACGTCGGGATCCGGATTCTCTGTTTGTGCCCGGAGATTTTTAAAAAGATTGAGACGACATTCCGTGAGTCCATCTTACGCCTGGTTCTTAGCGCCGACCAACTCCAAGCGCTGCCGACCGACTCTACTTCGACTCGTCTTCCTTTCCAACCGATGCTGGCAGCGTCGCATCCGCTGATCACCGTCGCGTCTTCTTTACAGACCCGGTGAATAAATTCAGCACGATCGATCGACTCGTCTTCGACTCATCTTCCTTGCCAACCGATGCCGGCAGCCTCGCGGCTTCGGCGGCCGATCGCCGCAGTGTCTTCTTCACCGGCCCGCAAAGAAATTCTTCTTTCTCGACCCAGTGCTTGGACTCGTCTTCCTCGCCGATCGAGTCGAGCATGCCGGTTACGTCGGAAAAAATTTTAAAAAAAATTCGGCAGCCTCAACGACCGTGTTGGGCAGTCGCCGATCACGTGGGGAGACAGGATTGTGTAAGCCGAACGGGGCCATAACGGGCCAAAAAAAGGCTAAAGAGAGAAGCGGGGAGGAGTGGGCAAGGAAATACCTGTTTTCTTCTTTTCGTCTTTTCTGGCAAGTGAAACTTAAGTTGGTAGAAGGAACTCGTCTCCAGCCTTTTCACAGAATAATTTCCCATCTTCCATTTCTGTAAGATTTTCTATAACACTTGTGTCAGCTTCCATCGAATTACCCATGGTTTTTCCACACATGCACTGACCATGAGTCGACGTTGTGTGCATCTCCACCACCGTTGCTGGCCAAGGGCTTACAAACACACGCTCATTCACCTCTTTAACATCCTTAATCTTCTGAACTACCCTCTTACCCAACTGATACCGATACCGGTAATTGAATACACTTCTCTTTTGATAGAATTTTAATATAATCATCAAATTCATCACCTCTCTCTCAATGCGGCCTACATCTTCAATCCAATTCTCTACTTGGCATGTTAGCCTCCTCCGCTCATACGCTGTTTTAATATCTTTGCGCTTGCTCGTTAATTCTTTTTTTGCTCTAATCAGAACATTCACATTTTCATCCACGTTTGAGAGATAACTGATATGTTGTCCGACGGGAGGCCATAAGATTAAGATGATCTGTATAATTAAAAGAACAGTTGTTAACACAGATTCCATCCTAGCTAGAAAAATGCACTGAGAAAGAGAAGCAAAACAACGTGAGAGAGAGAGAGAGAGAGAGAGACCATCGCTTCGGCAATTTTACTCCTCAAAGTTTCTATGTTAGGCGTCGCCCTCCTCAACGTTCACCATAGCTCACTTTGTTGTAGCAGACCTGAGTTTCTGGATCATGATGTATTCTAGTAGCTAAGTCCATGACAGTTGGGCGCATGTAATGGACGGTTTGGATGGCGCTCAAACATCTCGGTGGGCCCCAGAAAACTCGATCGTCATGGTACCTTCCCTTCCCGCGTTTGATCATTCCCTGCATATTCTTACTGTACTTGCTTGCCTGCACATGGCATGTTATTTTTTCTTTTAGTACAGGAGATTGCGAGGTTTGTACCCATACGTGCACCCTGTACACACGCACCTTCCAATGTAGCACACGTACCAAACCGGCACATGTGGTGGTCATCTGGGCTGTGCATTGATCGATTCTCTGAGGAACATAACCTGCCACAAAAATCAGTATGGTCTGCTAAATGAAACAGGTGGGCTCATACACAAATTGAGCCCACCATGATTATTAATGAGCTTTAAATAAATATATAAAAATAACCATGCAAGTGGATTAGCTAGGTGCGGCCCTTGCCATGAGGCCAACCTTGATGTACGTATTCTATATCCACGCCGTCCATCCATTTTAACAGATCATTTCAAGGCTTTTGCCCAAAAATGAAACAGATCCAATTATCAGATGGAGCATAACGTAAGAAGAAAGTGGTGATTTACCATTAATGGGACACATAAGTTTTGGTTAAAGCTGATATTTGTTTTACGCTTTAATCCAGGTTTAGGTAACTTTATCAACAGGTTCGGAGGCAAACAAATATTACGGTGAGCCCTAATAAGATTTTAGTGGTAGGTTGTTCAATCACCACTCTTTCCTGTAGAATGTCCACATGAGATTTGGATCTTTCTTCATTTTTGGGCTAACTCCCTGGAATGATATTGGAAAAACAGATGGAGTGAATATAGAATACATATATCAAGGTGGGCCCCACAGTAAGGACCCTACCTTCTTGGGTGAGGCGGGGGCGCGCCTAATCCGCTCACTCCATGCAAAACATCCATTGTTCGCTTTAAAAAACAGAGCTGTAGAAATGGATTGACGGCGTGGATCTAAGTCACATATATCAAGGAACGGATTGACCGCGTGGATGTAAGTCACATATATCAGGCGTGGCCCACAGAATAAGTTACTCCTTTATGTTACATAAAAAATATAAGTCTAATCAACGAGTCAATTCGCTTTTGGTAAGTCAATTATCAAGCGCGTGTGAAGTCTGTAAACATTCACACGTTGACGCATGTGCCATACTGTAACAAACGTATGAGATTTGACCTGTTGGTCAGGTGATATACGCTTTCAGGGCGTTTTACAACTCATTTGACCATGTCAAATCAAATGAATGGATGGCGAAACTGACTCTAAGAACATCATCTGATAGTCAGATAATTAATGTATGGCGAAACTGACTCAAATCAAAGATGCCAGTAATAAAGGCACTGATCGTTCGTTTGTCTTTTCTGTTGTTCTCGTGTTCTTTATTGAGGTATACAACAGTTGAGGCGGCTCGTTTTCGTAGGGCAATCCTGAGTGTCTGTACAATCAGCTGATCAATCAGTTTCCAAGGATTCGGCCTTTTTCCCGAAAAAGATCAGTGGATGGATAAGATTTTAACTGTCTATGCCATATCATGAATGTAATTCTATGAAGTCTCTGGAGACTATATCTGAGATTATTTAATACCTTATAAGAAGCTCTGATCTTTGCACATGTATTTCATTTTTACAAGTGCTTCCGCATGTGTATTTGAGCAGATACACTCGGAGAGAATTAAGAAATCTCTCCGAAAAGAACATCGGTGCAGGCGGAAACGGACCGTATGGAAATTTTCTCTCTCACGCACGTGCATATGGGAAAAGGTATATACGGTCGAGCTCTTGGGATCTCCCCGTGAGGTTGAGGTGTACGGGCCCCACCATGATAATGTATTTCAAACATCAATACCGTGCATTTGATGGGTACCCTTTAAATTATGAGATTTCTCAAAAATCAGTCATATATGGAGCACATGGGTCATACCATCTAATATCATGTGAAGACATGCGTAAAACATATAAAAGCACTTGGTAGGGCTCACTTGAAATTTGGATGCATTTGAAACTTGGTCTGACCCCTCATCTAAGTGGGACACACATAATGGATGGGCTGGATTTGTGAATCACATCTTGGTAGGTCCGAAAGATGATTATGACTGTTTTAATGGAAAATAATCTCTCTCAACTTTTGTATGTGGTGTGGCTAACACAGGTAAATGATTGAATTGAATTTTAAGCCTTGGGCTCACTATGGAATGGTGCATCTGACTGAAGGGGTAGATATTCGACATACATCATAATAAAGCCCACACAGCTCGACCTCACGAGGATTTGGGCGTTCAATCAACGCAGTCCAATTGAGATCAGGATCAAAATCATTTTTGGGTTCATATCATATAATGATAAGGAAGAATGGGTGGACAGCATGGTTGGTGGGGCCCACAGAGAACCAACCTCTAGCCATTGGCTACTCGCAGCGGGAGTGACCACTGATTCTATAATCTTCTTTACTTTCCTAGTCACAGACACCTATACTTTGGTCACAGACCGAATCATGTTTTCCTAAATCACGACAACTGTGTGATAATTGTTCCACGGACAGAAATATCTTGTTTATGCTGAGTACAAATCCAAACTAGAACATCAACATCGCGCGCCAATTAGCTGCTACCCATAGTCACACACCCGCTGAGGCGCCAACATGATGTATTAATTTTATCCACACCGTCCATTCATTTTCTATATCATTTTAGATTATTATTCCAAAAATAGAGAAGATACAAAACTAAATGAATCACACGGTGGGGATTAAATTCCTACCGTTGAAAAATTCTTAGGGACCACCGATGTTTTGGATCAATTCGATATTTGTTTTCTCACTTCATCGGGATGTATACGTCCTCATCAATAGATTAGATGGAAAATAAACGACACGGTGGACCTAATAAGGTTTCAATGGTGGGAGTCCTTAGCCCCGATGCTTGCTGTGTTATAGTTCAGTTGAGCCTTGGATCTGCCTTACGTTTAGTCCATTGATCTAGTTCTCTAAAATGATATCGAAAAAAAAAACGAAGGACGGTGCGGATAAAAGTCATAAATCACAGTGCCCCTGAGAGGGTCCCGAGCTGCGAACAGGCCGGGTATTACCTAATCTGCGCCCGCCGACATTCTCTCACAGTGGCACACCTTGGCGTCTATGCCTTGCTTCGGCAGGAGCTTTGAGTACCCACCTTGGCGTATCACCGTCCATCCATGTTTTTTTTTCATATCATTTTTTGGCGTAATTCTAAGATTGAGTCAGATTCAATGCCCAAAGTTGACCCCAACAAACAGTGTTGGTTGAACGCCTACCATAAAAAAACTTCTCGAGCTCAATCGAAATATTTATTTTCCATACGAACTGTTCATAAGGTTACTTGATAAAAGGACCACAAAAATATCTTCTTGATCCAAAACTTTTGTGGCATCCAAACGTTTTTAATGGTCAATCACAACTCTTTCCGGTAGTGTGGTCCACCTAAGATTCAGATATGCTGATGTTTTTAATTGTCAATCACAACTCTTTCCGGTAGTATGGTCCACCTAAGATTTACATCTTCTGAATTTTGGAGCTCATATCCTAAAATAATCCGGAGAGAAAAGGATGAACCGCATGGATATAAGACACATGTGTCACAGTGGGCCCTACAAATAGGGATTCACCGAACCAAGTCCACAGCGCGGGGATAGTTTCATCCTGCACAAACTTTCGGACAGCTCATTCAGTGGGAGTGGAATTGGGTCAGGTATAAAAGGGTAAGAATGTTTTGGGCCCCTTTAACCATCTGGCCACCTTCATATATGTGTTGTATATCTACCCTGTTCATTCGATCATTATAAGCCTCAGACCAAGTAAATTAAGCATATCCAAATATAAGGTGGACCACGACATATTTTTAAAAAATAAAAATAAAAAATAAATTAAGAGTGATGATTGAACACCCATCATTGTAAGGATTGAATGTCTATCATTAAAATTTCTTAGAGGCAACAAATGTTTTGGATCAAGCTGATATTCGTATTTCCCTTTGTCTAGATCTACGTGACCTTATCACCGGATTTGATGGCAAATAAACATTAAAGTGGGCCCAAGTAAAATTTTAATGGTGGGTGTTCAATCACCATTGTTTCCTGTGGTGTGGTCCACCTGATATTTGGATCTGCTTCATTTTTTTAATCTTAACCCTAAAATGATAGGGTAGAATGGATGGACAACGTGGATATACAACACTTACACGAAGGCAGGCCCACGGTCACAGAAACACCCACTAGTGTTACTTGGGCAACAACTCCTAATCCTTAGGATAAAAACCATCTTCTTCTCTCTCGGAGTACGAATCCACGAGTTCGGTGTATCCCTAACTGTCGGGCTCATCGTGATGTATTTCTCTTATATCCACATCATCCATCTTCTTCTTCTTTTTTTTATTCTCCGGATGAATTAAGGGATAAGCTAAAAATATGTAGTAGATTCAAATCTTAGGTGGACCACACTATAGGAAACAACAGTGATTGACTATTAAAAACTTATGGGAGACGAAAGTTTTAAATCAAACTAATATTTGCATAGTCCTTTCCATCCAACTTGATGATAAGATCACAAAGACTTGGATAAAAGGATCATACAAAAAAAGCTTGATTCAAAACTCTTGTCTCTTAGAAGTTTTAAATGATCAATTATCATTGCTTCCTATAATGTGGTCAACCTAAGATTCGAATTTGCTTTTTTTTTTTTTTGGCTTACGTCCTAAAATAATCTGATGAAATGAATGGACGGTGTGGATATACGACATACATCATGGTGTCCACCACTGTCACAGATCCATAGAAGTCATGTCCCTTCACTCCACAGGGTGGAGACAACTTCCACCAAGCCTCCTGGGTGGTGTTGGCCACCGTGGGGCCTCCATGATGTATGTAGGGGTGTACATGGAGTCGGTAGAACCGTGGAACCAGACTAGAACCGACCAAATCGTATGGTTTGGTCCAATTCTAGAGTGCACCGATTCTGGTTCCAGTTCCAAAAATCAAAGAATCGATTAGTTCAGTTCGGTTCGGTTCTCAGTTTGGGGGTATATAAAATCAAATAGAATCATAAACCGATCCGTAGAACTGAACCGTGGATCCGAATCATGGAACCAAACTTGGAACTGAATCCGGAATTGAACCATATATTTCAAAAAATAAAAATAAAATAAAAAATCTTAAGTTCATTCCTTTCACTTCACTCTTCACGATGCCCTTGTTGTGGCTACCCCCAATCCCCATCTATTCCTCTCTCTCTCTCACACCCACCGATCAACCACCTTACGCCCACCCTCTACCCACTGGCCTCTCTCTCTCTCTCTCTCTCTGAAGCCTAGAACCATGAAACCGATCTGGTACCAAACCAGTCTTAACAGTCCAGTTCTTGGGTGCTAACGGTCTGGTTCCGGTTCTGATTCACCTCGGAACCGAACTGAACCAACCCATGTGCACCCCTAGATGTATGTGTCGTATATCGATGCCAATCATATATTTTGTCAGCTAATTTTTGGGGATGAGCCCCACATATCAAAAACTCAAGTATACCACATTAAACAGTGGGGATAATAACACCCACCCCTTAAACCTTTCTAAGGCTCCTTGTAATGTTTATTTGTCATCCAACTAGCTGATAAGGTCACACAAACCTAGATAAAAGTAAAACAAAAATATCACCATGATCCAAAACTTTTGTGCCTCGATAAGTTTTTGACAGTGGGTATTCAATAACCATTGTTTTTATGAGTGATCCACTTTAGTTTATTGGGCTCATGCCCTAAAATGGGCAAGAAAAATGGATGAACAACATGAATAAGACATGTATATCAGTAAATCACGGTGGTGTTATAGAGCCCAACACCTCCTAGGGGTCATCCAATCGGCTTCCTTCACTTCGTATTGACGAGGACAATCTCAACGCTTTGGATTTGACATGTTGTGAACATTGCTTGTTGTGTAGGAAGCCGTCAATTACAAATATGAGGTATGGAATTAGCTCATACTACATTTGATTTTAATTAGAGTCGTCATTAACCAAATGAAGTTTCAAATTGTACGATTGACTGGAAACTATAGAATCACTTAAGGATTCATTCCCCAACTCAAGTGACTCCTATGGTTGGTATATGACCATAGATTCTAAGGGGCTCGATGACAAAAGAGGAAGGGGTTAATGACCCTCTTCTGCCCGCACAGCGTGTGGTCCCTACTTTACGGGATTTTGTGATTTTTTAAGGGATTCAGTAGAGTTTCGGTATTATTTTTCTAATCATGCTTCCTGAAATTTAAGACTTCGGGCAAGCAAAAAGAAAAAAATAAACAATACTTAACCTTACTTCACAGGGTGTAAGACCCTGAGTAGGCAAAATAAAGTAAAAATAAAGGCGGATAAAATAGAGTCGCGAGATAAATGATAAAAGAAAATGAGAGTACGCTTGTGATGTGTTTGAGATGTGTATACTAGAATGCAAATTGATTTGAGATGTGAGAAGGAAAAGGGGAGACCCAACACCCTTTCATCTTTTAACTTTAGTGTATTTTTTCATCTTGGTTTTGAATATTTAGGCTTTTAGTTGGGAAGGGCCTCGTGTCGATCAGAAGTCTCCAAGGTCTTCGGTGAAGAGGGCCCACCCTGATCTCTCACAATCGCTCTCTCTACCCTATATCTGTTGTTGGTCAAATGGAAACAATTATGCTGAATTTATAAGAGAAAATTGTCGGCTAATGGTTGGCCAACACTCAACAAAAATTTGTAATCAAGATCGGTTAGAGAACATTAAAATCTCCGGATGAAAAAAATGAGACAAAGTGTCCATCAGCCCGCTTATCATACCTGGTACTTTTTTTTTTTACTTAGGTACTAATGTATTCACCATAAAAAAATAAAAATAATAAAAATTTGAATTTACGTGTATGTTTGAAAAAATGTTCATAACCTACACTTGATATTCTGAAAACTGATTTCTAAAACCCCAATCATGGTAAAACTTCATATCAAATCTTGATAAATAAATCAAATTGTACATAACTCACTACAAGAAAGTAACGAAACGCCGACCCTTGGGGTAACCCTTTGCTGGCGGCTGGTATAACCGGCTGCTGGCAAGGGGTGCCTTAAAACATTAAAAAAATAAACCTACTCGATTTCCGTCTCATTTCACCCTTCCCTCTCCCCGTCGCGCGCCGACTCTCTCTCTCTATCTTTCTCTCTCTGCGCCTCTCCCTCTCCCTCTCCTCTCGATCTACCACTCCCTCTCCCTCTCCCTCCTCTCCTTCTCTCTTTGCGCCTCTCCCTCTCTCTCTACCTCTGCCTCTCTCTCTCTACGGTCGATCTACCTCTGCCTCTCCCTCTCCGCTTGATCTCTCTCTCTCGCTCTCCCTCTCCCTCTCCACTCTCGAATCCTCCCCTCTCCCTCTCCACTCGATCTACCGCTCCTTCACTCTCTCTGTCTCTCTCTCCCTCTTTTATTTTCTTCTTTTCTTTGGTTTACCACATCAAGGAGCATTCTGCAACATCGGGTCTCTCTCTCTCTCTCTCTCTCTCTCTCTCTCTCTCTCTCTCTCTCTCTCTCTCTCTCTCCATATCTATTCAATTTGGGCATTTTTTAGCATTTTTTTAGGAGTAATCGAATCGGAGGTCGTTGATCAAAATTTTGATTGTGACGAGTTGATTCTGAAATCCCTAATTGGATTTTGAGATTTCCAATTCCTGATATGGGAATTCTAAAATCCTCAATTACCGTATTTGGGAATCAAAATCCCCAATTGTCAATTTTGGAATCGAAATCTGAAATCCCTAGTTTTCTAATTTCGGGATCGAAATCCGTAATCCCTAATTTTCTAATTCGGGAATCAAAATCCGAAATCCTTAAATTTCTGATTTGGGGATCATAAATCGAAATCCCTAAATTTCTGATTTGGGGATCATAATCCGAAATCCCTAATTTTCTGATTTGGGGATCGAAATCTGAAATCTCTAATTTTTTGATTTGGGTAAATAAATTCAGAGTCCAATATTGTATTTTGACAATATTATTCTCATGTTTTGCTTTTTTTTTTTTTTGGGGTATTTGTTCCCTTTCTTCAGGGACTTGCATTACCAAGTGAGATACTGTTCCAATTGTATATTTCATTAAGAAATTATATAATGTCTTTTGCCTTTTTGAAATCTAGCACATCATAGTTTTGAGCGTATGGTTGTGGGTATGGGTATAGATGTTATAGTTTTTTTTTTTTTTTTTTTTAATCATTAATCTTTCTGGAATTTCTTCAAAATGCCATGTGCATCTTTCATATCTGAAGAACTTGAATTGATATTGTACTCTATGATCATCCTACTTTTCCTGAAATTATGGAACGTTTGTACTGTATTGATTGCCCTCTTGATTATATTGGTGCAGTCGTCTCTTGCTTTAAATTGAGTTCTTGCATGCTCATAAGCTTTCATGGCATGCAGTAGAGTATTTCTAGGATTGAATGAAGATATTGGACTTGCATTTGGCTTTCATCTTGTGTTTTAGTTAGTACTAGGAAAATAGGTTTTCTCATATTGCATTTCGCTTTCATCTTGGTGTTTTAGTTAGTAAATCAAAATTGCTTTTGGAAGGCAAGGAGCATTGTTTATGCCATAGTTAGCAAAACTCTATTGCAAAGTCGGTATTTTTGGAAAATTTATAATTTTTAAAATGTTTAAAACCAGTATCTTTTTTGGATGATGGGCAGAAAAATGAACTCTTTTTGAGCAAATGAATCAAACACTCTTTTTAGTGTTTTTTTTTTTTTTTTTCTGTGCAAAAACACTTTTGAGAGCAATTTAAAAGACACTATATTTATAGAATCTTCAAAAAATGAAAAAAAAAAAAAAAAAAAAAAAAAAAAAAAAAAAAAAAAAAAAAAAAAAAGCTAGATTTATTATATATAACATAAAATATACAAAATTCAAGTGAGTAAAAAATTTCAATGGATGGTAACTAGCCAAGAACAGTTCAGCCAATCATTCCAGCTGGAATGGATTGATGACTTGTACCCTAGTTTGGAAATAAGCCTTCAAAATATGTTGAAAGCAGCCAAAGTATGCTTTCATACTTTTCGTACAGCTGAAAAGAAGACCCATATTTTCAGTGAAAATTAATTCATAATTTCTGTTTTCAGATTGTTCATTATTTAACATTAAAGATGATCCAAGTCTGAAACAAGTATGCGTCTGACTGACCACTATCATTTGGTTGATGTAATGTGTACATGAATTACAACTACCCCTGCATTGGAATATGAAGTAATGATGATAGTATCCGATATGCTAATTGAGAGCTTACCAAGTGTACTTTGTAGCTTCTTGCAGAGAAGGGAGAGCTCCCGACAAGATTGGGTTCAGCAACTCTGGGGATTCTTCTGCTACAGGTTCTCACCATTTTTTTAAAATAAAAATTTTTTGCTCTTTATTTCTTTATCTATTTTCTATACAGTTAAGAATGATGGAACTCTGTTGCCTCCATTTTGTGCTTTTGATTTTGGATTAGTGCAGTCATGCACAATGCACAACAAAAAATATCAAGTCGATAACTACTTTGATCCCCACTGGTTGATATTTGCAGGACATAGTTGTTGTCCCTCTCTTAGTCATACTTCCACTGCTAGAGAGTCAGGTATGCAAAAAGTTTACATGTATACTAGTACTGAAATTGTCCAACTGAATTTACCATAGAAGAAATACTGCATTGCATCTGTGGTACTTCCTGGCCTTGAAATTGATTTTGCAAAGTATATTTGTTCCGTTTGGAAATTTTTGGTGGGGAAATCAGACAGACTTCAATTACTTGTGTGGTCACATGAATTATATCCTTATGCTGTCACTTTTCACGTTTTTCTATGTATACATGATTGGATTTCTAGGTTTAAGGATGTTGTTTGCTGCTCTGCTAATTTAAATTTCAGTTTACTCAGTTGATAATTTCTGTGTTCAGATATCCCAAATACCAAAAACATTAGTTAATGCATACAAGAAAGTAGCAAGAACGTAGGAGGAAAAAGTGCACGTAATGTCTTAGATCAAAACCTTAAAAAACTAACGAGTCCTTATGATTTCCTTATATGTTCGGCAATCTCTGCACATAATTTGTGAATATCATTAGCCACTGAATGCATATACTTTCACATAAACCAAATGAGAATTCTTCTCTAAAAACTGAAAATTTTAGTTGGTTGGACTGATTTCTTATGATAGTGCATGCTTTTAGGCTCCCATTAAATGGAACTTATCATGTATGCATTCCGTTTTGCAATTTTTTTTATTCCTAAATATGCAAATATGTGTATTCTAGCATCTTTTGAAGTTTTACTGAAAAATTCCACTGTTTCATTCCTAAATATGCAAATAAGTGCTTCAATACATTTACTCCAATGTACTTAGAATCACTTTGTATGCCAAGCTTAAAGTACAAAACTTTGTATTGGATCTAGGCTCATGGCACATCATTTAGTCAGAAAATTACCTGATGACAAAGGGTATCAATGACAATGACAATGCCATCTGTAACTGTAGCATCCCTCCATCATGCTACACCATTGTATGGCCAGCTTTCCAAACTAGAACCAGACGGGTGTTAACCACCTTTTTTAATGATGGTGGCTCACTCAGTGTACATGTGGCATAGAATCACCTCAATCTGGACCATTGAAATCGTGGAAGGAGAATAGGCTGAAACCGTCCAACGTCCATGAAAAATTGACTGCTAAAAAATAGGTCTGCTTTCAAAACTCAATGGGCAAAATCGGATGGTTAAGATTACCCGATTGGTTTGACTTTTGGGCCATGCTCCATCCACCAAGGGATTCCATGGTTTGGAAGCTCTGGATTTCCATGCATCTATTCCCCATGTGTGCACTGGATTGAGTCACTGCTACTTGAGAAAATGATGGGAAATGTGATGTTGCCTGTGCGTCTAGACCCTCCTACAACATGCATTCTTGTTTTTTTAGGAGAATCACTTTGTGGATTGTAACTGCTATATATTTATTATAATGCAGGTAGGAATAACAGATAGTTTGGATTATTTGGAGTGATCACCTGTTTTCTTCAAGTTGATTGCTCATCAGTTGCTGGCAGTCTCAACAAAAGGTACTCTGATAATTTGATACTCTAGATGTTTCAGAAATATGAGGGAATGTTGCTTGTGATCACCCATGCAACTGATTGTCAGTAAAATTCTTTTGTAATATTCATCTTCCCATGCTTGGTAATTAGTGATGCGTCTGTAAAGAGGAATGCTGAAGTGAACTCAAGCAGTACACTTTTCTGCCACTTTTCTCTCCCATGTGTGAGATCCAAACCTCTCATCAAGAGGATCCCACCAGTTAGATGCTTATTCCCCAAAAAAAAAATCAAGCTGACCAGATCATCAGATATTTGCACATTGAATTCGGACCATTGGTTACATGAACAACCATTTATGTTGTACAAAGATGGCCAGCTTGATTATCTACGCCATGGAGCCCGCTTCCTGAGCAGCTTGGTTCTTGCACACATTAACCATGTGAGAAATGACAGTGCACTTCTCTATTTCACTTGAGATTGTCGTTGATCACTGTTTAGAGAAACATAGCATATCAAGGGCCCATTTGGATGCCACAAAATAAGTTACTTTTTCTACTTACAGCGGTAGATAAGTGACTTATTTCAGATAAGTTTGGTTTATGATTAGTTATAAGCAGCTGTTTTACTTTTAAGTACTTAATCACTTCAGTTAATTTTTTTAGCTTTCTACTTTTCATAAACAATGGAGATTGAACACCCACCATTGAAACACCTTCATTGGCGAAAACTGATGGACAGGGTAGATGTCATGTGGACATGTTGGTGGGACTGTTATGTTTTCCGACAGACTTTTCAGGCTGGTGCTAACTTGTATGGTGTAAGTAGACAATACTGTACTTCCATGAATATGACATACTGCAAAAATGATTCAATTCCTATTTTGCAGATTGGCCAATATTGGGTGGTTTTCAAAAATAAGGGTGGAGTAAACTAGAGCTCTGAGGGTTTATTTGGACTTCAAGATTTCACCTGACATTCTATGGGGAGGTAATTCTTGTGTTGGCCTTACACTTTTGATTAACAAGTCTTTTAGAAAGTTTATTTTTTGATGGCCATTATAGACACCATAGTTGGTGATACTCATAGATATGTTTCAATGTTATATCTTGTTCATGCTGCTTGCACCAATTTAAGCTAATCATGCACTTTCAAGGTCCATTTGGAATTCCCCAATTTTCAGCACACTTGATGTGCTCTATTCAAGTCGAAGTGGGATAAGAATATCCCGTTTGTGGTTCGGTGTGGAAAAGCTGGCTGGTTCCCATTCTCTGCTCCAATCTAAATGCTGGGCAATTGGTTCTATTGCAATGTTTAATCAATCCCGACTTGTGTGGACTTGTACACGAGCCCTTGTGTCTGTCACTATTCATTAACTAAGAATATCCTACCAAGAGTATGAGGATTTGGGTGAACCGTACACAAACCTCTTATGTATGAGAATATCTTGAGTAAAAAAAAAATTTCTCTGATTTTAGAGATTCAATCTTGAAATAATAAAAGTAATCAGTTAGATTTCCATATTAGTTTTTAATTGCTTCAGTTTGGCACATTTAGTATCTGAGAACAAAAAATGGACATCAACGACATGTTTGGATATCCAAAAATGGAAGTACTTCAGCCAATGAGACTGAGATGGCTGAGTCCTGACTGAACATTAAGGCTTAGATCCCCCACACCACCTGAATTTTAAACTATTTAATTCAATATACATTTTGAGATTTTGAATTCTGCTCTGAAAATCTGGGAAAATGGCTCTGTTTTCATAGCTTTCCATATACGTGTCCCATAAGAGTATGGTTGCTTCAAATGTCATTCTTTTAGATTTGCGAAAAAAGGAAAAGAAAAAGAAAAAAAAAAAAAGGAAGTACTTCGAAATTTCCTGTGTTGGCCTTCAACAAAGCAACATCTTAGTGATGAGGTTTTAAGTTAGAATTTTGATCTTTATCATGCTCGTAATTTACAAGAGCTGATTGATCTTTTAGTAGTTTAAGATGTTTTTCAGTAGTCTTTTTAGTTTTTAGCTATATTACACTTACAACCAACTTCAGTCGATTGGCCATGCTTGAATGAGGTATATAATTTTGCAGTTTGAAAATGGGCAGATTCTTGATTCATATATTTCAATATGCAGATGTAAGATCCTGTGTGCTGCTCCAGGTTATCAGGGGAAACAGCGTAGTCATGATTGAAGCTCTTGAACCAGTTCGACTCCAGATGGACTGCTGGGTTAGTGACTTAGTGTATCATCTGTGATTATGTTGAAGACATAGCTGTTTTTTCCATTTCCTTATCCTAGAACTAAAATGCAGATGAACTGTTTGATACTTGGCCCCAAGATATACAGCATACTCATTTTCAGTTTGTGTAATGTTCTGTTATCTAGACCGTTTGTCAGCTTGGCCCCACTTTGGAAGGACCATTGCTTGAAAAATTCTCCCGGATAGGACAATCCTAAGTTTCAATAATTTGGCCTGCAAAGTGACAGTTTAGAAGTGAAATGTGGCAATGGTCCACATTCAGCTTTCAATCTGGGAGGGTTCGTCAGATTTCAAGGAGTGGGGCCTAGGACACAAGTGTGCCACATGGCCATCTTCTGTGAGGATATTCAAATGACCTTTCCACAGACCCTTTTCTTTCTCTATTGAAATATAAACCATGTCTATACAAATGAAGTTACCTGCTGAATAACTGAGCTCCCAGCCTCTGGACTTGGCTGATACTCCATCTCTAGTGGTGAATTCGACATATGCCGTCGAGCCTCTCTGCTTGAAGTGTTTGCCTGAGTTGTCATTGTGGATATTAGAGCAGTCTACAGGTATTGAACCCGATTTACAGAGTCTAAGAAGACTATCATCTGCACCAATTGAGAGGTAACTGAGGCTGAATGCTATGAATTTTGCAGATGGGTATTGAATTTTCCACTGGCATTTCTGATTTGGAGGATATGGATGTTTATATGATTATTCATTTCAATATATTAATTGATTTCCATTTCCCTTTCTTAGTCCTTTCAGTTATGGTCTTCTCTCATTTTGTGGACTACTAGTATCTATATGCTTTTAAAACTCTAGCTACGGTTATTCTACGGACTACAACCGTAGCTATATTTAGCTACGGATTTTATCTGTAGCTTTTAATAGTGTTTTAATAAAAAACCGACGATTTAGCGGCAACCAGTAAAACAGTCAGTAAAGGTCCCGACCGTCGGCAAAGCCTTTACCGACTGAGGCTTTACTGGCGGTTACCTGACTGCGGGCAGAGGCTTTGCCGGCGGTTTTCTGGGCGTTTGCCGGCGGTTTTGACCGCCGCTAAAGGCCACTTTTCTTGTAGTGATTGATTCTGATTCCTAAGTTATAAGATTTTTCCATGGAGTTCGCAGGGTACCATTGGACTATCCACCGCTAAACTTCACAAATTCAACGTCTGATTATAGATTTTGGCCATAAAATCATACTTAGATGAGTCTCCGTAGCCCTAGGACCTCTAACCAGCAATTCAAATGATCAGACCTATAAAATTCTTAAAAACACTGAAAACATGAAAATTCACCATTGTTGATCATGTGGTCCGCCCGAGTGTCATCCACTACATTTTCAAATAGATAGCCGGAAAAGGCGGTTGACAGACACGAGGATATGCATAGCCCCACAATAAATATATAGAGAGAGAGAGAGACAGAGATATGGTCACATACAACTAGTTGGACCGTCCAACTAGCTGTCTGAATTCAATGCTAATTAACGTTAATAAATGCTGCGTATGAAAAGTTAATTAAAGAAGGAGAGTTGCTGGCTTGGGATGGCCCTGCCATGGTGTTTATGTTAAATCCACCCCAGCCATGAGATAAGTAATCCCTTGTTATACCAAGAGCCTAAAAATCAGCCCTATAAGTGGCTCAGGTAGACCACACGATCGAAAACAGTATGCAGGAAAAACTAACCGTCGAAACTGTTTCTTTTGGTATGGCCCACTTGAATCATTTATGGGAATGAATTTTAGATATCAGTACCGGAATTTGGTGTGGCATCTAATGGTTGGAATGGATTTCCCATGCTCATCACATTAATCCCAGTAACAATCAAGGGTGGACGTCTCTCGCAATTTTTTCCATTAGTATGGCCCACTTGAATCATGTATCAGCTTGATTTTTTTCTCTGAGCCTTGCATGGAATTACACATCCAATGATCGGTGTGGATCTCACGGTACACATTACGGTGAGCCCAGTACAAAATATACAATGGGCATTGCTCTGACTGTTAGTACTCAGAAACTTAGTTCTCGGAAACGTACGACGATACGAGAAGGTGGGACTGGATATGTTACCCGCATGACAAATAGTGGGGTGCTTCAAAAACCGTGGGGCCTACCTTCATGTATGAGTTGTATATCCACGCCATTCATAAGTTTTTAAACATCATCTTAGTATATGGTCTCAAAAGATGTAGCGGATGTAAATCTCAAGTGAACCACATGACAAGAAACAATAGACATTGAGGGCGTGCCATTAAAAACTTCCCAAGGCCCATCGTAATGATTTTTTGCCATCCAACTTGTTGATAAGGTCAAAAAGACCTGGTTAAAGGGAAAACATAAATATCATCTGGATCCAAAACTTTTGTAGCCCCCACAGTTTTTAATGGCTAATTACCACTATTTCATGTGGTGTGGTCCACTTGAGATTTGGATCTACTTTTTGAATCATGCCCTATATTGATCTGGAAAAAATAATGGACATCCTTGATATACAACACATACATGAACATGGCCCTACAGTCAGTGAAACACTCACTAACGTGTGACCCAGGGTTACAGACCAACACCCGAGTTACAAACTGACTCGTACTGGGCAACGACACACCAACCCAGGCTGTGCTGTGTGGACGTGGCAAATTCTGTAGGCCAGCCACGATGCATGTGTTATATCCACCGTTCCTTAATTTTCTCAAATTATTTAAGTGTATGAGCCCAAAAACTAGTCAAATCCAAAATTTAATTGGACCACACCACAAAAAAACAGTTGCGACAATAATCCCACCGTTGAAATCTTCCTGGGACTAACCAATGTTTATTTGCCATCTTACCTGTTTATAAGGTCAGACAGACCTAGACGAAGGGAAAACACAAATATCAGCTTGATCAGTAACTTCTAACTTTGGAGAAGTTTTTAATGGTGGGCGTTCAATCCCCATTGTGTGATCCACTTGAGCCTTGGATCTGCCTCATTTTTAGGATCATAATCTAAAATGATCCAGCAAAATGGATGGTCAGCGTGGATAAAAGCCATGCATTATGGTGGGCCTCCAAATGCCATCTCTAAGTTGAAGAGAACTGTATTAGTTTTAATTTTTTTTACCGGTAAGAGGTAACATTAAACGACAAAGATGCACTCAATGTAGAGATAGGGAAGAGGAAGCTGATTATTTCTTAAGAAAATTGAATGACTAAAAAAACTGTACACATGTATTTGGATGAAGTGTTACATATATAAGAAATCATATTTATTAATTAGGTAAGGTCCCTTATAATCAGGTGAAAATAAATTTTTATGATCAATAATATATTATTTTTCTATAAAAGAAAATAAGTTGTTAAAAATCCACTCCAACGGTCCATATTCAACTTACATGTGTGGCTGCAATGATGAAAAATATTTAGTAATTTTTAGTAGATAAAATTTAATTAGTAGACTCTATTTGACAAATAGACAGCATCTTTGACACATAATTTCCATGACACTCATGTAACACTTGATCTTACACATCTTCATGTGCATTACATTGAATTAAAAGAAAATTTTAGGATATTTAACGCCCGGCTAGTTGTACCACTTTGAATTGTCCAACTAACTAGTGTGAGCATTACTCATATATATATATATATATATATATATATATATATATATATAGCATTGGCTATATTTTATTAATACGTGTGTGTACACACAATATATATTGTGTGTATATGCACACACGTATTAATAAAATACAGTCAATGCTGGATGAGCGTTGACCTAAAGAAAAACTGGAGGGAGGATTCCTCCAGCTTCTCTCCCGACTCAAACGACACTGGGACGTTGTTTATGCTATGGACCCCACCATCATCTCAAAGGATGATCTAAACCATTCATCAAGGAGACTCCGGGAAGGTTTTCAATGGCGGGATTTTGTGCTTAGCTTATGATGGGTACAGCCCACCTAAGCATCGACTTCATTTCATTTTCACAATCTTGCCTAACCAGATCCAACCACACCTCATGAACAGAGGGATTATTCTCTTGACCATGACAATGGACCCGCCACATGGTTCACAATCCTCTTGTATTCGCAAAACCACTAGACATGAAAGTTGGTCCTTGTGCCCGGCCGATACCTATTTAAGCAAGAAACTCTTTGTAACAACTCAAATTTTTGCCACTTAGTATTTTAAAAAATCTTGTGAAGTTTCTCACTAGAATTATTTTAATCCATTACCTGGTGGTCTTTAATTCATGATTCTAATAAAAACACGAGTGTTAACATTAAAAGAACTGTACAAATTCAATTAAACACCCTTAGAAACCTATCAAATATGCTTAATCACATAAATCTTAGGTCTAGCCTTGAGATCTATTCATCTTGGGGCCAGGTCTAGGTGATCCACCATTAATAAATCAAAAATAATCGTAACGTAATAAATGTCTACATAAAGTTAAGATAACTGATGGATTAAATCTACATCGTCCCATGGACATAAACTGAATAAACCAAAGTATCTTATGACCTTCAAATCAATGATTTAGGGTAATTAGGACTGAATTATCATTTCTGCTCATTGTGAATGGTTCACGTCGCAAAGTTAGGTAATTTAAGACTAGCTAATCATCGCACACAATAAATTTCATTAATTATTTTATTCAAAAAATGTCTAAATTAACCAAACAAGCTCTAAACCACTCGTTAGTAGGTCGTTAAATGTAAAACTATAAAAAGACATTCGTTTTAGTGGGCTTAATGTCCATCGTGAAACGGACCAAAACCTTGGTCAAATCAGGTGTTGACCTTTGATTTCTCGCAATTGGAGAGGTTTCTCTCACTCTTTCTATTTTTCCCGCCCGATGGGCGTTTGAACAAACAGTAGCTCACTTTGGTTGATCATGGCCCACTGTTTAAGTCCATATCGAAGTTTTGATCCATCCATCAGGTGCAGAATTGATTTCCGACCCAACCCTGATAAGTTTCATGCACTGGTACACCCATGCATATGCATAACATCGATCATCATAGTTGGGCTGGCATGCGAACGGATGTGTGTTTCTAGATAGCCCTTCCAAAACTAACCCAGTGTGATCAATGCGGGCCACCTTGAGCCAATCCAAACCATTTAGATCATAGAGCTCTCAAATCTGTCTAGGATGGTGGGGCCCGCATAAATACAGGTGTGCGCATGTGTGCTGAAATTCAAATGAAATCACCCCCATGCACGCGATCTGTTTCAGAAAGCGGAAACTATTCCCCTCTTTTTCTGCCTGGTTGGTGATACATGTGCGTCCCTTTCCCATCATCTTAACCATTCATTCAGAGCATCCCATCCCTCCCATGTTAGGGTTTCCTTTCATAGGTAGAAAAGGAGGAAAGAATCTCTCCTTGTTGCAAGCCATTATGGCTATTAGAATCTCAATCATTGAGTGGCTTCTATACGTCACTCTAAATCAATTCAATGCATCCAAATCGAGATATAATATCTCAGATAATCCCAAAATCCTAGCTACATAGAGAAAATTTGCAGCCGCAACTTGTTCTTACCAATTTTTTTTTGAAAACCACTCGATTCCTTCTTCCTTCGAACCCACCACCCAAACAAACCTGAAGCTTCAATCCAAGCATTTTCCAAGCTCCCTTACATTGAATGATCTAAGACATTTAGGAGAAAGAAGATGAAGAAAGAAGCAACAGTTGAGGTTTTGCCATTAATGGGCATATTCATCTTCATTAAGACGTAGTCATCACTGAACCTTGATGTGTCAACTGAGTTGGGTCGTCGTGCTATTTTTGAAACTTTGATTCATTTAGGAACTATGCAGATTGAGTGAAGGAAGATAAATCGAAGGGTGGGTCGGTTCAACTCATGCAGGTATGTTGAATCGGGTTGTCGAGTTCAAGTTACATCAGCTCACTGAGTCGATTGGAACTTGGATGAGTTAAGTTGTGTTGAATTCGCTGTTAGCATGGTGAGTTCAAAAGGAGAAAGAGGAACAAGAAGAAGATAGAGAAGAGAGAAAGAGAGTCGCGTGGTGCAGCTGCCATGTCGACTCAGCTCAACCAAGGTTGAGTTAGGTTGGGTTTGGCAGCCATGGCTAGATGTTTCTAGCAGGAAGAAGGAAAAGAAAGAGACTAAAAGAAGGAAGAGAGTGGGAGGCCGAACAACAGCTGCTCTTCGAGTCCGAGTGCTGACTCAGGTTTTGGTTATTCGAAACTTGACTCGTTGACAAGTCATTGAGTTGGTTCAGGGATGACTGGTCTAAGCTCAGGTTCCTCTTAACACTCTTGGTTAGAGGAAAAAAGATCAAGGGAAGGAAAAAAACTGAAGAGAGAGAGAGAGAGAGAGAGAGAGAGAGAGAGAGACTCGATTTGAGTCAGTACATTATGTCACACCAGCTTGACTCGGTTGAGTCACAAGCTGAGTTAGATGAGCTCAGACTTCTTGTTGGATGTCTCATAGTAGAGAAGGAAAAGAAAGAAAAGAAAAAGAAAGGAAGAAGGAGTGACAATGGTAGGTTGACTCGGCGAGTTTAACCAAGTTCATTTGAGTTCAACTTAGTTTAACTTAGTTCAACCATTGAGTTTGGGCTGAAGAGATACCCAAGTTGGGCCTAGATCTAGTGTCATTGTGGAGTGCTAATTCAAGTTTGAATTGTGTTGGATCAAGTCGTCGTTGCTTGCATCTACTCGCTGCCGAGTTGGCTCAGTCTAAGCTCATTGAATTTAGCAACAGGTGAGTTTAGATTTGAGGGCTGATTTGGTCCAGCATTTCTACAATTACTCATGGAGATCCAATGACATTTGAGTGACTCGCTAAGTTTGGTTCGACTTGGGAGCGGGTCGAGCTTGTGGGTCGAACTAAGTCGACATATGTGAGTTGTTTTTCATTTCTTTTCACAAATCAGATTCGTCATTAGTTACTTTTATTATTAATATCATTATTATTTTTATATTGTTGTTAGTGATTAATGTTATTTTAGTACTATTGATTAAGAATTATAATTGATATTATAAATTTATATTAGATTGTTGTATTAATTAGTGTTATTGTTATTATTACCATCGATTATAACTTCTATTATTAATGATCATCTGTTGCACAACTTAGATTTCAAAATTCCTAAAAAATCTAACCTTAAAGTTAGATTGTAGATCAATGCCCGAGATAAAGATCCTAACTATAAATGGTGTATAGAACTTTGATCTAACTGTACAATTTTACAATTCATGGTAGGATTTGAGTCTAAGGGCATACGCACCTTCTAACAACACAAGTAAGTGATTCGATTCATAAGGTGATTACATTTCCCATTGGGCTTTCCACTTTCAAATTAGTTTAAGTGATAGTTTCCCTTTCAATTTTGACTAATAATGGATATCTTTATTTCATGATTACTAGTTAGTTATTGGAATGGATCCTTGAATCATATGCTTAACATTTATTTAGTATAAACATTTACATGTTGCACATGAATATGTCCTCATATTTGTGGATTGTTTATAAAGCTTGAATTGCCACACCAGTTAGTGGACAATTCCACTTATATATGTTTATCTAGAATTGGGATGTAAACTTGATTAATTATGATTACAATGGACTCTCGAACTAGTAGCCATTTTTATCTAATAGATTAAATAGATTTTTGTTATAGACTTAACATCTTGTGGATTATTTGTACCTGTGTGGCTTTTGGAGATAATTCATTTTTATCTCATCCTTTGATAGACTATTTGCCCTATGTGGCTTTGATTAAATATTTGTCTTATGTGGCTTTAATTGAATATTTGCCCTATGTGGCTTTAATGAATTATTTTCGTATAACTTCACGATGGTAAGTTCCACTTATTGAATTATAATTGGCTAATAAGTGAAGAGGTTACTATTAAACATCCTAGTGTTGGAGTCTCATGAGCTGAGGTGATGGTGTGGGATACTGTGCCCGAGCTATCAGCCTATGCTCGGTGACGAGCCCCCTATAGTGACCTTTGAGCTTTCTTAATATGGTTATTTGCAATTTGAATAATAGCGGTTGGGCTAATCATGCATTCATGGTATACGGCAATGACGAGTAGCTAATTCTGGATGTCGTAGCATGTATCCTTTGTAGTGATATATTTCACTAGCTCCTAGACTACTGACAATTGACCCAATTTGTGTGAGCTAGTCACTGTGCACGTACTTTATGTATTTTGGTTGGTGACTGGCCACTTGCATGTGGGTTTTGCTTCACTCGTGGGTTTTACCTAAAAGCCAACCGGATAAGCATCCCCAGTTGATGTGCATTCACACATCCATGCACTTAAATAAGATTGTATCATGTATCATTTTGTATATTTCTTCTTTAAACTATACTTAACTAATGTGTTAGTGTGTAATCTTGAGGAAAATTTTGTAACGCCCCGTGTTTTCAAGACCCAAGTATAAGACCCGTTTCCCAAAAACCCGAGTGTTAACCTATAGAGAGCCAAATTCAATATATATATATATATATATATAGAGAGAGAGAGAGAGAGAGAGTCATGCTCACCTGCGCACCTACACACGTGCGCACCTTTGTACACGTGTCGTGGGTGTCTAATCTGAACGGTCCATGTGATGCGGAATCCTATGAAACCCCAAGGGACAAATTTTCACCCTGATCTAAAATTCTGGTGGGCCATAGCGAAGAGAAGTGCAAATCAAGGGAGGAAACTGTTTTCATTTTCACGGCCCACCCAAGTTTTGGATCAAAGTAAAACTTGGGCTCGGGAGGTTTCATGAGGTGCTACTTCACATGGACAGTTCAGATTTTGCATCCACATCACGTATGATGGGTTCTCAAAAAAGTTCGCACCAGTTCCATGCGAACTGGTGCGTAGGTGAGCATTTCCCTATATATATATATATATATTTCCAGAGTTAGCAGTCTAGTGTAGGATGGACAAATCAACATAAAGAAAAGTTGCATTTACATTTAGAATATACAAAAGGTTGCCCAGAATGACTTATAAAAACCAATGTCTTCGAAGTAAGAAATACAGGAATTTCATAACTTATACAAGAGAAATAAAAAAGAAGCATATAAATTTGAGCTATAAGATCTTGTAGCTCCTCTTAGCAGGTACAATCATGCATCCTTGACAATTAAACCCAGCTTCTCATCAGTCTGATCCTGAATATCACTTAAACCACCTATGCTACGTGTACGGTTATATATTTGATGGATGAGTGGCCAATTCAGTGTGAATTTTCCTCAAGATTACACACCGCCGCCTCAGACAAGTATAACATGAAAACATCCAGGAAAATAAAACATAACAAAATGCAGTCTTATTATATGCATGGATGCGTGAATGCATCATTGACCTAGGGATGTTCATCCAGTCGGCAGTTGGGCTTGTCACCCATGCAAAGGCTGGCCATTAGTGAAGCACATCACGTGCGTATATCACATACCGCATAATGATTGTCCATCGTACATCACGTACGTAAATCGATAGTTGGTGGTCTGGCAGCTAACGAAACAATACCCCCAATAACTAGAAGGCACGTGCTACAGCATCCAAAAATATCCACCCGTCATCGCCAATATGTCATGTATGCATGATTAGCCAAGCCATTATTAGTCCAATTACAATCAGCTGGTTTAATAAAGCTCAAAGTCACTACAGGGGGCTAGTCACCCAGCGTAGGCTGACAACTCGAGCATAAGTCTCATACCACCATCCCTGGCTCATGAGGCTACCGCCTTAGGGTGTTGATAGAACCCATCAACATGTGGCTAATCAATTCTCACTGTATGGGAAACTACCATCGTATGCTGAATAAGAATGAAATGTTGAAATATTAAACACAACGATTAAAATGAGTCGGTATGTATGATTCAAATGCGAATAAACAACGGTGATAAAAAGTTGAAAAGTTCATTCCATAGTCAGGTAAGTGGAATAACTCCATAGATGGTAAATCCCATGAATTAAACTGTTACTAATATAACCTCCATGTTGAGGGTCTAGTCTTATCACAATCAATCTCGTTACAGCCTAAGTACGGACTCTCTTTCATAGATAGAGGTTTTCCTCATAGACTAGAGAAATTCCGATTCATATGTGTCTTACAAACAGTACAATAACTTATCCAAATGACATAGAGATCAAGTATCGAACTAAGATACCATTTTAATAAAGTACAACTCAAGTACAAATGTAAATAGAATTCAAGAACTGTTAAATGAATCAAGGTCTAGCATATGCATTTGATATTCATGACCAATTCTTAACATATATTCAAGTAAGCTAATCATATAATTAATCAAGCTTTAAGGCATTATTCATAATCTTTTTAAAAGCAATCCTTGATCTAATTTTGAGATAGAAAGCTTAAGGGGAAGAAATCATCACCCGATGTATAGAATCACCTACTAGTGTTGTTTGGAGGTGCATGAGCCCTTAGAGTCGAGTCCTATCATGAATTATAAAATTGTATGGTTAGATCAAGTTCTACATACTTTTTATGGTTGAAATTATAACATAGGGTTTGGATTTCTGAGACTTAGGGCCTCATCCTAGAGTTTAGTTCTAAGCTTAGATTTTAGGATTTGAACACTAATTGATGTACAATTGATCGTGATGTTAATAATATTAATACATCATCATTAACATTAACGATTAAGTTAATATTAGCTAACATGGTGACAATAACCATTATGATGCTGTAAACACCCCACCCAAGTTAATATCTTGAGAAGGCTAAGACTATCCGGGAACCACGAGCATATCCTAAACCAAACCCTAATCCGAATCAAACCCTAATCCCAACTTAAACCTAACCCTGACCCAAAATTCTCAAAAACCTCCAAACCAGACCTAAAACCTCGATCCAAATCATTCAATCCACACATATCCCCGCTTATACCTTATACCTTGATCAGAACTCTTTACCCAAGCCTAAACCCATCTATCCGAACCATTAAACTCCGAAAGGAGGCCACCGTGCGAACCCGCACACCAAGCAAAGCCCGCACGCGTAAGCCCGGCCCAAACGAGCTCTGGGCAGTAGTCTGACTACGCCGGTGGTACTCGGGCTGCCGCCACTCGCGGCCCGCATGTAGACAGCTGTCCCAATGTCCAAAAGTTAACTTTTTCATAAATTTATCCCTCCAAATTTCACCATTTACCATTTTACCAACCCCTTTAGCCAATGAGAGAGCACCACGTGGTGTCTCCCTCCTCTCAACCAATCACCACCTGCCACATCAGCATTTACCCTCCTCAAACTCAAAAATTACCAAAAGACCATTGGAGAATACTATAAATAGCCTTCTCCTCTTCACATTTCATCATCCACTTCTCATTTTCCAAGCTTAAGTAAGAAGGAGAGGGAGGGAGGGAAAGAAAGTGAGGAAGAGAGTGAGGGAAAGGGAAGGAGCTCCCAAGCCCTCAAAGTTCAGATTTTTTTCAGCCACCCCCTATCCCTCAACTCAACCTTTCTAACCTTTAAGCCTAACCCAAACTGTCCATGGTGTGCTTCATGTTCTAGCTGTCTCAAGAACGAGCCAAAGATCCATTCAGTTTACACACAAACATTTATCATGACATCTATTCCCTTCTCAATCCCCCTACTTCTCTAGATCTCTAGTGAACGTATGTTCTGTGTTTTGCCGTACAGCGGATCTTGTCACATCAGAAATTCTTAGCAATCTAGTCCATTTTCTTCACCTTTTGGCATAAACATCATCACATCCGCCTTCTAGATACACCGTTGGACGTATGCTCTATGGCTTGCCGAAATTTCTGATATTATCGCATCAAAAATCTATGTGTGTGCCTAGTCCTATTTCGACCACATCATCCATCCCTTGAAATTGTTTTACCACACTAAGTAGAGACAGTACATTTGTACGGGCAGAGAGGGTGCCTAACCCCTTTTCTCTTTGTAACCGAGGTCCCTTACCCGGAATCCCGGATCACAGACCAGGGGTCAATCTAAGGTAGGAGAGTCTTCGGATTTCTTCAACCTTACATATTCCGTGAGTTCTAGCAGACAGCGGGATTTTGAAATTAATTGGCTAGTGGCGACTCCAACATCCACAAATCAGCCTAATCACCCCCATCACCAAAACATAACATACAAATCAGCGTGGACGTCGATTTTTCCAGTGTCTATAGAATGGCGACTTCACTGGGGATTTGCTAGCTCGCGCTACTCGAGACCCGACTCGAAAGTGTGTGGTACTTTAATTTCAAGGGAAATCATCATCATAATATATATATATATATATATATATATATATATATATATATATATATATATATATATATATCTTCGGCTTGTTCTTTCTTGAGCACAAATTCAAACCATGACCACCGATCTCGTGCAGCCATGACCTCGCAAGCTACCCATGAAGAAGAGTCATCGGCTCAGCCAGCTTCCAAAACATCAACACCCGCACCCACATTAACACCCACACCGCTACCAATAGCTCCAACAGACCCACAGGCCAATACAACCACGCAAGAGCTACTGCTTCAAATAATGCAAGAGCTACTACTTCGCCTAGTGCCAAGTGCCCCACCAATTACACAGGTAACTTAGCCTAGTGTACAAAACAGTTCACTCCCTCAAACCCCTTTCGCTTTCTCCTTCATTCCCCCAGCAAATCCCGTGCTCCCTCTCCTGGAAGAGTCAGCACAAGATCAACAGTAGCCAGCAATCGGAAGCAACCCTCCCACACAGCTCTACCCAGCACAACACAATAATCAAGTTACAACACAAGTTCCTCCTAATGGGAACCACAAACAAGAACTGGAGGATGCCCACGAAGGGGGCCAGTTTCGAGTCCAACTCACTCCCCCTAACGAGAGTAACATTCCAGAATTGGCAGATACCCCAAGCGGGAGCTATTTCCGAACATCACACCCTCCTCCGAAAGGGAGCGGTGTTCAATTCCAGCTACCTCCTGCTACTGGGACTCCACCATCATTCCAGCTACCCCACATTCTTGATCCATATGAGGAGGAAGCAGCACAAGCCCTACAGCAAGGGGCAAAGTATCCGCAACAGGGAATCTCGAAAATTGAAGAATTACGAGAACAGTTGTAAATGGTGCAAAATTAACTTCAGAGACAGTAGGGAGTAGACCACCCATCCACTAAATTCACGGACCTTGTCCCTTCCCAGATGCCCGGGTACCTCCGAACTTCGAGGTACAAAAATTTAAAAGGTATGACGGCACCGGGTGCCCCACAGCACACCTCAAAGCATTTTGTGGGGAACTCAATGCAGTAGTAGGGAATGATGGAGCCTTGATACGGCTCTTCTAGAAATTCCTTAAGGGTGACCCTTTGGATTGGTACACATCACTGGACAACCATCAAATCAGAACTTGGGAGAAACTTTCCTAGGCATTCATTGATAGGTTCTCTTATAACTTGAATATGGCTCCAAGAAGGTCTGACTTGGTTGCCTTGAGACAAAAAAGTGACAAATCTTTATCAGCATACATAGGACGATGGCGAGCCATAGCAGCTCGAATGAGAAACCCATCGATGACGAAGAGTAAATATCTATGATTGTACATTTAGCAAATTCCAACATTTCAAGATATCTAATCTCGTATCCCTACATAAATTTCTCCCAACTCATCCGAGCCGGAGAACAAGTGGAAGTCGGGATCAGGGCTGGAACCATTTCCCCGTGGCCACACCAGGCCCCTTCAATCAAAAGAAACAAAGTCGAGGGGAAACCCATTGGATACGGAAATGGAAACAGCACCGCTTCCGCGCAACGCACTACGAAAGTTAACAACATCGTCACTAACACTCAAGGTAACCAGTATACTCTACAACCAGAACCACGGCAAGACAGACAACATCAACCACAGCCAAATAGACAGTACCAACCATAGCAAACCCAACAGGGATATTAGGCACCGTCGTCTCAACAACAACAGCAATAGCGTAGGGGGAATGCACCAGGGTCATACAAACAGGCAATGTTAGGAAGGAAGTTTACGCCTTTAGCACAAACATACAGGTATGTTCTGACTATGTTAATGCAAAAGTAACTTCTGACACCGCTCCAACAGCGGCTTCCACCTAACCCTTTGCCACCTGATTACAACGAAAATCAATACTGCGCATATCATCAGGCTCCTGGCCATCTGACGGACCGCTGCTTCACTTTAAAACATGCGGCCCAAGATTTGATCGAAAGTCAGAAAATTACGATCACCCCACAGGCTAGCAATACGGCTCAAGCCAACATTCTCCAAATTCCCTTGCCATCGCATCAAGCAGGGCTCAGTACATCTATCACCTCTGCTGTTAATCATATCGAAGGAGGGCAACCCACACATTACTCCATACAAGCGATCATGCCCGATACAGAAAATCGGACATGGGGATACCAGCAGGGGCCATCGCCTAAGCCACAGGTATTTCTTGAAGCAGCACCAGCAACACAACCTCTTGTTTTTCTCGAAGCAGCACCATCAACACCACCTCTCATGGTCCTCGAAGCAGCACCCAATAGGTCACACCCTTAGCATCCTACCCCCCAAGGGGCACACTCAACTCCATCCTCATTACATCAAAAAAGGTTAAATTCTGAACCTGTTGTTCTCCCGATAGATCTCTCCGATCTAACTCTGCTAACCTTGTAAGGGGTACCCCCGGTTCAAGTCCCAAAATTTCTGATGCCTCACCAATTAGCACATACCCAGAGGACCCCTCCCACACAGCAAATGGAGGAAGAAAATCCCAGTGTCAAATCTCACCAAGACTTGGTAGCACCTCAAAAGAAATCACCAAGTCTCTCATAAACAGTGCCAGCCACAACCTCTCAACCTCAAGAACCATTGATATACCTTGAATGGAGGGCGGTTCCCTCTTATAAGCTAAAGGCAGTCCCATGACACTACCCGGAATGCGATGAAGTGGGTAACAATGGGAGGTATTTTAGGAGAGATACCCAGAACCGAAAAGAAACCCGAGGAACTTTGTGTAAGACTGATGCTGCTTATGACATAGCAGCTCAACTCAAATCCATTCCTGCTTAAATATCCATCTGGGAACTCCTATGCACATCAAGATTGCATCGAGAAATCTTTGCGAAAATATTGAATGATGCCCATATCTCTCCTGATGTACCTCCCAAAATGGTGGCAAGTATGATCGGACAACTTCTTGCACCACGGGCTATCACCTTTCTGATGATGAATTACCACCTGAAGGTCATAAACACGGGCGCTCATTAAACATAGTCGCTCGCCATAAGAACTTCAAGGTCTCACTCGTGCTCATTGATAATGGATCCAGTCTCAATGTCTGCCCTCTAAGGACTGCCGAACGATTGGGGATATAACCGTCTTCTTTCAGGCCTAGCACCGTAAGCGTTAGAGCCTTTGATAACTCTCGAAGACAGGTCGAGGTAGAAATTGACCTTGAACTGCAAATTGGACCAGACATGACCCTTGTCACATTCCAAGTCATCGACATTCCTGTCTCATTTAACCTTTTGTTGGGACTGTCGTGGCTTCATGCTGTTGGAGCCATCCCTTCAACCCTCCATCAAAGGGTTAAATTCTCTTCGGGTAATCAAATCATTTCAGTATTGGCCGAGCTAGAAACCATCCTACCGGTGACGGTCAGTATTCCAGAAACTGACATCCTAGTGATCTATGTTCAGCATGCAGAGGGTGATATATCATATCACAGTTTTAAATTTGAAAATGTGAATGCAATCGCCAATCCACAACCTCTTGCCGTTGAATATGTCATCCCCCTTGCTGAGCGATTGATCCTGAATTACCGTATCGAGTTCCATGAAAAATGTATGATGGTAAAGCCAGCACCCGCCAACGTACAGAGACAGGGATTGGGGTATTGGCCGACACCAGAGGATCAAACTGAAAGGTTAAAAAAGAGTCAACCGTTTAAGTGCACACCCATCAACTTCATTAAGGCTGGGGCAATTTGTGAAGACACTACGATTTTCCTTGAGGACCAACTCCAGCAACTCAAACTCACAGAACATGCTAACCAGGAGTCCATTTGGCCACCAATAAGGTGGGATAGGATCCGCAGGGCATCAAAGGCACATCCAAAGCCAGAGGCAGAACCCCCAGGCCCATTATATGAGGCTAGGGGCAAGGAAACTGAATCATCCACAGGAGACCCAAAACCAGGGGCGCCACTTGCAAAAGATACAGGCAGGAATGGAGAGACACCTATCTCCACCACAGTCAAGAGGATACATTCCCACCACCAGCTCAGCAATACAAGGGGCAGAAGCAGCCCATCCATTAGGTTAATAAAGGAAAATGGCCCACTCTTGATTGGACGGACGTCAAAGTCCCGTCACCAGGTGAATTCGAGGAGCCAGAAGAACTCCAACTCCTGGGTGAAGAGATCGAATCAAACTCCGACTCTGAACCCAGCCCAGCGGACGTCATGGTCATCGAGATAGGTGACCCTTAGGAACAAGCAAATCAGATGAGCAGAATTGAAAGGGTTAGGAGCACGATGGTCAGCTATCCCCCTGACAATTGAATCAGCTAGTAAACCATCCATGAGTGCCGGTCCCAAAAAAAAAAATGCCAATGTAAGTAGTGGTAGGTACCCCGAACTAGGACAGGATCAATCATGGTTCGCAACACCATCCTGTTCGGGATCTCTTGGCAACGCAAAAAAATCAAAAAATCTTCAAAACACAGGAACATTACATACTCCCAAAAATACAAAAAAAAAAAAAAATCAAATATTTCTCAAAATCACAAAACACCAGAAATTTTTTTAAAAAACAAAAACAAAACAATAGAAAAACTTTCAAAAACCACTGTGCCAAACACCTCACACACATTGTAGGAGTTTGAAGTCGACTCGTATGATTTCGATCTAGAGTTGGACTTCAAGCTCATGGGTTTGGATGAAGCCCCATATGAGGGAAATGATGATACTGCTCTTGAATTTGAGGATTCTCTCGAAAATTTGAAACAAAGGCCAATGTTGTAGCAGATGACTTCGAAATTGAAAACATAGGGTCAATAGAATCTCCCAGAGAGGTGCGCATCGGAAGGTCGTTGTCTCCGGAACACAAGCAGAGGATGATGAAATTATTTCTGAGACCGAGGTTACTCAACTTTACTTTCTCGTACGAAGACATGCCAGGGCTCGATGAAGACTTGGTGGTACATCATCTGCCAACAAAGCCAGACATGAAGCCTGTCAAACAAAAGCTGCGGAGAATGAAGCTAGAATGGGCCCTGAAGGTCCGTGATGAAGTCATTAAACAATACAATACGGGATTCTTGGTAGTCTCTAACTACACAGAATGGCTCGCAAATATCGTACCAGTTCCAAAGAAGGATGGGAAAGTCAAAATGTGTATCGATTTCAGGGATCTCAACAAAGCAAGCCCTAAAGACGATTTCCCTCTACCTCATATCGACACACTGGTGGATAATACTACTGGACACAAGATTTTCTCCTTCATAGATAGTTTTTTCGGTTATAATCAGATCAAGATGACCATCAAAGATTGTGAGAAGACTTCCTTCATCACACCATGGGGAACTTTCTGTTACCGGGTCATGCCCTTCGGATTGAAGAATGCAGGAGCTACATATTAGTGAGTCATGACTGCCTTGTTTCATGACATGATAAACAAGGAAATGGAAGTCTATGTGGATGACATGATCGTCAAGTCTCGCACAATCGAAGGACACTTCGAAGACCTTAAGAAGTTCTTCGACAGGCTAGAAAAGTTCAAACTCCGGCTCAACCCATAAAAATGTGTCTTTGGTGCAACCAAAGGCAAGTTGTTAGGCTTCATCGTCAGCGAAGATGGTATCCGGGTAGACGAGACCAAGACTAAGGCAATCATCGAAATGCCACCGCCTAAGACTGAAAAGGAAATTCGAGGTTTCCTCGGACGGATCCAGTATATCAGTCGATTCATCGCACAGCTCACTCTGGTGTGTGTGCCCATATTCAAGCTACTACGAAAGAACTCACCAAAGGAATGGAATAGTAACTGTCAAGCGGCCTTCGGCAGGTCAAGAAATACCTGCTAAGTCCCCCAGTGCTCATGCCACCTACTCCGGGTAGACCGCTACTGCTATATATCTCTGTTACAGCAGAAGCAATCGGGTGTGTCCTTGGCCAACACGACGATACAAGAAGAAAAGAGCAAGCGATCTACTATCTAAGCAGACGATTCACAAGCTACGAAGCCAAATATTCTAGCCTGGAGAAATCATGCCTTGCCCTAGTCTGGGCGACACAACGCCTACGACAGTATATGATCGCCCACCCAATCCTTTTGCTCGCTCGCATAGACCCGTTAAAGTACTTCTTCAAGAAACCAGCACTAACAAGCAGGATCGCAAAATGACAGCTATTGCTTTCTGAGTTCGACGTCACCTATATCACTTAGAAGGCAATCAAGGGGCAAGCACTGGCCGACCACTTAGCAGCCCACTCCCTGCCTGACTACCAACACTGAAGACCTTCTTCCCCGACGAGGATATCCTCTCGATTGAGGAAGAAGAAGAAGAAAGAAAGGCAAGAGAATGGACACTCTTCTTCGACGGAGCTGCAAACTCAAAAGGAATTGGAGTAGGCACCATATTGTACTCTCCCGATGACGTCTCAATTCTCATATCCAAACAAATGGCATTCCAATGTACTAACAACGTAGCTGAATATGAAGCATGTATCACCGGTCTAAGAGAAGCCATAATCCTCAAAGTAAAGAAGGTACGAGTTTTCAGAAATTCGTAACTCATCATCAATCAGATAAATGGCGACCGAAAGACCAAGGATGAAAAGTTAATCCCATATAATGTCTATTTGGAGAATCTAACCGAGGAATTCTAAGAGATCACATTCTCTTATATGCCTCGAGCCAGAAACCAGCACCTCAATGTTGGAAATTCCAAAAGGAGTTGCTGAATGGAAACTCACCGTCAAACTCCAGGAAGAACCTGCATTCTGCCTACAGATTGATGAAGCTGAACCTCCCCCAAATGATCAACCATGGTACACGGATATCAAGGAATATCTCGAACATCAGAAGTACCCGAAAGGAGCAGCCTCAGCTGATCGACATACTATCCAACGCCTGTCAGCACAATTCATGATTACTGGGGGCATCCTTTATAAGCGATCCTTCAATCAAGTCCTTCTCCGCTGTGTGGATGAAATAGAAGCAACACAGGTCATGTCAGAAATCCATGAAGGACTATGCGGCCCACATATGAATGGACACATGATGGCGAAGAAGATCTTATGACTCAGCTATTATTAGCTTACATTGGAGACAGATTGCTGCAAACACGTCAGGAAATGCTTCAAGTGTCAGGAACATGCAAATCAGATCTATGTGCTCGCCTCCGAACTCTATAACCTGACATTACCATGGCCCTTCTCTGTATGGGGATTAGACATCATCGGCAAATCAGCCCCAAACCATCAAACAGACACGAATACATCTTGGTGGCAGTAGATTACTTCACCAAATGGATAGAGGCAGCATCCTACACTACCATCGCAACATCTCATGTGGTCAAGTTTATGAAGAACAACATCATTAGTCGATATGGGATCCCTCAGGCCATCATCACAGATAACGGAACGCCGTTCGTCAATAAAAGGATGGACGACTTCCTCAACAAGTTCAAGATTCAACGTCATCGGTCAAGCCCCTACCACCCTCAAATGAATGGTGGGGTCGAAGCTGCCAACAAAAATATCATCCATATACTAAAAAAAATGGTGAAGACGTATCGTGATTGGTCAGAAATGCTTCTTTATGCACTCTGGGCCTATCGAACGTCTGTACGATCTGCTATAGGCGCAACTCCATACGAACTCGCATACGGAATGGAAGCAGTACTGCCAGTCGAAATTGAAATCCCATCACTCCGGATACTGCTGTAAAGTGAAGTCGAGGAAGGCGAGTGGTAACAAGCAAGATACGATCAACTGCACTTGGCAGATGAAAAGCACATGCGGGCACTAAGCCACTCCTAATGTTATCAAAGAAGGATCGCCCAGGCTTACAATAAGAGGGTCCGAAAGAGGAGCTTTAAAATCGATGACATGGTCATGAAACGCATCTTACCATCGCACTTGCCAGATCCCAAAGGAAAATTCAAACCTTTGTGGGATGGACCGCTAATCATTCGGAAAGTACTCCCAGGAGGCTCTCTTCGGCTCACCAATCTGAAAGGAGAAGATCTTCCCGAGCCCATCAACGCCGATAATGTGAAAATCTATCACGAGTAACCACACCTAACCTTGTCAATGATTACAATCGCAAAGTTGTGCCCATCAAAAATAAGAATATCCACCATCTCTCCCATCAGAAAGACCTGTCATTTCTCTGACAAAAAAAAAAAGAGGAGAAAATAAAAGCACAAAAAAAGAAGAAAGAAAACAAAAAAAGGGGGAAGTAAAAAAGAAAGGAAAAAGAGGAAAAGAGAGAAAAGAAAGACCCGAAAAAAAAAAAAATAAAAAAAAAGAGGGGGAAGAAAACAAGTCCATCCCGCATCCTCAAACAATCCGCTCAAAAAACAGCTTACGATTATACTCAAGGACAAGGACAAGGACAGGAAGGTAACTAGTTGGCCGGCTATGAAGGAAGTCTCTTCGTCTTCTCCATCACTCTCAGCACTCCAAAAAAAGAGAGAGAGAGAGAGAGAGAGAGAGAGAGAGAGAGAGAAAGCATGTCTATGCAAAAGGGGCGGGGTGAAAACCCGAAAGGGCTCCTCGAGTAAAAACAGCGGACTTGGTGAAAACCTGAAAGGGCACAAATGGTAAAAACAGCACAGCTGCCAAGGGGCAGGCAATATCAAAAACCTGGGACATAGTGAAAGTCCGAAAGGACGCTATGGACAAAAATGACGGGAAGAGTCGAACGTAGTGAAAACCTAAAAGGGCGCTACGGGCAAAAAATGGTCAAAACAAAAAAAAAAACAAATAATAATAATAGTGCA
The DNA here is from genome assembly GCA_021015155.1 of Magnolia officinalis. NCBI lineage: Eukaryota > Viridiplantae > Streptophyta > Magnoliopsida > Magnoliales > Magnoliaceae > Magnolia > Magnolia officinalis. The sequence continues at coordinate 11,596,538 of JAJHSJ010000017.1, forward strand.
GGTACAGAAGAGGCCAAGACAGAAAGCATCACAGCAAGATACAAAGGAAAGATCAACTACGGATCAGTTCTCTATCAAACTCTACTTGAATCTAGGGATGTGATCCCAGTCACCCTCTCAAGGAACCAAGACCCTATGAACACAATCTAGGATACTGCTTGCAACGTGGGCTGAGCCCAAGATTCTTATCCCAATCATCTAAAGTACAATTCCAAACACAAGCAAGCACTGGCAAATGTGGCACAAACAAAATTTCCCGTTTCTTTAGAATGTTTTTACAAGTACATTGTCATCCTTTCACATAAAACCAAAAATCAAAACAAAATATTTTTATGCATATGGGACAAGCAGTTGATCAACATCAGAAACTCCAGGTAAGCTCCTATCCCTCATACATCAACAACCTCTGTGTAAGCCTCTCCATTTCCATGTGCAGGTAAAAGGCCTCATCCCTAACCAAGTGGTGTGCCGCAAGCATATCCTCATCATACCGCCACCCCATTGTCAGTCGATGAGCCATATCCTCACATGTGTGAAGAAGGACAGCAATCTCAGAGATCAGTGACCGTGTGTGGCAAGCAGGAAGGAAGGATCAATGAAAGGTCGCTCCTCAAAGGCATCAAATGAGTCGACAACACATGAAGAGGATGAAGCAGTATCACCCACCATGTCCTGATCAGCGGTCTCATCCGCTAAATGCCATCCGGGAACTTGACGATACAGTGACTGCTATGCCACCCACCGCTGGTATGGTATTGTCGCCATAGGAGGAGCCCAAGACTCGAAATCCAGAGCCGTCGCATCCAAGGAACCCTGCCAGGAAACCCAGACCTGCCTATACAAAGCAATCAAATCAAAAGGAAGAGAGGCATGCCCAAATCCAAAGAAGGCAAACTCCGAAATATCCTGCTAGAAACCAAACTGTCGGAGGAATCGCACGGGATGGTAAGAGCAGTACCCCCGAAGACCTAGCAATAGCAAAGGAGTGAGAGTTGCGCTGCAAATCAAGGGCGAGCGACAGAGCCAGGTAGCCTCCCAGCTAACCTCCCACCCTCGAAGCTGAGAGAGCATGTAGCGATACAACGACTCAGTGGCCTCAACTGCAAGGGGAAGGCCATCAAGTAACAAAGACAACATATCATCGTGGCGAGAATCAGGCCACGCAAGCATAAGGGTCATATACAAGTGCTCCCATAACCATACCTGGGAGAGGAGTGAATCAAGCTCAAGCTGCAAACAGAAAGTAAAGCAAAAGAAAGGAGTAGAATAAAGAATACCTGAAGGAATGAGCAGCAACCCCGGAGGATACAAGTATGTCCAAGGGAGCACTCGGTCAGCCCCAAGAAGAGCTTCACCAACACCACAGAAGTAATGCTCCTGCGATGCAAAATACGGCGGAAGACATCCAGCAAAACTGCCAGCGATGACTATCTCCAACCCGAGAAAAGCAGCTAAGCTAAGACACAGAATATCAGTGCATTCAAGCACTGAAGCTGGCGGTCTGATTAGGTCCCCTGGCAGTCTGATCTAGGTCCCCCAAGGGCGGTAGAATAGCGATCGTATAAGACCTCGAGGGAGATCTCACCGACCCCACCCGTTGTAGTAGGAAGGGCAGCAAGAAATCCGAACCAAGAAATCAGGTCAGAAGGACGAACCGGCTTAGACGAAGGAATGTAAGGCTCTCGGGTCAGGGGAAGCCAGACAGACGCGAAAACTCCTCCAACGATGGGCCCAACTCCAAGTCATTGAAAGAAAATAGGTTCAGCGCCCAACAGTTGTCAAACTTGGTAAACTCGATGAAAATGAAGAACCTCTCTAAAGCCTAAAGAGCCCAACTCAAAGATCTCGGACTCGGTCAAGCTCTCGATCCAGATATGTAATCGTTCAGAGCAGGTGCCACGTGGCTGCAGTCGACAAGTCCGAACAGGCACGCCATCCACGATCTGAAACCCGGGATCCGCAGGAGAATCATAAAAAATGGGCATCCCCTCATCCAACAGGTCAATCTTGTGATGTCGAAAAAAAGCCAGACTCGCCTATCGCATCACGTAGAGCATCCTGGAAAGCTGTAACAGGAGGACTCGAATCCCCAACAACCACCACATCAGGAGCTGTCTGAAATGAACAAGCCCCAGGAGCTACAACACCTAGAGTATCCCAGAGCTGACAGGATCTGCACTCTAGACCCCAACAGAAGCTGACTGTCCCATCACCACCTCAAAACCCGCACCGAAGATCTGAACTAGGCCATCCACAAGAAGACCATCACCTGTCAGATCCAAGCCATCCAAACCGCTAAGATGGGACCCGCCACCCATCCAAGCTTGAGCCATCACGTCTACACCATCCATCATCAGCATACCACCATCTATGCCACCCATAACCATCCCTCCATCAATCAAACCATCGGTCGTCATCGCCAAGCCATCCTCACTCTCTAGGCCATCCAACCTCATCATGGTAACATCCACAAACCCTGGTGGCCCATCCAATCCATCCAACCCAATCAAACCACCCTCATGGCCACCATTAATAAAAGAGGAATCCAAACCATTAATGACATTCACCTCTTCCAAATGGCCCATTACTCCTCCACCAACCTCCATCAATCCATCCATAAATGGATCTTCTCCACCATTTATGGGCCCACCTACCTCTTCAGCATTAATAAAGCCATTAAACCCATCATCATGGTTGGCCATAATAACCACAAAAAGAGATAAAAAGAAGAAGAGGGCAAGGAGAGAGAGACAAAAGAAAAGAGAATGGGTGTAACGCCCCGACTTTTCAGGACCCGAGTACATGACCCGTTTCCCAAAAACCCGAGTGTTAACCTTAAGGGATGGTCAAATATATATATTTTTCTTTTATCAGAGTAAGCAGATGAGCGTAAAGTGGACAAATCAGCATAAAGGAAAATTTCATTACCATTCAAATACACAAGGAACTGCCCATAATGACTTATACAAACCAATGTCTCCGAATTTAACAAGTACAAGATATCAAGAATACATGAAGAATAGCAGAAAGCATATGAATATAAGCCGCAAGATCACGCAGCTCATCCAGGCAAATACAGTCATGCATCCCTGATGATCGTACCCTACTCCTCATCAAGTCTGAACACGCGTATCACTAAAGCCATCTATACTACCTGTATGGTTCTATATTTGATGGATGAGTGACCAACTCAGTGTGAATTTTCCTCAAGATTACACACCACCGCATTAGGTAAGAAATAGTATAAAATATCCAGACAACCAAAACAGAGTAAATGCAGTCTTATTAGATGCATGGATGCGTGAATGCAATCATCGCCCTGGGGATGCTCATCCGTGCGGACAGTGGGCTGTCGCCCATGCAATCATCGAACCTGGGAAACATATATCATCCAGTCGGAATCATCGAACCTGGGAAATATCATCCAGTAGGAACAATACGTGCCATGTATGCATGATTAACCAAGTCATTAGTAGTCCATTTACAACCAGCCAATTTAGATAAGCTCAAAGGTCACTACGGAGAGCGCATGGCCCAGCTTAGGCCGACAGCTCGGGCATAGTGTCTCATACCACCATTCTCGGCTCATGAGACTACCACCTTAGGATGTTTAATGGTACCCCATAGACTAGTGGCCAATCATATTACAATATATATAGGGCTTACCATCGCATGGCTGCACGGTGAAAACATCGAACCCATATAGGAAAAATATCAAATAAAACCATGCAGGGTGAGTATCAAAATATGCCACATAGGGCGAACATCAAAACCATACGATAAAGACCATTCTTAAAAACCATTGGGCACAACAACCCTGGATGGTAGGCCCGCATCAATGATCCATCTAGACCACCACTCAATAACCACCAAGCCGAAGGTCCATTACGATCACAATTAGTCAAGTTTCATCCCAAGTATGGGTGTACATTCATATGTAGGAATTTTTCACTAATGTACCAGTTTAAGTTCCGTAAGCAATCCACAAATAATCCACAAGCATGAACAATTATACAGGATAATCATAAAGCATGTAATACAGCAATTCAATTTTCACCAGCTAACACATGTGATTATAAAGGGAGATATCAATTATGGATTTAAATAAAAATTATAACTTAAGCTAATGAGAAGATGGAAAGCTAAAGGGGAAGAATCATCACCTCACGATCGAATCGCCGCTAGTGTCGCTAAGTGCTTGCGCCCTTAGAATTGAATCCTACCATAGATCATGAGCTTATATCATTAGATCCAAGTTCCACGTACTACCTAAGTTTAAGATCATATCCCAGGGTTTGAGTTATCTATCTTAGGGTTTTAATGTGGAATCAAGGTTTTTATCTTAGAGTTTAGGTTTAGGCTAGATCTTTAAGGCTGAACCCTAGTGGTGTGTAATTATTTATAATGTTAATTTAATAGTTATAAAACATTTACTAACATTAGTATTATAGTTAATATTAGTTAATAATCATTATGATGATAACTAATACTATGATATACTATCTATGATAAGACAACGCATTAGTATCTAATGATGGTATCATTTTAATTTCTTGTATACAATAACTATCATTAGAATGGATAATTTACTAATGGTCATGCATCCTAATATTTAACAATCCTATTAATAATGGAAATGGTAACAATGTTAATTTAATAATTAGAAAATAATTGTTAACATTAGTGTTACAATTAATATTAGTTAATGTAGCAAAATAATCATTATGGAGACAACAATGACTATCCAAAATGAGTATTTAAGAATAATAAACAGGATACTAATATTTAATCATTGTAATTTGTTTATAATAACTAGTTTAGCCTAATGGTCCACTAACGGCTAATCATAGCTAATATTAATAACCCCAATGGCAACAAATGATAATAGTACGTCGAAACATAACTGGAATGGGGAAAAAAGTTAACTCACCCATGATGATTCGATTCGAACAGAGTTGACTCGACACAACACAACTGTCCGTCAACTCACTCTCTCTCCGTCTCTTTTATTCTTCCCTTCTACTGCGGGAACCACCCAGCAACGGCTGTCAAACTTGGTCTGACCCAGCCTCAATCGAGATGAGTCGGCGTGGTGGCTGCATGAAGAGGCAGCGAGTTAGGTTACCGAGTTAGGATTGTGCAGCGAGTTGGTGTAACTCGACACAACTCAACCCAACTCTCTCTCTCTCTCTCTCTCTCTCTCTCTCTCTCTCTCTCTCTCACACACACACACACACACACGCACACACACACACTTTCTTCTCTACCCAACCCTGCACACTAGCAGGCTTGCTGGACCAAGACAGGCCCAACTCGGACCGAGTTCCAACTCGCCTGCAACAAGAATGTTGCAGCCGAGACCCCCTGCTCTCTCCCTCTCACTTTCTCTCCCTGTTTTCTCTTCCTGATTTCTCTCTTTCCCCTTTTTTTCTCTTTTCTTCCTATTCCCAATCTCCTCCTTTGTCCGTTATAGACCCGTCAGTGGCAGTGGGCCCTGACGACTTGGCCTGGATGAGCCAGCCATAGTGGTGCGGTGCAACAGCCGCACCACCCCATCTCTTCTTCCTTCTACTTCTTCCTATCTTCCTCCTTTCTTCACTCTCCCTCTCTATAGACGGCTGAGATGATCCTGGACTCGGTCCAATGGCACCAGCAACAGCGTTGAATGAAGAAAACCATCGAGGAAGACGACAGCCATCAATGGCGTTTTGCAACTGGCAGCTCCTTCCTCCAATCTGCTCCTTCCAGATGGTCCCTATGGGTCTTAGAAAGCTTCCAGATAGGCTTTTTCGAAGCTTGGAGAGGATTAGGGTGGTGGGTTTGAGCTCAGATGAAAACGGTTGGTTCCCTTTGTGTTGGCGTAAGAACAGGAGATAGGGTGTTTTCTCTCCCTTTTTGTAGGGATCCCAATGCCCTTAAGGCCGTTGGATGCATATGAAAGGCTAGGATTCAATCCCAGCATCCAGTTTCCATGAGACAGCCAATGCGCCACTGGTTTTAGGCACCGGTTTTTCACAGACACACCCCTAGCACGTGAGCAACGAACGGACGGTCGAGATAATCTTCTCATGGGTGGCTGAGATTAGCCAAAGATCCTTCACGCGGATCGTCGAGTGGTAAGGAGAAAACAGTTTCCATTTTAGGAAACAAGTGTTTGTAGGCCTCTTTTGCGTCAGTGTTTGTGTACATACCTGAACACGAATAGATGTAGGGTCTACTAGGTTTTGGTTGGACCTATGTCGTGCACACGATGGACGGATTAGATCGTCCATATGATTTAAGGTGGTGGCCCATAGTGGGCCTCAAACGGACGTTGTCTGTCGGCTGGTGCAACTGGAGAGAGAGAGAGAGAGAGAGAGAGAGAGAGAGAGAAATCTCTCCTGTTTATGGAAATGGCAGGTCAGCGCCTATTGACCGGGCCTTCTTGGAAGGGTGCACCGTGAGTGCACACCCCTGCCATGCACTCACGCACTGAGGTGGGGTCCAACATGATGATTGTGATAAATCCACTCCGCCCATTCGATTTGTAGGGTCCTGACATAGCCTTTTACCAAAGACGGGGCAGATCTAAGGTCCAGGTGGGGCCCACAACTCATTTCGGGCCCTATTTATGGATTTTCTGCCGATCTAGTGGTCGGATCTTCTCGAGATTGAACGTCAACGGTTGAAAGGTCCTATTGGGCCATTTGTAAGGCGTCCGTCATATGTTACTAACTGATACTAATATTGATAAGAATTTTATTATTTTTATATATTATTTATAATCAAAATGTTTAGAATCACATACATATTTATAAATAAAATTTTGATGTTAACATACTATTAATTTCATGCTGTTGTTCACACTTTCATTAATATACATAATTCATAATGTAAAAATGAATTGAAGATCATACAGTATCATATTTAATTAAAATTATTTTTGTATTTGATAATTTTGTTAAATAATATACAATTCCATTAAATTATCTAATGACTTTTGAATGCATACGTATATATATATATACAAATATTCAATGCTACATTATTATTTAAAATTTGATCTTATGTCGTGAAATTGTTATTTGTTATGTTTATTTATTATAATATTATTTTTGTAATATTTATATACATTAAATACGTACATATCATTTTGGCATGAAATTTTAAATCTTTACAAAGTACATAGGTTTCATAGTACATATATTTAGGTTGCATTATTTATATATTTTTTTATTAAATTACTCTACATGGTAACACCCGAGTACTGGAAAGTACGGGGTGTTACAATGGGACAAAAGGAATATCAAGGGACAAAGGGAATGTCAAGGGACGGATGCGAAAAGGACTGAGAGAATGAACAGAGAAGAGGAGTCGCTGGAAGAAAAGATGAACAGAGTACCGCCCGTGGTACTCCGAGAACCATCGTCAGATCTGACATTTTTGCATCACTGCGGCACCTAACAAAATGAGCAGAACAGGCAAAAGTTAACGGGTAGTAGTCCGACTACCGCTCGGGCCCAATTTCGAGCAAAATTTGGGCAAGATCCACTCCGAAGGTCTGGGACCAAGCAATGTGCTTCCACGTGCTCAATTGGATAATATAAAAGCAAAAAAATATGATGATGATCATAAGAAGACCGATGAAAATAATACTGAACAAACTGAAATTTCATATAAAACAGGAGGATTACACAGGTGGTCACAAGATACAATGAACTAATCATCATCGGGAAGATAAGTATCTCTATCTTTGCGATGAAAATGAGGTCCTAAGATCCCTCCTCCAGCGAAGCGGGCGCCGCCGCCCGGAGCATAGCTAGGCTGTAAAATCGAACCGATGTCGTACTGCTCACACCAAGAACTATACTCTCTGTTTGGGTCGACGAAAGCACTGGCCTCAAAACCTTCCAAAGCAACGGTCAACTCCCTCTCGGGCATGGATCTCCAATCAGATGGTCCGGATGGCAGACTAAGTGGGACCAAAGGGCTGCCGGTCAGCTACTAAAAAAGTCTCTCTCTCAGATACCACTTCGTCACACGCAGGTCCTCTAGAATGCGGCGACGTCGTGAGGCTTGAAAAGCCTCCTGAGCTCCAGGGGTAAGCGCCACATTCGACTGGAGGTATGACCTAGTATGAAACTGCAAAAAAAGGAGAAAAGTCAAGGATCGGCAGATAAACAGGAAGCAACACATGGGCAATGCAGGGCAAGATAAATCACTCACATCATCAGGAACAAGGGCATCAATATTTGACCTCCAAGAAAAATCAGAAAATAAACATGTGCGGCTACGGTTATCCTTGTACCACAGCATCATACGAGGGAATGGAGGCGAATGGTAGATCAAAGTAGGCGCTAGGTGGGGAAAGTGGTCGAAAAAGCAGACCTGAGCCAAAACTGCAATCAGAAAAAGGTACACCCGATCATCCCCAAGGGAATACTAGAGAAAAGGCATCAAGAAAGTAACTCGATAATTGGATAAAAACCAGTCAAAGATCGGTTGATACAACGGTTGGCCTTGTCTAGCCCTTCATACAAATGGGTCAGAAGGGCCGCATTCCAGTTGTATGGTATGGGAAAGGTGATATCTGCCACGAGCGACAACAGACGGGAACTCACTAGTCCGTTCCCATGGCAGAAGATCATCGCTCACATGGTGTACAAAATCAGGGCCCGAGTCTTCACTATAGCCGCGGCTTCAGTCTCGGGGATGCGTCAGGCAAAATTCGATGACAGCCACAATAGTTTGAATCGATGACCTGAAAAATCTGTGGCGTCTGACATCATTCCCAGCAGCTCCATCCAGTCATCCTCGGAAGGTACTAGAAGATCATCCTCGAAGGGGACAGATCCTCCGTCATATCGAAGACCCAGCTGCATGTATACATCATAAGGAGTGATCCCCCACTCCCTAAAAGGTAGCTGGAAGGTGTGAGTCTCAGGGTGCCATCGCTCAGCCAAGGCAAATAAGAGGGACATGTTCGTCTTGCTTAGACGAACGCGGAACAAGTGAACAAATGGCGTGCGCTCTAAGACCTCAAAAAATAGCGGTTGTGGGTCGTGGAACCAATCGGGCCAATGCATCCTGACCCCTCACCCCCTCAAGATCGCAGGAGCGCCACCCTCCCAGGCTATATCAGATAAGTGCGGACCCTCTTGTGGCACATAACATGGATCAGTCGAATGGCGAGACGGACCAACTTCATTCCTACCCGGATGAGGCATACTACACAAATAAGGCCCACGGGTAAGTATCCTCCTCACCATAAAAAGCTTAAGGCCCACTTGCCAGGCCCATGCCCAGGCCCATTTCCAAGGCCCATGTCCAAGCCCATTTCCAAGGCCCACATGCCCAGGCCCATTTCTAAAGCCCACTTGCCAAACCCATTTCCAAAACCATTTTTCAAAAAGACCCATTCCAAGGCCCACTTGCAAGGCCCAAGGCCCATCTCCAAGAGCCCATTTCCATGGCCCACTTACAAAGCCCTCGTCCAAGTCCATTTCAAGGCCCATGATTGAGGCCCATTTCCCAAAGTCTCTTTCAAAAAAAAATCACCATCATAACAAGTCCACACATTTGGACACATCAAGATCATGATGTGGGGCCCACTTGGAAAATCTTATCCATCCATCATCAACAAAGTGACCAACTAATAAGATCCATACCATTTACACACTCAAATGGGCCCCAGATCATCCATCCAACAGTCCAGATCATCCAAAATTTCCATAGATATATATATATATATATATATATATATATATATATATAACAAACAAACAAAATTTTCAAATAAAAGGGTGGGGCCCCTTTCTTATCACACCCCACTCCATAAAAAAAAAAAAAAAAAAAAGTGTATATATGTATAACAGAAAATTTAGCCAGCAACTTGACCAAAAACGAGAAATCCAACAAAATCTAACGGTTAGGATTAAATCAAAACAGATCGACGGCCCGAATCTTGGCCCTCCCAAAATCATGGAGAAATCCAACCCATCAAGAGCTCTTCAAATGGATGGTCCAGCGAGTTCCATCAAAAACCCCTTTACCAAAATTACCTGAAGATGGGAAGAGAGGGAGAATGCAAGAAAATACAAGCTAAAATCTCAAAAACTCTTCCAAAATAGCTTCCAGGGACCACAATGGGGTCCCTGGACGTCCTAAATGTTGAATTCAAATAAGGGAGGAAGATGCATCGGACGGACCAACGCACACCATGGACTAGCGGTTCGTTTGACGGACCGGCGGTAGCCGGACTACCGCTGGCAACAGTCCGACTGCCGCCGCCGACTGCCTAACACGTTGGACAGCGTATTGTCACTCATGCCCCTTTGCATTAACCGGTTTTCCCTTCAGACCAGACCTCAAAATAATTTTTTAAAAAATATCCAAATTTAAAAAAACCCACAAAATTCAAAAAAAATAAATATCCAAAATTTCAAAATACCCAAAAAAAAATCAAAAAAAAATATATCCAAAATTTCAAAAAACCTAGAAAATTCCAAAAATATCCAAAATTTCAGAAAAATCCCAAAAAAGCTTCAAAAAATCCTAGAAAATTCTAAAAAATCTCCAAAATTTCTGAAAAATGCCTGAAAAATTCCAAAAATCCCAAATTACTAAAAATTACCAAAATAACATAAATCCCTAGGGAGTAAAGGACACTTCTTCTAAACCATCAGGCCCCATTAATTTATCAGTGGGGGCGGTTTTTCTTCAAATAAAAACTGGACGATGACGCCCAACCGTGAAATCGAACAGATGTTTTCCAAAAAAAAAAATCCCCAAGGAGTCTAGTTCCAAAGGGAATAGTTTTCAAACAAAGTTTCAAAAAAAAAAAACTTCAAAAATGCATGTGGCACGCAGTACACTGAGGAATCTTCCATATTCTCCGGTTGCGGTCAGTGCAAACAGCTAAACAAGGTTCGATCCCTTCCAGTTTCCCCGGAGGATGATCGAATCCGTACATGATACTAGTACGGTTGGCCTGATCTTTATATCTAGACAATCGTACGAATGATAGTAGAAATGAGTGGACCTATTTCTGAAAAGAATAATCAAACTCGAAGTGACAACAATCCATTATAACCAAAGTATCAGAATTAGCAGATTACATGGCAAAGGATTACCTGCACATACCTAGTCCGGGATGTTCACAAAATTTGATCCAGTCCAAGTCGGCGTAGTGAGTTCCTCGTAAGGCCTCACCAACGCGCAGAGCAACTAACCACTTTGACGATCAAACATAACGAATACTCCTAGGGTGATTACATAGCAAAGGAACAATAGACCTAACAGTACGAGAATCCTCGTAAAGCCGCGACAAATGCACAGAGGCCCTTACTTTTCAGACTTACCCTCCAATGCTGTTAAAATCTGACGTGAAAAGGTTGTGATTGGTGACCCGTAAAGCCTCGACGAATGCGCAGGAGACAATCACAACGTTTTTCTCAACCCTCGTGATATGTACAAGTAAACTCTTTTCCAAACGGTCAACTGACGATGATACAACGGCAGGCAACAGATTTGAATCACTATCCTTTCTGACCAGAAGGGTGGGGTGTCCACTCACTTTGGCCTTCGGTTGCTTGTAACCTCGGCCAAAGAGGGGCATATCTTGAGAAGGCTAAGACTATTCAGGAACCATAAGCATATCCTAAACCGAACCCTAATCCGAACCAAACCCTAATCCTAGCTTAAACCTAACCCTGACACAAATTCTCAAAAACCTCCAACCCAGGACCTAAAATCTCGATCCAAACCATTCAATCTACATACAGCCCCCGCTTATACATTATACCTTGATCAGAACCCTTTACCCAAGCCTAAACCCATCTATCCGAACCATTAAACTCCGAAAGGAGGCCACCGTGCTAACCCGCACACCGAGCAAAGCCCGCACGCGCCAGCCCGACCCAAATGAGATCCGGGCGGTAGTTTGACTACCGCCGGCAGTACTCGAGTTGCCGCCACTCGCGGCCCGCGTGTGGACAGCTGTCCCAACATCTAAAAGTCAACTTTCTCATAAATTTACCCCTTCGAATTTCACCATTTACCATTTTACCAACCCCTTTAGCCAATGAGAGAGCGCCACGTAGCGTCTCCCTCCTCTCAACCAATCACCACCTGCCACATCAGCATTTACCCTTCTCAAACTCAAAAATTACCAAAAGACCATTGGAGAATACTATAAATAGCCTTCTCCTCTTCACATTTCATCATCCACTTCTCATTTTCCAAGCTTAAGTAAGAAGGAGAGGGAGGGAGGGAAAGAAAGTAAGTGAGGAAGAGAGTGAGGGAAAGGGAAGGAGCTCCCAAGCCCTCAAAGTTCAGATTTTTTTTAGCCACCCCCAGCCCTCAACTCAACCTTTCTAACCTTTAAGCCTAACCCAAACTGTCCATGGTGTGCTCTATGTTCTAGCCATCTCAAGAGCAAGCCAAAGATCCATTCAGTTTACACACAAACATTTATCATGACATCTATTCCCTTCTCAATCCCCCCTGCTTCTCTAGATCTCTAGTGAATGTATGCTCTGTGACTTGTCGTACAGCGGATCCTGTCACATCAGAAATTCCTAGCAATTTAGTCCATTTTCTTCACCTTTTGGCATAAGCATCATCACATCCGCCTTCTAGATACACCGTTGGACGTATGCTCTGTGGCTTGCCGAAATTTCGGATCTTGCTGCATCAGAAATCTATGTGTGTGTCTAGTCCTATTTCGACTACATTATCCATCCCTTGAAATTGTTTTACCACACTAAGTAGAGACCGTACATTTGTACGGGCAAAGAGGGTGCCTAACCCCTTCCCTCTTTGTAACCGAGGTCCGTTACCAGGAATCCCAGATCACAGACCAGGAGTCAATTTAAGGTAGGAGAGTCTTCGAATTTCTTCAACCTTACATAATCCGCGGGTTCTAGCCGACTGCGGGATTTTAATATTAATTGGCTAGTGGCGATTCCAACATCCATAAATCAGCTTAATCACCCCCACCACCAAAACATAACATACAAATCAGCGTGGACGCCGATTTTTCCAGTGTCTACAGATGGTAATAAATAGTATGATCTACTGTCCATGATAATATTTAAGGATGGTAATTAACATACTACTATTTAATAATTGTAATTATGTTATAATATTTAATATCAGTGTAAATAGTCTACCAATGGCTAATCATGTTTAATAATCGTAACAATTACCGCAATAATAATTTATGGTGAATTAAAACAATCTAATTTAGGGAGAAAAAGTTGACTTACATTAGTCGACTTGGTAGCTCAACTCGACGTAACTGAGTTATCCCAACTCGACCTCAGTACCTGGACGAGGCCCAAGCATGACCCGGCCCATGAAATTTTGGCTCAAACCCATGTAAATTGGGCTCAAACTGAGGCTGGGCTTAGCACAGGCCCACTGTGCGGCTTTAGCCCCATTTTTGGCCTAGACTTGGGCTGATTTCAGCCTAGCACATGTCCCAAATTACGGCCCATCTAAGGGCTGATTTCAGCCCAGAAAGTGGGCTGGTTTCGGCCCACTATATGTCTGGACTTAACCCAGACCTCGGTCCAGTTCATGTGACTGATCACGACTCGACTTAACAGCACATTAGCGGCCCAAAAAAACTGGGCTGAATCGTTTCGGTCCAGCAGCATCAACATGCATAGGAAAACTGGGCTGGGTCGGCTCGTTTCTGGCCCAGCCACAGTCTCATTTACACAGCCGAGGTGGTGAACTGTTTGTGTTTGCTGGCGGGCTCAGATACAAGCCCATATATGGGATGAGTTGTACCCATCTATCTAACAGAGGTGGGGTGCGGCGTGTACTCTCCCTCAGCTTCTTTCTTCCTTTCTTTTTCTCTTCTATCTGCTTCCACTGCTTCACCCTCTCTCTCCTCATGCAGCTGCTGCACACCCTCTCTAGACCTGAGCAGACTCACCCAACAAAACCCAACACGAACTACCACTTACCCCGATCCAGTCCTGACTCGGCAGAAGCCCCCAACTCGCTTATAAAAATGCTGTTGTTGACAGAGTTGGGACCTCAACCCAGACGCAGGATGCTCTCTGAGAAGGTCTGAAGGGCCTGGACGACCTCAACTTGCCCAACTTGAACCCAGACTCGGTCGAGTCATCCTTGGTGGCACACACTCAGACCCACGCTAGGCAAAAACCCAACCCAGCTCTTTCCTCACTCTCTCCCACTCTCTCTGCTCTTTTTCTCTCTGTCTTTGGGGTGAAGATCCTGAGGCAAAGGGTCCGGTTTTATAGGCTAGAAGGCACGTTGGGGCTGCTCATTCAATGGCCAAGATCCGACGGCCGTTTGATCGTGCTTTCCTCTGGTTTTCGTATGCATGGGACCCATCCATCACCAAGGATGGGTTCCTGTTGCTCAGGCCCATCAGAAAAGTAAGTTTTTACTTATTGTGGGGTTCATCTCATCATGGTGGGTCGGGCGAGCTAGCGGGGAAGATGACATGGCCAACAATGCCGATTTTCCTCTATGGTGTCTCAGCGTGATCTGACCGTTTGAACGGATCAAATGGGGTTGCTGATCACTACGGGGCCCACATTTTGGGCCTTTCATCGGCGTTTCACCAACCCGCACGAGATTTTCCCACCTCATGCGGTTTTCTCACGAGAAGAGACATTCCCGGCTTTCTAGTCGTTGCTGCCCTAAAGAGAGTGGTGGAGATTGCTCCACGTGGCCTGGCAGAAGGCCCGGATCGTGCCAGAGGTGCCTTCCCAAAACGGAAATGTTTCCCCTGACCTTTTTTTGGTGCAGGCGGTTGCTTGGTCATTTTTGGCAGCTAAAGAATGGCGCGGATAGACGCCTGGACGAACGGCCAGGATGGAAGGAGGGGATCTGACGTGGCTTTCCACGTGGCAACGAAGAGGATGATCTCCTTTTGGTAAGGGATTCACGACCCCTCTTGCATTGAACACTCTAGCGTCTACGTTCGCGTGCATAGGGTCACTCTGACGGACGGCCCTGGTCGGATTCGTCACCTGATCACGGTGAACGACTCGGATTTCCATGGTGGGCCTTAGTTTGGGTGGACCAGATCACCCAGTTTGAATTTTTGTTGGCGGGAAGCCGCGCGAGAGAAATCTCTCTCCTTTTTACAAGTTCCATCGAGCGGGTTTGGTGTATGGTGTGTGCACATCTTTGGTGCACATGTGTTGGGTGCATGGGGCCCACAGTGATGTTCGCAATGAATCCAATCCGTCCATTCTACTTGGAAACCCTCCTTTGGGGTCTTGGGCCTATGATCAGTCTGACCCAAAGCCCGGGTGGGCCATTCATCATCCAATCATGGTTTTTAACTGATCCGAGTGTCGGATCACTTCAGGTTGGGATATGGACGGTTAAAATGGTTTCCGAGGGCCTTTGGTGTATTTTGGCCCAGTTATTTCTCTCAGGACTACTCCCAATAGCCCGGCATCATGTAGGGACGTACATTTGTCAACCTATCCATTGTGGGATCTTGTACTCGATCAGGATCGTCAGTGTGGGCCAACTACCCAAGCTCGTGCATTCCCACCCCTTAAGGAGTCTATGGTTGAATCCAATGGTTGGGTTGAAATGTGGATCATAAGTTGGTGGTTTGACAGTTTTATGTTGTTAGTGTCCCGTTATTCTACGACCGGATTATTTGAAAACTATCCTAACTTGAGATGGTCAGTTAGTTTTACCATCAGGTAGTCAGATTCACACTATCTAATACTTGATCGTTGAACAAGATGCCATAGACTTGATGAACGGTTAGGTTTGTCTACCAAGGTCATTGAAATCCTAAAATAGGTGCTTTTGAAGTTGTGATGGATTATTTGAAGATCCATCGGATGGATCATGTGAATAAGTGGGCCCCAAATGATTTGATTACAATCCCTGTTAGTTTTGAAATCCCACGGTCTTATTGGTTTCAAATTGTTAATCCATATCAATCCAATGGTTGGATAACTTTTATTTCTAGTTATAGATTAGTTGATTAGTGGATCTATGGATTGGGTCCCGATTATAGTGATTTGTAGTTCAGTTTTAGTATGGCATGTTGGTCCACCCTAAGAGTCAATGGTTGGATAGCTTAACTATAAATGAAGATTATTCCATGTAGATTGATCTCGTGGTCGATCAAATGAGTTGTTTTTAATTCATGGTTGGATTGAAAGGTCATACAAATTAGTTTGGGATGAAGAAATTTGAGGTTTGATTTATTCTTGCAATCAAATGAATGTGACACAGCAAACCTCAACTATAAGCTTAGATCATGGGTCGATCGGATGATTGTTTGTGAAGCAATCCTACTACGAACAATCAAGGGTCAATTCAAGGTGGATTGACTTTAGACCTTACCGTTTCGTCGTAGGTTGTTCTAGCCTAAATTCAGATGGTCACGATGATCAAATTGTGACTAATCGAAAGGTGGTTGTGGGGTGGGTTATGTGTGTTCCCACACAAGCCTGCTAATGAGGTTCTTAAGGTAACACCCGAGTATGAAAAGTACGGGGTGTTACAAATTCACATTGAGTTAACCACTCATTGTGTGAATATATAACCATACAGGTGGTGCATGTGCTTTAAATGATACTTATATTCAGACTGATGAGGAGCAAGGTAAAAATATCATGGATGTATGGTTGTATCTATCCAAGAGAAGTTGCGTGATCTTACAGCTCAAGTCTAGCTGCATTTTATTCTCTTTCATACATTAAATTGTTTCTTTCCTATATTTGTTAGCATTGAGACATTGGTTTGTAGAGCTGCACACGAGTCGATCCGAGTTGAGCTTGGCACGACTCAGCTCGGCTCGGCCAATAGCTAACCCCAGCTCGAACTCGGCTCGGCTCGGTCCTCAAACCTGTTTGGCCAGCTCGGCTCAGTTCGATCAGCAACTCGGGCCAGTTCGAGCCGAGTTTAAGCTTGTGCGGCATTTTATCAAACACATGCATCTTAAATTCTCATATAATGCAACACTGTAATGACACGTTACATGTATTTCATCAAACACCCAACGTGCAGTATCAAAATCAAACAAAATCTAACACCTGGTGTACAGCCTTAAAATCAAACAAAATCTAACACCCTGTGTGCAACATCAAAATCAAACAAAATTAAACACCCAACAAGCTGTTGAGGGTCAAATATTGCATATTATCCCCCATTTATGTCTTGATTTTATGAACATGATAATGCTAAATGTTCTATTTTACTCATGTTTATGTTGCAAGGTGAATTTAAGAGCTTGGATTGAAAAAGGGTGCTAAAAGCATGGATTTGATGCTCAAGAATCACTAAGGCAAGGGATGGATCTTAGGAGACCAAGATTGAAGAATCATATATCAAATATCCAAGAAAACCAAGTGAGGAATAAAGAGAATCAAAGATTTGAAGTGAAGAAAATGAATCCTGAAATCATCCTGAAAAAGTATATTCTAAAACTCTGGGTCATTTTGTGAAATTGCACAGAGTGAAGTCTATTTTGAAAAACTGTGCATAGTGAAGTTTATTTTAGTAAACTGCATAA
This sequence comes from Magnolia officinalis, assembly GCA_021015155.1. Lineage (NCBI taxonomy): Eukaryota > Viridiplantae > Streptophyta > Magnoliopsida > Magnoliales > Magnoliaceae > Magnolia > Magnolia officinalis. The sequence goes on from JAJHSJ010000017.1 coordinate 11,614,050, forward strand.
ATTTGAGGCGGTTTCTAAAGTTTTCCAACTATGCGTAAAAGTTGGAGTTTCATAACTATAAATAAGACTCCCTAGGACGTTCCTGGGCATCTTTTAGGGTCTAAGGAGTGGAACAAAAGGGTGGAGAAGCCGTCGCCAAGAGTTTTTCTTCTTCTTCCTTAGTTGTTTTTATATTTTTCTTAAGAGACTTTGGTCCAATTATGTCTATGGTTGGCTAAACCTCTTAACTAGGGCTAAGAGGTGAAGCTTGTAGCATGATGGAACGTTTCTATTGCTTTGATTTATGTTTATGTTGAAGTTCATGGATTCTAATTTGATATTTAAGGAATACTTTCAGTTTTTAATGGTTTATTGTGACTCAAATTACAGTAGATCTGCAATAGCTTTAAGTATCTTCTTTTCCTGATTTGAGATTGTGAAATTAATAAGTACTATTGTTCACCATCGTCCCTTGGGCATGGCAGGGTGATGGAATCCTTCCTAATCGTCACAATTCTCCTGTTTTGAAATTATAGGATTGGTAAATCTTGTTGTTTGTCATTGTCTCCTGGGCATGGTTTGGTGATGGAATCCCTACCAATTATCATAATTCTCCTTCATTGAGAATTAGGTCAATGGAAGTTTAGATTTGGTTTTATTGATATATTTTCTAATTGGATAGGATATGACTCTAATTTTAATTGTGTTACTTGAATCAAGCAAGAGGGCTCCCTAATCACTATGAGTGGATCCTTGGCACCCTAGTTTCCACATTTAAATTCTTAATTTTAATTACTCTATTCACAATTACTCTCTCAAATACTTCAGAATTAGTTTCACAGATTCTTCTAGTTCTACTTATAGTTAATTTAAAAAATGTACAAGTTTCAGTCCCTGTGGATTCGACCTCGGTCTTAATGAGATTATTACTACAACGTGACCCTATACTTGGGGTTGTGAACACAAACAACATCAAAATCAAACACCCAGCAAACAACATCAAAATCAAACACCCGAACTATGCATTCTTTCCTCGCCAACACTTCATTGAGTCATTTCATCAAACACTCGGCGAGCAACATCCATATTAAAATAACCGAGTCACCGATCTGATTCGATCCGAGTGGGTTCGAGTTGAGGTTCGATCTGAATCGAGTCGAGCTCAGGCAAGCTCGAACTCGGCTCGAAATTTTTTCGAGCTCCAAAAACCAGCTCGACTCGGTCCGAATCCAAATTCGAGCTAAGGCGAGTCGAGCTTTTTCGATTCGAATCAAGCGAGCTGACCGAGCTAACTCAACTCGTGCAACTCTATTGGTTTGTATAAGCCCTATGGGAAGCCGCTCGTATATCTTTGAATGTGTATTCAAACTTTTCTTTATGCTTAATTTGTTTCTTTTTTGCTGTAATGCTCACTCTTGAAGAAAGAAAAATAAAAATTATATGTGAAACTTGGGCTATCTTTAAAGGTTAACACTTATGTTTTCAGAAAATGAGTACTAAACTTGGGTTACGAAAATCAAAGCATCATAGCTTTTTGGCACTTTGGTTGAGTAGCTGCTATCTCGGTTGGTGAAGTTTGCGGGGAAGATGCAACAGCAGATTTGGTCTTCAGCATATTTATTTTTCAGCTAGGAGTTACGGTCAATTGAGGTGTTGTTCTTTTCTCTCCTCGAAGCTCAATGGTAGAAGAGGGCTGAGTTATGATATCTTGATGAGATTTATTGATTACTTTTTTTATAATATCTATCCCACTAGACAGTAAAGGTGTCTATTACCTGAGGCTGATTTGGATAATAGGAGAGTTTGAGAGTTAGGTTGGTTGATTGAAAGATGGAATGGAGAGAGTGATAAAGATCGATGCGATCGGCCGACTAAAAGGAGGTTGATTATAAGTTGTTTGAGTAAATGGTCAAGGAATGCACAGAACTAAGCCAAACTGATGAGCAAGTAAGTTCGTGCAGTACTGTTCGATCACTGCCTTAGAATTTTTGCCAATATCGATCGTACCACCGTAAGAAAGATCCCTACAAACGAGGTAGCTTTCCCAAGTAAGATGCATCTGAGATACCTCTTGATCGTCCTCTTGATTGTATCGGCCAGTGAACCAAGCAGGGTCATATTCTTCACCATGAAATGAAATGAATGACCGATTCCGTTTGCCTCTATCCAAAGAAAAGAATAAAGTTCTCATATATATAGAAAATGATTGGAATTCTTGAGGGAATTGATGATACATTCACCATAGAAAGAGTAAATGACTTCGAAATGGATGAAATTATGTATAAGCGAATTGGAGAAGTATTCATATATCCACATATGAAGAAGCCACGGTGTTCCTCCTTCAAGATATAGACCTTTAGTGGTGATTTCATAGATGCCTCTATATAAGTGGTCGAGTGCAAAAGGTGTCAGAACAAGTTTTCGACCTTAAGCAAGTGTCTCGGCCAGGTGGACGTACTCATTCATAATTTACAAAGCATTCATGCAGAGTAAATGTCGGTAAATCCAAAGCAATAGGAAAGTGGTATGCTCTTCATAATCGACCGGTCCACTATGTTTGTAGTATGTCTGAATAAAGTGAGAATAAGCCTTGCCGGCTTTATTCGTGAAGCGTTTGGGTTCCTTTTGAGTTAAACCGGGGAAGACAACCTCACTGAAGGGAAGAAGTGGGGTCAGGGCTGTGATGTTCAAGATAATCATACTCATAGGGCCGCAACTGAAGAAAAACATATTGGTAGAAGAGCTCTAGAATGTTGAAGCTGCAGTAAGAAATGTGGGATCTAATGGATAATCGTGGATGGATAGTTTAATGCATTCATAAATGCCTGAATGCCTCCATGTTGCCTCATATTAAGATGAGACACGAGCAAACCAAGCATCCCATTCTGGCAATGGCTTCAGCCATGACCGAGGATTCTTCAAAGCATTAGCAGGTTTGGGGATGGATCTAGATTGGATTAGCAGGGTTTCACCCAGGCAGATGGGAAACAAGGAATCCATCATGATGACCTCATCAACATTTGTTGTAGGAGAGAATGCTGGACCCGTACAGTAATAATCTCCAATAGGGAATTTGAAGAATATGTTGTTAGGGCATCATTATGATTTTATTGGAGACGATGTACGAACACGTGTTGTAATGGGGTTCAGGTCTCATATTGAAAATGGTAGTTGCTGTTGATGTGTTGGGATGAATTGGTCAAAGATGGTTATTGGGATGTTGCCACGTGTAGCTAGTTACTTTCGCATTAATGAGGGGTCATACGTCGCTTTCACCTTGTTCCAAAGGTGAAGCAATGTGGGGGGCAATGTTCATCCCTATTGTCGTTGTTTTCCATGGAAACCAATCAGATTAAGTTACATGTGATCTAGATAAATTCACGTAGTGTATTTAAAGATCTGTAAAAATATATGGAGAGATTGTGCTGAAGGTATAACTAGAATGCATCATAAGAAGTTATAACGTTGTAAGCAGCCAATGAAGAAATGATCATGTAGAGGTGGTTATAGGACAGGTGGCAAGAGTAGGAGCAAATTAGGCCACAGAGTATTGAGCGGTTATAACAACTATTAAATGTGGGAAGGATCTAGATGGCTAGGGTAAAGCTAGTAGGAAGGAGTCTCATACCAACCTAATCAAACCCAAACATTATCGTTCAATTACCAGTCTTTTTTACATTCCGTAGTGTAAATCACTTTACTTTTTTTAGCAAGTCAATTACATTTCTTAGTGTAATCCTTTACTTTCTGTATGTTGTTTACATTCTGTATTGTAATTTGTAACATTAATCAAGTAGCTGATAATCGTAGCTGTAATTTGAGTCCAAGCTCACATGCTGGATTCGATTCTTCATTAGGAGAGGTATTTTGCAGTCGTCCATTGTGACCGACTGTAAGAATCCATTTTCTCATTTCTATTTTATCTATATTGAAAAGTCATTTCGTATGGAAGGCAAAGGTGTAACCCATCGTCAGAGGATGAATCCTACTATTTGAATATCGCCTAATACTGTTTACACATCAAGCGAGTGGCTTAAGAGGTGGCCGATCTCACCAAATCTCGATCATACATTGTATGTTTGCCTATCTCGATGCTTGGGGTCACAGTTTGTTCGGTTTGAATTGAGCTGTAAATTCAATCGTGGCACGCCCGCATTCCAACCGCTGAAAACCAGCACCAACAGGCCTCACTCACCTTCTGCCCACAATTAGAGCTATACATGAACTGAGTTAGCTCAGTTAGCTCGCTTGAATCGACTTGAAAAAGCTCGATTGGACTCGGTTCGAAACTGAGTTCGAACCAAGTCGAGTTGATTTTTGGAGCTTGAAAAAATTTCGATTCGAGTTCGAGCTTGTTTGAGCTCAAATCGAACTCGGATCGAACCAGTTCGGTGACTCAGTTGTTTTGATATTGATGTTGCTTACCACGTATTTGATAAAATGACTCAACGAAGTGTCGGCTAGTGGCGAGAAAAGTATGGATATGAAACAAATATCCTTGCATCTTGATTTTTATGCTGCTTACTGAGTGTTTGATGAAATACCTGTAAACTGCTGTAGCTGTTTTACATATCTTGAGAAATTGAAGGTGCATGCCATGTGCTTGAGAAAATGCCACACAGGCTTGAATTGGCTCGAGCTGCTGACCAAACCGAGCCGAGCTGGCAGCTCATGCCCAAGGATTGAGTCGAGCGGAGGTCAGCTAGTGGCCAAGCCGAGTCAATTTGTGCCAAGCTCGACTCCATTCAACTCGTGTACAACTCTACCCACAATACATCCACAACGGTCCACATTTAAGTGAGCGGAACAGGGGTTTTTCCATAACCATGAGGCACACCTTGATGTCTATGGCTTATATCCAAGCCGCCCATCAGTTTTTCCAGCTCATTTTAGTACATGGCCCTAAAAATGAAGTAGATCCAAATCCCTGTGGGGCCCACCGTCATGGATGTGTCTTATATCCACCCTGTCCGTCCGTTTTACAGTTCAATTTAGTGCATGAGCCAATGCAGATTCAAATCACAGTTGGACAACATCGCAGGAAACAATGACCATTAAAAACTTCTCATGGGCTACTAAAGTTTTGAATCTTGTATTTGTAATTTCCCTTACATCTAGGCCTATGTATCAATAGGTTCGACGGTGAAATCGGATCGCGTACTGAGTTACTCAGTATGCTCTTATCATACTGAGTAAACTCAGTTGGGTCCACCTTGAATGTATGTGGTTTATCCATGCCGTCCATCTGTTTTTCCATCTAATTTAAGGGGTTGAGCCTAAATTTGAAGCATATCCAAAGATTAATTGGATCATACAGCAAGAAACGGCGGGGATAAATATTTCCACAGTTGAAACCTTAATAGACCCCACAATGATGTTTATTTGTCATCCAACATGTTCATTAAATCATACAGACATGGATGAACGGAAAAAGCAAATATAAGCGTGATCCAAAACTTCTATAGCCCCCAAGAAATTTTCAACGGTAGAAGTTCAATTCAAATATTTCCAATGGTGTGGTCCATTTGAACATTTTGTATGCTTCATTTTTGACTCAAGCCCTAAAATGAACTAGGAAAATGGATGGATAGAGCCTATAAAATACATAAATCATAGTGGACCTCACCGAGTTTACTTAGGGGGCGTTTGGCGCATGGTATTAGATGGGATTAGGTGGGATGGAATTGCATTCGGTCCGTTCCAATTCCACTCAATGTTTGGGAAGAATGGAAAAGCTTGGAATTAGATTAGATGAAGTTGCATTGGCCCGTGCCAATTCCACACAATGTTAGCAAGTTGTGTAGGTCCCACCATGATGTGTGGGCTATATCCACACTGTCCACCCATTTTTCAAGATCATTTTAGAGCATGGGCTAAAAAGTCAGGTAGATCTAAAGCTCAAGTGGACCCCACCATAGAAAGCAACATGGATTGAATACCTACCGTTGAAAACTTCTTTGGGGCCACATAAGTTTTGGATCTCTCTCATTTTTAGACTCATGCCATAAAATGAGGTTACAAAACAAATGAACGGATATGACATATACATGTTATTTTCAATAGTTTCAAATGATAGTGGGTATATCTATTCAATGTACCACTATATTACAAACATAGGCCAGAATTAAGCTTATCCCTTCGTATTAGGGACAATCCCTGCCATGTGTAATAATTATGTTTTTTTAATCCCATCCCACCTAATCCTTCCCAATGCCATGAGCCAAACACCCCCTTAGTATGCTAAGTGTAGTGAGTTACTATCGTAATTTACTTCCTAGGATGGCAAATAAAGACGCAGTTTGTGAGTGACCTGTGGCAAGAGGCTGTGGGCCCACGTATATTTTTATGAAAAATTTACTCCGTCCATAGGGCAGATCCAAAACTCAAGTGGGCCACATCAAATGAGAGAGTGGGAACCAAAATGTTCCCTTTCCAAAGCTTATTAGAGCTCACCACGATGTTTATATGCCATCCAAACCATTATTCACAGGGTTACTATCATTCTGATAAACTGTATGCACAAATGATATCAGGATACTATAACTTGTAGCCCCACAAAGTTTCCACTCGTGGACGCTCCATCCCCATAGTTTTGTGTTGTATTGCTCACATGAGTTTTTGATCTGCCTGATCCTTACACTCCTGCCCCATTGTGATCTTAAAAAAATTAATGAACGGACTAGATTTGTCACGGGCATCTCCGTGGGCCCCACACAGCTTCCGACAATCCCAGCAAATACCCTGGGAAGTTTTTAATGGTGAGCGTCTAATTACTACTGTTTCCTGTGGTGTGGTCCACTCGAGATTTTTCTATACTTAATTTCTGATATCATGTTATAAAATGAGCTGAAAAAACGGATGAACGGTGTGGATATAAGACACAAACGTCAGTATGGAAGCTGATGACAGTCTCAGGCGGCCACACCAGCTGAAGAAAGTGGTGAATGACCATCAAACAAATCTTTGCAGTTTCCCTTTAGTCACTTCTGGTTGACCATATCAACGGACTGGATGACAAATAAACATTATCTGCTTACAGCATCACACGTGTGTCGCGCGTGTTTTCGGCTTGTAAGATGCGCGACTGCAAACAGCATTCCTGGAGCCAGACCAAAGGGCATGGGCATTTTCGGGATTCAACTTTCCCAAATCCCTCACACCAGACCTGCCCGCCTTCTGATATTTCAAAAAATTTCAAATCTAGCACAGAATCCCTTCTCTCCCATCCGTTCATTCCACATCTCCCCTTCTTCTTCCTCATCAAATCAACGGTCTTGATTTCTTCCCCCATTCAAATCCCGATTACAGGCCCACATCAACCAAACAGAAAACCCCATCTTCATCTCTCGTCTCTGTTTCCTTCCTTCAATCTCTCTCTCTCTCTCTCTCTCTCTCTCTCTCTCTCTCTCTTCAAATGTATCTGAGAAATCAAAGCAAAACACCAAATACTGTAAGCATTTGCCTCTTCTCTCTTCTCTCTCTCCCTCTTCATTTATTTCTACAATTTTCTGATTTTCTTGAATTTTATTTCAAACCTTCATTCTCTCTCTCTCCTCTTTTCTTTTTATTGATATATTTATTTATTTTTCAAAAGAAAGAGAACATCGAAGAGATTCCGCCCCTTGACAAGCGTCGCAAGATCGGCATCGGCAAGATGGTGGGGCCCGCCAACAGCACCCGTCACCGACAGGCGTTCTCGGCCATCAACGCTGGGCAAGACACGGCAGATCCAACGGCTGCCGGGATTTCCGATTGCGGGAGTGGCGCCGGTGTTGAGTTCACGAAAGAAATGATTGAGTCCCTCTTGAATGAGAAAATGAAAGGGAAGAACAAGTTCGATTACAAGGTGGGTTTTCTGTCTTTTTTACAGGATTTTGATTTGAATTTTTTATTTTTTATTTTTTATTTTATGTTTATTGTTATTTTGTAGGGGAAATGTGAGCAAATGACAGAGTACATAAAGAAGCTTAGAGTCTGCCTAAAATGGTTCCAAGATGTTGGAGAAAGCTCGATTCTCGAGCAGGAAAGGCTTCAGAAGACACTGGAATCGGCTGAGAGAGCATGTGCTGAAACAGGTATTTATCAATTTTCATATTTCCGAGAGAATGGTTTTGGGTTCAGTTCTTTTCTTTTTCTGAAATCTGGTGACAAAAATGGCTTTTGTGTGTGTGTGTGTGTGTGTGTGTGTGTGTGTGTGTGTGTGTGTGTGTGTGTGTGTGTGGTTTATTTCAACTTTTCTGTGAAATTCAATGCAATAAATGAGTTTTTTTTTTGGGTTTATTAATGATTTTTTTTTTTTTAAATCTAAATATTTTATCTATTTAAGTTTTGCAAAATTCGGTGAGATAAGTCCTTTTTTTTTTGTCTGTTTATTTCAAGTTTCATTTTTTTAAAATTTTTTGGTGAAATTCCATGACATAAAAATGGTTTCTGTTTGATCTGTGTTTTCTTAGAGGCAAAGATGAAACAAAAGGAAGAAGAATTAAATGAGATGATTACAGAGCTTAGGAGGAAATATGATTCTTCGCAGGATGAACTTACAAAAGAGAAAGCTGAGAAGTTGGTGAGACTTTTAAAAAACAGCTGTTATCTATGAGCAATTTATATTATTTATTGTTGATATTTGTGTCTTTCCTTTTATGAATTTAAAATGCAGGTGGCAATTGATTCTCATAGGAAAGAGATTGAGGCAAGAGTTACTTCTGAAAAGTTGCAAGCTTCTTTGTCAGAAGAGCTTGAAAAAGCTCATCAAGAGGCATTAACCTCCAATCAACAGGTAATACGGTTGTTTTCTTTAACTCATTAATTTATTCCTTTTTACATCAATTTCATTTTGGATAAATTTCAATCGAAATTCCCATCTGTGTATTGTTGGATTTTGTAGATAGCATCTCTTCAGGATATTAACAAGCGGTTGCAAGAATATAACACGAGTTTGCAGCAATACAACAGCAAGCTTCAGTCGGATGCGGCATCAGCTGCTGAGAACATTTCCAAGTTGCAGAAGGAAAAGAGCACAATTATGGAAAATCTAAGCAACTTGAGGTGTCATAATGGTTTGTTGCAAGAACAATTGAATTCTTCCAGAGTGAGTATTTCTTACATGTTATTCACTTGCTTATGTAATTACATCTTGTATTTTAAATAAATCGTTTGATGCCATCGGGATCTAGCAGAACTTGTATCCGAATGAATTTTATATGCGATTGAATAGTGTTAAAATTCCAGAATAAGTTTTTGGTGCGAGTGATGGCGCATGATTAAATTGGAAAAAAATTGGTGCTAGATGTAGAAAAATCTTAGTAATCTTATTTGCGAAGTAGAACATTTATGGGTTATGTCCATCTGTTCTGCCCTTTCTGATTGACAATCTCATCATATATTCAGGATCACTGTCTGTACCTTTACATGCATGGATATATGTGGTGTTATTGGTGGTGATGGCAACTGATGATGGATGTTGCTTGCTAAAGACATTGCTTGCCCTTTGGCCATATTTTCCCTCTAATCATGCTTGGCTACATGAGAATTGAGAGCTGATTATGCAGCGTTACCGGCCAAAAATTGACTCATTCTGTTAGTAAGATGATATATGGCATACCTTGTTCACTTTGTGGTGAAGTAGATACACATGGCTTATAAATAGTTCATTAGATTCGATAGTTTCTATGATTAGTTGCACCATACTGAGTCATTTGCCCAGTCAGCTGGGTTTTTGTTGCAAAACTAACAATTACTTTATGCTAGAATCGAACAGCCAACCTCATTTGTCAGAACCATAGCATGCAACCACCATACTTGGTTGACACTAAATCTCTCATTCTGTTAACACCAAGTCACTCATTCTGTTATTGTTTCCAACAAATTTAAATGCATTAAACAATAAAATTTAAATATTAAAATATTGAGTCAAGCCGGTTAAAGACATATTGAGTCAGGCCGGTTACAGACTTGGTCTAGTCTTCGAGTTAACCTGACCTGGCTAGACATCGAGTCAAGTTGAATTTTTGAACCATGCACCGTAGAACTGTCAATATGAAAGTTCAAGAGTCTCTAGATGAGTGGAGTAATTGCTGTATCTGGACAGTTTATGGCTGAAGCTATGGGATAGGTGGTGGGCAGATTGCGGGGGATGGGGTATAGTTGGGCTAGCTAATGGATTGTAGCTCAGGTTGTGATTTAGTGGCTGCTGCAGGTTGAAGGGCTCAGAAGTAGGGGCCAGGTCATGGACTGTTTAGGAGATGCATGTGGACATATTCATGGCTAAATCTAGGGTAGATTTTTGGCTTGGGTCCTAGAGCTTTGCTAAGCCCAAATGCGTCTCCAACTCAGCTAATGCACACGGCACTTATCGCATACAGGTGAATATCCAAGCCATTCATCAACTGAACCTCTGTGTAGATGCTATTTCCGTAAGATAAAGGTGGCCCCTTTGGTGTATCATGATATTAGAAATAAGTGGACAGGTTATAAAACTTCAACCAATTTTTTCACAACCATACATTTGTTCATTTAACTGTGTTCCACCTGAAAAGTGGACCAACCTGATTCTTGGGATAGGGAATTGACATAGTGGTGCACTTCTGATAGATTTGGATATTGCACCCATCTGCTATGCTGGCACATGTCTTGGTGTGTGCGTTAGCTGACTTGTCGATGCTTGTAGGCTTAGTAAAGCTCTTTGTTGCAATTTGGAACAGTTTTAGGGTGATGACGGGAATGGATATGGCTCAACTGGATTTGTCTGTATCAGTTGGTTTTGGTCCTGTATCAGTCTGCTGGCTTCTTTTGTAGCGGACCAAAATCCGAGTTGTATAAAAAGTACTTATAACCATGTTACCAGCACACTTTGTCTGTACAAAATATTATATCAGATGAGACTATTTATATTTATGATATATTTAGATTAGACGTACAAAAATTGTTAACTAAACTCTCAAAGTTGGTTAGACATGAATAACATCTTTAATACTTTTTGGGCAATTTTGTCAATAGACAATAGGTCCATAATGAGAATGATATGGATCATAGGACAGTACCATATCCCACATTCTTTATTTATGTGTAGGCAGGTAGATGACATGTAACTTGTGCCCCTGTGTGCAGAAGTTAAACTTCTTTGTTTTATGCAACTATGACAATTCTATTGATAGTTATGTCTGCTTAATAGAATTCCTGAAAACATGATGTAAGCATACTATTACATATACATTATGTATTGTTTTGTAGTTTTTTCAAGATTTCATATGGAGCTTGGGTTTGAGTCAGGACCAATGTAGAGTCGAATAGCATTTTGAATAGCGTGCATAGCATATCGCTACTTAGTTTATTGTAGCCAAGTCACTCCAAAACAGTTATGTAACAGCCGTTAGGTAACATAGTTTATTGTAGCCAAGTCACTCCAAAACAGTTATGTAACAGCCGTTACGTAACAGTCTATTGTAGCCAAGTCACTCCAAAACAGTTATGTAACAGCCGATAGGTAACACTAACGGTGTTAACTGTTATGCATTATGGAAAAATTAACCCGTAATGGCCAATAACAGTCTTGTAACGGTGATAACAGCCCCGCAATAGTCGTTACAAGGCTAAAATAGGTTTTTCAAACGAAAAAAAAAGAATCTGATGGGGGCCCTAACAGCCTTTACGGCTTGTATTCCTTGATCTTAGCCATCTAGATAGCACAAATTCTAAGAAGTACACGCTATTTCATGTGTAAAGTACACTATATGTAGCATGAGTTGTATTGTAAGTAGCATATGCTACAGTCTATGTCATGCTACTACAGTTTTTGTTTGTTTTTACTCTAAAATCGTAAATATTTTGTTCTTAGTTTGTTAAGTTAGTTCATCACCTGTTGAAAATTGCGGACTCATCCGTCTCATATGTGGTGCTGAGCACAACTGTCTAGACCATCCAAACTGTGGGTCCTATTGTGTATGGAGAGTATCTCTGGAATCACACATATCAAACAATCATAAACATCTATATAGACATGTCAAGTGAATAGATGAAGAGTTATTACCATTTTAAATGAAGTAAATCTGACGCTGGAGCATAACCCTAAATGATGAATAAAAGCATATGAAAGAGGGTTTCAAAAGTCCTAACCCTCTTTTGCACTACACCTCTAGCCCTTAAAAGAAATCTCATACTCGATTTCTCAATCCATTCAACTGTTCGAGATGAAAATCCAGGGGATTGATTGGCCTTATGAGAAGATTCTTTGGCTAAATTTTCACGAACATTGGAGTCCAAACAAAGGAGAAGATAGACTCCCCCATTTCACATCCACACAGCTATGGAGCTCAAGATTTGTTTTTTTATACACATTTAAAGCTAAATAGAGGAACGTTTTTTACTCTTAATCTCAGTTAATGAGTTATATTTCATTTTGATTGATTTAGGGTTTTTTTTTTTTTTTTTTTCATTTTGCTTTTTGGGAGGCAGGTTCCCATGAACTGTTATATGATAAGCTTGTTCTACGGCCAACTTTTTTTTTTTTTTTTTTTTTTTTTCGTGGGGCCTATTGTGGTGTGTGTGGAATGGCATCCAACCTGTCCAGTCCATCATGTGGCCCATCATGCCATACTATGATACTAATGGTTATTGAATGGCTTATGGTTTTTTTTTTTTTTTTTCTAGTAGTTTGGCCCGTGTGATTTCTTGATAGGCCTAATTTTGTTCTCTATGGGGGTCCATTGTTTTTATGGTGTGGTTGGTATCTAACCTATCCTGTCCAACAGGGTTGATCCAATCATAATGTGGGCCACCAAGCTAAAAGGAGGGTAACTGTCCTTTGTTTTCTAAGGGTGGCCTACTCGATTAGTGGTTTTGGCTTGAATATAAGTGGGTTGACTTTTGATAATTTGTTTTAACATGCTTTTACTCGAAAAATGAAGCATATTTTTTCTAGTTTTTTTTTTTTTTTTTTTTTTTTTTTTTTTTAAAATTTTATTTTAATTTTGCTATTTTTTATATGCATTTTTACTATACTTTTCCTATTATTTTAATTAAAACACTAGGTTAAACATTCTCTCTGGTGTATAACTTGGTACTGTTTTAATCCTAATGCATATATGTTTACGCATGAAGTTTTGATCTCTTCTTTCCGTCCATTGAGACTTTGCAAACTTTTGCTTCTTCCCTTTTGTTCCGGATGTTTACTCAAGCTTGCTGTTTAAGTGTGTTCATATGAATGAATCGATCTCTCAGGCATCTCAACAAGAGGCTATAAGGCAGAAGGATATGTTGACGAAGGAAGTGGGATGCCTTAGAGGTGAACTGCAACAAGTGAGAGAGGATCGTGATCTCCAATCAGCCCAGGTGCAGGATTTAAAGGCCGAGATAGTAAGACACAATGAATGTTCTGGGAAATCCACTATTGAGTTGGAGATGCTAACAGCAAAAACAAATTTACTTGAGGTTTGTTGACTCTCTCTCTCTCTCTAAAATTTATTTTCTTATTCTTGCACTTGTTTGTCAAGTGATTAATCTTTTTTGAAATTTTCTTTTAGGAAACTTGTTCTTCACAGAAAGAAAAAATAAGAATGTTGGAGTGCAGACTTGCATCTGCAAATGATAAAGTGCAGGTTAGTTACATTGTAGAGTTTCTTGAAGATGCTTCATAGACATGATCATACTACTTCACTACATGCCAATTTGGTGCGTGCTCAAGATTTAGGTAGGCTCCACTTTGTACATGCCATGCCTTACATCAGGTCTATTTGGTCACTAAGGGTGCTGCATGTGTATGTTGAATGTTGACTATTGGCCATTGTTTTTCAAGCATCCATCTTTTACGCATTGCTCACCTAATAAGTGGACATGCCTGATTTTGAGCTATGATATATACATGGTTGGTCCATCTGATGAATGAATTACACCTCAAATATTGTGCCACATTGGCATTTATTGGGAGAAATGCAAGTAACAATTGCATTTCTTTTCCACCTTGTTACCTTTGTAGCTTTATCAGATTGCTTTTGAAGGTGACATTGCATTTGATTTATCTTGATGTTTATTTTGTTCATATAGATGGCTGATTCAACTGCCTTAGAGAGGATAACAGAATGCGAAAGACAAAAGAAAGAGTTACAGGACCTAAAGAATCGCCTAACAGATGCAGAATTTCAAATTTTAGAAGCAGAGCGGCTTCGCAAGAAATTACTTAACACCATACTGGTACATTTTTCTACTCTTCTGTCAGTAATACAACCAATTTATTTGACCTTAAGTAAAATTTTAGTTGCTGATTAAAAAGGTTTATTTGATCATGAATCTTTTATAAACTGCAGGAACTTAAAGGCAACATTCGAGTATTCTGCAGAGTGCGTCCTTTGTTACCTGACGATGATGGTTGTGGAACAGAAGCACAGGTTGTTTCTTATCCTACGTCAACTGAGCTTCTTGGACGGGGCATTGAATTGATGCAAAGTGGTAAGGTTTTGGTTCTTATTTTATGCCATCCACTATTGCAAATTATTGGTGCAAGTTATTTTTATGAGGAATTATATAATCATTGACCTGTAAATATGCATAGTATCCACACATTCTCAGTTTGCACAAATGGGACTCATGATCAAAGCTATTGATTTGATGACCCGCACCATTTATAGACCGTGCCAAAATATTCCAAAATTGAAGATCTTATCCATCCATCCAGTCGTTGCTCTTTCATCACCTGAATGTAGATAGTTGTTGTATTTCTTTATATAAAGATCTATATATGGAAAAATAATAAAAGGTTAGGATTATTCCATTGAGGAATTTTTTCGAGTATGATCCACGCTGCAGGTATATCATTAGGTCATGATTCTCACGAGAAACAAAAGATTGGGGGACCTATACAGTTCGTCGGTTTGTGGATCATATTATTTTTCTGCTTATATAATGTTCAATTCAGTGTTTTAAATAGCGGTAGCGTGATGCGTAGCGCTCAACCCTCTATAGTATGTAGCGTAAATACGTAGCGTGTAGCGTAAGCTACACGATACTTCTATTTTTTAATTTAAAAATAGGACAAATTAATAAATAGTGAAAAAAAAAAGGAAAAAGATATAAAAATGTCTAAAAGATGATTCATTTTATCAATTATAAGCATGTTCAAAAAAGTTATTAGTTATCATTTATCAAAAGACAATCCACATATATAAGCCAAATCAAATAATTATCACATCAACAACTTTCTAAGCAAACCACTTTAATTAATAATGTCTAATTGAAACCACAAGTCACAATTATGAAAAGAAATAAAAACCTCATAGGTTAAAAAGTATCAAGTACAATACAAGTGTCACATTTCTCAACATTAGAAACAAAGAAAACCTGAAAAAATAATAAAAAACTAAAATAGTAAAAAAAATACATTGTAGCTTACGCTACGGACGCTACGCGCTACGTAGCTGTAGCGTACGCTACCACCCCTGTAGCGTACGCTATAGGGGATTTACGCTACTTGGGACGCTACGTAGCGCTACGGCCACGCTACGCTACGTAGCGTACGCTACCGCTACGCTAAGGATGCTATTTGAAACACTGGTTCAATTTCATGTTACATGGTTGGAAGATTTGGATCAAGGTTAACACATTGGTGTTACAACTTACAGCACCATAATAGGTGTCTGGTTTTATTGTTATACAATGGTAATAGTTGCTCTGAAATGGTAAACGGTACACTTAAGCCCATGTCATTTCTTTTACTTTATGAGATATTTGGCCCATGGAAAATAATGTTGATTTTATTGAAAATGGTGTTGTAAAGCATAATCTAGTACCATGCTATTTAAAAAACAGCTCGTGTAAATAATGAAAACTATTCCATTATACTCGGTTGTTATTGATAAAATAATGGCTGTAATTCTGAAAACAACGGTTGTTATTTGACATGTTTCTGTTAGATCAATATAATGAAGAGTGGCCATTCCCATTATAATGGCTATTATGATGTGTGCTATGATTCCATTTTTAAACACTGGCATTATCTCTAAAGCATCTGATACTAAATCTCTCAAAAAAAAAAAGAAAAAATAAAATCTGATACTAACTTATTTACCATCGGAAACAGGGCAAAAGTATCCATTCACTTTCGATAAAGTATTCAACCACGATGCTTCACAACAAGATGTTTTTGTGGAAATCTCACAGCTGGTTCAGAGTGCCCTTGATGGTTATAAGGTGATCCTCACCATTTCACTTATGTTCATTGTCGAATGGAATAAATGTCTTTGTGGTTTCTTGAGTGGTATTTTCCTTTTGACTTGTGTTCTTTGAATTAAGAACTTGAAAAATCTCACATAATTTAGGTCATTGGTAACAGTTTACATTTGTAGAGGTCTCAGTGGATCGTGTTTCAACAAGTATGACAGAACTTCTCATGGAAACAATCAACTTTTGTAAAAAAGCAAAATCTGTGCAAATTTTAAAGCCTTGAAAGTGTCTGTTTAAGATTTAACAATGCACCCACACATTGTTAATCATTTTTGCTTTTAACGATGACACCTGGTATTGTCTTGAAGTTATTCAATGCATGGTTTCAGTAGTTTCAATATCCTTAACTGGTGCTATGTTTTTTAATTCAATACTTCAGTGGATACTGTCTTGTATACTATCCGCTAAGGTAGTGTCATTATTCATATGATTGAAAATGATTATATGCAGTTTTGCTATTAATTGCAATAGAGTTTATTTGTATCTTTATGTTTTTTAGCATTTAGCAAGAACGTTGTGGTTGGTAGGTCTGTATTTTTGCCTATGGTCAGACGGGTTCTGGCAAGACATATACCATGATGGGTAGACCGGAAGCTCTGGAACAGAAAGGGCTGATACCCCGTTCATTGGAACAAATATTTCAAAGTAGCCAATCCCTATCATCTCAGGGGTGGACATTCAAGATGCAGGTTGGCCTTTATTATTATTATTATTATTATTATTTATAAATGTCTTTCTTTTTTATATTGATTTCACAACATGAAGAACTTTTTTTTTTTTTTTTTTGAAACCATTTTTTCCCTTTTATCATTTACAGGCATCGATGTTGGAGATCTACAATGAAACCATCCGTGATTTATTGTCTCCTAGTCGCTCGGGAGGTCTAGATGCTTCACGAATGGACAATGGCATGCTTGGAAAGCAATATGCAATTAAGCATGATTCAAATGGAAATACACATGTCTCTGACCTTACAGTTGTTGATGTGTGTAGTATCAAGGAGGTTTCCTCTCTTCTACACCAAGCTGCACAAAGCAGGTTAGTCTTTTAAAGGACTTGTAGATTTACAATAGTTCTCTTTCCAAATAAGGGTGGAAGATATTAAATGGTGGCTTGCTATATGGTTTAATTGTGCTAATTTCTTTTATACTGTGAAAAGATAAATCGAGTAGTTTCCTCTGTAGTTATTTTTTCGATTTGCACATCTTTTCAAACTGTTTTCTTATGTTTAACTGTGAAAGCTATGAAATGGTGGTTTCCTAAATGGTTCCATTGTACGTTTCTTTTATACTATCCTATGAAAAGACAAATTGAGTATCTTTCTTTATATTATTTTTTACTTGAGTTGCTCATCTTGTCAGCCTGTTTTCTTATGTTTCTTTCTTTGTCATCTTATGCTAGAACCTCACAAAATGAGGTAAATGAAGTAGTTTTGCAAGAACATGACACTAATTAAAATCAGATGGTCATGCAATCTGATGAAGCATGTGCACAACTTGAAAGTATTGAACTAGTAAAGTGTACAACCTCCAAGATTATGCAAAATTGATAAACTGTTCATTTTCAATAGAACTAAAATGAATGGAAAAGGACAATCCATACTCCAATGTGCATTCTATTGGTAGAAGCATACATACCTATTCTCTTTCCATGTACGTCAGTGTCGCACAGGTATCATGTGCTGTAATGGCCGTTACGGAGCTGTAAAGAACGTTCTAGAAAGCTAACGGTGGCAACTTTTATACGTTACGGGGTCATAATGGCTGTTATGGAAAAAAATGACTTGTAACTGCCGTTATGCCCTGTAAAGGCTGTAACTGCCCCGTAACAGTCCGTTATGGAGCAGGTACATGTTTTTTTTTTTTTTTTTTTTTTTAAATAAATTTATTTGTAAATAAAAAGAGTCCATAACGGTCGCTAAAGGGGCTCGTATTATAAAGGTAACAGTGGTGGGCTGCTGACTGCTATGGCCACCATTACCCTTACGGAATACCTTGCTCGCAGGTAACTTGGTTGGGCTTTAGCTACAAAGTGTCTGTCAGAGTTGGGTAGTATGCCTTATCCTTTATCACATCTTCTACCTTCTTATTGAGCCAAAAAAGTGAGCACAACTCAAGTCAAGTAGGGGTTTTCAAAAGAATGATAATATGTAGATCTCTATAAAGAAGTATATGCAGTTCTATTGTCAATCCTCACCTTCTACACATTTATGGGAATTGCAAGGGTTCACTATGTGAATAGGCTGTAGATGCAGAATCGCAATGATTGGCAACTTTGACCATCCAGTTGTTGTGAGTTTTGCTAGTTGAATGTGAATCACTGCTCTGATTGTTTGCTTGTAGGCGGTTGATCTAATGATTTCCACTGCTCAACACTGTTTCCTTTTGGCGTATGGCGATCAATGTTGTGGACCATTGGAACAACAGTCTCAATCACCTAACATATATGTCAATTGTGCCATGAGGAGGAACTGCATGAAACTTCTATGCAGCAACCTGCTTGTTCCTTTTATAGGCCACTGATCATATGGCTTCTTCATATCAATACCTTGCCTTTTGGCACATGGCATGTCAACATGGTGGCCTGTAGAACAACAGTCAAAAGTCTAGTGTGTCGTGAGGAAACTGCATAGAACTTTTATACAACAACCTGCTTATGAGGAGGATTCCTCTTTTCAAGATCTCAGCAAGTTGAATACCTGGAAGTGGGTAGAACATTTTGAATATGATTTGGAGCATCTCCCTGGGTAGAAGGATTCTGCAATGCAAGGTTAAGTGTCGGAAGACAATAAAATCTGTGGCCCTCTATAATAGGGTCTTTAACAATGTTATTGTCTGGAAGCTAGTCTTCTTCATTATAGGCCTTGCTCCAACTCATCACTGAGAAATAAGTCAGCTGAATCTTGGCTAATTCATGCTACTATTTCAACAGTCTCACATTCTCACCCATTACAAAATCACACACTAGCCTTTCATTCTGCAAAATCCTATGTAATCCACTTCTCATTATACCACTGAGTCCAATAAAATTAACTGAAGATTTTTCATTCTAGATGAATCTAACGTAGCAAAGGAGGAATGTGCACACATCTAGCCCCTGGCATGCTAAGCGTGCCATGTTGCAAAAATTTTGCTCGCCAATATTTCACGTCTAGAGCATCCAGGCCACGAAAAAGGTTGATCCAATCATGAAGAACATGTAGCGTGAAAAATTATGCTCATTCTCACTAGATGGAGTAGACCATTGTAATCAATAGACAACGAACGATGTGACCCAACGTATAGGTGTGGTACACCTCGGAGTGGATCTTGTTTCTTTTGCAGCAGATGATCTTTGTGATTGTTCCCACTGAGCTGTGATGTCTTAGTTTCGTTACCAACAGAGTGAATAGATACATCCCAAAACTTCCACAGTAACCATAAAAATTGAATAAATATAAATTACATTGCAAACATCTGAACAAATAATAATCTTGTTAACAATATGGTATAATCTTATTAACAAATATACAAAAAAAAAATGGTTCATATATGGATGCTTGATCTGTGGAATTGCTCTTATAAGCTCAAGTATGATTCTTATTTATATCTCCTCTGCCTCCTATGATAAAAAGTTCAATGCTAAAAGAGGTTTATTTTTCTTAGGTCTGTTGGAAAGACACAAATGAACGAGCATTCATCTAGAAGTCATTTTGTCTTCACTCTGCGGATCTGTGGAGTTAATGAGGTAATGAAAAAAATGAGGTTCACATCCTCAGTTTGGTAGCATTTCAAAGTAACCCCCAAACTGAATTTTAGTTTAGCATTTTAGGTGGCACTAAAAATGAAATCAAAATGAGCTGGTTGTTGTTTCTATACTATTCTGCCCTAGTGAAATTAGGACAGTCGATGGGCCAGGCTGGGGCTATTCAAAGTCAATATTTTTAATTGGGTATTTGGGCCAAGCAGATTGGGTCCAACCAGTTCAAAATCCGGGCCAGAACCAACACCATGCTGTGGCCCGTTGGAACCTCTAGATGAAATACTTTGTTCATTTCAACTATTATTTTTGTGGAAAAGCATTCTGCCTGTCCCATTTTCTAAGGTGCTTGTGCACACATACCTGACCGTTATTTTTATATTGATCTAATATCTTCATTCAACAGAGCACAGAACAACAAGTGCAAGGTGTATTAAACCTAATAGACCTTGCTGGTAGCGAACGCCTTTCCAAGAGCGGCTCGACTGGGGATCGCCTAAGAGAAACTCAGGTGCTTCTACTCAAACCAGTATCTGTTAGATCCTCATAGGTGTTCATTGACATGTATTTGTGCAAATTATAATGCTGAATTTTCTCTCATGTGATGATTTTCAGGCAATCAATAAGAGTTTATCAGCCCTCAGTGATGTTATATTTTCTATTGCGAAGAAAGAGGACCATGTGCCATTCAGGAACTCTAAGCTAACGTATCTTCTCCAGGTAATGCTTTCATTGGTGGGAAATGTAGAATGGTTGAGCTAAAGAAAGTTGTAGTTGATCTTTATTGTATGATGATATTTATATTGGACTGAACTAAATGCCACTCTTAGTTTGTTCAACTCCTACATGGACAGGCCCACCTTTTTGTGTGGATCCAAGCTAGTCATTTGAGGGACACTTGAACCGGTATGAATGTGTCCCAATTGGTGAAGTAGCATACAGTTAAGACAGTCCCCTTACAGGAGATTTTGGGGCATGGTTTGTCCATAGCAAGGCAACCTTGGTCACCGCCAGTTTAATTGTGGGCCCAGTTGCAAAATTGCTGGCGAAGCTAAAAATGCCGGCCGTGAATTAGCTGCGACCCTGGATCCGGTGACTTGGGTGGGACCCTGACTGTGGGGCCCACCTCGATGTATGTGTTATATATTTATGCTGTCCATCTGTTTTTCTAACTCATTTATGGGCATGAAGAAGATAAAAATCTCAGGTGGACCACACCACTGGAAACAATGGTCATTGAACGTCCACCATTAAAAACTGCCTAGGGTCCACCTTTATGTTTTTTTTTTTTTCCCATCCAACCTGTTGATAAGTTCACATTGACCTGGATGAAGGAAAAACACAAATATCAGCTTGATCCAAAATTTGTGGCCCGCAAAGAGTTTTTAATGGTCATTCATCACTGTTTCTTGTAGTGTGGTCCACCTGAGATTTGGATCTGCTTCATTTTGGGGGCCCATGCCATAAAATGATCTGGCAAAACGGATAGATGGTGTAATCTACAATGCATACATCGAGGTGGGTCCCACGGTCAGGGTCTCACCCACATTGCTGGATCTGTGGTGGCAGCTATGTTGCTTCCAAAAATACAATTTTTTTTTTTGGAGTGTGTCAAGCGTCATAATGCCTCTCATTGAGTTATTGTATAGTTCGTAGTATTTAGTACCTATTGAGTGTTTTGTTATTTGAAAGATAGAATGTTGTAATGTCTTTTAGATGTGTTTTCAGTACCCGGCCTAATTTTACTATTTTGATATTTGCTAAAAGCTTGGTATTCGTCTCTCGCCTTTCATTCCCATCTTATCTAATCTCTCTCTCTCTCTCTCTGTGTGTGTGTGTGTGTGTGTGTGTGTGTGTGTGTGTGTGTGTGTGTGTGTATTTGTTGTTGGAGCTTACATCTTAACATTATCTTCTTATTTTGATGATTGACAGCCTTGTCTAGGGGGGGACTCAAAGGCCCTGATGTTTGTGAACATTTCCCCTGATCCAACTTCAATGAATGAATCTCTTTGTTCCCTCCGGTTTGCAGCTAGAGTCAATGCTTGTGAGATTGGTGTTGCTCGTCGCCAGACTTATGTCCGGTCTACAGATTCTCGCCTTAGTTATGGTTGAGCCCAGTGGCAGTGGTCTTCTTGTACCACATGTTGTTTGTTTCTTTGCTGTGACAATGTACTGAGTGTGGTGTTGACATATCTAAGGTAACAAAATTGTTTCCTAACATTGAGCTGGATGTAATTTGTATAGTAATTTACTGGACTAGATTTGTAGTTGGGGAAGCATGGGCTGCTCACTGAGGTAGTGAATTTGTAATCTAGAGCAGCTTCTGGCCTAATTGTTTCAATGGTACCATTTAGTTTTCATGAGCTGGTTTATCAGCTTTGCTTTGCCTGTCATGTGATGGTCTTTATGCATCTATTCATTCGTGCTTTTGATGCACATACTAACTCTTTAACTACTTCCTGAATTTCTCTGCATGGAATGTGAAGTGTTCATATTGCACAAGGTGGAATTATTAAGGATTTGAAATTGTGCTAGGCTAATGTGGCTATGCTTTTCAGTTGCAACTCATGCTATGAACTATGATGAGCTGGGGATGTGCACATCACACTCAAGTATTCAATTCTGTGAATAGGGCTGATGGCTGAGTAATTCATTAACATTGCTTTGTTGGGCCCCACTTTATTTGGACATGCAATGCAGAAGCATTTTCACACTAGGCTCGTGTGAGGCAGGCTCCACCCGTGTGAAGCGGGTGGCTTGTGTGAATGTGAAGTGGGGTTCATGAGGGGGTTTGGCTAAGGTCCTAACCCATAGGATGTGGGGCTTAGGCTATGAGATAAAGGGATTGATTCACCATGCTCCATCGGTTTGAGCTTTTAGAGTAAGTGGTTACTTGTCCTGCATTAAAGTAGTATTAGAGTGGGAGGTCTTGTGTTCTAGACTCCTCACAGGGGGATGAATAATGCAGAGGCATTTTCACACCGGGCTCAAGTGGGGTACCTTGTGGGATGCAGGGGTACACTCAAGTGGTTTGTACACTGCATGTCATTTAATTCCACCCTATGAAATATGCTTTTAATCCCAAAACCACTAGGGAAAGTACATTTGCCTGAAGACCACTCTCCTTTCTTGAAGGAATGAACTAGTGCCATCCTCTGTAGTTCTCTCATCTAGTGGGCCTTATTTCACCTTGTTATGAGGTTGCATTTATCTTGGCCTTGTCTCAAGGAATTTTAGCTTTCAGAATGATTATAGAACTCAGTTGAAAATGTACGCTGCTTAGCATTGAATCTTGATTGCTAAAATGGCACTTTCCGACTTTTTTGTTGTTGTTGTCTTCACTAGCTTGCATTCTCATTTTAGTTGCATTGTGGTTAGGACCTGTTTGGATGGGGCATCTCGGGGCATCTCTGATCTAAGTGGGTATGATATCCTCTGATAGTATAGCTTAGCTGCTAACTGTTTCATTTCAAGCGGTATACCAAGGAAATGGATAGGAAAATGTCACCTCTTTAGCATCTTCTCTGCCTTGGACTGGGAATTTGGAGAAGCCAAACACCTTTTTTTTTTTTTCCTTTTGTACTCGAATCCTTTTTTAGGTGAAAAACTGAAAATCCAGAAAGTTAGGGATTTAGTTCACTGCCCAAACAGACCCTTTTGAACCAGTAATAATTGGGCTTTAGTAGTTGAGTTATCAGTTACTGTTTGTTGAAACTCATGGGCATATACCGGATTCAGACCATTCATCAGTTGGGTCACATGGATGGGCCATGTGATAAGAACCATGTGGGTCCAGGTTCCAATTGATAGCAGGTCCTTCAGTTGGAGATTTCTCAACCTACCAATTTGTAATGCTGCAATGAGTCAATTAGGGGCTATGATTGCCCATCCTATCTAAAATATTCTAGCCACCACCAATATACAATAGGGCCAAAAGCTGAACAATCGAGATCGCAGGATACTATATTGGAACTATATCAATAGGCAGACCAAAACTCATTAAAAAAAAACAACTGAAAGTAGAGATGCCATTCATTTCTTTGGGAATGAGAAGAAAGTGCAAAACAACTCTTATTGAAGATGTCGAAAGCCGAACTATTACACAGAGATTAGCTACAAAGCTAGAGAATGGGATGATATACTGAATCCTTCCATTTTATTGAAACCATCTACCCCCAAAACCTCTTACAAGCTTACATTTGCAGATATTGGTATTGTTCGAACTCTTACTTAAATATCGAAGTGATTTTGTCAATAACACTGCCGAGCCAATCAGCAAAGTTGCCGCCGACAGGCATATCTGTTTCAGGATCGAATGGGAATGGCTTCTCTGGTTTTGTTGCTTCTAGAATGACCTCAATTGGAATCTTTGGTTTTGATCGCTCCAAAGGGACCAAGGGATCGTAATACTTTTGTGGGTCTGGACAGTAATCCTGAAGTAAAAGGCCAAGCAGGGAAGATTTTAACTTCAGTAAAGGGTATTAACAGACCCCACTTTCAAATCCTACTTGAGCGAGTGGCACACGTGCGAAAGATTTAGTTTGAACATTAAAAAACCATCAACCATGCATGTGGTGTGGTCCAAAATGAGGTCAGGCTGGCGATCAGTGGGTCATTAGTGTATGGAGAAGTGGACAGTTAGAGAAACTGATCAACATTCATTTTCACTACATAGGATTGACCCACATGATGACCAGACTGGTCTGATTTTTTGTGACAGTACATACAGTGTGGGCCACACCCATCTGCAACATTGGTGTGTATGAAGAGATTCGTGAATAACCGTACTAGGAACAAGAAATTGAAAGGTGATTTATTACCTGATCGGCGTGCATTTTCCTCACAAATGTTTTGAATATCCCAAAATTCTTTCCAGTCAAGAGTTCGTCTGATAATCGGAGATATGTCAATGATGCGATCCGTAACTTTGGCGGTCCATTTCTGTTGACTCCATTTGGCCTTGCGTTCTTCAGGATCTGGTTATAAGCCGTCCTATCATACCTTGAAAGCGCATTTTCACAAGCGACTTCGATGCTCTCTCTCCAACCCCCACTCAACACCTGAAATCATTTAAAAAAACCATTACAATGAGCATGGAAGGCCAAGGCTTCAGCACTCTTTGAAATCATAAAAAACCATGGTTAAGAAAGAAAAAAAATACAATGCTTGATTGAATGAGAATGATCTTTCTATTCATCCATCTATGATCCAGGTGGGCTCCACATTTCAATGATCAGAGTATCTCATAGGGACCCCCTATGAACTCTGTTCATTCCCTAAAAATATCTCCCATTGGAGAATCTTAGCTGTGTAGAAGTTGGTTGTTTTGGTCTTGCTGAATGATTTGCAGACTACCAATTGCATAGTTGACTAGTTGGTTATCTATCATCCACAATGTGGCCCACTAGATGAATAGCCTGGATCACCAAAAGGTGGCCCCACAAGTACAATTTCTCAGCCACACTAATTTCATATGATCTAGTCAAGCATCATATAGGACATGAGTATACCATGATTTTACCTGCTGAACGAGCTCCTCGGGCCCGCTTTTAGCTTCTGCACTCTGCTCCGAGTCTCTCATCTCAATGCATGTAAAATTCAATATGGCATAATGTCTTGATAGCATCCTCGCTATGGTTCTATACCCATCTCGATCGTCCAAGTTGTAGTATCCTGAAGTGAGTTCGGCGGCGTGGTTTGGAGCTTTGTACCACCAGTGAATTCCTGATACCTGTTTAAGGATAAGATAATGTATGATTAATCTAAATACAGAATCGATCTGATGCACCAGTAGCACTGTTATGTTATAATTCCTAGTTTGGTACTGATATGTTGACTGTCCACTCAATCTATTTGGACCATCCATCAGACCCAATCCAAATTTCATGGGCCATCTGGCAGAAAAATTGCACCCAGCAGACAATTTTAACCATATGATCAATAGCCTGTAACCATTAAGATTGTTTACAGAAGGTAGGTCAGGTAGATACTGGGGTGGGGCTCACGTGAATTGTTTATACTTTAAATGACCACTTGGATCAAATGATCGTGAGTCCTAACCTTTTGATAAAATGTCTTGAACTATACAATTTTGTGATATTGCATCGTCAAGAAATTTTATGATATTTGTTGCAACCAAACACACCCTAACTGTTAGGATCTATAGAGCCTGATCATTAGAGGTGTACTGTTCATCCAGATAGCACTTTCGCGGGTTGAGCTCCACTCTGAGCTCGCACTGGGGTCAAAGGGGGGCAGCACCCCCTTGCTTGGAGGTCCGGGGGTGTGCCCTCAGTTCAAAGGACAATTTCGTAATTTCAAATGGAGTTTTTATGTAAACCCTAGTTTATTTTGGAGTAATATATATTCTGTCGTGTGTGTGTGTGTGTGAGAGAGAGAGAGAGAGAGAGAGAGAGAGAGAGAGAGAGAGAGAGAGAGAGCTGTCATTGTATTAGAGTTGTTTCTTCGATTTTGTCTTTGAGCATATTGGATTGACATGAATTCGTGAACGTACCGAAAGGGAACCATGCAAATCTGTGTTG
This sequence comes from Magnolia officinalis, assembly GCA_021015155.1. NCBI lineage: Eukaryota > Viridiplantae > Streptophyta > Magnoliopsida > Magnoliales > Magnoliaceae > Magnolia > Magnolia officinalis. Next base: position 11,640,518 of record JAJHSJ010000017.1, read on the forward strand.
TGGTTTGTATCATTTTTTTTTTCTGTTTTCTTTTGATTTCGATATTGCTGTGCTTGTGGTCGATAAGGGATTTTCCTCCCAACACTAACCATAGTTTAAAAAAAAAACTCAAAAACCAGACTTGGCTAGACACCCATCTGGGTTAGGTCAACTCGAAGACTCCATTGAGTCCTTACTTCACTTGACTCGCTATTTAAAAACTAAATTAAAATATTTAAAGCAGTCGAGTTATAGTGGGGTTGGATGCCTGAAGTCATAATTTCAGAATTCATTTTCACTTCTGATTTAAGGTGAGTGACTTGGCTTGAGTCACTAAGAGTCGAATCAACCACCAACTTAGTGAGTTGATTTGATGAGTCTTTCTGAGTTAGGACCCAGTTTCCTAATAACTCAGCATGAAATCTCAATAAGTTGAGTTGACTCGGTTGAGTCTTGAATCGAGCCACCGACTTTTAGAACTATGGTTTAAACCATTAATGAAACACTCTGATCTGATCCAACTGGACACTGAGTCAAGTTCGGTTTCTTAGGACTTCATGAAACAAATGATTTTAATTAATGGTATGAAAGAAATGAAAAGCTGATATTTGGACCACTTACCTTAGCTGCTAGCTTGAGTTTATAGCCCAAGAAAATTTTATTAGCCTCATCAAGGATCTGATCGCCATGAATAATCAACCTGTTTGAGTACCATGTCAGGAAGAACTTTCCTTTCTCGGTGAGATACGTCCCATCCTTTTTGAAGAACTCAGTTGAGTCGGGTGTGTCGTTGTACTCCCCTGCATCATCAGGCACGTCCCACTCGGGATGGCCGGCCTGCATTGCGGCCTCTTTGAATTCGTCTTTCAGATATTTGTCGTAGCACTGCATTGTTTTTGTGTGAGATTGTCAAATTACCTTGTGAAAAATGGTAACTCTCTTTTAGTCGTGAAATTTCTAGTGCGACCTGAGTGTCGAGTCTGAATTGGCCCGACTCGCCTGAGTCGAGTCTTAAAACCAATTTTGTGGGGCCCATGGTTGGATTATCCAAGCCATTGATCTGATGGCACCCAAAAGATGTACTCAATTGATGAACTCTTAATCTTTCTTTTGTTGGCATACAAACATATATTGCTGAGAAGAAATGTAACAAGAAGCCAGATTTAATGGCTAGGATCTTCCAATTTGGATTTTCTTTTTGGGGTGGGGTCCATATGGGCTCCTCAGCTCAATGGATTGGGTAAACCAAAAATGGGCCCCACCTTCACATGTACAAACTGGCTGAAAAATAAAATCAAGTTTGCAATCACACAATATTAAAATCCGGTTGGCGAGCACCGTTCCTCCGAGCTTTGCATCAGGGGCCAATGCAGGCTAGATCATCTGACCTACAATTCAGGCCATTTCACTCCTCAGGTGGGCCACAGTGTATTATCCATACATTTGTTTTGTACACTTAGGTCATCTGTGTAAACCAGAAAAAATGCAGGCGCCTATGGAAGATCTGAGCCCTCAATCAGGTGGGCCACATTATGGACACCCTAGCCCAAAAATCAGGTGAATTCACATTCATCGGATGGGCCAGTGTCCTGATTGGACAGTGACAGGTTATGGGCCCATGTTATCACTCATCTGCTACAGAAAGAGGTGGTCCCAGTTCAGGCCACAATTTCATTGTCAGTTTCTAACAGATGCTCAGGAATGTTGATTTTACTGGTGTATCCTCACCATACTTGCAACATATCTGTCCATGATCTGAGATATACATCAAGCAGGGCCCAACATGGATGTGACCTTATCTAAAATTCTAGCCAGTTAGACAATCCAGTCGGTTGAATTTGAGCATCATATTCGACAATCTGTAGCTGTTCATCTTTTTTCCTCAAATTCAGCGGTTACAATTCCCCGCTAGACCTGATTTTTTCGATATGGTCACATCTACATTGGGGACCTCATGATGCGCAGTCTGGATATCGTGGAATGTCCAATAGGGATAAGAACTAGAGGTTCATGAATACCTGAAATTCTCCAATTCCTGGAAATACCCATCCTTGAGACTGTGGATAAGAGGGAAATCTGAGCTCACCAGCTGGGCCCAGGCCCACCTCAATATCAGTAATAAGCCCAGCTTCCAAGAAATCTGCCATATTCTCCATAAAGCTCTTCATGTAGTCTCTATAAAGCTACAACAGTCAACACCCAAATTCTAACATTAGAAAAAAAAAAAAAAACACTAAAGGCGTGTTTGGTTGCATCAAATATCATGAAATTCTGATATTTTGCACCAACTTAGGCCAACCAATCTGATATTTCATGATATTTGTTGCAACCAAACACACCCTAAAGTAAAAGATATGAAAAACCCAAATAAAATTCAAAAGTAAATTTTCATATAAGCCTACAACCAGGATTAGTGCGGCCGACTGAACGGGCCCGAGTCCATGTAAATCCAAGTCCATTCTACATAAGTCCAGCTCCGTCGGTGGAGCCTGACCCATTTACATCTAAATAGGTCAGGTCAGGTCATGGTCGGGCTTAATGAGTTTTAAGTGGGTTGGGTCAGTTGAGCTCGACCCATTTACATCTAAATGGGTCGGGTTCAACCTTAGGCTGACCCGGACCCAAACCCGAACCCGAACCCAGCACATTTCTAATTCTATCTATCATGGACTAATAAGAAGAAATGGGTCTTGAGAAATCAAACCTCCACAGCTGTACGGCCACCAAAAAGGGACTGATTATCAACACCAATGCTAAGGTATTCAATATTTCGGGTCCCCCTTCTATTGGTGTAGTAGATATCCGGATCCGATTCTCCAATGTCTCGGATCCATTGTGGGATGGGTATATTAACAATATCCCCCACATTCCCACCACACTGATGGAATGACATGATGGCTTGAAGTTTCAGCCCACATTCTTGAACAAGCTCGAATAGGCTCCTATATGCACTCCAATCATATTTCTTGGGGCCCTTGTTCTCTATGATGCCCCACCATATATCCACCATCACACCGTCCACATCAGCTGCCCTGAGTTGCTTCAGCTGTTTCCTCAGCCCTTCTTTGTTTTCTAACACATTTTCAGCTGTAACAACACCCAACTAATCCAAAAAAAAAAAAAAAAAAAAAAAAAAAAATGTTAGTTTAGTGGGCCAATTACACCTGGTTGAATTTGGACTGTTGGAATTGACATCGTCTATCGTGACCGTACATTAGGTCCAGTCCACTCTTCTTCTGCTACTGTGAGAAAATTGCAGCGATCGGATGGCCCTAAGGCATCCGGCATCCTTTTCCATTCATTTTTTTCAAGCCACTAAATGGAAAGGTTTGGATCATCTGATTAGTGTTCTTGTTTTTGGGGTAACCAATGAAGAGTGGATCAGGCTGAATGGATGGTCCAGATTGTTGATATAGATTGTGCATATATTCAATGGGCAAGATTGGATTAGATTTGAGAAACAATCAAGTGGGTTTCCATGCACTTAGTTACATCTGTGCTCGTTGGCATCCACTTCAACCATCTCACCCATCCATTAGTCCAGTCAACTCTTCTTCTGCTGTTTTGCAAAAATGGCACCAATCTGATGGTTCTAAAACATCCTTCTCCACCAAAATTTTCATGCCACTGAATGGAAGGTTCGGATCATCCGATCCATCTGATTTTTTGGAGGCAGCCAATGAAGAGTGGATTGGGCCGAATGGATGGTCCAGATCGGTGATATGGATTGTTGACATGTCCACATGGTTTGGTTTCCATACACTTGGCCTTTAGTAGTAATCTCATTTAAGGTGTGTTTGGATGCTCAGTTGGATTGAATGACACTCACCCATTTAGTAACATGTCTTATAATTATCTATGAAAATGGTGTCACCCCACTTGGGTCATTGCCCATTTACTGAATTGACCAATTGCAATTTGATTCCATTGGACATCCAAACGCACCTCACCTAAAAACAAGTATATATGCACGTGTGAATTTAACTTACTGGGAGCATGACATAAAACACTTGGCCTTTAGTAGTAATCACATTTAAGGTGTGTTTGGATGCTCAATTAGATTGAATGGCACTCACCCATTTGGTGACATGGCTTATAATTATGAATGAAAATGGTGCCACCCCACTTGGGTCATTACCCATTACTGAATTGACCAATTGTAATTTAATTCCATTGCACATCCAAACGCACCCTCACCTAAAAACAAGTATGCATATGTGAATTTAACTTACTGGGAGCATGACATAGACGGGTACATAATTTGCAGCGTCTTCTCCTTCTCGGTGAGTAGAGTTGGGGTCTGCATCGTTAAAAAAAGAGGGTTTTATTTTTCAAATTTTGGGCTATGATTTCCTTTTTTTGGATGAGAATATGGTTTGCTATCTTCTCTCTTTTATAGATGGATGGGATAAAGGATCCATCTATTCTATCCTTATCTTCTACCAAAGAGAGGCCAGGCTAACGTGCGCTACGTGGGGACAGTTTACTAACTGGTGCTTCATTACATTTCAACTTTTCTCGAGCACGTGGTACAGGGGCAGTCGAAGTGATTGCGTCCTACCCCGCCTTTAAAATAATCGGTCCAGGCAGGGGGTATGTGGGGTCCACTGGTCTATGTATTTTATCCAAGCTGTCCATTCATTTTTTCAGGTCATTTTAGAATAATATTATAAAAATGAGACAGATCTAAGGCTCAAGTGGACCACACCACAGGAAGCAGCGGTGATAATGATAATCACTGTTAAAACCTTCCTAGAGGCCACTGTGATATTTATTATCCATCCAACCTTTTCATGAGGTCATATAGATTTGGATGAAGGGAAAATGCAAATATCAGCTTGATCCAATACTTCTACGGTTCCAAGAAATTTTTAATTGTAACCGTTCAATCCCCACTGTGTGGTCCACTTGAGACTGGATCTACCTTTTTTTTTCTTTTTAATAGCTAAAATAATCTAAAGAAATGGATGGACGGAGTGGATGAAACACAAACATAAATGTGGGTCCCACATATCCCTGCTTGGACGGATTATCGTCCAGTCGGGGCAGTACGCAATCCTCTTCCAGGGGCAGCATGGGTCACATGATTTTGAATATTGAATGCAGGAGACATGAATGATTTGATACAGATGCTCTTTCCCGTAAATGTGTGAGACGTGTAGGATATCGGATCCATGCAAAAGGTGGACTACACCATGATGATCACTTGGTATATTCGGATCCAGTCAGCGGGTGGGCCACAACGTTAAAATCAACTGGTGTGGTCCACCTAATTAGTAGATTAGCTTGATTTTAGTTATGGTTGATTATCATGGTGCGGGCCACCTTTTGCATGGATTGGATTTTCTACTGAGGCTTGCTCTAAAACAATGCAATGTGATACGTTGAGACTTTAGCCTTTGAATCTTAGTCGTCTTTAAATGATCCAAGCTGTTTATTTCATGTATCTCATTTTGTTGGTGGTTAGGCGACAAATAAGATCTCTAAATTAGATTATTTACACATTTGATTTTTATAATGGACGGTTACTAAAACGTTTATAAAATTCAATGGTTGAAATATTCAATTTAGAAAGATTTTTGGTACATTCACCATCCAAGAAAGTCCCCATCACAAAGCAGCTTAGATTATTATTATTATTATTTTTTAAAGAAAAAAAAAAAAGGAAAGAAATGGTTGCATTAAAAAGTTCTCAAACAAATGATGTATGTGATCATTAATCTTTACGTGCAAGGTGAAGTTATTGGTAATCCACATCGTTCATGTGGTTGGTTGTAATTGTCCATTGCCATCAAATCAATGGTGCCCACCAAATCAACGGCTTAGAGTATACGGTGTTAGATTTATGACATTTGAGGGTTGGACTGTATATATAATCAATCGCAGTACACCACATTATCATACAAGGTCTTATATAACGGAAATGACAATAGACTTTTTAAAAAGAAAAGATGAATGGCTTAAAAAGGCTCTGCTACCGTGTAAAAATATAAGAAGGAAAGAGAAATATTATGTATTTTTTTTTCTAGAATTCTTTATTTATAATAGTAAAGGATTTTTAATTTAAAAATCTTTTAAAATTGGAATTTCACCAATAATGCCTCATGATCAACCACGTGCATTGAGTAGTTCTTCTGGAGAGATGAAATTATTAAATTGCCCTATATAACTTTTAAAAAAAAAAAAAAAAAAAATTTAAAATGCTATAAAGTCGAGAATTGTTGGGCCCAGATGGTAGGTGTCTGGCATTTAACCCGCCAAACATATGCACCACGCCATGATGAATATTTAAATAAAAGATTTGGCTGATAGAATTAAGAAGATTTTCATTCGTTTAAATTTTATGATACTATTCATTTGTTGGACAGATTATAAGTCATTTTCTATCACTTTCATTTAAAAAAGCAAATGAGGGCAATTTGATAATTTCATCTGTGAGAGGACAATTTGTCCATACTTTGATTTTTTTGGAGGTATTATTACATAAAATTTAAATTCTAGAGAAATTTTATGATAAAAATAATAATTAATTATGAGAGATAAATTCAAAATAAATATTAATATAGTCTAAATTTACACACACACACACATATATATATATATATTAATGCTTACGTGGAAACTCATATGTACGTTTGCACATGTTTTCTGTGTAAAAAATCTGAATGGTCCATGTGATACAGAACCTTGAAATTATATGAGCTCAATTTTCAGCATGATCCAAAACTCTAATAGGCAATAGGAAAGAGAAATATAAATCAAGAGAAGAAATTATTTCCTTTAGCCATGGCCCACAAAAGATTTCAAGAGGTTCTGTACCACCTAGACCATTCAGATTTTATACCCATGATAAGTGTGCAAAGGAAGGTAGGGGTGCTCACGTAGGAAGGGATATATATATATATATATATATATATATATATATATATATATATATATATATATATATATATATATATACAGACACTTTATGCTCAAATATACTGCAATGGTCGATGCATCAAAGATTAAATGCCCAAACACAAACCAACGGTTATCAGCAATAGTACCATTGTAGTAGATGAAAGATGATCAGGTGCAGTATTGCATGTGATCTTTCACGTGCATGTTTATACTGATTTGTTGCTTGTAAAGAACGACCGAGCCTCCCAAAAAGTGGGCCACATCATAAAGATCACGTGGGGTAAAGACCAGGAAAGTCCACTCATCAAGCGGAGAGATCAAGGTATGACTCAGGTGTACCCCACCTAATGATTGGGTTGTTCTGATTTTGCGTAACCTGATCATTTTAAAGTGGGCCCACCTTCTGCATGGCTAGGATGTTATACCCAAGTGAGACGTTGGCAGGAAAGAATGGATGCCGATTGGGTGGTGACCCCAACTCAGGATTTTGTGGGCCCACCATGATGTATATGTTTTATCCATGCCGTCCATCCGTTTTTCCACATCATTTTAGTCCATGGACCCAAAATTGAAGCACATCCAAAGATCAAGTGGACCACACTACAGGAAACAGTCAGAATCGAACACCTATAGTTGAAAACTTCTTGAGTGCAACTGAAGTTTTGGATCAAGCTGATATCTCCCTTATGTGGGCCCTGTGAAGTTTTCAACCGTGGATGTCATTATTCTTCCTATGGTGTGATTCACTCGATCTTTGGATATGCTTCAATTTTGGTCTAATACCCTAAAATGAGCTGAAAAAATGGATGGATGGTGTAGATAAAACAAAAAACATCAAGATGGCCCCCACAAAATCCCGACATCATGTAACCCACGTGGTGTTGAGGCCACCACCCAATCAGCATCCGAAAAAATGGGTTCCAACTGAAAAAGTGTGGCTTCCCTTGGCTCATGACTGAAGAAAATGTGGACAAAAATTGAAAACGACAGGTACGCTTCTGAATGGTTCTACGTCTCCATAAACACACACCATGAAAAAAAAAAAAAAAAAAAAAACGAACGGTCCAGAATGAATGGGACCACACTCACTTTGAACACGTGTCTCAATCAAGTGATTTTTAGATGTAAGGTGGGTACACCTGAAATCTGGTCCCATCACTTGTGGCCGTTCATCAGTGTCATTGTCACTTGATAGAATCCTACTTTAAAAACAAGAAAACTCACCTGGACTCTATAACTCAGTTGACTCAACTTAAATAAAAACCTCTCGAGTCTTTTTCATTAAAAAAAAAAAAAAAAACTTCTGTTTTGACTGAGTCAGTGAAATCTGGTTGACTCATGTGTAGAATATCACGCTTAATCAAATGATTGTAATTGTAAAATGTCTTTGAAAATCTAATTTCTGAAATTCCATTGTTAAAACGAAAGCATACCTTAATTTCGGTGGACGACCGTTTTGGAACCTCAGAAGTCACAGCTTGAGCCCGGACCATTCGAGAGGGACCCTTTAAGTTGCTACCTCCATTGGCTAGCTTGTCTAATTGCAAGAGGGAGATCGAGGGGTGGTTTGTTTCGCCAGAGAAATCTGTTTTTGATGGCCGGAGTGGGATTTTTCTCTCCCACACACCTAGGTTGGAGTGTAGGACGCTTGCCATGGTGAGAGGGGCTTGTTGTATACAGACTTACACAGGAAGACTATTCTCTACGTGAATTTGAAGATTGCATGGGGATTTAAGAAGACCCAAAGGTAGGAGAAAGGAAGAAACAAACGAGGGAAATCTCCACAAGGAAAGTTGAGAAATCTCTATTGGGAGAATGGGTGGTGGGTGTTCATCTTTTGATTCTTTTCTTTAGAAAAATCTCTAATTTCTATTTTTGTTAGTGGTACGTGTCCTTAGCGTACGCGGATTGCCTGCGAAAGGATTTCGCAAGAACTTCCTGCGAAGGGAAGCTAGGTGGGGTTCACCATGATGTTCAGTGAGAAATCCACACCGTCCATCCTTTTTGCTAGATCATGGTAGGGCATGTGACAGAAAATAAGGTGGACCCAAAACTCAATGAGGCCGTTCGATGGGAAACAGTGAGGATTGAACGTCCACTATTGAAGCATTTTTGGGGCTATGCAAGTTTTGGATCGGGATATTTGTGTGTGTGTGTTTTCAGTTCATCCAAGTGGGAATGATCTTTAAAACGGTTTGGATTGCATAAAAACATCAAAGTGGACCAGGAAGGTTTCAACGGTAGGGATTTCTTTCCCAACTTTTCCCTCCCGGGTGGTCCATTTGAGTTTTGGATCCACCTTAATTTTGGTATCATGTTTTAAAATGAGCTGGAAAAATGGATGGACAGGGTGGATTTCTTACAAACATCAGAGAGGGCCCACCTAGCTTCCCAGCTCAGGAACTTACTCGGAGAGCCTTTGGCAGGGAAACCACGTCCCACCAGGACATCAGGACCTGTCTAGAGACCAACGGTCCTGGCAGGGACCCACCGTGATATATATGTTTTATCGATGCCGTTTATTCATTTTGACAAGTCATTTTAGGGCATGTCATTTTAGGGCATGATACTAAAAAGGAGGCAGATTGAAAGCTTAAATAGACCACACCATGGGAAGAAGTGGGGATTGAACGCCTACCGTTGTGGGGGGCCACAGAACTTCTGTATCAATCTAATATCGATGTTCCTCATGAACAGGTTGGATGAAAAATAAATATCATGGTGGGCCTAGGTTTCAATGTTGGGCGTCATTGTCACCACTGCTTTTTATGGCTTGGTCCACTTAAGCCTTAGATCTGCCTCCTTTTTAGTCTAATGTAATAAAATGATTTTTCAAAATGGATGGATGGTGTGGATAAACACATGCATGACAGTGCTCCCTCGGATCCCCTGCCAGACGTCCTATCCCATCCGCGTCCTACAAAATCTTGTGCAAGAGAAGTGGAAATACAGTCCTGAATGCATCAGAACGCATAGTTAGTTCATCCAGACAGTTGATTTTTATGGGACCCATGTGAGACACAAGACCCAAAAATCTTCCACATCTGAACCCTTGCTTTGCATTTTATTGATTGTCAATTCATGGGCAACCGATCAGATTGAGAGGAACTCTAGTACCGGAAAAATTTCAGTAGACCCCATTCAAATCACGGAAAATAAGATCAATGGTCTAGATGGTCGGAACATGGACCCCATATGTATATAATGCTACATCAGTAAACTATAGTTGTTTTGATACATTGGGACTTCATAGTTCCCTCAAACAAAGGTTGGGGTATGGGATCGTGGATCCAATGATGTGCACAATATTCTAGGATTTTTGGGCCAATGGTTCATTGATCCAGACCATTGGTCTATATGGACCTTTTTTTTTTTTTTTTTTTTTTTTTTTTTTTTTTTTTTTTTTTTGAAGATGTTACGTATCTGAGGATCCTACCCACTGACTTCCCCTTCCTTTTGCCATCCATCTGCATGTAAACAGAAATGTTAGGATTGTACCACTGAGGTCCGTCCATGGTGGGGTCCACCGGACCAATTGCCTGGATGATGAACCGTGCGTAGGGATGGGCTCAGGCTGGACCAATGAGCTCAGTCAGTGGCTTGAAAGTTAGGTCATGGTGCACAACTCTTACACGAATATGAGAATGATCACAGTTTAGTAGGGCAACCGGTACTACTAGACGGTTCTATGTGGGCCCCACTGATGTATATGTTTTATCCACGCCGTTCATCCATTTTGGGTCATTATTTTTATGTCATGTGCCCAAAAATGAGGTATATTTAGTTCTAATGTGGACCACACCATTAGAATGGGCACATGACATAAAAATAATGACCCAAAGTGCTTCTATGTCCTCGTAATTGGTGAGATCTCTCCATTTTCTTTGTTTTTCTAATTGTTTATCCACTCCTGTGTAAGTGAAGAAGGTTGTAACGTTCTACTTCATAGTGGATTGTTGATCTGGACTAGGTCCCGTGGTTTTCACTTCTTTGAGAGTTTTCCACGTAAAAATCACTTATGTGATGTGGTTTATGCTTTGATTGTTTTTCATTGCATTATTATTCCATAATTCTGGTTTGTTTCGGGAGGCTAGATCCTAAGGTTTTGTGCAAGGCCCCTAACAAAGTTGTATCAGAGCCAAGTTCATTGAACGAGTAGGATCGGTTTTGAATTATGGAAGGTGGCTCATCAAGGATGATCAACCTCAATGGTTCTAACTGGACCATATGGAAGGCTAAGATGGAGGACTTGCTTTATTGCAGGGACCTATATTCTCCAATTTTAGGCATATCAGCAAAATCCAAGGATATGTCTGATGATGATTGGAAGAAGATGGACCGGAAGGCGGTGGGGTTTGTTAGACAATGGTTGGATGATTCAGTGTTCCACTATGTGTCTACGGAAACCTCAGCCGCTAGCCTATGACTGAAATTACAAGGGCTATATGAGAGGAAGACAACCGGTAATAAGATCTTTCTGATAAGACGACTTGTAAATCTCAAGTTCAAAGATAGTGGTTCTGTGGCCGAGCACATGAATGAGGTCAGTAATATAGTGAACCAACTCTCATTTATGAAGATGGTTCTGGATGATGAATTGTAGGCTTTATTATTGCTTAGTTCATTGCCTGACAGTTGTGAGACATTAGTGGTGTCTCTAAGTAACTCCGCGCCAGACGGAAAGATATCCATGGAATAGGTAACTAGTTGTCTCTTCAATGAGGAGACAAAAAAGAAGTCTCGAGGGTCTACTCAGCAAGAGGCTCTTGTGATACAAGAACGGGGGAGAGGAAAGAACAGGAAGGACGGGAAGACCCGAGTAAATCAAGAGGCAAGTCGAGTAACAGAAAGGATGTTGATTGTTAGAATTGTAGCAAGAATGACCACTATAAGCATGAATGTCGTGGTAAGAAGAACGACAAGAAAGGAAAAGGGAAGGAAGATGAATCGGATTCCACTGCGGTCACTTCAGGTGGCGACGTTGTAGTTATTCTTTCAGCAAATCATGATGTATGTCTCACGGCTATGAGTCAGGACACCGACTGGGTGATAGACTCAGGAGCTTCTTTTCATGCTACTCCACGCAAAGACTTCTTCACAAGCTACAAGTCAGGTGACTATGGGACTATGGAGATGAGAAATTCTGACGTATCAAAAATCGTGGGAGTCGGTGATATTTGTGTGAAGACCGATGTGAGCTGCACATTGGTTCTCAGGGATGTGAGGCATATCCTAGACCTTCGTCTCAACTTGATGTTGACGGGAAGGCTGGATGATGATGGCTATGAAAGCTGGTTTGCTGATGGGCGATGGAAGCTCATCAAGGGTTCGTCGATCGTGGCCAGAGGAAAGAAATGTTGCACCATTTACAAGGCAAGTGTCAGCATGTGCAAGGGTGGGTTGAACGCAGTGGAAGATTCAGCTATTGACATGTGGCACAGGCGTCTAGGCCACATGAGTGAAAAAGGGCTTCAGCTACTTGCGAGGAAACAGCTCATTCCAGACGTGACAAGTATACCTCTCAAAACCTGTCTTGATTGTTTATCAGGGAAACAACATAGAGTTTCGTTTATTAAATCTGCTTCTCATGTTAATAAAGTGCATGCATTAGATTTGGTTTATTTTGATGTTTGTGGTCCTATGAGGACAAAAACCTTGGGTGGGGCATTGTATTTTGTTACTTTTATAGATGATGCATCTAAGAGGGTTTGGGTTTATGCTTTGAAATTCAAGGACGACCTCTTTGGTGTGTTTAAATTGTTTCATGCTATGGTTAAGAGAGAGGCAGGTAGATCATTGAAGTGCATCCGCACTGACAATGGTGGTGAATACATTGACGACTTTCATGAGTATTGTAAGTCCTTGGGTATACGACATGAACAGACGGTTCCCAAGACCGCCCTAGCATAATGGTGTAACTGAGCGAATGAATCGCACCATTGTAGAGAGAATCAGATGCATGTTATCCCTTGTAAAATTGCCCAAGACATTCTAGGGAGAAGCAATGTACATGGCGATGAATTTGATAAACAGGTCTCCATCAGCCCCATTGAATGGAGAAGTACCTGAGAAGGTGTGGACTGGACATGATCCATCGTATAGTCATCTCAGGGTGTTTGGATGCAGGGCATCCGTTCACATACCAAAGGACGAGAGGTCCAAGCTCGATATGAAGATCAGGCAGTGTGTGTTCTTAGGGTACGGTGATGAAAAGTTCGGTTATAGGTTATGGGATCTGACTGAGAAGAAGCTCGTCAGGAGCAGAGATGTGGTTTTCTTTGAAGATCAGTGTATAGAAGACATTGGTAAGCCAGAGAAGAACTACCTTAGTTCAGGTGAGCTAGAGGACATAGATCCGGTTATTCCTCCCGTGGTGCCTGATGACGGGGGAGTATAGCAAGGTGCAGAGGACGAGGGAGTTCCTTCAGAAGATGGACTAGGGGAGCAACCCCCACTTGATCCACCTGTTGAGCCATAGGTGAGGAGGTCATTTAGGGACAGACAACCGTCCAAGAGGTACTCGCCACATGAGTACATTATGCTGACTGATGAGGGAGAGACAGAAGATTATTCTGAGGCCCTAGCCGACGAGCATAAGGAGTGGTTGAAGCTATGCAAGATGAGATAAAATCTTTGCATAAGAACCACACTTATGATATGGTTAAATTGTCTAAGGGCAAGAAAGCTCTGAGCAACAAGTGAGTGTTCAGAAAGAAGGTTGAGCAGAAGAATTCACAGACGAAGTTCAAGGCCAGACGTGTGGAAAATGGTTTGGACAGAGGAAAGGCATAGACTTCGTGGAGATATTCTCACCAGTGGTGAAGATGACATCCATACGGATGTTGCTTGGGTTGGCGGCTAGCATGGATCTGGAGATAGAGTAGTTAAATGTTAAAACTGCCTTTCTCCATGGTGACCTGGAAGAAGAGATCTACATGCACCAACCAGAGGGGTTCGAAGTCAAGGGCAAGGAGCATATGGTGTGTAGGCTGAGGAAGAGCTTGTATGGGCTGAAACAAGCTCCACGACAATGGTACAAGAAGTTTGACTCGTTTATGTTGAAGCATGGGTATGACAGAACGGAGTCGGACCACTGTGTGTTCATGCGCAAGTCTTCAGATGATGATTTCTTAGTTTTGCTATTATACGTTGATGACATGCTCATCATGGGAAAAGACATTAAGAAGATCGACAGGCTGAAACAAGAGTTGGGCAAGTCTTTTGCGATGAAAGACTTGGGCCCGGCTAAACAGATCGTAGGAATGGAGATAACTCGTGACAGAAGCAGCAAGAAGCTCTGACTTTCACAAGAGCGGTATATTGAAAAAGTCCTAGAGCGGTTCAATATGAATGCAGTGAAGCCGGTTAGTACTCCACTAGATGGACACTTCAGATTGAGAGACAGACAGTGTCCTAAGACGAAGGTAGAGGTGTAAGAGATGCAGAAAATACTCTACGCGTCAGTGGTAGGAAGTCTGATGTATGTTATGGTGTGTACACGCCCAGACATAGCATATGCGGTTGGTGTTGTCAGCCGGTATCTTGCCAATCCTGGCAAAGAACATTGGACAGCGGTGAAATGGATACATCGGTATCTAAGAGGCTCATCCAGGTTGAGGCTATGCTATGGTGACGGTAAACCTGTGTTAGAGGGCTACACAGATGCAGATATGGCAGGTGACACAGACTCCAAGAAGTCTACATCGGGGTTCATGTTCACGTTTGCAGGGGGAGCGGTTTCTTGGCAGAGCAAGCTACAGAAGGTCGTAGCATTGTCGACGACGAAGGCCGAGTACATTGCAGTAACAGAGACATGTAAAGAGATGCTTTGGATGAAAAGGTTCCTACAAGAACTTAGCTTGAAGCAGAATGAGCACGTGGTCTATTGTGATAGTTAGAGTGCTATACACTTGAGCAAGAATCCAAGTCAGCATTCCAAGTCAAAACACATAGAGATTCGATATCACTGGATTAGGGATACTTTGGAACAGAAGGTTTTACAGCTTGAGAAAGTCCACACAGACGATAATGGGTCAGACATGATGACCAAGGCTTTGCTCAAGGGCAAGTTTGAGGTTTGTAGAAACCTGACTGGCTTGAAGAAGGTGGATTCCTCCTAGGTCAAAAAGGCACTACCAAAAAAAGGGGCAAAGGATACAGACCACGTTAGTTTTTTGCTACGGATAAAAACCTTAGCTATAGTTGCTACGGTTTTAATCCGTAGCTAAAAAGCTGACACACCATTTGTAATTAATGATGTTGTAAGAGGCTCTATAGGGCCTAAAAATATATATATGTTCTATCTAAGCCGTCTATATATTTGAAAATATTACTTCAGATCATGAAATAAAAAATCAGATAGATCGAAGGCTCAAGTGGACCACACGGTAGGAAACATAAATATTAAATCACATTTTTTTCTTATGGTGTGGTCCATTTAGGCATTCAATCAATCTTAAATTTGGGATCATGAACTAAAATAATTTAATAAAATTATTGGTCCGAATGGATAAACCAAATACATCATCGTAGGCCCCACGAAGCTCCAATCAAGACCGTCCACCGTCCATTCGTGAGATGACGCCCAAATTTGGGCGCGCGGTCGAAACACAGTCGCGCCCAAGAAGGGATCTCTCTCTCTCTCTCTCTCTCTCTCTCTCTCTATTCTCGTTCCCTAATCTCTCCATTCCCCATTTTCTTCTTCCCCTAATCCTCACTCTCCCTCCCGATCCTGCTCCATCTCTCTCATTGTCCTCCCTCTCTGTCCAATGCATCAGCCGTGAAGAAACACAATGTCCTCTCTCTCTCTCTCTCTCTCTCTCTCTCTCTCTCTCTCTCCAAAAATCGACAGCCTCTCTCTCCCAATTTAAATGCTAGAGGAGAGAGCTCCCCTTTAGATTCACGGATCTCAACGAGCTCATGCTTACAATGGCAGACCTGTTCGGTTCTCACGCTCGCATCGGATAAGGTTTCTTCTAATTCCTCATTCCCCATTTTAACGATTTAGGGCATTCCTTTCAATCTCATCCTCATGCATTGTAAGGTTAGGGTTTCATCTAACTCCATTATGTTTGTAGCGTTTCTTGAGTCGCAGGTGTTATCCAACGAATTTTGAGGGTTTCTGGAGCTGCATTTTGATGTCGAGATTGTTTCATGGGATTTTTTTATCTGTGTTTTTTATTTATTTTTTATTTTTTTATTTTTTATGGTTTGATGATTTAGATCTTTTGAATATTAATTTATTTATTTTTTCAATTTTTTTTAATTACAGAGATCTTTTTTAGTGTAGTTCTTGGATTAGGAGGAAAAACAGAGAAATTGAAAAAAAAAAAAGAAAAAAAAAAAGAAAAAAGAAGAAGATAACGCCTTTGGTACTTGTTAACATTTGTGAAATTCTATCTCCTTTCAGTTTTTGTTGAAAAACTGATATTTTTAATTTTTATTTATTTATTTCCATTGCAGTTTAGGAAGTTTATTTTGGATTTTTGGAGTTTCTCGAGATGATTTGAAGCCATATTCAGATTGAGGAGGATTTGAAAAAAAATAATAATTTATTTTCCTTTATTAAAAGAAATTTTTAATTTTTAAATTTTTATTTCCGAGATTTGGAGCATCTTGAGATGATTTTGAAGTTGTATTCAGATTGAGGGGGATTGAAAAAATCCGGCCCTGTTTTTATTTATTTATTTATATATGCTTTCTCACCATTGATATTTTTTTAACAGGGAGAGTCTTTTTTATTTATGCTTTCTCTTCATTGATATATTTTTTTAAGAGGGAGATAACTCAAGAGTGCTGGAAGATGGTATAGCCATCTTTGGGATAACACATTTGGCAGGATTATGTTTCAATTGGTAACGTCCATGTACTTTCCCCAATGTGGATTAATGATTTCTGGAAGTATGCACAGATTCAATGATCCTAGCCATATGGTCATTTCCTTCAAATAGACTACAAAAAATCTTTTTCTTTTTTAGTGTATAACACTAGGGCATCATGAAATAACATGTGAATGTCCAACATACCTTCTGGAATATCCAACACACCCTGTGGGAGTATTTTGACGCCCTGCTTGCCCCATGTTATCTATTGTGCATGCTTTTCTGCCCAAAATGTTTCTTGCATCTCCTATGAAACCTATGTAAAAAAGAAAAGAAAAAAAGTGTTGTTCATCTGTGTTTTTGTTTTTAAAATGAAATTTATGGATGTTCAAGTTTTTCTATTGCAACTTTCTAAGAAAAAGTGACATTTTACACCCTCCTCTGATGTCACTCAAAGAATCTTCCTTGAAAGATTTAAAGGTCAAGCAGTTACTGCTGTACTTATAACAGAAGCCATTAGATCACAAGAAGTTTAAGCATTCATGATTTCAATACTACTAAACAAACTGTGTCACTCTGGCTACATCTTTGGATCAGGGAAGACTTTGAGCCAGCAAATTGGAAGCATCACATTTGCTGTGGAAAGAATGATTTCAATACTACTAAACAATCTGCACAGTACATCCATTCTTTATCACTTCAAAATTTCTCTTTTAGTTTTTATAATTTTATGAGTACATTATTTCCTTGTGGATATAATTTTTGTACTCTCATTTGAATGAAGGAAACTGGAAGTTATTACGTTTATTTTATTTTGTCCAGTTGCACTGCATTTGGTGGGAATCAAGTTTTTGCATTCATGCTTGATCTATCACTGTTTGAAAGAAAATGTAGCCTGTCGTATCTATTGTTAAACAGTAACAATAAAATTACATCATGTAAACACTAAATTAGTTTTAATGCATCTATTAACTAAACTGCAGGAAGCAATTTTATTATTTTGATTGCTTGTCAATGCTTTAAATTGCTGGCTTCTTTGATTTGATGGTCTTCACTTGTTTGAAATTAAATACTTACATAATGATGGTTGTTAGTTAGAATATCTGATAACCGTATACATGCACCAATCCTTGGTTACCTGGAATTTTTGTGATTGTTCAATGTTCCGCATTTTCTATTCTATTTGTCTTAAATAGCCTTTTTTTTTTTTTGTTGAGTTCACAAATCATACAAATTGCTCTGATTCAAAATGCAATTTCTGAAATTTTCTTTCTTTCTTTTCATTTATCTAAAATTCTATGTAGTGATGCTTTCAAGAGACTAGTAAAAGCACCAATAAGAATCTGTGGTGATCGACAGATCGAAAGAATTCATTCAGCTCTGACGGTTAAGTTTTTTTTTTTTTGGTTATAAATAAAATAATAATTCTGCTCTGTATTTGATTTTCCTGATCTGTTATTATCATCTGCTTGTTTTGCTTTGATCCATCTCGTTTCATCTAGAAAAAATAGATTTTTTCCATTGTTTTGATAGATTCATGTGAATTTCACTTTGGTTAATTTTCACTATACAACTTGTTTTTGTATGTTATGTAACAAGGAACAGAAGGTTTGAGAGAACGTTAGCCTCACATGACGTGCCTGACTCCCACCATTAGATGGCACGTTTGTCAGAGATATGGCATATACCCATTTATTTTCATATGGAGCCCTTGAATTAGCATGTGCATCTTTGAGACCGTTGCTATGATGGGACGCACAGTGAATTTGTATAAGCCTTGGCATTTTTTGTTGAATTTAGATTGCCACTCTAGTTATTTCTTAGCCATCTATCTGAGGACATTACATGCTTAGACCAAGGACATTACATGCTTAGACCAAGGATCATATAATTTCTCAATTTTTTGGTGCATTTAGGGTTCATTTGGATGCCTGAAAGTTTTATTAGTTGTCAAGGGTTTAGAGGCAACCCACTCAAAGGTGGTGTTTGGACAGAAAATTACACCTATAAGTGAGTTACAAGCTGTAAGTCACAACTTTTTAGTGCATTTGAAGTCCTGATCAGCAAAAGAAGTGATTTCACTTGTATGCTACTTACTTGTATGTAAAAGAAGTGATTTCACTTACTTGTATGCAACTTACAATGGCCATGGGATGGAGGAGTTCGTAAATGATTAGCTAATTTGTAAATGAATTTGAATTTCTTGTTTTGGAGGTAAGAAGTCTTTGTCAACGATTAGCTAATTTGTAAATGAAGACTGGATTACTGCCATTTATTCTTGAAAGTCTTTGTCAATGAGCTTTCTCTCAGCATTTTCTTTCTTCCTTTTTTTAAAAAAAAATTCATGTAGGAGATACACAAAGTTCTATGGCACTTCCAAAAGATTAGCGGTTGACTTGGTATATGATGCTTTGATGAATATGTATATTTCTAGGTTGTATTTGAACCTTTCTTGCGAATTCTGATCATCCTGGAAATTGTTACTTGTTACTTTATCAAAAGCAAGCCACCAACTTCTAGTTTATCTCGTATATGATATGATTAAATAGCCTTAAGTATTTTTCCAACTTGATTTTGAATATTGAGAAAGAATCAAAGTTCTCAATGCATGTGTATCATCCACAAAACAGGGACGGAGTATCGATTTGGTGTAATTTTTTGTTGCGTTTTCATGCACCGGTTAACTGAATTGGGAACATACAATTAAAAGATGATTCGGCCAATTCACCCTGACTCGAGCCAGTTGTGAGCTCATGTATAGAATGTAACTAAGCTGAAGTGGCACAAGGTAATTCTCTTGCTCATGCATAGAATGCAACTATTGCATTATGAGCTCATGGAGTGCTGAAGAGTTAACTGCTACTTCTTTCCTTTTCCAGAAACTTTGGGCTGTCCAGAACCTTGATAAAAAGTGGTTGCTACTTCAAAAGCGGAAGAATGCTCTTTAGTTGTACCACAATAAGCGCTTTCAAGAAGAAGCTCGAAGGATTGACGATGAGACGAGGCTTGCATTGAATCAGCAGCTTTTCAACTCTATTCTTGAGTCTCTTAGGTTGCCGAATCTGAAAGAGAGGTTGATGATGTTGATGCAAATTTTAATTTGCATTTCCCTCCAGGTGAAGTGGAAGTGGAAGAAGGGCAGTTTAAGAGGCCAAAACGAAAATCTCTGTATAGTATTTGCAGTAAGGCTGGTCTATGGGAGGTAGCAAAGAAATTCAGGTTTAGTTCAGAACAATTTGGGTTGCTCCTAAACCTGGAAAAGATGGTATGTATATTCTTATCATAACCTTGCATTGGCTTTGAACATAAAGTGTAACCATGCCCTGATTCCAGCGGGTGGATGAATTGGAAGATGCCAAGGAAACTCCTGATGAAATAGTTGCGAACTTTACATGCGCGATGTTTGAGACTCCTCAAGATGTGCTCAAAGGTGCCAGGCACATGGTATGTATTCTACTTTATTGTTGCCCTGAATTTTAAGTTTCATTATCTGTGTGGAATTTACAGCATATTATGCTTGGCATTTTTAGCATTTTTAGCAAAAACCAACAATTGCTGTGAGCCATCTGTCAGGAAACATGTTCGCGGTATATTCATGGAGAAAGTTGTGGTCTCAACTAGTCCTACACCTGCTGGGAAAACTACAATAGATTATTTTCATCAGTTCGCAACTGTCAAGTGGTTGGATGAGAAGCCATTCTATCGATTCAAAGATGCACAGTGGCTTCTTATCCAAAAAGCGGAAGAAGAGAAACTCCTCCAGGTTACCATAAAATTGCCAAAAATGTTCAAACTAAGTTAATAAGTGATTCAAATGATTATTACATCAGTGATGGAGTTAGTAAGTCAGCTCAGCTTTGGAACGAGCAGCGGAAGTTGATATTGAAGGACACTTTCTTTAGTTTTCTTCTTCCTTCAATGGAAATGGAAGCCTGATCCCTCTTGACGGCAAGAGCCAAGAACTTCACAAGAGCGACAAAAGTTGTGGATCAATCTGATATTTGTGTTTTCCCTTCACCCAGGTTCGTGTGACCTAATCAAGATGTTGGATGGCAAATAAACATTACAGAAATTTGAGTTTATGTAGAATTAGGACAACAGGGGTAAATATGACAATTTTCTAATTTTCAGACTTTTTAGTTTGTGTTTACCAAATAAGTTTTTGTAAAAAAGTGCTTATTTTCAGATATCAAAACTTTTAGAAAAATTACCAAACGAATATTTCAGTACTTTTTAAGTATTAAAATTCAGTACTTTTAACTTTCAGCACCTAAATTAATTTTCAAACCTTATTTTTCAGTTTACCAAGCGACACCTTAGTTCCTTTTTGTTGATTTAGTTCTTTTTCATTCATAAGTGGACTGTTTACTGTTAATATTCCAATAATGTTTGTGGTTTAAATTGGAATTGGAATTCATGGTTGTTTAAGTTTCCTACATAGGCATAATGTTCTAATGTTGTGGGGCCCATGATCCCCTCATCCACGTCAGCCACATTTTCCTGCACTGATCTTGACTGCCTTATGGGATCACGATTGGGTGCATGATTTGAACAATTCTTCTATGTGTGAGATTTTCCTTCTTAAAAAAAAAAAAAAACAAAAGCCACGAAGATTTCATTACTCTTGAAAATTTACAGCCTTTCAGGAGGGTCCCAACAAAAAGGATTATTCAATGCAAACTCAATTTATGGATCTCAAGCATCGTTTGTTGTGTAAAGTTTTTCAGCTTCCCCATTCAAAACATGTTCTTATTTATGAAATATCTGGCTGTTTCATCATCCTACTGACTCTGTTCTATGTTAAACTTCAATCTTATCAATGTCATAGGTTCTCAAATTTGAATGCAAAGCAATCATTGGTTAACCATTACTGATTATTATTTTTTATGTAAAATGTCTCGAGTTCCTTCAGTTGTTGATGCACATTCCATGATTGGCTAATGCAGACCCATGATGGGAAATGACCTACATTTCTCGGATCAGCATGCTAATATGTCAGGTAAAACAGCTTGAAATTTTATTTTAAATGACAATACTTCCCGTACGATGCCACCATATGGGTGGATTAGCCTAAATTTTGCATATGCTCATCTTCAAGACTGGGTCCGTATTGTAATGTTCCTTTTTCATTTGAATTTGGATAGATCATAACAAAACCATAGTGCCGACGAGATGGAAAACCATCTTATTTTTCATTTGAATTTGGATCACTCACTATTTTACTTTTAACCATTCATTTGTTAGCCATTGATTGGATGATTAGGATTGTTTGATTAGTGTCATGTTTACAGATTGGTCCATGGGTCAATGAGGAGGATTCATGCTTGCCAAATAGTGGACATCCGAGTCCTTTTTATGATGGGTTGCTGACATCATCATTTGCTAGTGATGTCAGAGCCCATGGGCCTCCAAACAGTATGCATGTGCTGTCTTTTTTTTTTTTTTTTGCAGCACCCTGCATCATTTCTTTCGTATGCATGTGTCTGCAGTTGGGGAGAGTCATACTTGTGCTCTTTCTCTTGACATACAATAGCATGCATGTGAGATGCTATTTTCTTGATGTTCTTTTGTTTTCATGTGTAGATGAAGGAATGGGTATTGTATGTTGGAACAAAAGGTTGCTGATATCAGGTATCTTTAGAGCCGTTCCATGCATTTCCATTTCATCTCCACTGGGAAAGGCCAACTTTGTGGTAGTGATGGTGCAGAAAATATGCCAAAGATTGGATTGATTTGGGATGAATTTCTTTTTCTGCTAGGGGAGGTATTTTGTAAATGGGCTCATATGATAGGTAACATCCCAAGTTTTTAATGGGATCATGCCGGAATGTGGCAGTCTTGTTACAAGTTTGTTAATTAAAAAAAATAAGTTTCCGTTGAAAAAAGGAAGAAGAAGAAAAGAAGATAAACCCATGCCTAGCCCATTTCAGGATGGTCTCATGTACCATTGGGTTACCATGCCCATAGCGACCCTTACTCTTGACTAATTAAGTTTAAGAAATTTGTAATTCTTTTTAATAAAATTTTCTTATTCTTAAAAACAATATAATGGGTTTGATCCAAATTCATTTGAAGGCACTGGGTTCTTTTTCTTTTTCTGTTTTTAAATTCTAGTTACCCATACAAGCCCCATTTTGCTTCTTCTATAAATCTTGTGGAATTAGGCTCATTTAACATACAATTAGTTTAAATTCTAATAATAGTGCTGAAGTTGTTTATGTTCTTTTGGGATTCTCTTTAGATTTTGATTAAATGGTTATGGAATTTAGTCATTTCTTTCTTTCTTTCTTTTTTTTTTTTTTAAAAAAAAAGTAAAAATCTGTTTGATCGTGAGTAGGATTCTAATCCTACTTGCATGAATTGCCTACACATTTCTCTTCACTAGTTTGTGTGCATCCAACAAAAACAAGGTTAGAGTTCATGTATTTCGGGGACGTTACGCTAAATTAGCATAGTAATCCATGGCCTGATCTACTTCTCATTTATTATTGGACTAAACTCCCTAAGTATTATTGCTTTCTTTCTCATTTTAGTTTTTTTACTTTTATAGGCTTTAAATTTTGTTTTCTTTAGTGCAGCATTTCAAAAAGCTATGTGTGACACAGCTTATTAGAGACCCGAAAAAATGTCCAGCACTTTATAAAGGCTTTTTGGTTGCTGGCCTCTAAGCACATGTCATGGAAGCAATTCATATGCACATTTTCTTGGAGCATCTTACAGGTTAACCATGTGGGGCATTGATTGAATGGTCAAGAATATTATAGCCATTCTATGCAACCTTTTCTTTATAAAACCACATTACAAATTTCTCAAACCACATTACATTCTCAAGATTCATCAATTATTAAAAATCACCTTTTCCCATCCCCTTGTATCCTTGAAGTACTTATCTATAATAGATTCATGTTGAACAAAGGACTTAATAGTTTGTCATGCCTTCTAATTAACATTTCTTTTTTGTGTGGTTTGTGCATCATGATGAATAAAGACAGTGCAAGAGGCCAGTTATGAGTTACCTAACGGTAGTTCTGATGTAAGTTTTCTGCTGTTTTTTGTTACATATGATCTTTTATGTGATCCTTGTCAAGTAAATGGTGGTAATTTACAGTGATTGGGACTTGTTATTATTATACCATCCATTTCTTCTTTGAAGATAATGATTTTGATGGTTTTGTTGTTCAATTTGGTTTTCTACCTATGGACTCATTTAATCAATTTCTTCCATGTAGATTGAAATGCCAATGCCTTCACAATTGTTGCATCAATATTCAAAATTCAACATTCCTTCTCTTGCAGTTTTTGGACCAATCCTTATTTGTATATGTATGTTTAGCGATTTTATTTATTTATTTCTTCTTCTTCTTCTTTTTTTTTTCCCCCCACTTGGCATATTTCTGAGGTGAATACTTCCCTTCTTCAACTAATAGTAAACAAATTCCACATGATAAATTGAAGGATAAAATGCTAATTGCTCAAGTGCCCAAAGAAGTTAGTTCCCAACAAATACTTTCTGCATTTTTCAACATCTTTTTATACATGTTTGATATTTATTTTATTTCCTGTTGTAATTACAGATTATTTAAGAGAATTGATGAGGATAACAACAATCCAAAGACTAAGATGTTGAAGCCAGGAACGATTGGGTGTTGAAGCCTGGAATGGTTTAAATGAACGATTGAGTGTTGAAGCTTGGAATGGTTTTTAATGTATCTCTTGGGTTCCAGAACTTGCAATCAGAAACCAACAATCCAAAGACTAAGATGTTCTCGCTGTTGCTTGCAGACACCATTATTGTCAATGAAAAAGCTGCAGAAGTTGTGACTTCAATCAGCTCCAAGTTAGTTAAGGATGTTGCATACTCATTCAATGAGGAAGAGGAGGAGGAAGAAGAGTGTCCAAAGGTCAAAGCTGAATCCAATGGAGCTGAGACATTCTTGTCGAAAGCGACTCATACATTTAGGTTTTTGTGGCTTCTCATACATTTAGCTTTTTGTGGCTTGAAAATTTTATACTTTAGGGGCCTTATCGATTGTCAGCTTAATTCTACTGCTGTTGAGACTCACTTTTTGTTTGCAGGGATTTCACAAATCTGTCGTTGCTATCTCTGATCAGACAAGCAGATCCTCTCTGGTAAGAGCCTACCCTTTACTTCCAACTCCAACGTATCTGTTTAGTGACTCGTCTCTTCAGTGACTTAGTCTTTGGTTTTAGCATAATGGGTTTGTGGTTTTGCACATCCAAGGCTAGCTTCTTTGGATCCTTGGATCAGACGAATTCGGTGGATCCTGGGGATAGGCCGTGTTTATGTATTTGCTCGAAATTAATGGAGCAGACCTGGATGTGCGTCGGAGCTATCCGGATGAGCGGGGGTCCCTGGAAGGTGGGAACCGCTGTTCTGACCATGATGAAGCTGTCCATTTCTTATGGACAGCATTGGAAGGGCCTGGCCATTTGGACAGGCCGTGTTTATGTATTTGCTCGAAATTAATGGAGCAGACCCGGATGTGCGTCGGAGCTATCCGGATGAGCGGGGGTCCCTGGAAGGTGGGAACCGCTGACCATGATGAAACTGTCCATTTCCTATGGACAGCATTGGAAGGGCCTGGCCATTTGGACAGGCCGTGTTTATATCTGTATTTGCAGGGACCACACCCTTAACCTATAACCTAAACCTATTCTCACATCCCAAAACCTAAAACTACAACCTAAACCTTAACCTAAACCTAAACCTAACCTAAAACCTATAACCTAAACTCATTCCCTAAACTTTAACCTACAACCTAACCTATTCTCAAATCCCTAAACCTAAACCTACACCTAATCCTAATCTTAACTCCCTAACCTAAACCTAAACCTAAACTTGAAAACCCAAACCTAAACCCGATACCGAACCCGAACCCGATTTCCTAAACCTAAACCTTAACCTATTCTCAATTTCCAAAACCTATAGCTTATAACCTGAACCCAAACCTATAACCTAAAACCAAAACCAAAACCAAAACCTATAATCTAAACCCAAGCCCATTCCCAAATCCCAAAACCTAACCTAAACCGAAACCTTAACCTATAACCTAAACTAAAACCTATAACTTAAACCAAAACCAAAACCTATAACCTAAACCCGAACCCATTCTCAAATCCCAAAACCTATAACATAAACCGAAACCTTAACCTAAACCTATAACCTATAACCTAAACCAAAACCTATAACCAAAACCAAAACCAAAACCAAAACCTATAATCTAAACCCGAACCCATTCTCAAATCCTATAACCTAAACCTATAACCTATATCCTAAACCAAAACCTATAACCAAAACCAAAACCAAAACCTATAGCCTAAACCTAAATCAAAACCTATAACCTAAACCTAAACCTAACCTAATCCTATAACCTATACCTATAGCCTAAACCCGAACCATCTCAATCCCAAAACCATAACCTAAACCAAAACATAACCTATACCTAAACCTAATCAAACCTAAACCTAACCTAACCTAACTAAACCTAAACCTAAAACCTATACCTAAATCAAAACCTAAACCTAAACCTATACCTATACCTAAACCAACCTATAACAAAACCAAAACCAAAACCTATAGCCTAAACCCGAACCCATTCTCAAATCCAAAAACCTATAACCTAAACATAAACCTTAACCTAAACTTGAAAATCCAAACTTAAACCTAAACTTGAAAACCCAACCTAATCTCAACTCCCTAACCTAAACCTAAACCTAAACTTGAAAACCCAATCTAAAACTCAATCCCGAACTTGAACCCGATTTTAAAACCTAAACCATAACCCATTCTCAAATCCTATAACCTAAACCTATAACCTATATCCTAAACCAAAACCTATAACCTAAACCAAAACCAAAACCTATAGCCTAAACCTAAATCAAAACCTATAACCTAAACCTAAACCTATAACCTATCCAAATCCCTAAACCTAACCTAAACCTTCTCAATCCCTAAACTAAACCTACACCTAAACCTAAACCAACTCCCTAACCTAAACCTAAACCTAAACCTAAAACTTGAAACTCCAAACCTAAACCCTCTCGAACCCGAATCCAAATTTTCTAAACCTAAACCTTAACCTAATGTATTCTCAAATCCCTAACCTAAACCTATAACCTATCTCAACTCACTAACCTAAACCTAAACTTGAAAACCCAAACCTAAACCCGATCCCGAGCCCGAACCTGATTTCCTAAACCTAAACTTAAACTATTCTCAATTCCCCTAAAATCTATAACCTAAACCTAAAAACTTAAACCTAAACCCAAACTAAAACCTATAACCTTAACCTAAACCAAACCTATAACCAAACCTTAACCTAAATGTATTCTCAAATCCCTAAACCTAAACCTACACCTAATCCTAATCTCAACTCCCTAACCTAAACCTAAACCTAAACTTGAAAAACTCAAACCTAAACCCGATCCCGAACCCGAACCCGATTTCCTAAACTGAAACCTTAACCTATTCTCAATTCCCTAAACCTTAACCTAAATGTATTCTCAAATCCCTAAACCTAAACCTACACCTAATCCTAATCTCAACTCTCTAATCTAACCTAAACCTAAACTTGAAAACCAAACCAAACCTAAAACCCGATCCTTGAACCCGAACCCGATTTCCTAAACCTAAACCTTAACCTTCTCAATTCCCTAAACCTTAACCTAAATGTATTCTCAATTCTCTAAACCTAAACATACACCTAATCCTAATCTCAACTCCCTAAAACCAAACCTAAACTTGAAAACCCCAACCTAAACCCGATCCCGAACCCGAATCCGATTTCCTAAACCTAAACCTTAACCTATTCTCAATTCCCAAAACCTTAACCTAAATGTATTCTCAATCCCTAAACCTAAACCTACACCTAATCCTAATCTCAACCTCTAAACCTAAACCTAAACCTAAACTTGAAAACCCCCAACCCGAATCTCGATTTCCTAAACCTAAACCTTAACCTATTCTCAATTCCCAAAACCTTAACCTAAATGTATTCTCAAATCCCTAAACCAAACCTACAACCTACACCTAATCCTAATCTCAACTCTCTAACCTAAACCTAAACCTAAACTTGAAAACCCAAACCTAAACCCGATCTTAAACCCGAACCCGATTTCCTAAACCTAAACCTTAACCTATTCTCAATTCCCTAAACCTTAACCTAAATGTATTCTCAATTCCCTAAACCTAAACCTACACCTAATCCTAATCTCAACTCCCTAATCTAAACCTAAACCTAAACTTGAAAACCCAAACCTAAACCCGATCCCGAACCCGAATCCGATTTCCTAAACCTAAACCTTAACCTATTCTCAATTCCCTAAACCTTAACCTAAATATTCTCAAATCCCTAACCTAAACCTAACTAAACCTAACCAATCCTAATCTCAACTCTCTAACCTAAACTTAACCTAAACTGAAAACCCAAACCTAAACCCGATCTTGAACCCGAACCCGATTTCCTAAACCTAAACCTTAACATATTCTCATTCCCTAAACCTTAACCTAAATGTATTCTCAATCCCTAAACCTAAACCTACACCTAATCCTAATCTCAAACTCCCTAATCTAAACCTAAACCCGATCCCGAACCCGAATCCGATTTTCTAAACCTAAACCTTAACCTATTCTCAATTCCCTAAACCTTAACCTAACTGTATTCTCAAATCCCTAAACCTAAACCTACGCCTAATTCTAATCTCAACTCTCTAACCTAAACCTAAACCTAAACTGAAAACCCAAACCTAAACCCGATCTTGAACCCGAACCCGATTTCCTAAACCTAAACCTTAACCTATTCTCAATTCCCTAAACCTTAACCTAAATGTATTCTCAAATCCCTAAACCTAAACCTACACCTAATCTTAATCTCAACTCCCTAACCTAAACCTAAACCTAAACTTGAAAACCCAAACCTAAACCCAATCCCGAACCCGAATCCGATTTCCTAAACCTAAACCTTAACCTATTCTCAATTTCTAAACCTTAACCTAAATGTATTCTCAAATCCCTAAACCTAAACCTACATCTAATCCTAATCTCAACTCCTTAACCTAAACCTAAACCTAAACTTGAAAACCCAAACCTAAACCCGATCCTGAACCCGAATCTGATTTCCTAAACCTATAAACTAAACCTTAACCTATAACTTATAACCTAAACTTATAACCGATAACCTAACCTATGGATTTTGCTATAGTTTAGAAAATTTGTAGGTACATTTTTTATTTCTTTATATATGATTGTTTTTTTCCGGCTCTTTTTTTTTTTGGTCTTTCTTCCTTTTGAGATGTGTACAAAGGCATGCTTGTTTGATTGTGTCTACAATTATTGTTTTATACAGGCTGACAAGCTAAAGAAGTCAGTGGATGATGAAATTCATTTCCTCAAGGGAAGAGTTTCAAAACTTGAAAGTGATTTTGTGTCGAAGTCTACAGAAGTTACATATGCAGTTTCAAGGAAAGAAGAAGCTCTATCTTCTGTGCTTGCTGAACTTGACCGTCTGAAGAAAGAAAATTCTGCATGAGGGCACGCCTTAGTTGTAATTCTTTTGATAGGTTGAGCAAAGCGAAGTATTGTTTATTTAGAAATGTGAATGTAGGATGCATTGTAGATTTGATTGCTATTGTAATAAATGCATCAATTTTTTTTCTCTAATTGCATTAAGCTTAGATGAGTTATCAATATAGCAGGTTCTTGCAATGGAAACAGGGAAAATAGCTACGAAATATAATCCGTAGCAAAGTTACAGCTTTTTGCCGTAGCTATTGCTATATATTGCTACGGATTATATCCGTAGCTATTGCTATATAGCTACAGATATAATCCGTAGCTATTGCTATATATTGCTACGGATTATATCCGTAGCTATTGGTATCTATAGCTACGGATCATATCCGTAGCTCCCCTTATGGAGGGCTGGAAATACCGTAGATATCGGTATCTATTGCTACGGATGATGGTATCTATTGCTACGGATTATATCCGTAGCGAAAATTGTTACGGATATAATTCGTAGCTATGGGTATCTATTGCTATGGGTATAATCCGTAGCTATTGGTGTATATTACTACGGATATTGTCCGTAGCTAATAGTGTCTATTGCTACGGACAAAATCCGTAGCTAATTGTATCTATTGCTACGGATATGATCCGTAGCTAGACCTTTAGCTACCCCACCAATTGCGACGGACGTGAGACGGACTAGATCCGTAGCAAAAGCCTTTTTGCTACGGATCTAGTCCGTAGCCTTTGCCCATTTTTCTTGTAGTGAGGGGAAGATTTGATGGGTTTTTTTGACCCGTTGTCGACCGGTCGTGAGCCCTGCTAGACTGGTTGAAGGCTGGTGGTCGACCAGTCGTAGAGTCGAGTCGTGACACGACTCAAAGTCTAGCGACTGTGGACTACTTTTCTCTGGGGCGCTCGACCAGTCGAAGGAGGTGTTCGACCGGTCGTAGACTCGGTTCAACCAGTCGAAGTTACGCAGATTCGTTCTGCGATTTTGCGCGGATTTCGTGTCGCAAGTCCTTTCGCAACTGAGATGCGGAAAGGAGTTTCCTAAAACTTTAAATAGGAGTTCCTAGGGCTTTCTAGGGACGACAAGAGGATTTCCTAAAGCTTTACAAGGGATTTGCTAAAGGGTTTAGGGCTATCAAAGGTGAGAGAGAGAAGAAAAGAGAGAGAGGAAGCTTATAGAAGAGTTTATGCTCGTGGAGGTTATCTACTATGCAATCTATATCTCAGCCCTTTTATGTCTTCGTAATCGGTGAGATCTCTCCGTTTTCTTTGTTTCTCTCATTGTTTATCCACTCTTGTGTGAGTGAAGAAGGTTGTAACGTTCTACTTCATAGTGGATTGTTGATCTGAACTAGGTCCCTTGGTTTTTACCTCTTTGAGAGTTTTCCAAGTAAAAATCTCTTGTGTGGTGTGGTTTATGGTTTGATTGTTTTTCATTGCATTATTATTCCATAATTCTGGTTTGTTTCGGGAGGTTAGATCCTAAGGTTTTGTGCAAGGCCCCCAACACACATCTCTGACATGGCTGCCATCAAACTGTTCCAGTCCCACATGGTGGCTGTGATGCCACTGCATTCTAGAAAAACTCGAGGGCCTGTTTGGTAACCCTTAAAATTCGTTCCTCTTACTCAATTATAGTGATACACTCCTAGAGGACAGTAAAGGCCAACTCAATGGATGACTATCGATTGAGCCTAATGTATTGTTGAAAAGCTATCAACCAACTTTAAATATTGGCTAATCACTCAAAATTTATAAACGTTTACAAAATTCAACCATTTTATAGGCTAAAATTAAATTTTAAATTAAAATTTATTATTTTTCGTAAGTTTTGTGTTTGCTATTTTTAAGATCTTAAAAGTCTCATTGTAGTGAAGAATTTTTATTTTAATTATCTAAGGGTTATTTATCAGTTTTAGTGGGAATAGACATCTTATTACTATTTTTGATAAATTTTCATATTTTAGAAAAGTATTCTATTTTTAGTGAAACTAAGGTCAAAGTATCCTTTTCCTTATATAAGGATATTAGATGCATTGTAAGCAACAATTTATATATTAATATCAAAATTTATTTATCATTTTTTTTTTTTACCGTTCGTTGCGGTTTCAGAGGTACACTTAAAAAATAGATGGTGATCTGTTTTCTTGATTCAGGTATCTGCTAAGTTATTTTGTATTGGAGAGAGGCCTTTCGTTGGCTCATGACGTTCAATAGTGGATCATGATGACAATCTTACAACTAACGTTTTGAGGAATTAATTATTATTTGATGTAAAATTTGAAGCATTTTAATGGGGAAACCAACAATTTATGTAAGATATGCATGCAATGATTGTTTAGTTGGCCTAGTTTTTAGAGCACTTTCAAGCCTAGGCAACAGACATTCCTAAGCCCCATCGAAGGGGCTTGTTATTGACTAGTTCTTGGTTCAGTTGATACAACACATGCGGCATATCTTAGAGCCCAGCATAATGGCGACAAGTGTAGCGGTGAGGAAGTGGATGAGATCATCCTCTAAGAACGAAGGCAAGGAGTCATTGGACAAGACTAGGGCTACCTACTTAAGGTAGATATCCCTCCTTTTAATGTCAAGCCTCGTATTGAAGACTTTTTCAACTAATTCACAGAGGTAGACGGTTTCTTCAATTGTATGGAGATTCTTGATGAGAAAAAAAGTGAAAGTTAGTAGTATATAAGTTCAAGAGTAGAGCTACAACATGGTGGGAGCAACTCCAACTATTATGGATGTGGTACTTGAAGGTATCAATATGAATGTCACCTCGGATAAAGAAGCCAATGTGAGTGTAATTCCTGCATGCTAGCATACTATAATAAGTTACTGTTTCAAAATGACTAAACTTATTACCAAGAAAGTCATATATATAATGAGGGATTATATGGAAGAATTCTATTGCTTATGCTTATCCTCAAGTAAGAATAAATCATGACAAGGTTAGGTTTATAGGTAGACTACGTGGGATAATACAAGTTAGGGTGATGATGTAGCCCATTTGGACCCTTAATGAGGTTGTCAAATTGGAGACTAAAAAGGATTGGTGAACATTATAAATATGTTGTGTGATTGAAGCATTGTTATATGATACTTGGACAATCATGTTAGTGTGGTGTCGATTCTACCCATAGAAGCATGGATAACATTTATATATTCTTTAAAGATGTGAATAGGATTACCCTTGCTCCTATGAGTGGAGAAAACTGACCCCAAACTTCCTAAGTAGAGGGGTACACTACGCCAAAATGGTTGATTTGCAAGCATTTTTGCGACGGACTTCATCGGTCGCAAAAATCGCTTGGTTTAACGACGGATTTAATCCGTCGCTAAGGGAAAAGGTCCGTCGCCAATCCCGCCGTTCTCGTGAATCCAAGTTCAAACGTTGCGGAATTTCGCGACGGACTTAAATCCGTCGCTAAAATTTGATGTACGACGGATTTACAACGGATTTTTATCCGTCGTAAATTAGCGACGGATCAAATCCGTCGCAAATTTTGATTTTGTGACGGAAAATGATCGGTTGCATAATCCCGCCCAAGACGACGGTTTTCAGTTGCTTTTGCGACGGATCGTGGTCCGTCGTAAAAGGACTTTTGCCCTAAACATTAATTTTTTATTATTTTTTTTAATATGGTGGAAAAATATGTTTTTTTGTAGTCTAATAATTGTTTTTAATAGAATTTCAGTGGTTTAATTGTATATATTTGTATATAAGATTATTTTTTAACAATTGATTGAATGTAAAAAAATTTTAAAAAAATAAAAAAAAATTATTTTTATAACAAATAAGTGGAAATTATTATTTTTTAATTTAAAACTAATATTTAAATGATTTGTAATATCAGATGAAAAAGAATATTGAGAATAAAAAATTTAACAATGTTAGAGAAAAAAAATGAGATTTTGAAAAAATAAAAATCATGATTTAATAAAAATCTGTTTTGGGGGGGGGGGGGGGGGGGGGGGGGGGGGGGGGGGGGGGGGAGTATTGAATAAATTCGATAAATTTGAAAAAAAAAAAGCTTTTGATTTTTTTTGAGAAAAAAATAATATCCTGAAAAAGAAAATTAAAATATTTTTAAAAATGTGAAAATTTTCACAATGTTGAAAAATGATAATATTTTGAAAAACAAAATAAGAGTTTGTATTTTGAAAACTAAAATAAAATTGAGAAGTTCGATAAAAATTGTCAAGTTCGAATAAAATGCTTTTAAAAAATGGAGAAGTTAAAAAGAATTGAAAATTTTAAAATAAAATGATATTAAAAAATTAATACTTTATCAAAAAACAAACATTTTGAAATGAAAAATAAAGAAGTTGAAAAAATTTGTAATTTTGAAAAATAATTGAAAATGTTCAAATTTTGAAATTAAAAGAAAAATTTATAAAAGCAATGAGATTTTGAAAAAAAAATATCATTTTAAAAAAGAAAATTAAAAAGTTGAAAACAAAATGATGCTTTTTTTTTTTTTTTTCCAGTTTTGATGTTGAAATCTCTTTTATAATTCGGATTTCTCCCTTCGTTTGTAAAATTTTAAGGAATCCTGTTCCTATAAAAAAAAATAAAAATAAAAAATAAAAGTAGAAAGATTTACTCATTCTTCATGGTTATGAAGTATCTGCCCTTGTTGCCGTAGTAGTTGAACTTGTTGAACATTGTCTCTTGAAGAAGAATTATAGTCTCCATGTAAAAAAAAAAAAACAGTACAGTTGGCCTTACGACGATTTTAATGATGGATAACCAATCACTATTGTTTTCATGTGGTGTGGTCCACCTGATATTTGAATATGATTCATTTTTGGGCTCATGTCCTACAATGAGTTGGCAAAACAAATGGATCATACGGATATACAATATATAAATCAAAGTGGCCCCACATCTACCCCATCAGTCAGATGCACCATTCCATGGTGGGCCTAGGGCTTAAAAATCAAGTCAATACGTGACTTTTTTGGGCCACACCACATACAAAAGTTGAGAGGGATTACCCTCCATTAAAATATTCATAATCATTTGTTCGGCCCATCGAGACATGGTTCACAAATCTAGCCCATCCATTATGTGTGTCCCACTTGGATGAGGAGTCAGACCAAGTTTCAAATGCATAAAAATTTCAGGTGGGCACCACCAAGTGCTTTTATATGTTTTAGGCATTTCTTCACATGATTTTAGATGGTACGACCCACCTAAGTTCTGTATACGGCTGATTTTTGGGATATCCCATAATTTAAAGGGGGGAGCCAAGAGGGTTTCAACACACATTGCATCCTACCATGCCGTATCCAATTAGCAATGACACAGTGAATGTATTTGGTTTATCCACTCTGTCAATCCATTTTTCCATATCATTTTAGCGGTTGAGCCCAAAATTAAAGCATATCCAAAGCTCAAGTGGACCATACCATAGAAAACCATTAAATGTGTCAACCATTAAAAACATTTTGGTAGCCATAAAAGTTTTGGATCAAGCTGATTTTCGTTTTTTCCCTTCATTTGGTCCTGTATGACCAAATCAACAGATTGGATGTCAAATAAACAGTACAGTGGGCCTTTAGAGGATTTTAATGGTGGACATCTAAGCACTAGTGTTTTCTCATCGTGTGGTCCACCCAAGATTTATTTCAGGTTCAGTTTTTGAGATCGATGACAAAATGATGCGGAGAAATGGATGGACGGCGTGGATGAATCAAATCAATCATGGTGGGGCCATAGAACCATGTCCAAAGCTAAGTTTAACGTTTTTTTGTTTCTCGTTTTCACTGCAAGTTTTGTATTTAATGTAAAATAGTGGTGACTTGTTTATAATAATATTGGCTAAGGTATAGACTTATCCAGACCATCTAAAGAATTAGTATAGTTGTAAATGGTAAATATTTATGTATTTTGATTATATAATATAATTTTAACCATCTAGAAACCGGTCCCATGCATGTACGACCGTCAATAGATTTTGTGGTATTATTTAGTAGAAAACTCATAACATACGGATTTGAAAATGTTATCTTATTTGAAAGAGGATTCCCATATCCATCCCAAATCCATCGGGTGCCTCTTTTCCCTCCTTTACTCTTTTCCCTACTTCATCTTCCATCGACAAATCCTCCATCGAGTGTCGTTCAAACGGCCCCTTAGATTTCCTCTCTCTCTCTCTCTCTCTCTCTCTCTCTCTCTCTCTCCGGCAAACTCTCCAGCATCACTGGAGCAATCATCCCTGGCTGCCCTGAGTCCTTTCAATCCTTCCAACAATCAGAGGGCAGGGCCAGCGCTAGATCGGTGTTGCTATGCCAACTGTGGTTAGGGTATCATCTTCCCAACAAACACTGATGAAGATATGCACCGAAAAAATTATGCTTTCAGCTATGTTGGTTGGCTGGGTAGGGTTGGCAACCCATGGTACATGGCTGCGAGCGCAGCTCCGATGAAGGGACCCACCCAGAAGATCCACTGCAATCAAAACAGCAACAAGTTATGGTCAATGGAGATTGTTTGGAAACTCATGCGAACCGGATGATCTCAAGGCCCAGGAAAATTCAAATAGGCCCGACCCAAATCAATTCAAAAGGTATAGCCCAAATCCAATCTAGGAGGAGCAAACGTGGATCACCAATCGTATGCTGATAGGGGCACCTAAGAACAGGGTGGCCGAAATCCATGCATATTGATCAAAATATCCCTCTAGATGCACTTCTTTACTTAGGTGGGCAAATCAATACAGTTCAAATTTGATTTATTTATTTATTTATACTATCAGTTCATTTGCATCCAGTATGGAAAAGTGCATCTTGCTAGGCCCGTTGTCTATGTGACTGGTTCACACATTTCCAGTGGGCCCCACAATCAGAGCATGCTCTTCTTTTCCCACTTGGGTTGGCAGCAAACGTGATCAATCTTTTATGAAAAGAAGCCCCATCATTGGCCATGTATGGCATCTTGCAGGCATGGCCCGCTGTAGGATGATGGTGATGATGCTTTTAAAAAAAAAAAAATATCAGTGCTTTCAATAGTGTAATGTAGGGGTAACTTTCATCCGTTTTTTTTTTTTTTTTTTTTGGTAAAGTGGGTCACAGTGTAAAAAGAAAAAGTGATAAAGTTCCCATTTTCAATTGGGAAATCTTAAATCTCGAGGTAGGGTAGCCCATGACTATATGTTGGACCTAATGAGCAGTCTAGATCAATGGACCCGACTGTATATGTGTCCCAATGTAACTAGGAGCACTGTAACTTAACAGTGTTTCTGAATGCACTGGAGCATTTCTTATCACTGAAAAACAAAGAGAGAACAAAGTGCGAGAAATTCAAGGAGTATGGATAAGGCTTGTGTGGGCCTTGACCTTTCCAAATCCAAACTACTTTAGACCCGTTCGGGCCCATTGGATGCCTAATGATTAATTGGACCCGACCCATATGTGGATATGGGCTGGAATTGGGTGCCTCACCCAACACTCCAAGGTTGGTTCGGCCCATATGCTCCTATTTCATCTGTTGATCACATTGGAAAAATGAAACCAATGATCTACCGTTGATCACGTGGGCCACACATGTACAAAGAAATGGATATTTATATGGTAGAATAACCTGACCCAAGCTCAACTCGAAATTAATTAGTGGATACATGTTGGGTCCAAAGCCTAGCCCACAAGCTAATCTAATAGGTCCAATCTCGGTCCAAAGTGGGATGGGTGGGCCACCTGGCCCGTTGCCAACCCTACCCAAATTATGCTTTCAGCTATGTTGGTTGGCTGGGTCCTTACTCATGCCTCAGTGCATGGTAGACTCAAAGAGTTTCAACATGAGGTCATGGGTTCGAGTACCCATTGTGGTGAAATCCCATTGTGGTGTAAGCGTGTGGGGGTGTGTGGGGTGTGAGTGCATGTGTAAAAAAATAAAAATAAATAATAAATAAAAAGAAAAGAAAAGAAAAGAAGAAGCTATTTTGGTTGGCTTTGCCAGGCATCATTCATACTATAAATTATCTGTTACCTACTCGATGCCATGCTTCAGTCTTTTGCTTACTGCATATGGATATTCCAGGCACGGATTCGGGTTTTGGCCCTTATTGCAAAGCTCTTCTCAATTTCTAGCTCTGTGGCATCAGCAGTTTATCACTCTAATCTCCTTGGGTTATTGGAAGCAGAAGTTAATGACACAAATGATATGCTTATGACTTTGAGTGCTTTCGAGCTCTTGTATGAGGTAATGAGTTAAAGTAGCAGGCTCATCCATCATAAGGTAGGCCACATGTGTTTGTTGACTCTGGGTCTGTGTTAAACATTTTAAGCTGTCAATTCTTTTGTAGATGTGTGGTCTACCTGATGTTGATAAGCCTGATTTTGGCCAAGTTGGATACACATTAACTTCTGCTTGATTCAGGGATGTTAGCCCCTAGAGGTGGGTATGGGCTTACCATGGGGATGGAATTTTGATTCATGCTTTATAAGTGTTGTTTGACTTTTAACACTCAGATTTATTTGCAAATATGAAGAAGAATGATTTATTGTGCACTTTAGTTATTGTTGCTGACTCAGTTTGGGTATAGCTTGATCTTACAATTTTCCTTACTAAAAAAAGCAAAGGATCTTGCGGGGGTTAAAGTTCTTCATGGGCTTGATAAGGTAATTGAGGGTGGAGCAGTTGCTCTGACCCTCAAAGATCAGAATATACTTGCTGATGGTGACATCAACAAAGGTAGGTGGTTATTTTCTTGAGAATATAGTATCTTTGCATGGTTTCCAGATTTGCCTAAATTGAAAATGCATTCTATACCACAGAGATTGACGTGCTTCAATTTAAAAAGCCCAAAAAGAAGAAATCCCTGCAGTAGAAAGAGAAGCTGGATTTGGATGCTCTCGAAGCAGAAGCCATCTCTGCTAGATTGGGTGTAGGGGATCTTGGTTCTTGAATGAAGGGAAGAGACAGACTGCCAAAGAGGAACAAGAGAAGGCTGATGCTGAAATAAGGAGTAGTGCATATGAGGCAGCGTATGCGAAAGCAGAGGAGGCATCAAAAGCGCTCCGTCATGAGCAGACTCTCACCATCAAAGATGAGGAAGATGACAACCTTGTCTTTGGAGATGTAGACGACGATCTATACAGGTCAGTGGAAAAGGCTAGAAAATTAGCGCTTAAAGAGGCAGGATGAGAAAGCAGCTTCTGTTCCTCAGGCAGTTGCGCTTTTAACTATTACCGACAATGAAACAGAAGAAAGCCAGAACCTCATGTCTAGAGACCCACAAGAAAAGAGGCTTGTCTTCACTGAGATGGA
This sequence comes from Magnolia officinalis, assembly GCA_021015155.1. Classification (NCBI taxonomy): domain Eukaryota; kingdom Viridiplantae; phylum Streptophyta; class Magnoliopsida; order Magnoliales; family Magnoliaceae; genus Magnolia; species Magnolia officinalis. Next base: position 11,679,036 of record JAJHSJ010000017.1, read on the forward strand.
AGAATTCGTGTCAAAAATAAAGCTTGATGAAGGTAATCCTTCTCTCTCTCTCTCTCTCTCTCTCTCTCTCTCTCTCTCTCTCTCTCTTGGTTGTATGGACATGCTTATAAATCTTTGCCCCTATTGCCATGCAGAACATCCTACCTGTCCATTAGTTGGGCCGCACCATGTAGATACCTTGGCCCAATATTGGGCTGGTCTAGCAAGAAGCATTGTTGAAGTTTTCAACTTCCAACTGCTTTATTTCCATTAGAATTTCAAACTTTGATCATCAATGTGGGAATTCAATTGAGTCGACTTAGTGAGTTCTAGATTTATGCTCATGACAATCATATTTATAGTAGCTTTTAGTCATTTTCACTTTCATGTTTGTGAAGATTATCAATTTGAAACAGTTGCTGGATTTTTAAAACAATTTGTTTTATTTTTTGAGTTGATGAATTTCTTTTTCACTTATAGGAAACTGTTGCATCTCATTTGGATAGCATTGATCAGAGAAGAATGAATCCTTTGCAATCTATCATCTATTGGTTTAACCATCACTACAAGAAATTGACTTTTGTTGGCTGGCTTTAATTATTATCTTTTGAATCATAAATTAATATCTATCAGTTGTGTGGCCCATTGTTTAATCTTCAGCAAACGAATTAGCTGTGATCATCTACAATACATGAGCCCTAGATGAACATGTACTCAATGTACAGTCGGAGACTACAACTTTGGGTAGTTGGATGAACCACTAAACTAGCATCCTCTTAATTATCAGTTTATCACTGCAAATTTCAACATCAAAAGCATTCCAATTCTTTGTTCCACTACTAGAAAAAAAACAGGGCAACGCCGACAGCTAAAAACCGTCGGCAATGACCTTCTCCGACGGCTCAAAGCCGTCGGACGGTCCGTCGGGAAAGGGGGCGTGGGCGTTGCTCGCCGACGGATTAAACCGTCGCTGTCTTTGACGGCTAAAACCGTTAGCGTTTTCGACGGCCTAGGGCGACGGTTTTAGCTGTCGGGTGTTTTCAACGGCTAAAACCGTCGGCACTTCCGACGGCTAAGGGCGACGGCCATAACCGTCGGCGTTTTCTACTGATTTAGCCAGTCCGACGGCCTTTCACCGACGGTTTAAAACCGTTGGCGTTTCTCATTATTTTTAAAAATAATAATAAAATTTAATTGTGTAATTAACACACATCCAAACTACATATACCCATTTCTCTAAGCCCTAAACCAACCAACCAACCTATTTAAGAAGGTAAGTCTACACAAAAGGAAGAAATCAAAATCAGAATATCATTCAAATTCCATCCATACAAAATTGTATTTCCATAAAGCATCATTAGTTTCAAGGTAAAGATGAAGGCATTACAAGGCACAAGAATACCGAAGTTTCTCTCCATTTTACAAACATCACCTATCTATTCACATACAATATTGCCCAATATATGAATAGATAGACATCACTTGAATGAGTTTTGATGCTTTCATTCCTTTTCCCTTTAGTATCTTCCACATTTCCTTCAGCCTGTCCAATTCCATTGGTATCTTCCACATTTTCTTTAGACTGCTCTCCTTTACGGTTGGTATCTTCCACATTTCCTTCAGCCTGCAACAGAGTATTCAGGACCGTCAATTAAGACACCCAAGACCACCAGGATGTGCTAGTAGAAAGCACAGTTAAAAACATAAATGTTCGCATCTCAACCATGTTTTCTAGTGGAATATGCTAGATCGCTCAATACGAGTAGCACTTCCCATGCTACTTCAAAATCCCAGGTCATTATGCTGGCTTGGGAAGAAGTCAACTATGATTTGAAGGTACATACAAACACTACGTTAATTCTCCTTTTAATGAGTCAATTAGGACAATATCTCACCTTAGATATTACCATTTCAGCCTCACGGCATTCTGTCCCTATTCAACTCACTATCCTTGCTGGTAGTACAAGCCATTTGTGGCTCATAGCATTCAGTCCCTACTCAACTCATTGCCCTTGCTGGTAGTATGAGAAATTTGTAGACGAATCCTCCTTGGAGCAAAGCCCTGCTTCTCCATAAGTCTTTGAGAACTTGCCGCGGCTGGAGATTGTGTTTATTGTATTACAGTGATCCATTTGTGTTTCTAGGTGACATGAACAACAAGCAATAAACTCAAGTGAAAATGCTGACTACATATGAAAATAACCAAGTAAAAACAACAAGAATTAGTAGAAGTGAAGATGTGATGATAATACCTCTTGCAATCACATATATGCTGATAAATGTACAAACAGGTACAACATCTACTATAAATACAACTTCTATTCTTAAACAAAGTAAAAGAAAGGAATATACCAGCATCATGCATGAAATTTCATTACAATAAGAAAAAATGGCACTTATATGAGTCTAGAGCTAATAATGAGCTAATGACTACAGGCTCATTGTGCTTGCTACATTACAATTCCTTGAACAGACCATCTCCACCTGAGATGGCACTATATTCCAGTAGTTCAAGCTCCTTATTTTCAATGCCTCTAATTCCCTACAATAGCCCAACTTACAAGGGATCTTATGATTTGACCAAACACTCGATTGATGGGAAGACTTTAATGTCTTGGAAATGGGGATGGCCCTCTTTTTATGAATGCTGGAAAGAATAGCAAAATTCCATTGGTATCAATCCGATTCACAAAGCCACTACAAGAAATACCCCCAATTCAGTCCCGACACAGCTTAACGTGTTCCATATTAGGATGACTTGCACCAAGTCTACTCAGTTTCATCCAAGTCAGGGTGAGTTTCACCAATGGACTTGTCCCAGTCATGAGACATCCTCAATAAAGTTAACCAGAAACAATAAATTGAGAGAGGGGACCTAAGCTCTGAAACCAGCAGGCCAGAATCATTCGAACAATGAGATTTTTCTGTCCGTTGTATGGACCAACAGATGAATGATCTGCATTACACACACGCTTGCAGACTTTTTCTCATTCATGACACAACTGCACACGCACACACAGACTTTTCTTCTCCCTCATGGCCACTCAGAGAGAGAGAGAGAGAGAGAGAGAGAGAGAGAGAGAGAGAGAAGAGAGAGAGGAGAGAGAGGAGAGAGAGAGAGAGAGATGTCGAGGAGGATCATGGTTTGCTTGGTGAGGGTGGAAGGAGAGAGAATTGAATACTTAAGAGTGAAAATTAAAGTGAATGGTTTTATGCACCCATGTTTGCACAAAAGCACCCAATTTATTAAAATAGACAATGAAAAAAAATGCCTTTTATCCAAAAAAAAAAAAAAACGCCCTAATAATTTTTGGGTTCTGTAATTCTGTTTATGCAACTTGTTACTTGTTCAGTTCAAAACAAGTCATACCAGTTCCATCATTTACATAAGTTCTGGACTTGGATGAGTCACACTCCTAACTGATATTCTAAATCTTTGGTACGGATCAATGATGCCCCACATACCAATTAAAAAAACTTTTGGACTATTGTTAATGTCCACATCGTCCCCTCACCATGAAGGTGGGGATGTGTGTATGATGGTTTTGTCTACCTCTTAATATAACCAGAAAATTTTTTTACAAAAATGGCTTCCCTAAAATTTATTATGAGCTTCATGATAGCGAAGGGGTGTATGATGGTTTTGTCTACCTCTTAATAGAACCAGAAACAGAAAAAAAAAAAAAAGACAGTTAATAATCAAAGGATAAGTTAAAGTAAATAAAAATATAATAAAAGAATTTTTACTAATAAATTAAGTTTTAATAAATAATGCCTCTATGCACCGAATAACCTTAAATTAGAATTTTACAAAATAATGCATCGGAGCAATGAATCATGGGGCAATTACGTATGAGAAATAATATTTTGTATAAACCCACATTTTACTTTTTTCTATAAAAACTAGTGCATTAAGAACTGTGGGGCCGGCACATGAGTTATATCTTTGGCATCTAACCCGTACAACAGATGCCCCATTAGCTACTACCCCATATCCAATCTTGTGGGTGATGCTGACCGTAGGGCCCACCTCCATGTATGCATTGTACATCTTTGCCATCCATTCATTTTTTCAGGTTATTTCAAGACATGGTCCCCAAAATGAAGCAGATATAAATCTCAGCTGGACCACACTACAAGGAAACAATGGTCATTGAAAGCCCATCATTAAAAGCTATATAGGGTTCACCATAATGTTTATCTGCCATCTACCTCGTTGATAATGGTGGGATCAGTTCAATCCCTACAGCTGTGGTCCAGCTGAGATTTGTATTCCCATTATTTTTGGGACCACACGCTACAATAAGTTGAAAAAAAAAGGGTCAACAGCGTGGATATACAATGCATACATGAAGTGGGCCCCACAGTCAGCTGCAGCTAATCCACGTTCACCGTCCAAAAATCCTGCGAATCCAGTTGAGGTGGGCCAGACCATAAAAACTAACATACATAACTCAAAACTATCCAAATTCGTCTTTAATCCATCTAGTGATTTAATTGGCTAGGGTTTTCTTTCTAGTTTGGAACCCATCTCTCTCTCTCTCTCTCTCTCTCTCTCTCTCTCTCATCTTCTTCTGCTCTCACTAGCATCTCAAAAGGGAAGGCATGAAGCTCATAATAAATTTTACAAGGCTCATACACACCCATATAATGTTACAAGGCTCCGGTGACGCAGGCGGGAGAGGATATCAATTTCATTCATGAATTGTTCAACACGCCTGCAGTTGTTCTCATAAAGGCGCTTAACTGTGACCGAACGCCCATCACGAAGCTTGCCTATAGGAATTACATTTTGAATTACTTGATAGTGAAGGAGATTAGTGTGGTGTGTTTGGAAGCACGAACAAACTGTTTTTCCTGGAAATGTCAATTCCACCCAATTGCAGTTGGAAACACCCCCAAACACTGCTTTCCTTTTGTTGATGAGCTCTGTTGAAATACAGAGCATTCCTAACCCCAGACACATCTACACAACACATTTATAAGATCCAACACAAGTTCTTCAAACTTGTTACCATTTGTTTTACTATCTATGTCAAACAGAAACTGTGCCTATGAACTGTAAACTAGCAATACTCATCTGGACTCCAGGCAGATGCTAATGTTGCTGTTGCCATTAAAGCTTATTTTTATGACAGGTATGCATGCATCCTATTGAGAGGCAGCCTATCCAGCGACTTAGCAATCTCCGTTTGCTTCATCACCTTTGCCTGCATATCAAAGATCCCTATGAAATTATTCAACAGTATATCTTTATACAACATGCTGTGTGCATCTGAAACTTACTTTCTTCATCTTCTCAAGGTCAAACTCGATGGATTTGATAGCCTTAGAAATCTGCATTATCTGCACATTCAATCTATGTATGGTAGCCTTATAAATCTGTTATAGGCTTAAAGGATAGTTCAGATCATTCGAAAAAAGTATAATTTGAATGTGTCAATGTTAGATCATTCGAAATAAAAGTATAATTTGAGTTAAATCCATTCCATTCCATAATATTTAGATAAGTGTCTATGTTACCGTATAGTTTGAAAATACAAGTAAATTGTCTCAGTTCTTGTAATGTCTAATCATAAACATCATGGATAGATGGTTAGAAATAGCTTAGGCCAAAGAACAAATCCTCCTACGCCGACCTCTCCAAGTGTATGATGAAAACCATCTTCCTTCCACAACTTTGCGTGCGAAGCTTTAATCTCGATCAGGACAACTCTAAAATTTCCTTCGCCCAGATCTGCTCCATGGACATGGACAGTTGGATCAACTTCATGCACCTCACCATGAGCAACTACCCGTTTTCTTCCAATCGCAAAGATCGCATCTCTTGCCAATATGTATCAAATCAGGCTACATGTACAAGTATAACATGTCATTAGTATTTTTAAATGGAGGTGCATATAATCATAAACTTAAATTTGTAATAGAGAAACACATACATACCGACAAGGCACGACTAGATTTAAATGGAGGTATTGTCGGTGGATCCACAACACCCTGTTCCCTTGCTTTTCTACAATACAATTAACCTTCATATGGAGGTCTACCAGGCTTTTCTTCAATTCACCTACTTCCTCCTTCAAATTATCTCGATCTCGCGTCACCATATTGAGCTTATCTACAATAGGAATTGTCTTCCTCAATGCAATCTTGCCTACATTTCCACCTATACCCCGCATGCGCCCTCTACTATCACTCCCAATTGACTGTAATCAGAATTGCAAGTCGATTTATCAGAGAATGCGTAAGTATAAATAAACTCAAGTACTTACTTGAAGGACAAACATATATACCTGTGTAAGGGCATCATCTACATTGGTCATCCGACATGCTGGATTACTACTCTGAATCGACTTTATTTTTTCCTATGACAACATCCAAAATAAAAATTAGCAACTGAAAGACATTTAAAATTCATATGGATAATGACAGGATGTACGAGGGTTGCACTTACAAAGGCTTCGGGAAACTGTAATTTGTCATCCTTTGTTGTATGGGCTCTGATGTACACATCAGCCCTACCAACCTCGGCATCACTAGTAAGATTCCTCTCAATTGCCTTTTCCACATTACAGACATGCCAAAACACATTAGTAATGGAATTAAATGACTAATAATTTCAAATAATCATCATAAATATAATAAGATATATATTTTAAGGCATGTACCATCTGATGGCGTATGACAGCCATGCTACGCCGCCCAAGTGTAGAAGGGCCAACTTGTTTGGCCTGATTGGATGCATTTCTTGCACTTAATTCCTTAAATTCATTTGTATTACGTTGATCCACAAGAGTATCCAATCCTCTATAGGCACACCAACAGGGGCTGGAGATGACATCACAGCTGCAGGATCCTTGTCCTTAACATACTTTAAATACAACTGGTTCTTGTAATTTCTCCAAGAGGTATTCACACGTTCACGAACGTAATTTGTCATCGCATGTTGGTTACTCTGAAAATCATAACTACCCTCCAAGCTTTCAATGACTCTTTGAAGGTGCTCCGGAGGCACCTGGCGAAAGTCTGTGTAGGTGACCGGGATGTGGGTGCGGGTGAGAACACCAATGCATGAATTGAATGTGACCTGATTTATATCCCCCGCATTCGGTTGCCCAAATTCATTAGTCGTAATGACCCTCTTCAATGAAGTCTTCTCATTTAATTCTCGACCTCGCGTAGGACCTCTCTTCCTAGACGATGAAGATGACAACCCGTCTGCATAAAATGGAAAATTAGCTGCACACATGTTTCATCATCGCCAATATAAAAGAAAATTAAATGTTGAGGTTAAAAAGAAGAAAAATATAGAAGTTATCTTATTACCTATGGCATCTTCATGGGATGCATCCCCTAGCGGCTCTGTGCCAAATGACGATGCCTCTAGATCCATATGACTGTTTCATTGGCAATATAAATTAAACCCAAGCATAAAAAGAAGATATGAGACTAGACTATTGTTTTATTGTTTTTATTGTTACTATTTCCTTAGAAATTGTAAGAGCAAAATTTGGATGCTGGCCATATCAATTTGGATGTTTTTGGGCAGCGGATATTATTTTCTATGGTGTGGCCCACTGTTTGGTTGGATCCAACATAATTTTCATTTGTCTGATCTTCGAATAGGATTCAGCTGTGGGACAGGTTGGATGTCATATACATACAACATGTGCCCCACTGCAACAAATATAATAATAATAGTTTTAGCAATATGATTTTTTTTCCCTTTGATTTAGGACTTCTCACAATTTTACTTTTAATCATTTATTTAATAGAAGATTGCTCAATCATGGTCTTTATAGCAAATTACATTCAGCAATCATAAAAAAAATGCCTGCTGCAGACATAAATTTACTTGAACCAAACATAAATTAATTCCTAACAATGAATGATAACTTCCTACATTATTGATTGAGAACAATATGACATTGAACTCTAGAAAATCATACTAGGATCAGTAGGACCTGTTGAGAAATTTTTCAAGAAAATGAAGTGTTGATTAGACAATTCTGACTGTGAAAACAGTTCCCTGCAGGAAATTTTCAGAATAAATCCAATAGTTAGAGAAATAACATAATGCTAAAGGTAAGATAAATTCCTACATATAGAAAAATAACATTTTAATGCTAAAGTAATATTTAGACAATGTTGGAAACTTAAAGAACCATTAATTCCAATGGTTTTAACAAACAAGCATCCACGAATCAGGGGCTAGGACTGCTCAACTAATGTGATTAATTACCAGCCCATCTCATCATTACCAGCCCAACAAGAGGCAAACCCACATTAAAAACATCAAAAAAAATAAAATTAGACAAAGGAATAATGCAACAAAGAAAGACACCATTGAGTTTCATTGGGTGCACAGTTAAAAGCCTTTCTTGTCACCAGATGGACTGCCCATACCCAAAATGCAAGGCAATCCATATCAAAATAAAAAAGGTCCTAAATCAAATCGTTTCGTTACATACATAAAAGTACCAACAAATCAACTATTTCTCCCTACACGCTTTCTTTTCTTCTTTTCAACAACCACACAAATATCTTCATTGTCATTGAATAACAACTCGCCACCCATCTCTACTTCAGTGAGATTAGGTCCTACTTCAACATCAGTTACAACCCCTATTTCTGATAAAAGGCTCGTCTCATCTTCGACGAAAATCTTTCTTGGAACCTCCAAGACCACATGCCAATCAGGATTTTTTGGATCTCTAGAATAGAAAACCTGTACGGCATGCTCTGCAAGAATAAATGGCTCATCACCCACTTGGTCTGAACTGAGAAGATTAGACAAATTCACCAATCTCAAATTCCCTTCAGCATCGAAAGAAACACCTTGATGTGTCACCTTCACCCAATCACACTTTAGTAGGACTGGCTTGTACCCGTCTCGGTACTCCAGTTGGATGATTTTACGGAGGACCCCATAATAAGGTACAGATTCATCCACTGTATTCTTGTCCTTAGCACTAGATCGAAGGTGGTCATACTCTCTGTGCTAACCCCACTGTTCTGGTTCATTTTATTCTCTTCGTAATCCTTGGTGACGAAGAGGAAACCATTGATACAATACTTATTGTACTGCATTGCAAAAGCCTTTGGTCCCCTAACTATATCTTTGAAGACTTCATTACTTGATTCGTCCAAGTCTATTGTTTTTCTTCAACCAAGGTATGAACTCTTCATCACTCGCCACCTTAGTCCTCTTCCCGGCAACTACGGTTCGTTTGCTTCAAGAAATTAGCATATTTCCTGCAAGTTAAGAAGGTTGTAACAAAACTGACAAATTTTTTATCTCATAAATGTTGTTACAATTATGTTGAATCATATTTGAAATAAATGAAGAAGACATATACATACAAGCTAAGTCTAGTGCATACCCTTGCCATGTATCATAGTTGGGTTGACTCTTCAGTACCCAGGTGCGAGCCTGTTCGTATTCAATACCTTCTAAAATGACACTTTGACCAGGGCCAACTGGACCAACCTCATCAACATCGAAGTCATCAACAATATCTTGCAACTTCGGCAAGAGTGAAATTGATCCGTCAAACCGCTTTTCCAGTTTCTCCAAGAGGCTTGTATTATTTTTGCCTCTATATTGATTGCAGTATATAAGTGTCTCCTCTTGAATGTATCGTTCTGCTATACAACCTTCAGGTCGTGTCTTATTGCGGACGTACGCCTTAAACGTCTTCATGAACCTAAAAGATTTAACGACACATTAACAAATGTAATTGTAGATGTTAGGTGGGTTTATTCACATTAAAATCATATCATACCTTTCAAATGGATACATCCATCGATAGTAAACAGGACCACATACGCGAGCCTCGTAAGCCAAGTGGATAGGCAAATGCATCATCACAACAAAATTGAAGGAGGGCATGAAATCTCAAGCTCACATAATGTCCTTGCCATACCCTTCTCGAGAGCCATTAACATTTCAATATCTATGGTTCGCGAGCAAAGGGCATTGAAAAAGGTACAGAAGCTTCTAATTATAGTGCGCATATGTTTACTATCCCTGAATGCATGTTGGATCAAAATTGGAAGCAGATGTTGCATCAACACGTGGTAGTCATGAGACTTCATACCCTTTAAATCCACACTATCTTCATTTACAATGTTCTTCCAATTCCCACTAAAACCAATTGGAACACGAAGCTCACGTAAAGTCTGGATGAAATTTTTTTCTCTTCTTTTCGAAGCAAGAAAGGACCTCGTTTTTGAATCACCTTGCCATTAGTATTTTCTAGCCATAAACGCTTCTTTATTCCTAGCCGCTTCAGGTCTCTGCGTGCGTTGGCGTCATCCTTGGTTTTTCCAGTTGTGTTCAACATCAGTGCAATAAGAATTTCACATACATTCTTCTCAATGTGCATAACATCAAGGTTATGGCGTACGGGAATATCCTTCCAGTACTCCAGATCATATAATATGGACCGCTTCAAGAAGCATGCTGATTCAGCATCATCAGCTTGTTCCCGTCCTCCTTTTATACCCATTTGTTTCCTCTTGCCGATCTTCCCCCACTGCACATTTAGTTTTGTAGTGATGCTTTCAACCTCAATCCCAGTCAGACGAATCGGTTGTGGTCGGGGCTCCACCTTCTTATTGAAGGTGCCTGCGCTTGTGTCCTTTCTGGCCTCATCATTTAGTGACAACCACCTTCTATGACCCATATAAACGTGTTTCTTTCCATGGTGTAGTCGTAAGGAATCTGTGTGAGGACCACATGGAGGACAACCATACTTACCCTTGGTCCTACAACCAGAAACATTACCATAAGCAGGAAAGTCGTGAATTGTCCACAGCAAGATGGCACGCATGTTGAACCTGTTTCCATGGTATGCGTCGAATGTCGTCATCCCCTTCCGCCATAAGTCTTGTAACTCAGCAATCAACGGCTCTAAATACACGTCAATATCCTTCCCGGGCTGTCGTGGTCCCTCAATGAGCAAAGTGAGCATAGTAAATTGCGGTTTCATACATAAATGTGGTGGAAGGTTATATGTCACACACATAACAGGCCAAGAACTGTACGACGTGCTGAAAGTGCCATAGGGGTTAAACCCATCTGTGGCTAGACCTAATCGAACATTTGAGTTTCTGCTGAAAAATTCTTATACTTGTTGTCAACAAACTTCCATGTGCTGGAGTCCACCGGATGCCCCATCTTTCCACTCTGCATTTTTCCGGTTGAGTGCCAGGTCATCTCCTTTGCCACCCATGGCACACTGTACATTCTTTGTAGCCTTGGTGTTAATGGAAAATACCTTAACACCTTCTTAGGTACTTGAGCTCGTCTCGACGTCAAATTGACTTCTGTCTTATACCTAGAAGCACCACAATTTGGACAACTCGTCTTCATCTCATGCTCTCTCCAGTATAACATGCAGTCATTTGGACATGCATGGATCTTCTGGTAATCAAGACCCAACTTTATAATGATCTTTTTTGCTTGGTAAGTATTAATTGGAATCTTATTACCGGATGGCAAGACACTCTGAAGTAGTTGAAGAAGAGCCGTAAAGCTTTGTTCACTCCATCCATGGTTTACCTTTAATTTAAAGAGTTGCACTATGAAGGTCAGGACGGTGAATTTGTGACAACCAGGATATAGCTCAGTCATCGCATCTCGTAGATTTGCTTCAAACTCATTGGTTGAAGCATCTCCAACAACATCTTCAGCTTCAGGGGCTACATTGGGTTCATCTTGAATAACTTTATCTAGGTTATTACCACCGAGGTCTTCAACAACCGTATTAACAATGTTGTTTAAGTCTGCAACACTACGGTACTCGTGAGAAGTTGATGCACGTTCAGTACACTTGGGCGATACATTCTCACCATGCATGTTCCACACCTTATATGTTGGATTAAATCCATATTTAATCAGATCTATCACCACATCATCGATTGGGCAGGGTAAACGTAGACATCTACATCTGGTACATGGACAATGAATGGATTCTCTACCAGGAAGATGTTCTTTTACGAACTTCACAAAGCTCATCATACCATCTACAAATTGTGGGTCTGGGTAATGTAGAGTTATCCACTCCCTAGAGCCCATTGGATACGACCTGTAGGTAGGCACACAATTATACCTAATTCATCATCCAACTAACTATTGACAACATTTTAAAAAATGAAAGATATCCAACCAATTTTATATAACAACTTGCAACTTAACCTACTGGGAACCGTCATGCACCGTAATATCTTACGGCAGAGCGGGTTCTGAGGAGTTACAAGTTAGATTTCTACAAATTATACCTGATTCAGCAGGTTCTTAAAAAGCAGCAGGAGAAGTGGACTTGTAACAAATATGATTATATTCCTGAAACATCTAGAAGCGTCATCTTTTAATTCAAGCTATATCAAAACATCACAGATATATGGTTCATTTGAATTAAAGAGGCATTTGGCATTCTATTGAAGCGTTTGATGCACCACATAATCCATTGCATTGTAAGAATCCATATTATATATTTGAAGCAAGTTGACCGCTTTGCTAAAAAGAGAAGAAAATTAGGGATGATTTCTTTATTACAGCTAAAGGAATAACAATCATGAAATAAATACTAGTCATAAGGGCCTTGAGTAAAATAATACATATTTATGTTATCTTCTTTTGCTAGTCAAGAAGTTTGTATTCTCCTTACTGCTAGAAGTCATATGGATGCCTGTAAATTGGGCTAGTGGTACATCAATATTGCTGTTAAATGATTTACAGGAGTGTTTGGATGCTCAAAAATGTCAGTCAATGAATTACAGGCTGTAAAGTCGATTTACAACTTTTAGCTGTAAATGAAAACCTGCTGCAATTTCATTTACCTGCAACTAAATTCAGCCTAACAGCTAGAATTTTGAAATTTGGCAATAAATAGATTACAGTTTATATAATTTACAGGTTATCCAAATACAATTAACTATTTACCTGTAAACAGATTACAGCTTAAAGCCAAACAAGACATGCAATAAACATTTTAACTGTAATTCAATTACCTGCAATTCATTTACCACTTACAAAATTTGCAGGCATCCAAAGGACCCCTAAGGAGAAAAAATATACTTCCACCCTTAGTGACTCACTTTTCATACACCTTCATCAAACAACCACACCCAAGAAGAGAAGGCATGGTTTTCCCAATGCTCTTACTCAAGCTAGCTGATTGGGCTTGGTACCAGCTCTTGGCACACTCATGTTACAGGGCTGCTAGGAAGATTGGGACCAATGGGTGTCTCTTTAACAACAACAACCAATGTGGTAGATCACACCAAGGGTCCATGTATCCTAGTGTAAGTGTCCCTTAGATGTTCCTATGGCTCCCAGCAGGAATAATCCTAGCCATCTATAGATTGCTTATGGGCATCTTCCGCGTGTAGAGCCATACACAAAACATACAAGCGCATGAATATGAAACGTGTGTATGAGATATGATAGTTCCATCAGGTTGTAAATAACGCTGAGAACTTCAGCCTAAAATATCAGACAATTACACTCTTCAGATAGGCACTGGCCACAATAAACAAAATTGACAACTACATTTTTATACCCATTCAATAAACTAGGTTGTAGCATGACACAATATTATTACTCAACAGACATGGAATATTCAGAATTCAACATGCTTCATTATTGTTCAACAAAAATCCAAGATTTCATCCTGTAAATAGTGCCTTACAGAATGTTGATGACTGTATCACATGCATTGACTAACTGTCACTCATTTTAAAAGTCAAATTGTCCATGCAAAAGGGCAAGAACATGTTTTGTTTCTATGCATTTGTGAATTTGTACATAAAGAAAAATTGGTGTATTCATGTGTACAGTTCATGCCTCATCATGCAACATCCATGTTTTGCATAGGTAATATACAAGGACCCTCATTTGCACCCATGCAGACACACAGTGATCTGATGCACAAAGATAGCCAAGTATTTCACCCCTTCAAAATGCAGAGGATTTGTGATTTGTGTGTGAAGTAAAATTTAGGAGGTGTGATGACGGATTTGGTACATGTGAGGCATAGCAATTTCATGCCTCCATGTCATTTCCGCATGCTGCATCCTAGAAGAGATCCGAACCGTTCATTTGGTATTTCCAATATGTATATGAATGGTTGGTGTTTCCATTAATGAGTGGCACAATATTTAGACAATCCCAAGCCTTTAAGTTGTGGCACACAAATGAAAAAAAAAAATAGCAAGAAAAGGTCCATCCATTTGATGGCAAAAATAGTCTAATCGAACTATTGTTTTTTTCAAAGGCCAATCAACGGCCCTGCAGGATGCCTGGTTGGGCACATCATACACATGTGTCATGTGTAACATACATAATCTACCAATATAAATGGCTGTGTGTGGAAAGCACCGAATCAATCGATCACTTCATCCACTGTTCCTTCCTGCATCAGGTGTGGACTGTCTCTCTCTAGCTACTTATATATACATCACGGTGGGCCTTATAGAGCCACTTAAAGACTATCTGTCTCTAGCTTGGTAGAGACTGGTCTAGCTAGAGAAAAACAGTCCTGTCCTACCCATTAGGACCAAGATAGAGACGGACGGTCCGTATTTTATCCCACCGTCTATTTATTTTGACAGGTCATTTTAAGGCATGAACACAAAAACGAACTAGATTGAAGGGTCTGTGAGGGATAATCTGGATAATCCAGTCAATTAGCATCTAATCTATCCATCCATCAGTGGTCAGAAATTTTGATGGTACTATAAATCACCGTGGGATTATGCCACATGTACAGCAGAAGAATCGCCCCCATTTTTAAGATAATGCTGAATGATACCAATACAACAGGAAAAAGAGAAAGAACAGTAAACTAAATTTGCCCTTTTGTCTTACATTCTTTCAATTTTCTATCTGCATGAGAAGGAAGGCTCAATACAGCTTCTTGGGCTACAGTGCACTGATGATTCTCTTTCAAGAAGCAATGACTCATACATTGTGCACATGGCAAACATATAACACGATCAGGACCGTCCAAATCATAGGCCTCATTGCAAATGAAGTACAGGCTGAAAATTGCATATAAGGGGCCATCTTCGCCGTCCCATTTTGATCGTTTGATTTGGACAGTATGCCTACTTTTCTTGTAGTGTGGATCAATGCAGTAAAACTCATTGCAATTAGAAGATCCTAGCCACCAATCATGGCCTTCGTTTAACATAATGCAGTCCAGTGCTATCGTCCCCAAACGAAGCACCGACTACCATCTGACGTTCCAACGGTTATCAGCTAAATATAATCGAATGCCTTCAAAAGATCTCCAATAAAAGATATTATGAGAAGCTCTTTTTTAATAATTCCTCCAGCTACATCATATTCACGAGTTTGATCAAGTTTGGACAAAAAATATAAATGTGAATACTAAACCAAGAACGTCATCAAGAAAAAAAAATCCGATTACATTTCATGACTCACCTTAGCATGAAATCTGCATATGAGCTTCTGGATGAACGGTCTGTCTATACGAGCTTCAAAAAGGGCGATCAAGAGCGATGAAGATGGTGCTCGAAAGAGGGAAGGGAGGAAGAAAAGAGCGGTCGAAAGAGGGAAGGAGTGGAATAAAAGGGCGGTTGAAAGGGGGAATCGAAAGAGGGAAAATGAAAATTCCTCTTTAGAGAGAGGGAAGGGAGAGGAAGAAGCGGGCGGTCGGAGAGGGAAATGAAATTTCCCTTTTCTGAAATCGTAGAAAATTGAGATCCGTTAAACTGTGCGTTTTACATATTTTATATAATAAATTATATTCACACAGCCGTACAACTAAGGGTCCATTTAGTGGATTGTTAAGATATTATTCCTTAATATATTATAAATAAATCATCTACAACAAACCCCATTATTTGGATGGTCTGGATAGCCATATATCAAACCACATTTTATATGGACGAGTTTCCACTGTTTAACATAAATTGCAAACTTCACACTCATTTACCGTAAAATGAAAACGGTGATTGGAAATTGGATCTGGTAGGGCTCTATGGGCCCCACCATGATGTTTTTGCTTAATCCACACCGTAAATCCGTTAGTAAATAATTTTTTACGGTTTATAACAAAAATATCATATTGAAATAAAACTTAGGTGAACAACACTACAGGAAAACATTACCGATTGAACGTCCACCCTTAAAAGAGAGGCTATAGCTACGGCCTTCTTTTGTTTTAGCTACGGATTTTAGCCGTCGGAATTTGTTACGGCTAAAATCCGTAGCCAAAACAGCCACACATCCGTCGGCTTTGCCCTGTTTTTTGGTAGTGTTCATTTGAATA